>CM036938.1:87451850-88651850 GCA_020800305.1 Porphyrio hochstetteri
ATGCTAGCCACTCTCCATGAACTCTGTGTTCCCTGGTGCTGCGAGGTGGAGCTGTTCTGGGCTTCTTGCTGGGCACTCCGATGGTTTGACTTTAGGTGACTGACTGACTGACTGATGTGTTGTTGAGGCATCCACACCTCTCTCCACAGATGGTGTTGGAAATGCAGGCTCTTGAGATTGAGCCACCGCTATCTTCATAAGAAAGTCAGTTGAAATACCTCTCTAGACGTCCTCCCTAGAAGGCAGTGGTTGTACTCAGAAAATAAGGGAATGACTCCTTACGAATAACAGCCTCCAAAAGCTTTTATATTCTCTTTTTATCATTATCAAATCATGCTGAAGAGGCTGCAAGATGAAAAAAAAACCAAACCTCTCAAGCTTCATTTTCGAGTTGCTGCTAGGATGAAGACAGGGCATTTCAAAATCAATACTGAAGCTTGTATTCCAAAGAGCAAATGGGAGAGTCATTATAAGCTGCTTTACTTCTCATCTCTAATTCCCCATATTCAATAACTTAAGCCCTGTCATTTGGATTTATCCTCTGTGGCCTGCAGTGACACCAGGAAAAGTCCTTCTTTTTAATTCTGTTGGGAAAAAATAACAATGCTGCAGGGTGGGATCACATCCCTGCAGAATTTTAGAGCTTAAATTGCCTTCATGTTGGGCACCACATTTTGCTGTCTTCTCCCACTCCCATTGTCCCTACCTCCTTCCTCTGCTGTTACACATCAATCACCGTCTTTCCTAGAGGCTAGGATACAAACAGTGTAATCCTGGAGAGAAGGGGACACTGACAGAGCCTGTCCTGCACATAACTTGCTCTGTCTGTGGAGATGCCATCACTAAATCTTATCAATAGGCTTCTTCTGATGGGAGTGTTTCAGCTGGACTGGAGAAAGCAATAGGCAGCCTGAGAACCCAGCTTTACCATCACGGGGTGATCTGCAGTATCTCCATCCACTTCTATTTTAGTGGCTTTCTAAACTTCTCTTTCCTTTATTACTTCTTGGTTTGTCTTATCTTGACACTTAGAGCATCGTAAAATACCATTTCCTCACCGGCAGTATTTTTAATTATGACCTGGAAATGAACTTTAGACCTGACTCAGCCAACCCAACCGAACTATTCATAACACAGAGAGGATTGGTGTTGAATTCACTAATGACTTCTAAAAAAGGAGAAAGGCTTCCCGTATAGGCTCACATTTTTTTTTGAGAAAATACCCACAAGCTCAAATGCTGTTCTGTTAAGCATCCCCTAGAAGATATTCTCAAGTCTGTTGGGTTTCTTGGGGTTTTGTGTTTGTTTGGAAGGCAGGAACATGTCAGAGGAGGCCGGTGTGCTTCATTTCCAGAAAAAAAATCCCACTGCTCAGTCTGCTCAGGAGAAGCTGATGAACAACGGTTGATTTCTGACAAGCCCAGGCAGTGACAGCTTGTTCCAGCAGCACCATCTCACTGTTTGCTGAACTGGACTTGAGTTACATGATATTCCGCTGGCAAGTTTGGGAATGAACTTCGGTGGGAAACCCAGTACTTTCTCTCATCTGCTAAGCCCTTATTAAACCCCACTGTTACATTCTCTAACTCCCCCCTGGACTTTGAACTGTGCTGCAGTGAACATAGCACACGTGAGTAAGAGCTTAAGGTCTTGCTCACTTGGGTGGTTCCCATTAAAAAGACCAGGTTTGCTGTCTTGGCTGCAGAACCAATTCCAAACATTGCTGCTATTTTTCTTCCCCCAGCATTTCTCACCTGCTTTTTTTTATTTTTTCTTCTTTCTTCTTTTTTTTTGTTTTTTTTCCATGCCCACCCTATTAATATGTGTTTTAACCAGTTAACTTTGGAGCCAAATATTAACTGCATAGGAGGCAGCTTTTCTGAAGGTTCATAAAATATGTATTGGAGCTGGGAATATAAAATGCTCCCATTTTGTAGCAGACAAAATGTATAAAGTGCTGAGTGAAAATTGAGAGGGACCCAACTTAAACCTTTGAAAATTGCTGCCAGTTCCAATGTGCTGTATTTATTTTTGACTTGGAAGGCTCAATCCGGTCCAGATGAGGTCATCTGGCTGGGAGCACACACGTGTCTGTGCAGAGCTGGGAGGGAGAGAAGCCTGCGGGGATGCTTCAGCTCCGAGGTGTTGAGCTGCCAGGGAGCAGCGGTGGGAGCAGGGCGGGCAGCCCTTCTATGTGTTGATCCTGGCATTGGAGCATAACGCTGGGGTGGAGGTGTTGTAATGTTTAAGTTGATTTCTTTTTAAGGCAGGCGGGACAGTGTAGCTTTTGTATCCTCAGCTGTTTGCCGCGTAGGGTAAGTGGAGGCAGAGCTCGACACGCTCTAAGAATCTGGGGACAGGGGGAATATATTTGGGTAGGGGTGTCTGTAGTTACTCATTCCTGTGACTCCATGTGGCAGAGACCCTGTTACTTCGTTTACATGGCTCTATCTTTCAGCTTGCTGTCTTTAACCCTTGCCCTCTCAGCACCTGATACCTGCTCAACACCACTTTACTTTCACCTCCCTCTGCTCCCGCATCTTCCTTTACTCCCCACATCAACAAGATTAATAGCCTGGCCATTTGTCTCTATGAAATTTCACTTTTCCCTCCTGGAACTCCATCTCTGCTGCTCGCTGCTCCATCCCAGCAGGTCGGAAAGGCTCCTGTACCCTCCACAAGAAACCCTGTCCTCCCTGCTTCCCCCCTCCCTGCCTCCCTGCCAGCAGCCTGTTTGCCAACACTTTGCACGAGGAAGCTGCCTCTATAAAAATAAACCATGCTGAAATCTGAGAGACAGAAACCACGCCAACCTCACACTTCATTATTGGTAATGGCAACCTACTTGATTTCCATTTGCGAACGGTAGCCTGTATATACTCCTCACCATGGAGCTCTTCTCCCCGCACCGTTCCCTGCACCAATCCAGGTTCCCCATGCTTGGTGCTCAGTCTGCTTTGTGGTTTACTTGTTCTCAGCCACAGACACCCTGCTCCACAATTAAAAGTATTGAAAAAGCCTGTTAAGTCACCAGCTGAATTGCCTGGTTACTCACTGCCCACACAAGGTTGCCATCTGCAGTGGGCTTGAGACTCTTCTCCCACCTCTTTTACCTTCGCAAGGTTTTGTTCCTTGCAGCTGGCTTTTGATGCTGACTTACACCTGAGAAAGACACGTGTTTCCCTTCCTTATTGCCAGCATGTATTGCCACGTGGGCATGGCCTGGGGGAACACTACACTCCTCCAGCACTGCCTGGCTGTTACAGCATAAACCCAGCATGAGGATTTCGGATAAAACTTGATTTTCCAGGACACATCTCTGTTAAATTAAAAAATAAAAAGAACAAGGAAACAAAACAACAACCAAACCAAATAAAGTCAACAAAAAGCCAGAACAAAAATTTTAAAGAAAACCAAAACAACCAAAAAACCCCAAACCAACCAACCAACCAAAAAAGTTCTGAAAACCAAAGGGAAGAGGTGAAGGGGAAGAGGTAAGATGAACCAAGCTGTCTGTCAGCAGGGTGGATGCTGCGTTGCTGCCCTTGAAGCTCACAGGAGCTGCAGGCCCATCTCTTCATCATAGGCAGGGATGGGGCTCTCTGCTGGGTCCCACAAGAGCCGGCAGTGCGGAGGGGCCCCTAGAAGGGCTCGATGCACCCAGGGCCTGCGGAGGAGCTGCCTGTATTGACTTTCACTCGATTTACTGGAGCAATTGAGTTTGTCAGTGAAATGCGAGATGGGCTCAATCAGCTGTCACACTGAGACACTCCTGTCACTACTGTCAATAGCGTCGAGTTTCTGATCCTTTCTCAGATTAGCTCTGTGCCAGAACATCAAATGAAAAGCTGTTTGGGGCATGGGCAGGGGAGAAACTCTAAGCAGTTACCTAGGAATCGGTTTACAGACTTCAAAGCCCTGCCAGGTTTATTCCGACGGCCTGTGGCAGTGAGCGGGGAGCAGTAATGCATTTGGAGTGTAACGTAGACTCTCTTCAGCCCCACGTTGGCTCAGGGAGCAGGAGGCAAGGATGGGAGAAAGAATAGGGGCATCTCTCTCGGTGAACCCAAATGGCATGCAAATGGCCTGCCTCCCTGGGAAGAGCTGCTATTTAGCTTGATGAAATAAGTCGCTTATCTTACCTTTCATCCTGGAGGACTCTTCTACATTTCTCTGGACACTGAAATGAAGCCTTTTTCTGGCAGAGGTCACAAAAAGGCATCACCCCCAACAATAGGACAGGGGTAAAAAGAAGGGGGGACAGGTTTATCATGCAGAAATGATGAAGCGAGAGTGAAGGGGTTCCAGCCAGCCCATTTGAGCAGTTTTTTTCAGTGTTGTGCCTTGAGTGAGTTTTTCTGGGTTTTTTGGTTTGGTTTGGTTTGGTTTTTTGGTTGGTATGTTTGGGTTTTTTGGGGGGTTTTTTTGGTTTGTTTTTTGAGGGTTTGTTTTTTTTTTTATAACAAGCAAAGAGCTTTGTAGCCCATTAAGTTCCTCCAAGACCTTTTCCTTGAAGTTTAACTGCTTGGATCTAGGACAGCCTTTATTGAGAATGTTTCCGTCATGAGGGATGCCAATATGAATGTCTCTATTTATGGGAAGAATAACCCAACAGGAGACTTTTTTTTTTTTTTTTTAAACTTCAGGGATTTGAGAAATCTCTTTTCTCTGTTCCAGCTGAAACAGCTTATGGAAAGGTGAACTCACCCATTTACACAGAAGCCAAGAGGGTAATGTTAATCCTATTAGAAAAATAATCTACCTCCAAAAAATAATAATAATAGGGGTGGAGAAGGAATCCTTTTGAGGCAAATTCACAGAGTAATTCCTGTGAATTTACTCTTTTCTTCTCAGGGTTGAGATGTTAAACATTTTGATATCAATACATGAATTACAAAGATTACTATTTTCCTTCCAATTCTGTAAAGAAATTAAGCAAGGGAAAAGCCACCTTCTGTCGTTATTGCTGGATGGTTGTGTCCTTTTGAGAATACTCCTGGTTTTTGATGAATATTATGCCAAAGAGCGAGGCAGTGTCCATAGAGAAGGTTACCCTGAACAGCAGTTATTTTGATCTGTTCCTTGAATGTAATTTTAAGGCTTCTATTTTTCTTTTTCCCTGTTACCTGATTACTGGGTTGCTTATGACCGCAGACATCAAAAGGTTCATCTCTTCCTCATTCAGTATCACCACTATCCTTACCAAGTAGCAACTGCACTTCACGGCTTAATATGTAAGCAACTCTCTGTCCAAAACAAATCATACCTTCCCTCCTCCTTATGTAAAAAACCCACCCCTGACCTCAGCCCAGCTCAGAGGACTGTATGAGGGATCTTTAATACCGAAGACAGCCCTCTTTGCTTCTCTGGGTGGCGTGAATATGCAAGGGCCATGGAGAAATATGGGGAAGACAACAGAAAGGGGAAAAAAACCCACCCCAAAAAAACCACCCCACATTCTTCTTGTGGAGTATTTCAAAGCAAATGCTGGATACATACCTTTCTTTGACCTTTTCCTTAGATTAGTGGTATAGGCAGCTGCTGTGCTTGTATTACACATTCCAGCGCAGGGACTGACTCCCAAGCAAGGTAGGTGTGTGCGTGCATGTGTACATGCGCGTGTGTTTGTTATTCGACCTGTCAGCCAAAGACCTTCAGTGCTGGTTTTAGCTCTTTCTGGGTTGTTTTGGTTTGTTGGGTTTTTTTTTCTTTTTTTTCCATAGTTTCCAAGGGGAGGTGTGGTTGTTTGTGGGCTTTGTTTATGTTCACTGGGTGACAAGAAACCTAAGAGCTTTTAGTGAATTTAGATATGCTCTGGATGTGAGGTGTGAATCTCCAGCCATTTGGGTTTAAAAGCTTTCATTAAGTCTGAGGGAAGAGGAAGAAAATAAACGTCTTGCTGCTTTTCTAGCTGCAGAGGGGATGAAAGGTTTTCCAGGCGGTGGGCCCCACTAGGACATTATAAATACCTACAAAGAGAGAAATTGGAGGAAAGATAAAAAAGGCTGGAGTTGCAAAAAAAAAAAAACCCAAAACAAAAACAACCAACCCCTAAAACACCCAAACCAACCAAAAAAACCCTTAAAGCTACTGCTGAAGTTTGGTTTGTGTTTTATTTCACTGAGCCTCCACTGAGCTGGCTGGCTTTGATGAGACTGATGGAGTGAAATGTGCTCACGGTCCACAGGATGGGCTTCTTGGAAGGGGTAGTGTCTCTAAGGAAGGCACGAAGGCAGCTCTAACGGCTCCATCTAAATTGCATCCAAGCCCACAAAAAGGGACACAGCCAGGGAATGTGCTGACCCCCCCCTCTGCTTGAACTCGCTCGCCTGGGAAGCCAGATGGGCGATTGCCGCAGCGGGCAGATGCTGCCAGCAGTACTGGGATGGGTTTGTGGCTGCTCAGTGTCACTGTAGAAGGGGTTTAGTGTCACCAGGCTGAGAGCTGGCCCATACACCCCAGGCTGCCTCGTGACATGGCATGAGGTAGTTTATCTCGCAGCCCGATGCTTCCCCTGCCTCTGCCCATCTGTGGGCTCCTTGGGGCAGGTACTTCCCTCCAGTCGCATGTTTGTGCAGTGCCTAATTGCGGATGCAAGGGTAATATAAATAATAAGGTTAAAAGTCACGCTTCTTAAGGGGAGGTGAAAAGGGAACGGAAATGGAGCCACTACTCAGCTTCCTGGCTTTTCCTGGAGTCAAAAAGAGAGTGCAAAGGGTATTGCAGGATATGTTGGAGTATTTAGTCTTGAATCATTTGCCATCCTGTTTTTATTCCCCTGCAGATACATTTCAAAGAAAGTGTTTAGATGGAGCTGATGGCCTCGGTTATAGTTGAGGTTGCCTGTCACTTCCCATGATAAGTCCTTGATTTGGTTGTTTGGGCTTTGGCAACTCACAGTGTTTGAGCTGAAACTTCCCCTCCTGCGTTCCAGACTCACACCAAGTTAATTCCAGAGGTGGGGGATTTTCAGTGCATCGCTGAAACCGCGATGTTTTATGTCATTTGGGAAGGTGACTCCTACTTTTTCTTCTTCTTTTGTTTAATCTTTAAAAATGCCCAAACTATTCTAGTTATGTGGTTACACACCGGTGTTTAAAAGTGATGGGAAGCGCTGTGATGATGAAGGGGCCACACATGCTGGGAACCATCCTGGGTGATGCCTCACCCCCTGCACCCCCCACAAGCTTTTCCCAATTGGCAGCAGCATTCCAGCCATCTTTCCAGAAACAGCAATATGATGGAAAGAAACCAAATGTACAGGGAAGGCATCAAGTGAGCTGCAATGTCAGATCATCAGTGGAGGTTAAGGTTTCACCTTCATGTCTTGTGCTATTAATAGAGACAATCTCAGGTCCAAGTGAAGTACTGCTTGATGTGTGTTAGGTTTTTCTTTCTTTGTTGGTACATGCAAGTGATGTTGAAGCCACCTTGGTGGTGAGGTTTCTGGAGGAGCAAACTACCTGTTTGTCTTTGCTTTTGGTTTGGTTTGGTTTTCTTTAATGCCTGTAGGATTTATATAAAGTTCTTGGGTCTCGTTCTGTCCACACACTGTTGTTAGCAATTCGTTACCAATCAGTTGACAAACAGTGAGTCACTGTCCCCATGAGCAGGTGTGGCGATTCCAGAAATGCTCAGTGCCTGAAAAGCAACATGTCAATATTGCCATTTTTCAGGTATTGATGCAACAGTGGTGTTGTCTCTGATCCCATGTGCACACCACCCGGGTTGGAGAAGTTACAACCAACAGCTAGGAGTTGGAAGTAGTTTACTACTCCCAGTTCTTGATCTGTGTTTCTTTAAGACCTGGCACAGTAGCATCTCTGTTGAAAGGGCCCTTATGCTTCTCCCATAATAATGAAGTTATTTCTTTCTTCCTTGTTTCCGCTTCTTACTATCTACCTAAGGTTATAAGCCAGATTGTCCCCTGCTTAAATCAAGTCTTTCCTGGACCACTGACAGTCATGTTTGAGCTCTGTTCATGTCCAGCCTTGCTGGGCCACCCTAGAGCTTGTCTCTAAGTGAATTCTCTTGCTGGGTGACAGGGGTAGCATGACTTCTTTGTATCAGAGGCTGGTGCCTGGAGAAATCCATTACTGATCATAACAGCAGATTAAAGTTATTCCAATAATCCAGGTCATATAGGTATTGAAAATAAAGCTTGCAGCTACCCGTGGACATATTTACATGCATACATGATTGTGTCTGTGAGATTTAAGACTAGGAGCAAATGAATTTAGATCACTCTCTTAAACAATATAGTTGCTCTTGAATTGCCTAATGTACATTTCCTCTCCAGTTAGATTCCCCCACCCCAGTACTATAGCTGCTGCTATACAGAGGATGCTCACAGAATAGTTTAAGTAAAGATGGTATCTCACACTGGAGAGCCCCATTTACCGCTAAAGCATCATTCTCAGATGCATTCTCTTTACAGTGTACTTCTCTCTTCCTTTCTCATTTCCCTTCTTCACTCCATCTCCAGCAACAGTAGCAAATTGTGCTTCAACATCAGCTGTCATTTACTCAGTAACAAAAAAGGCAGTGGAGCAGAGTTTCCATTTGGTCTCCGCAGACTCAGTGTGCAGCAATGAAAAGCTTTAATTCTTACCATGACGAATTTCCTAACTTTGCCAATTCATTTCAGTTTGCTTGAGCATCAACATCTGAATCTTTACCTCCTACCTATGTTGTCCACTTAGCGCTCAGCTGGATCCAGGAGTAGAAGGATGGCTTGTCTGTATGGGCTGAGTTTCATTTTAGGACCTGCATAGGCAGCTCTTGAGGCTGTTAAGAGTGTTCTGAAGTGAGGTGTGTGGTGATTTGTTTTTTTCCCTGGGTTTTTTTTTTTGGGGGGGGTTGTTTGTTGTTTGTTTTTTTCCCCAGACATATGCAGCAGCATCATTGAGGCTTAAACTGTAAAGTCCCTGGAACTCAGAAGACATATAAATATGACCTAATTTGTACGATTCCAAAGCTAATTCAGTGTTTCTAAGGAGCCTGGCCCACAGTCTTCAAATTTTGACTTTTGCCTATATTAGCAACTCCAATTATAACAATGCTGATAGTGGCGCACGTGCTGGCATGATCCTCAGCCTTAAAATGGGTATGATTCACAGCCAAGCAGCTATCACATCCATGTGGGCAGCTGCAACACACTTTCCTTGTAAAACCTGGGTCCTGGGTCTTTGTGAGGCGTATTGGCCCATCTCTGCTTCCTACAGCACCCCCAGGACTAAATGTCTAAAATCTAAAGTACAGATTTTCATGCTTATTGGTACTGATGACCCTGGCTGCTCTTTTGTATTACATACAAATGGGAGTTTTATGGGTTTATATAATGTGGCTGCCTTTTCCTACAAAAGTAGGCAGTTATGTTTTTCATTTTGCATCCTAAAATAGCTGCAAAAGATGAACCCTACACTCTAAGACACTACTTACAGTAGGAGTGACCCCAGATTTTTTTTTTTTTTTTTTTTTTTGTTCCAGTAGCTACAGAAGTACTTCTCTGACTTAAAACTCTGGCTGGAATTTGGATTGAGGGAGCCACAAAAGGGTATCTCATTTTTCCTGGTAGATTCTGAAATGCTGGAAAATACCAGAGCCACATTTTAAAGGTTTTATCTTCAGCAGCAAGACTGGCAAATTATCTTTTGATACAGGCAATGGGGCTTTAGGTTCAATAATTTGAAAATTCATGGGAATCCCATTACACTTTTGAGAATTAGCACTAATGCATATTATTTCTAAAAAAAAAAAAGCCTGCCTGTTGAGTGGATACCAGCTCTGCCAAATGTGATGGGGCAGCCTCAAGTACCAGGTGCTGACAAGATTTTCCTGATCTCCCTGTAACCCCTACCCCCCATATCAGGAGGTGAGCTGGCAAGAGGAATTAGCAGGGAAGGGGAGGAGAAGATGGGTTTGTTTGTTTCTTCTTGCCTGGAAAATGTACCTCTGTCTGGGCCAATGTGTTTTTGTAACGCTCCAGCTGCATCTTTGGTGCTGCTCCTTGTGGGCTACATACTCATAGTGGGGGGATGCTGGAGTGGTGAAAGACAGACACTTCATAGAAAGCCAGCTGAGCATCGATGCACAAACATTTGGAAGACTGGACTCTTTTTTTTCCCCCCTCTCTGAAGAACCCTTTGCCCATATTTCCTTTTTTTTTCCCCCTTCTCTTTTCTGAAAGCTGAGAAATGCCTCAGGAATGCACTTGCTCATTCTTCTTTTGCAGGCTGGCTCTCCCAGCGCTGTATTAATTAGCTGGAGCACTGCACACTAACGAGCAACTGCAGGCTGATCTCGTTAAACATTAATGCTTAACTAGAAAAGCAAGAGCTGTTAAAGATACGCCACTCAATGTCATTCGTGTCCAAATGTAAAAGAAGTCAGTGGCAGAGCTACTGGTGTTTGTGTTTCCAGAGAGGGCGAGAAGGGCCAAGTCACCTGGATCAGAGACGGCTGGGAAAACCTAGGCCACAGGCACGTTTCCATTCCCCTCTGATTGCCTTTAGCAATGATCCCAACCCCTTCCCATCAAGAAGCCCTCTCTCAAGGAGATAAATAAGCAAGTCCTTGTGCCCATGCAGCTTTTTTAGCCTTTTCCATGCCTTGCTTTTAGTGGTTATGTCCAAAACCAGGTCTGCTTCTTATCCTGTCTTTAACCATGAGCAGATGGTTATGACCAATGTTGTCAAACATGAAACTTCCAAGTTGTGTAGTTACACCCCAATGGAGTCATCCAAATTATTGGTTATCTTGATTATTATTGACTTTGGTGGATGTTTTATTCTACCCCATTTCAAAATATTGACCTTATCATGACTTCGCTTCAGTTTACCCTTGGAGGAACGGTACTAGGACAGCTCTTTATATCGTGAGGCTAGGAAAAATACCTTGAAAACCTCATGAGACAGTTTCAGAGTCCTTATCTGTCCATTAAAGTTTATAAAAATGCTGCTTATGAAAGTGGAACAGGCCAGAACCTGCTGCCCGAGGAGCCCCGCTCCTACTCTTCTTCGGGCATGTGCTGTTGCAGCCTGGCTTTGCATGAGCAGTTGCTGGCAGCTCTTCCACCCTTGTATTTGCATGGACAAAAATGGGATTTTGTATGCATTGTCTTGATAACTGTCTACATGCAAATCAAAAGCCAAGTTTTGCATGAGTTTTCATGCCCGGCTTTCCAAAGACTAACTCAGTGTAGCCAGCGTATAGGGTGCGTTTCAGGACCTATAGCAGACATAGCAGCCTTCTATCTTAACTTTCCGACTCCAGCTTCTCTCCAGCATAATAATAAAGACAGCAACCAGTACTTTTCCTTACTCTCCAACTGTTTGCATTATGCAATTTGATTGCAATTGATAATTCATTAATCATTTCCTATCCTGGTTAATGTTTATCCAGCTTGCTACTGTGCAGCAAAGGTGATGGGAGGGGCAGGGAGGTGGAAGATACAGTCAGGCAAGCACAAAATATATGGGAACACCAAGTCTTCAGAAAAAGTCTGCTTTTTGTAATTTTTTATTATTTTTTTTTTTAAGATGGAAGTTTCCATGGTGCTGCCACCAGCAGTTCTGTAGAGCCTGTCGTGATTTCTTTAAGCCAAGTGCTCCTTGGCCGTCATCGTGGCTATCTCAGCTCTACGGAAAAGGGTTTTACTGGACCTCTGAGTACTGCCTTTTCCTTGCCCAAGGAAGCGAAAGCAAAAGCATTACTGCTGCCCTGTTGGGATTTCGTTGTTGTTGTTGGGGATTTTTTTGCAGTCTCCTAGCGTGATGCTTCCTCAGACCGTGCTTAAAAGCCACCATGCTTGATTTCCCCCTCTAATGACGTTAAGGCTGGAACTGGAGCTGCCCCTGTTGCCTGGTCCTCCTCCTGCCTGTGTCTTCAGACGTTATGTCACAGCTCCCAGGGTTGCTCGCTGACTCCAGCCAGCCTCCCCAGGGGACGGGAACCAGGTTCCCTTCCCTGTGGCAGCAGCAGTGCCCACATATAAGAAGCTGCAGTGCTGAGCCGTGACTGCATTAGTTCTGCTACATTAGAACAGAAGCAAAGAGCTTAATTTAATTCTCTGGCCTGTATACCGACACCTGAGGGCCACTAATTCACTGTCACGTAGTGAAACCAGGGTCTTTAGTGTTCAGATTTTAATTTTTTTTTTTTTTTCCAAGAGCAGAGCCTTGCAAGGCAAATGCTTGTTTTCTAGGACTGGAGAAAAATATCTCCTAGCCAGGATCACTTGGGATCAGGTCTAGGTCAGGATGACTCACTTTTGCCAGTGTCCACAAGGGATGGAAGTAACAGATCCTTTTTTTTTTTTTTTTTAAATTTTTTCTCCCCTCTTCCTGTGAAATACATAAATTCATCTCTCTTCTTTCATTTTACGATTAGAAACATCAATTAAAAAATTGATTTGCGGTGACATATGATTTGCTTTAAAACATTTATTCACCACAGGCTGCATTTGGACATCATTCAAGGGCTTTGAGCCTATCAGATACTTCAACCCACTCTGTCTTCACAAGTGATAGGATCAAGACCTGTAGTAGTATTTCCTAGGTTGTAACTTCCAAGAATCAGACCTTGTCAATGTTGTTTGTGCATGAAGACCCATTAGGCTAAATTAATCCCCAGGGTAAATGTACAGACTTCAACAGAATGTTATCAAGGATAAATTAGGCCTATTGATTTTTAATGAGGCTCTTACCTGAATAAAGAAAACAGTTTCTCTTCTGTTCAGGTCTACTGTTCTACTGCAAGCATCACCATAAGCACCCGCTTTGACCCTGAATTTTGAAAACTGAAACTTTTGCATTTCTAAAACAATTAGGAAGCATATTCTTTTTTTCTCTCTGCACCTTTGGGCAGTGCCATTACACAGTGGGGTATGTTTTCCAGAATTTACACATCTCCAAACATCTTTCTGTTTTTAAAAAAAATCAAACAAACAAAGAAAACAGTGAATGGACTGACAGAAAAAAAAAATAAAATTACAAGCTTCTCATATTATAAGGCTGATCTCATCCAAGGGGTTTTCTCCGAGCTGATGAATTCTAGAGAAATCATTTTGAGAAGTACGAACTGGTTTATTGTTTTGAGCTGATCTGGCTGAGATAATCCATGCTTCACTGTTTCATGCCAAGGGTGTCTAGCATCATGCCATCCTTCAAGCTCTCAGGTAGGTAATTTGGAGTTTCTCCAGATCCCCAGGACATACCTCTATGGACCAGCTGGTTAGTGGCCTGGACCTTGAGAAAAGAAGGATGTTATGAGCCCTGTGCTGTTCCTGTGGCTCCCTGAAAGGAGAGTGCTCCTCATGACCATGGAAGCCTTTAAAAAGAAATCTCTGTGTCAAGAGGTTTGAAAAGAAATCAGAGACCTCAGGTTGTACCCAGGCTTCCCTGGAAAGTCAGTCTGCTGCATGGTCAATATGCTTGGAATTTTTTTTACCTGCTTGCTCTTAGTGCTTCCTCACCTACCTGGGGCTTCTCTGGTGCCTCCTGCTCTGAGTGCAGATTTCAAACAAGTGTAAACAGAAAGGGTTTTCAGTTCTTGGTCTCCATGTCTTTCTAAAGAGCAGCCATCACATTTAGGAGGTGAATTTAGGGGCTTTTGCTGTGACCTGTGTTATTTGGGTAGTGATTGCTTTTAGCCCAATTACAAGAGGCTGCTAGTCCCTCAGCAGCTGCCCCAACTGAGATCTGGTTCTGCAGAGATGGGACTGTTTATCTGGCTTATCGGTGGCATCCAAAACCAAGTGTGACCTGTCATGCCACCGCACTGCGGTGTCATGTATGGCTGCAGAGGGTACACATAAGTGTCTGGGTAGCCTTTTGGGTGTCACTTCACTGTATGTCCTAGCATGACCTGAGATTGTTTTTTGTGTTCTGGCAAAGGAAACTTTGCCATCAAACCCTTGATCTCTCCAAGTTCACCAAATTCTGGATTATTTGCATTATCTATATGTTTGATCTAAAATCTTATATTCCAAAATTAAGAAGCACCTCTTCATTCCTTAGAAACCATTAGATAGCTATGGGTTGGGAACAGACTTTGTTTAGTAACTGGCTGGCTTGGATTTAACCACTGATGTAAAAAGGCAACATGTCTGTGGCCTCCTGAGTCATAGTTTTGTGTTTCCAAATGCACCTTTCTAGCAGAAGGAAAACATTATATTTACTAAGAAATGCCAACTGAGGTTCTCTGAGCTCTTCTAGCATGTGTGGTGAAGGTCAAAGGAACCAACACAAGCAATACAACCATCAGTTGTAAAGCTGTGGTACTTCTCGCAGTGTGTTTCTTTTACAGAACTCTACTTATTTGTTGTTTTTAATGTATTTTGGTCATTTTCACTGTGTACATCATGTAGAGGGATGAATGGATCTTTGGCAGAAGATCGTTACATGGGATTTCCTCCTCCTCCCCATTCATGGTTTTAGGTCTGTGCCTTTAACTGTTCTTTAGCTTGATACTTAAATTCCTGCCTTCCCTGAGCTGCGGTAGGGAACTGCAGTTCTCCAGGGCTTTGCTTTGCAATGCCCTCTGTAGTGTTTCGTAGCAAAATTGAAACCTGGAATGTTTAAATTGGAATTGTACTTTGGGAAAGCGATCGTACGGGGATATTCATATGGTGCCTGGCACAGGCCCTTACTTAAGTAATACAAAACACCAGATGTAAAATTCTTAATTTGCAGTTTGAGTCCTCTTTTTTTATATGCGTGTCTTCCATCCCAGAAAACGCTACAAAACCCTCCACAGAACCTGTCAGCAGCAGCAGAGATAAGGAATGCTCCAATGCAGAAACATACCCTAAAAAGGGAAAGACCAATATTGACTTGCAGCAAAGCTTAAGTCCTTTAAACTCACCCCTGGACAAGAAGAATCAATGTCTTTTTTTTTTAAAAAAAAAAAAAAAAATTGTCGTCACTGTTATATAGCAGACCATTAAACTATGCTAACAGTCGTATATTTTCTATTCAAAACTGTGCCGCTGTGTATATAAACACAGGAAGGTTTTGTAGCTGTATATGTCCAGATTTTTGACATGCGTAGGTGGAGCCAGCGTAGGAAAGCCTATTCAGGAGCGAGCAGCTGCCCTAATGGAATACGATTGACTTTATTTACATCAGGGGCTAAATATAGACTGGGCAGCAACGTACACAGGGCTGTGTCTGATAGCCAGGACAGAATGTGCTGCGAGACGGATGGACAGATGGACGTTGTTCCTGTGCAGATGGTCCTTTTAGGTCAGGGAGCTCTACAGGGCTCTTTCGCCCAGTGCTGCTGCTCCCGTGGGAACTGTGACACTGGCCACCCCACTGGTCCTGAGGGGAGATGTGGGGCTGGTCTGACACAGGTCTCCTGCCAGTGCCTGTTGGCTCAGCTCCCCTGCAGCAGCGGTGGCACGTTGGTTTATACCCAGCGAGGGGCTGATCCTAGGAGTTGCTGCCAAAACTGCAAACAATATTTATATTTTAAGTATTTTGCTCTGACCTTCCTGTAATGCCAACCTCCAACCCTCTGTTCCTCCTCATGCCTTCCCAGTTACACTTTTGTGTGCACTGTTTAAAGTTTGAGATCAGGTCCCCTTCCAACCTTGCACCCCGCATCCTCCTCCCCCTCCCCACCCTTTAAATTGTGCTTTTGAAGGCAAAATCTGCATTTCCAGCAGCATTCTTCAAAAGTCCTTTTTCCAGCTTGGACCAAAAAGAGATAGCCCATGACTGCCATGTCTGTGTCCTCAATAGGAGGGTCTGTCCCTCTGCTCACCTTCATGGAGAAGGAGCGTTCATCTCTGAGACTTTATCTTGATTAATTCTTTGGGACTGTGAAAGGTAGAAAAGAGCTTGTTCTTTCTCTTCTGGTGAATGAGAATGAAACCTCTCAAGGTAATCGGATTTTAATCTTTTTTTTTTTTTTTTCTTTCTTCCCCTCCAAGCCTTGGCTGCTATTTTTAAGCCAGGAGAGCACCAGCATTGAAAGGGATGTGCTCATCATCGCAGAGTTACAGCATATCTCAGTGCAGAGGCGTTAAGCAACTCTGAAGCCTTGGCAAGCCACAGGGATGCCCAAGGCAATGCCCAAGGTGCCCAGAAGCTCAGACAGCCTTCTTTTTCCTTTTTTTTTTTTTTACCTCTCTTCCTGTGAAGGAAAGCCCAAGGCTCTTGTATCATAGGAAGTGACAGTACTGAAGTGAAGCAGTTTTAATAATCCAAATATGCCAGATTTGCGATTCTTTGGGAGAAAAGAGTGTGCACATCCTCTTACTGCTTTGTGCTCCTGTGGATTTAAATCTAGCTAATGTGCACAGACAGGACCTGCGAGGTGTCCCGAATGATTTATGGATGCACAAACCATTAAGGCCAGACTTCTCATCCTCTATGATTTCTCCAGAGCATAAGTTACAGAGAATTATCTACTCATACGTACAGCAGTTAACGTGAACTAATGTTTTTTACGAAAAACCATTAAAAGACCTTCAGATCAAAATGAACCATCCAGGCAGGGAATGATCCCCGTTCTAGGAGTCTATTTACTTTCTCCTTTTATAGCCTGTAAGATGTCTAGTGTATTGTACATTGCCTTCTCCCTTATCTCTAATCCTTCCATGTTCTCACACAATCCAGCAAAGCCTGGCTATGTGGGAAGGGGCTGCAAGTGTTCTTGGGTTCGTGAAATTCTTATTAGGGCTCCTTTACAATGCTGTGAGCATTGCAGATTGTACGTTTTTGATATGAGCTTCTCTTTGCTTACAGAGAAAAAAAATGCACTCTCCTTCCCCATTCGGTCTTTGGACAATCATTTTTTTGGTTTAGAGTACAAGGAGCGAAGCAGGGTGAGTAAATTGTCCTCTCAGATTTATAGTCCAGGAGATAGGTCACAACCCTTAGCCACTCTAAAAATGATCTATATTTCAGGGGCTTATAGGACAAGCCGGGAATATATATCCTAGTATGCCTTGAGCCACCCTGGGCTGTAAATGTGGTGCTGGCCTGAGCCAGTCTTTAGGCAATGGCATCGCACCGCAGGAGAGGGAGCGTGTGAATGGGAGGTACATTGTCTCTTGGAAGCTGGTATTATGCCGGCAGTGGGGATTGATGGTCCCGAGCTCCCGTGACACTCCTGATCTCATTGAGACCATCTCCCCCCCCATAATGAGTTTTACAAGGGTCGACAGACATATTTGATTCTGCATGACGCTCATCCAGTGGTGCTACTGACTGTCAGTTAATGAGATTTCGGTGCCAGGGAGTGGGACTAGGAGCTTCCATCCGTGCGAGATGCTCTACTGTCCTCTGCAGTGGCCTCAGCAGAGGGTTGCTGCCAGCTCTGCCACAAAGGCTGGACCCCCAGCTGAGCCCTGCAAGGGAAGCTGCTTTACTCCTTAACCCAATTTTTTTCATATCTGCACAGTCAGAATGTGCAGCAAGATGCGCTTTGAACTGCCAAAAGTGGAGTTTGAGGCGTTTGGTTCTGAGGTAAAAATCCACCCTTCCTCCTCCTCCAAGTGCTGAAATCAGACTTGGGAAGCCCTGCTGTGACTGTAGTCAGACTGCCAGGAGAGAACAAGCCCTGCACTGCAGCACAGAGGTCCCTTAGAGTCCTGCAGTCCATGAGCAAGTCCTCTGAGGCTTGGAAACATCCACGGTGGTGAACACGGGGTATTCACTATCTTCTGCTCCCGCTGAAGCCATTTGCCTGTTGCAAGCACCAAGCCACATCAGTGTTGAACCTTGCATGCCCCAGCCCAGCATACTGTGAGAACACCCAGGTAACCTCTGGACTGGATTATTTTTTCATCCTGAAAGCAAGGAAAATACAAGTTAGACATGGAATCGGAGAAAAACAGAGATGAAAAGTTTGGGTTTGTTACTAGATACAGAGCAATTTTTGGCTTGTCAGTTGTCCTGAGTCTGAGAAAGTATTACAAAGAGTCCTTTCCTTGCTGAAGTTGTGCTTATCCTGTGATCTGTATTTCTTTTCCCATCTCTCTTATGTTGCTCTTATCATCCTGTTTTCAAAGGGCTTCAAAAAAAGACCAGCAGAGCTCAGCTCTTGTATCCCCTTGAAATTCGGTGAAAGGGTTATGCTTGGGTTTCTAGGAATACCACAGAGGTTTTAAGGCAGAAATAAACCACTAAGGGTTTCTTTTTTCTGGTCTTCTAAGGTGTCTTGTTTTTTTTTTTTTTTTCTTCTGTATACGTGGAGTGGTGTTTTCAGAAGGGCTCAGAATTGTCTGTCACTGCTGAAGGATGTGGTGAAGCTCTCATGTTCCCTGGCAGTGGGAGCAGGCTCACACAGGACACTCCTGAATATCCCACTCTTGTCTTTCTCCTTCAAAACCTAACCCTTGGGCAAGATTATCTAACAGAGGCTTCTTAGCTTGCATCAACACCCTTCACCACAACAATGAGTGTATATAAACCTCACAGTTACACCCTCTACTACAGCCAACACCACACACATGCATTCCTTTTTTCTTTTCCTCTCCCATATCCATTCTCTCCATCTCACTTAGCCCCAGGCCATGTGCCCTCTTGGAGAGAAAAACAGAGGGATGACTTGACTACAGACCCTGTGCTGGAAGAAGAGTAGCAAGAAAGTGGCTTGAGGAGGGACCTGTGGTCACTGTCAGTGTCACCAGGATGCTCTTAACTGTAAACTGCTGTTCTCCATTGCCTCATCCTCCCTTTGTCTTCCCTTGCCACTAATCCCCTCCTCAAATAACCCCGCTATTAATCTAGGCTCAATGGTACCGAGGTGTCAGGGAATAACATAAAATATGTACAGCTGTCACCACAATCATTCTACTTCTGTACTGCTCCTCTGTCCTATCTTGTGCCTGCTCTAGGCATTCGGAGCGTGCACTCCGCAAGTTTTTATCACACCTTGCTTAAAAGGATGTTTTATTGACTTTAGGCACTCATGTCATAAGCAAAGCATTTGTAAAATTTAAGATATGATCTGGCTGCTGTGTTGTGGGTTGCTCTGCTTTGCTTTGCAGGTTGTATGCTGAAAATCATCCCCTGACAGTGGCAAAACCAGTTGCATCTCGCAAAGGGCTTTCCCAGTCTTAAGTACTGGGCATACTGCTGCCTCACAGCTATAGCTGGAACGAGTTGAAGTGTGCCCATTGTATGGAAATATCTGTGGCCTGTGGACTCATGCAATACTAATTTTGAGATGTTCCAGATGCCCCTTAATGGTTAGAGCACCCTTAATGCTCTGCAGCTGCTGCCTTTTGGAATAGCTCTTTTTGCAGAATTCCTTCATGAATAAAAGCAAGGATGCTTATCTGATGTACAGGGAGACACAAAATGTTGCACTTGAACGTATGAACTTGAAGAGATTATGAATCACCATCCACTTCTACTCAATGTTTGGTTATTATTTTTTCTTCCCTATGTGCCCAGTTACTACCTTTCTAAAGCCATCCATGCTTATGTCCCTCAACACTCTGGATTATTCCCACCCCACCAAAGCTCTGCAACTGTACGCTCACACTTCTAAATGTGTGGGCAGCCTTTGCGTCCGTTTGCCATCCTTTTCACTTCTCATCACGTTTGGCTTGCTCCAGAGAAAAGGTCTGGTGCCAGGATTTCCTCTGGCTGAAACAAGGGTGAAGTTCTGGCCTGATTAAAATCAATGGCAAAGCTCCCAGCGATGAGTAGGAGAGCAGACTGCGATTTGGAGTACTTGGAGGATATACACAAAGCAATCATACATAGAGATGTAATTGTGGCCATTTGACGGATGCTAAAGTTAGAGATCAACAAGCTAGCAGCTATAAATAGCAGCGATTTCTGCTGATTTCTAGTTCTGTTATTTTAAACACCATTGAGAATCAATTCCTTCCCTTTCTTTTGGGATAGGTAAAAAGCACATTGCCTGCCCTCCTGTAGCAAAACTTGTGCATTTTGTTGTTGTTGAATAAATACTGTCCTCCTAACCGTGCCATTGTGTTGGCATGCTTAAGATTTTCCACACATACACGCAGGACCTGTTAACATGTTAATGGATTTGTTTGCTTGTCAAGGAAAATTTTGCCCCCTGCAATGACAGCTTCAAACTCGCGCTGCAAAAGGGCAGGGCAAGCAGCCACTCAATGGGCAAGCACAACACGCTTTCCCCAGGCAATAAAGGCTTCAGACTCGAGCTGGGTGCCTTGCCACGCTAATCCACAGCGCTGGTTTAATCATGTTAATGCGCTGTCTAATTATGGTAAACACTACATATTATTCAAATTAAAAATGTATATTGCCATTCATTTCGTCAGTCTGCAGACGTTTTTGTGCATTAGTGTTTTCTAAGCTGAATGCCCTCTGGTAGGCACCAGTGGCTGCGTATCACCCCATTAGCTGGAGAGAGGTGGATGATCGTGTATAGTGGCCACCTGACTTGGGAAGTGTTTTACTCATCATGCTGTTGGGATTGCCAGGGTTTCCTCTGAGCAAAGTCCTCCCTGCAAAATTCTCGGTGAGATGCTCATCTACAACCAACACTGCCTTTCGTGTTAGTAGGGCAGTCATGACCAGTGTGGCCTGTGGTGTGTGAGTGGACCTGCTTTGGCTCACAGGCCCCTTGAGAAAAGAGAAATGTACAGAGTCAACAGCTGAGCAAAGAGCTACAGGCTTGATGATTCAGGCACTGATTCTTCCCCTGCTGGTGTTTACCAATCCTGGCGTTCACAAAAGTTGTCCTTGCTTGGGGCCATCTCCGATACCAGCCGCCCAGCCCTTAGGTGGGCTTCATCAGGTGCAAGAGTTTGGCAATGCAGTGGAAAGCATTCCCAGTCCTGTACTTGCGGACCTGCAACTACATATCAAGGATACTTAATTAGACACAGAGGTTTCTGAGATGGGCTCAAGCTGGAACGTATTTCCCTAAGTCTAGATCTGTGGTTCTGCTTTGTGTGGGATAGTTGGGATCGTATCCTGATATGCTGGATCCAGTGACACTGTCAATAAATAAAATAACTCATGATTTTGTGACCTTGTAAATAATGAGAGAGGCTACTAACATTATAAACATAATAATAATTATTATTAATAATATCCACTGTGGCTTCTCTTTTAAGACTAGGGTCACATTCAAACTCTTCCACATGACTACACAATAAAAAGATCTACTCGGATGGGATGTTTAGTGCATGACACGTTTTTATCCCACCATAGTGGGTTACAGAGGAAGCTACTGGGCAGAGCGAAGACTTGAGCACTTTACAGAACTGTTTAACAAGCGGACAATCCAGAAGAGGCTGGACAATGCCACGTGTATTAGTAAACAGGTGGCTTTTACTGGCAGACAGGGTGTTTTTTGTGTTCCGAAATGGGAGTCAAGGATGCACTTAGCTCCACAGTTGTGTAATTGGGCCCATGCAATTCTATCTTTTTCATTGTATTAAGCACTTCTAGTTTCCTTTGAGGAGGTTTCTTTATTCCTTATTTTCTACCTCTGGGATGCAAGAATAGGTGCTTAGATTTGTATACTTAACACGGTCTATTATTCTTTTGATTGCCTCCCCATCCTTCATGTGCTACAGTTCAAGCTTTGAAATTACAGTGGAAAAGATTTCTGTGCCTTGGGATGTAATTCTTTTAGGGAACAGAAAGAGTTCCTTGAGACAAATTATATTATGTTTCAACTGTCCCAGGTAATTTGTTTATTTTTCCCTGTTTGATTTGTCTCAATTTCTGGGAATGATTCCCAGTCACCATTGCCTCATGGAGCTGGACTGGATAGGAGGAGATGGAGAAAGGAGCATTTTCAGATGTACTAATGAATTCTGAATTTTAACACAGCAAATTTCCCTACTGGTTTTGAAATGGCTTGTAGCTGAGTGTTTTGTAGAGGTGAATGAGAGGAAATGGCTGTTCTTGAGTTTGTGTGTTGAGGGAACACAACTAGCAATTGTATGCGGGTGGTGATGCCTCAACTGGCTGTAGACACTGGTATATGTACAAAGAGCTTCAGGAAGAAGTGGCTTTACATGATCGTTTGTCACAGATAATCAGACTCTGAGCAGATAGTTCACAAGTGACCAGTTAGCTGCTCTATTTATACCCTGCATGAATTTTAAAGATACTAGATGTATTGATAAATTGATTATTTGATCAAAATTTATAAATCTATTTCAACAGATTTGACCACAAATGGTAGAGACCAAATTTAGGATTGATGGTGAAGGAGAAATTTAGTATTAAATGGCACAAGAAAAGCACTGGGCAGTGTTGTGATCTTGAGACAAGAAGGCAGAAACTGTTGCCTAAGCAAATAAATAAAGCTGTGATTAAATAATTTCACGCTGAATGCAACCTTTGTGCAGAGCAGAGGGGATGAAGCTGCTGGAGAGGCGTATTGAGTCCTTTGTAGGATGTGTGAGATACAGCATCGTAACGGCTGTATCGTAAAGGGAAAGCAAAGAGATGCATTCATCTGCTCCAGCGCTGGGCTTCATGGGGCTGTTCCCTTTGCTGTACCTCCCCAGTGAAGGGGAAAAAGGGAAAGCAACTCTGCCACGGTTCATGCACCTTGTTGCAGCCCTGCTCTGTATCGTTGCCTCCAGCTTCACCAGCACTTTAGAAATGAGTTCAGAGGTTCAGCATGAGTTCAGAGGTTATTTTATTCTGCACCCTTTTGCCCCCTGTCTTGACAAGTGGCAACAAACCAGTTGCCAAAGAGGAGTCCACAGAGATGCCAGCAGGATGCCCCTCTCCATCGCTGGAGTCTTTGGCAGCCTCTGTCTCCCACGCTCCCTCCCTTATTCCCCTGCTTCCTCAGTGCTGGACTTTAGGTCAAATAGGTGCTGTGTGGTTGGGGTTCTGCTCACGGGACTATGCTGGGCTTTGTTCTGCCTGGGAGCCTCTGGCCATTGATCAGGGCAGACAATAACAGATGCCCTGTACTCCAGGGACAAGCAGCTGCCTTTTTCTCCAAAGGCCCTGGCTGTGGCTGGGGAGGACAGGCTGTAAATTTAACCCTTCTCCTGTAGCAAGAGAAGGGATGCTTAGTCACACTTGAGCGCCTGGTAGAATGCCGAGGTCCCGTTTGATAATGTAAAACTTATTACAATAGATATAGCTAAGAAGTATTCATTACTGTGTAAACAGGGCAGGCAGGAGGCAGGTCCCCCCTCTTCCCTGACCTCTGACCTGAGATATTGAGCCAGCTGGCTTAATGCACCCCAGGGACCAGGGAACTGTGGACACTAGTGCTGCAGGAGGCATCTGAACACCAGCAAAAACCAAAACAAGTGACAGTACCACTGTTCTCCATCACATTTCCAAAATGTCTGCATGGCTCTGGGGCACTTTCTGGGGCTCCATCCTAGAGGTGAGGTCCTACGGCACGGTGCCTTCATCTCCAAGGAGAAAGAGCTGGTGAGGTCACTTAGTGGTCACTCACCTGGCTTCCAGCAGCAGAGACTGTAGATGGCTGCACCCACTTGAAGACTACCAGGGAAGTTGTGGATGCCCCTTCCCTGGAAGTGTTCAAGGCCAGGCTGGATGGGGCTTTGAGCAACCTGGTCCAGTGGGAGATTTCTTTCTTCATAGCAGGGCTGTTGGAACTAGATGATCTCTAAGGTCCCTTCCAGCCCAAACCATTCTATAATTCTGTGATTTTATAATAACACTTAAAAGAACCCAAGTCTCAACTCACAATGGGATGAGAAGAGATATCTGTAGGAGGGCTCTCACCCTTTACATGGCTGGCTGGACATTTTCTTGGAAAGAAAAAGGAAAAGTGGGACCAAGAGTTGAGAAAAGGGCCTGCTTGGTTGGCTTCTTCCAGGACACGGTATAGGGTCATGTTTCTCACTGGAAGTAAAGCCATTAAAGTAGAGACATTGAGCAGTGTGGCTGGTATGGTGGGTATGCACATACCCGGGTCTATGGGCCTGAAAACTAGGACGAAAAATACACCTGTAAAGATGATCCCAAAGATTGGTCCAAATAGGGGACACAGGGAATGAAGGTGACACTACATGTCCTGCTTTGGACCCCACAGTGATAACTGCACATAAGAGGTTAAAAACACTTGTGTTCACTTATCTCTTAGACAAACATTGTGGATGGAGATCCACAAGGTTGGTGTAAGGAACAGCCAGAGGAGGGAGTCTTAGAGAGCAGGACGTCTGTGTTTTGGGAAGAGAGTGGAAAACAAACAGATAAAAAGTTGTAACACTCTGAAGGCCACGGTGCCCAGAGTGAGTTCTTGACTCTCCACCCAAATCATGTTAAACGTCACCCCAGGGAGGGGACAGCTAAGGGTGGGGTATAAAGGGTACTGTGGAAGTTACGCCTGAGAGGAGAGAAGAAATTGGAGACCACAAAGAGGCAAAGAGGCAGTCTATGGGCTGTGCTACTTCTCCACCCAAGACAGGGACGCCTGCCTGGTAAGCATTGCGACTTCACCTTTATAGTGAGAATACCCGGGATAGCATTGCTCTGGCATTGTAGTCATACATTAGTGCTACTGCAGTGAGTGCATTTACCAACGATTCTGAACTCTTTTTATCTGTTGCTTTCATAAAGTTTCTGTCTGTTTCCACTTTGCAAAACTGTCTCCATGAAAGTCTTTTGGGGGCTCTGACGGGCAAACACTGACTCTGATATGTGGCTACAGACAAAATCCTTTAGACATATATTGTTGATTAAGTCTGGGACGAAGGCTGGACTTAGCCGCACCTAGACTCCTCTGAGAAGGAATTTAGAAAGCAAGGGGGTCCTTTCTGAACCTTGTGACTCAACGGGAGGGCTTCCCTCAGCCACAAGTCAGCCTCATTCCCTTTATGCGATACTGACACAGAGTCAAATAATAGAATCCCAGAATCCCAGACTAGTTTAGGTGAGATGGGACTGCAAAGATCATCCGCTTCCAACTCTCCTGCCATGAGCAGGGACACCTTCCAGTAGCCCAGGTTTCCCAAAGCCCTATCTAACCCGGCTTTGAACCCTGCCCAGCGTCCAGGGGCAGCCACAGCTGGGCACCCTATGCCAGGGCCTTGCAACACTCAGAAGGAAGGATTTCTTTCTCATATCTAACAAAAATCCCCCCTCTTTTAGTTTAAACACATCACCCCTTGTCCTGTCACTCCCCTGTCCTTGTAACTAGTCCCTCTCCATTTTTTCTGTAGCTCCTTCAGCTATCAGAAGGCTGCTTTAAGGTGTCCACAGAGCCGCCTTTTGTCCAGGCTGAACAAGCCCAACTCAGGCTGTCTTCCTAGAAGAGGAGCTCCAGCCCTCTGGTCATCTTCATGGCCTCCTCCACACTCGCTCCAACAGGTCCACACCCTTCTTATGTCAGGGGCCTCGGAGCTGAAAAAATGCTGCATCTAAATCGCTCATGCTGCATCTAAACCTTGAAATGTGAACTTTGGTTGTGAAAACAAAGCTGGTAGCATCTTGCAGTGGTTGAGGAAGGGCAGAAGAGCCACAGCCTTGGAGACAGGAGGCAGGTGGGGGGGTGTAAGTACAAAGTTGCTCTGGTCAAGTTTCTTGAGGACCTGCCCCCTTGGGATCCTTTACAGAGAAGACCTTGCCTATGCAAACATTACATATTTGTGGGGGTGTATGTATGTCGTTTGTTTTTGTTTCTGGACTTGGTTTCCTCACTGGTTTTTTTAATATATTGTCTGCTTAACCAGGCTGATTAGCACTGCAGTCCAAGAGTTTCTTAAACTCACTTTGTAAGCGAATTGTTTCCCTTGTTCCTTGTTACTGCTGCCAGATAGTGCAGGGGGAAAAAAAAGTCAGGAAAGAAATCGCTAGTATGAGGGGAGACAAAGGTGAAAAAATAGGAAAGTCAGTGTGAAGTGTTGAGAAATAGGGAGAAAACCACTCACCAGAAAGCAGCCAGGCCCACGGGGCAAGGACAAGGAAGTCTGGCCAAGGTGATGGGTTTGGAGAGGAGGTAAGGGAGAGCCTGGGCTGCACGCTACATCTGACTGCATCACTTACACCCTTCCCTGCCTCCGTCCATGCATTGCCCGCAGGAGTGAGGCCCACTGAGCTGCTCCCTGCCAGGCTGGAGGGCTCTGCAGGCAGGACCTGAGGAGGGGTAAGCACCTCCTGGGCCCCAGTCACCCCATCTGAGTCTCCTGCCCTGTGCTGAGACCAAGGCCTCCAGGCACGGGGGAAAGCTGCTCCAGACGATGCCTCCCCCGGTCTCTGGGAAGAATAGATGGTGTTTTTACAACCTCTCAGAGGCCTGTTCCTGGGTAGATGGTGAAAGGCAATACCTCAGGATCACAGGGTTACAGGAGGTTGTAAAATTGCTCCTCCCCATATATATATATTTTGACAATGCTTTCACTGAGGAGCGTTTCCTCTTTTTTTTTTTAATTTTATTGCTGTGACAATCAGTCTGTCTTGCCTTTTTTTTTCTTTCTTCTTTCCCCCTTTTCCTCCCCTTTTCACTTTGACCTATCAAACTGTAAGTCTTATTTTGAGCTGACGGGGATGCATTAAATGAGTGGCTAGGCCACCAATTTAAGGGAATTGATGATCTTTGGGGCTTAAACTCTCACAGGTCAAATGATAATGTTGCCCTTCAGGTTAAATTCATATGTTACATAGGGAAAATCAGGAGGTTTCTCCAAACTCAGGGCCTGTGGGACACAGACCAATTTTGGTTGTAAACAAGTATTTAAAAGCTGGTTATGAAGAGGACAAAGCACGGATGCATAATGTTTCATTTGTCCCTTTCTTTTTTTCCCCTCTAAATTTCCTTGCTGTCCTTCAGGCAGCCATTTTCTGTTTGTCTTCTGTAAGCTTTTAAATAAAAATCATGGTCCTAAAGTAGACATAAAGACAGATATAGATGTGGAGATAGAGATAAATGGGTATATGTATGGGTGTAGATAGATAAAGATATTATAGCTATAGTTATAGATACATATATAAATATAGACTACAGAATCGCAGAATCATAGGTGTTGGAAGGGACCTCAAGAGATCATCGGGTCCAACCCCCCAGGCCAAAGCAGGTTCCTTAGGACAGGTCACACAGATGTAGCTATAGATGACAGAATCACAGGGGGTGGAAGGGCCCTCAAAAGACGGCTGCCCAGGGAGGTGGTAAGTCACCATCCCTCAGGGTGTTTAAGGAAAGGTTGGATGAGGTACTTAAGGACATGGTTTAGTTAGTTATATAGGTGGTAGGAGGACAGTTGGACTAGATGGTCTTGGAGGTCTTTTCCAACTTTAATGATTCTGTGATCTAGTCCAATCTCCCTGCCAGAGCAAGATCACCTAGAGTAGGTCACACAGGAGTGTGTCCAGGAGGGTTCTGATACTCGTATCAGTTTCAGTGTGCCCCGTGCCATGGACACATTCAGAAGCCAGAGTCATGAAGTCCATGGTGCTTGTAGTCTGATTTTTTGGCATGCCCAGACAAGGCTTACAGATGATGCCATGCTACTAATTATTAAAAAGATTTTCTGCCTTCTGTGTTTGTTATATTCTCCTTTCTGCCCCATCTTGTTCTCTTTATATAAACTAGTCCAACCTGCCACTATCTTATCTTCCCTTTGCTTCATAGCTCTGCTGCCACATACCAATGACCAATTACATTTTGTTAAAAAACAAGTATCTCAAGCTAGTCGATAAATTACTATTCATTCCTCCCTTTTCCTTTTCTTTTTTTTTTTTTTTTTTTCCTGGTTTGCATTCTCTCTGGAATCATAAAGAAATCATTGATAATGGGCATTTATTCCCCCTGCACCCATGACAAATGAGACTGATATTACGGGTCCTTAGCTGCTAGTGGTTACAAAAATGATTTAAAAACTACTGGGTCCATTCAGAGCAAAGCCTGCAGTTGTTTTTATGGGCATAGATTTTGATAAATCCACTCTTTTTTTATTTTTTTGTTTTTCCTGGGGGAGTTTCCAGTGATTCCACAAGCAAAAAAGACATCAGAAATTTCGGCTCACAGAAGTGAAAGGGAACTGTCTGTAGGATGAATATCAGGAGAAGAAGGAGAACTGACCTTGGTGTGTTTACAGTCACTTCTCCACCTTCATCCATCAGTGGCTGAGAGAAGCACTTATATATACACTATTTATAGCATCTTGTTCGAAAGTTCATCCTCACAGAACAGCACCTAAGTTAATTATAGGAGGTGATGCCCCTACCCTTAGTGGAAGCACCACAAGGCTAATACGGTCATATACCATTTTTGAAACCCCGTGACTGTTCCCACCGTTTTGGGGGGCAGAGCCATGGGTGTGCAGAGCAGAGCCATGCCAGTGGGATTTTTTGGGGTGACCCTTACAGTCCTTCTGATGCAACAGAGATGAGGTGCACAGGGAGATGTTGTTAACTGGAGTCAGTTTGGCTGATCTCCAGAGGTACTTTGGTTGAATTTGCATCTGAATCTGAGTCAAAGATGGGAACTTATTTGTGTGCTTGGCTAAACAAAAAAATGGATGTCTCTCCTACTGTAGTGTGTGGGGTTTAGGTCATGCTTCTCTTGTCCAAGAAAACCCTGAATTGGAGGGCTCGGTTCCTGAAATGGTGCCTGTCTGCAAGAGAACAAGACTACTTTGACAGATGCTTAAATAGATAGTGTTCAAGTGGAAAAAAAAAGAAAGAAAAAAGAAAAAAAGAAAAAAGGACATCTGTAGAAAATATAAACCCGTATTGCTTCCAAATATGTGGCTTGGAATCGTTTGTAGTGGCCTCACATTTGAGAGCAATGAGAGCTCTGAAAAGAGGATACCAGATCAGCATTGCCACCACCGACAGATCAGGGACATTTCCCCCTCTCAACCCAAAGTGTAAGGTTGCCATTTAGCGGTCATCCATTCAGGACCCAGCAGGGATGAATTCCACACGTTGTCATCCCTGGGAGCTCAAATTCCTCTAGCTGAGCCCACCGTGGGATTGCTTGAAGGAGGATGAGTGGCTGCTGGCTCTGAGCCATGGTTTTAGGGTCAAGAGCTGCCTCTGCCTGGTAGCAACCCTCACCAAGAAGGCTTCGTTGGGCAGTGGGGCAGTACAGGGTTGGGTCTCACTTTTCATACCTAATATTTCACAGTATTTAAACTGGAAAGACAGTGCTATAAGTGCAGTGGTAGGTACAGCAGAAGATAAAAAAAAAAAAAAAAGATAATTTAATTGGCAGCTGAGACCACTCAGTGTTTTGAGACAGGACATGAGCGATTCTGTGTCTAAGATGTTTTCGGGAGCTTGACGATAATTTCTTCATCTCAGGCTTCTGAGTGATCTTTGGGGAGCTCAGAAATCAGGAGCTAATTCTTTTCTCTGAAAACAATTGAGTTTTCCAGTCTTTACATGATCAGGCTTCAGATAAAAGTGAATTATTTGTGAAGGTCATGTTGGATTTGTGGGACACCATTAACACTTGCCTCTAAGGGAAGCAAGCCTTCTGTCAGGAAATTTCTTTGAAAAATGGATTATTATTGCTATTATTTTCACAGGATATGCCATTCAGTGATGCCGGGTGAGTGCTGGGTTGGTAGGTTTGATATTTGTGTTGGCTGTTTCACCTCTGGTAATTGCTGGCTTTGCATTAGGAGACCTTCACTGTGGAGACATCTGACAGGGAAATACATTTGAAATCTCCTAACAATACTTCATGGTTGTTTCAGATAAATAAACGAGTACTTATTTTCCCCGGATCCCGATGAGGTATTCAGCAGCTTTCAGCAGATAGATAGATTGTTACCTACACAGAAATGACAAGTATCCTCCAGGCCCAGGAGAGGGAGATCACTTACTGCAAGGCTGCCAAGAGTTTATGAGCTAACAAGGAATAAATATTCAATGTGGAGTTTTCCCAGGTGTTATTGTCATGATGGTCTTTTGCCTCAATTTAAAAAAAAAGGAAAAAAAAACCCAGCTTGCTGATTAGTATGTTTTGTTCTCATCTTATTAAGGTTTAAATGTAACTTCATATAAACGCTAGTTTATAAAAAGTTGTTTATTTTCTTACAAATGCCAGTTTATAAGGAGTTGTTTATTTTACTTTGAATTATCATGTCACAAAATCCTACCTTTCATTTTCAGGCAGAGCCTCAAAACTCAGCGTCTTGATTAATAAAATATGAAGAGTTTATGCTATCTGTTTCTCCTGGTTTGAAAGAGCAGGTTTTTTGTTACTGAGAAGACAGGTAGCTTTGCTAAGAAAAATAGATATTTTCTCTCTCTCTTTACTAAAGTGCTGGACTAGGGAATGAGATATATGGACAGAAATCTCAGCTCTGTCAGAGACTTTCTGGGTGGCACTAGTTGGATTAACATGACATAACTTTGCATATCCTAAAGTCATGCCATGTCTGAGACAGTCACTCAAGGTCTTTCTTAGAGAAATCACTGGAGAGGTTGGTTTGTTGGCTATAGATGGAGTCTGGTCACAAATTTTAATGTGTTTTATGCCTGAAACATAAAGTATAAAGTGAATGTGAACATCTAATCAGAATCTAGATGTTAGCATGGCAGCATGGGGGTACTTTGAGACCTATGAAAACAGGATTCTGATGTTTATGTACAAACCTAATGCACAATTATATGACACACAGACATTAGATGTGAGTTTTGATTCCTAAGTGTAAGGTGTTAGGACTCATGTTGTCTAACCTCTTTCTACTGTTGGGAAGACTGTAATGGGTTTATTTATTTTTAAATTAAATCCAAGATTTTCAAGTAAATGAATGGCTCCAGAAGGTGTGAACTTAATACAGCGATGTCATTCATTATGATGGCATTGCAAGAAGGTCTGCACAAGCCTGCTACTTGGGCCCCCATATGCAAAAGAGCAGAACAAAGCTTTCCACTCACTTGTTCGTGACAAACGGAGAATCGGGGGAGTGCAGAGGAGTTGCTTCTGATTTGTTTGTTTGCTTTGGACCTGTCCTAATCAAGTGCTTTTCTGAGCTGCTCCCCAACCCACCCCAAACCCCCCGTCAAAAAAAAATGCTTTCCAGACTCCCTCGTGCTTCTCTCCTCTTTCATTTTATTTATTTAATTTGTGAAAAGAACCAAAGGGGGTTCCCATGTCCCATCGTCTAGGAGAGCTGGTTTCCCTACAGGGCTGCAGATGCTGAGCAGAAAGGACTCAAACAGGCAGCGGTGAGGCGAGGCAAGCGTTATCAATCATTCAGCATGTTAAAAGAGAAGAAGGAGCAAGAAAAAGAGGGAGAGTGAAGGCGGGGAGAGGAGTTGGGGGAAAAAGCCTGGGCTGAATTGGAGGAATTTCCTCCCCCCACCCCCAGCCCCTCTCTGGTTGCTGAAGGGAGGTTTTTTGGACATCTGCCCAGACACATGCCGAGTTAAAGAAGCGGGATAAATTCTGGAAGAATGAATGGAGGGAGAGGAGGGGTCGGGAGGACAGAGGGGAGCACAGACTATGGGGGGTGATGGAAGCTACAGGGACAAAGGAGGTTTGTGGGGGAGACCACAACGGAAGCATGCGAGGGGGTGTATGTGTGTTTCTGTGTGTCTCTGTGTGTGTGTCTGAGTATGACTCTTTTTTCTCTTTTTTTTTTGGTGGATGTTTCAAACACACGTTCCTTGTAGGGCATTATTGTGTAGCAGTAAGTTTTCTCTGTTGTCCCTTGAATCTTCTTCTGTATTGCTTGGAGAGGCAGGTACACAAGCGAATGGAAGTTCTAACCAGCTGGCTGCATCGTGGCTGGCACAAACATTTTAAATAGTGAGGATTTGAGCAAAACTTGTTGTAGGGTCACTCCATCTCCTGATATCTCCAGGCAAGTTTACATGACCTTATGAAAGATTCATCGAGCCAGGAAATTTCTGAGCGTGATTCAGAGAGGGGACGGGTAAAATTGTGTGGTCAGCTTGGATAACCCGGATGAAAGGTCAGATAAACTGTTCTGTCTGCAGGAGTCCTGGGATGCGCAGGTCATGCTCTGGATGGCTTGTTCCCATGCCCTGTCCCTGCAGTTTCAGGATGTCATTCCCTTGGCTCTGTGGGTTTAGTTGTTCATCTGAAAGATCTTTAGCCCTGTTGGACTGCGAATGTGGGTGAAGACCCACTCAGATGACACAGCAAAACTGTGCTGACAGCAATCCCTGCTCAGAAAAACCAGCTTGGTAGCAGTAAACCCTTCCTTGTAGCGACATCAACCAAAAAGGTTTGTCTGTCCATTTTCTTAGGCCTCTCCTGGCCTTGGGAGCTATGAATCTGTGAATTACTCTGAAATGTGCTTAGGGATCTTCACCGTACGTTGTGTCCCCCAGGTACATAGCCATATGGTACCTCTGCAAATGCCCTTCCAAATCCAACAGCTCCAGTTGTGAGCCCTATTTCTTGAACCCTACCCGAAAGGCAATTTCAGTCTTGTAAGCAGCTTCTTGTAGCATGAACCTTGCTCTGGCTGTCCCACCATTCTCTGGTGTTACTTTGACAAGTTTATGAATTCTTTTAAACTAAGAATTCCCTGGAGTGACCAAATCTTACCGAGACCTTTAATTGATAGGGCTAATTAAAAAACCACTATTACTAAGACATGTGTCAGCTCAGAGTCTCCGTCCATAAAGCTGGTTTTTTCAGCTACTGTAATTTCAGATTTGAGCAAGGTCACTTTACCATCGTAACACATAATTATGCAACAGCAGATGAGACCTCCCGATGAGCAGAGTTGGAACCTGCTGAATAGGCCTGGGGAACTCACCTGGATTACACTGATTTTTCAGTACAGACATTGCAGCATATTCTGCCTAGCACCATGCTACTTTCACACAATAGCAGTGGCATTTGCTCATGCCAGTGCTTTACGTAGACTTCTTATTTATTAAATGTGCTGAACAATTAACTCACAGAAAGTTCAGACTGCCATGGCGATGCCGAACTGAAGTTTGATTTGCTGTTGTGGCTCCATTCATTATTTTATCACCTGTGCGTTCATCACATCCAAAACGTGCTCCAGTCATCCACTGCCAAAGCTTGCCTGAAAGTTTCATGCTGTCTTTTCCAGAGGCCGTGACTACCACAAGGCTGTGGAAATCTCCTTCTGAGATTTTAGCCAGTAGAAGACAGAAGAGTATGCTTGGTTCATTTGTTACAATAATTGTCATCGAAACCCACTTACCGTAACTAAAAATATTTCTGTTGCTACAAATTGTAGTTAAATTGGCCTGATGGAAACAGAGAGTATCCTTCTTCCCATCTCAAGAAACAAATAAACAGAAGTGTCCCCAGAGCAGTTAAAAAATATAACATTTTGATCATTCAGAAAAACAAACAGTGGTTTAAGTCTTTTCTGGGTAAGTTGTTCTAACCCCTAAGCTAGGCTTGGAGGAGCTAAGCTTGGAGAGGGAACATGAACAAGCAGGGCTGACATCTGCAATAATCATCATCACTGATTGTAGAGTGACATAGAAAGACGTAGTGGAAGGCAATACTTAGTATTTTGACTACGTTTAGCCTATGTTGAAGCTTGCATAGGTGTATTAACTAGGTCATTTCATTGTAACAACCCTTACTTGGCAACAAAAGATCCAAGTAGGCATTCAAATTAGTTTATGTTTCACACAACTGAAATGCAGTTGCGCTGCAAAATACAAAAAGAAAACTTTAAAAAAAAATAATTCCCCAGCTATGGTGCTATTGAGAATTTTAGGAATCCAGACAAGCCAGACATTGGCCAGATATCAGTGGACAATGCTTAAAATGGCCAAAAATACAGGCTAAGCTTTTAAATGTTGTAAACTGGAAAAGTCGTAGGAAAGGCTTCTCCTGTGCTCAGAAAATGAGGATACTTATGGCTAATCTAGTCCAAGGGCTGGACTGGAAAACTTGGGAGAAGTGTGAGTCAAAGAAATCACAGAATCACAGAATCACAGAATTGTAGGGGTTGGAAGGGACCTCGAGAGATCATCGGGTCCAACCCCCCTGCCAAAGCAGGATAAAACAATTAAGTTGAAGCCTTTTCATGAAAGCTGGGTCTTAGGAAGGTTCCAAATTGCACTGTTCCTCTAATGCAAATCAATCCTTTGTCTCTCACAGCCTTCACAAGAGAACTTTCAGGAGCAAGCTGGTTTCTCTCTATGAAGGTTATGAAAACTGTTTGGTCGGATTTTGCAGGTTTTATTATTTTTGTGGGTAAAACCAAGTTTGTGAGGGACAGTTTGTATTAGAAGAGACTTGGACATCAAGGTAATATTAAGTGAGCTTTCCTCTGTTCTATTACACTTGTTGCTCTGCATAGAGGTGAGAGTCGAGAGTCGGGTTCCTCCTGCTGTCATGCCCCTAATTTGCAGGATTAAAAAATTTAGGTTTACTTCTATTTTTGAAAGGACACGAGAAAAGTCTGTTCATGTTTTAAGTTGGGAAGCACCTTGTGGCTTGCACAGCTGTGCTGTACCACCTGCTGCAGACATGGGAGAGGACTATGGGCTTTCTGGGCCTTTCATACTTGGTTTTGTGTTCACTTTGATATTATAGGTAATAATAAGCGGGGAAAGAGAAGAGCATTCAGGAAAGGCAATAACTTATATTAGCCATCTGATGTCAAAGTCTTGATCTGTTTAGGATATGTAGTGTTCTTCACAGGCAATGTTTGGAAGGTTGGTCTGTATAAACCAGTATACATTCTGTGCCAGGACAACACTCCACATTTTGTCAAGTGCAATGTAAGAATAGTGATTGATAAAATATCCAGACCACACACAGTTCTGTGACTTAGGATGCCTTTAAAGATAATTTCTTCCCATGCTCACATTACCGCACCCTAGAAGCATTTTTACCTTGGGATAATTCTACCCATGTAGTAAAAAACATTATTTCAAGGCAAAGATGATGAATTGGTATCCCAAGGCTGTATTAGGTTGCACGGTATGTCATCTGGTGCCAAAGAATTCTCAGTGGTCGGTGAGTAAATCCTCCAAGTATATTGTTGTGAGTGAGTGTGTAACAGAGTATAGATCCAGAGTGCATCTGCCTAAGATATACTAATTCAATGTGGCTCTATGTGTGCTCACCTGTGAATAAAAGTGAGCCCTAGAATAGATTCGGTCACTCCTTTACTGACCTCTCTGTCTAGAGAGGTGGAAGAGTACTAGTCATTGAGTAGAAGCGAGCATTTCCAAACAAAACCAGTTCCATAATCATAGATGAGGGTGTACATTCTTTTTCCCTCTGTGTTTTCATATGGGTTTTGTCTCACAAAGTCAGTATCCAGCTCTGCCTAAATACATACTACACTATGGCCAGCTCCCTGAATGAATCAAATCATATACACATCCCTGCTAGCTCTTCTTCTGATGGCGACTGACTCAGTGACTGAGCCCTAACCCTGTGTTTAATGCTACTCGTATTTAGCTTAGATGCAGGTATTTGATGTAAAGAATGGGCCGGCTCCTTTAACCAGCCAGAAGATTGACCTGCCTGCCCAGAGGCTGCCCCTTGTTGAGCTCCGATTACAACAGCGCTGGCACAGCTCCGTTGTGTTTGGCGCTTGTTGGATTCTGATTTGTTCTTCGGTGCTGTACGCTGAAATAAAAAACATCTGGTCGGCTCACATGCTCTGTTTTAGGCTGGTTACACAAACGCATGGTATTACGCAACCCAGACCTGCGATCCTGTTTCTCCCTTTTCTGAAGCATTTCATATTTGGCTTTTAATCACACCAGACAGACAGCTGGACAGCTTCCAGGTGCCATTTCTCAGATGGTGAGCCTCGTTGCTTGACCCATCCGCACAGCTCTGCCTTGCCACCACCTCATGGTTTTGCCAGAGCGCCTTGTGTCTTGTTTGCTTGCCTACCTGCGAAGCTGAGCAGTGCTAGCTTGTGCCAAGGGACCAGCTGTGGAAGATGGTGAGGTTCTTGCTGAAGCACAACAAGCTGTTTCAGGCTTCCTCTTGTGTTTTTCTCCCCTTTGACAGTCCAGGCTTCTCCAGTAGGTGGGACAGAGATGATAACCCTAACACCCTCTCTCCAGGTCCAGCTGAGTCCAACTGTCCCTCTGGCACTTACAGGAGAAGATCCACCTGGGAGAATCCACACGATACACTGAAGCAGGAGGAGATGAGCACAGGGTTTCTGAAGGCTTTGCTTCTGTCATCCTCTGGTGTGACTGCGGTTAGGGTTAGGGTTAGGGTTAGGGTTAGGGTGTTGTACTAGGCTTCATTTTCGGCTCCAAAGTGAGCAAATTTTCTGGGTGAAGTGATGGTGAGAAGCTCCACAATGGAAAATGGCAGCGCTGCCCACTGGCTTCCCACCAGGATCACAGCAGTTGAAAATCAAGTTTAGTAGCTCAAGCTCTGAAGTTCAGCTTTTAATTAAAATACATAATTTAATGTTAGAGACCTCATTCTCTGAGAAGGGTACCATTATAAATGCTTGCGTTCGACCTGGATTGCTGAAATTGGCATATTGCCTCTATTACGTTAGAGATAGCAAACCCAAACTGACTTATCATTGTAACCACTTGCCAAGCAGACAGAGGCACTGTCTTCATCCCAGATGTATTTAAAAAAAAAAAAAATGGGAAAGAACTAATGCTCATTGGAGTTGACTTATTTTATATGTAAACTGATGCAACAGCATAGCGTGACTGTAGGAAGAGCTGTTGAATGCGAGCCTCCGCACTGTCGCATCAAATCATGCAAGGCTTTCTGCCAAGGGACAGTTGGGGACAATGCTGATGAGCAGTCCTAAACCTTGTCTCTGGAGGCTTCCCCAAATTACTGACACTGTCTACAGATTAGGTGTGGTGGCTGATCAGAATTCCTCCTGCTTTATATATATGTGTGTCTCTATGCTTGCACATATATGAACAGCACTTAATGCATAGAAGTTAATGAAAAAAGTAGTAATTAGTGCCTGTTATCCCGAGGTAGCCTGCGCTTACAATGCTTTTTTTTATTTTTTCCCCACTGCCCAGTTCATGCCGCCTTTGTAAGGATCCTCCCTTCACCCTGTGTTAGACTTCGCTATAATCCTGGGCTTCACCAGCTGAGATGAAGGAATGGTTCCTTTAATTTGCTTGGAATTGATCCAGTCTTTGGAGTCTGGATAGCTCTGGTTCATATCTTAATAATTTTCATGCCTTCACATGAATTTTTAAAGTGGGAAATACCCTGGTGAGCCCCTGGATCATTCTCTCTTGGCTGGCAGCTTCCCTGCTCCATTGAGGCAGCCAAGGAAACCTCATACTCCAAGCCACAAGGACCTCCTCTTCCATTTGGGAGAGGAGCCTGGGTTTTAGCTCAGAGGGGCGTGCACGTACGTGTGTGCACAGGCGCAGGCACACACACACCGCTTGATTCACTATTCCTCTCGTCCCCCTTTCACCTATTAGTGTCCTTTGAAGGATCAGGTTACCTTGCCAGTGGAAATATATGAGCTCGCTGTGTGATATAGCATAACTGCAACAGCAGATCATATAATTTTCCCCCGAAGGCTTGTTGCAGACTATGTCGAGTCATTTGTATTTATGACAGCTTGGGGGTGATTTAGTGCGACCTCACTTTGATAAAAGCCATTTAGAGCTCATAAATATGGGTGACACACTGCCTTCTCGGCTGGGATTTTAAACGGAGAGCTGCATTTGCATTCCCATTGAGCTTTTATTGTTTGGGGGGGTAAGAAAGGGAAGGAGCGGGAGAAAACAGGAAACGGAAGGAGTGTGTGAAATGCAAAAGGGCCCTCGAGAAATGAAGGATGCTGCTGTGCCTGGAGCACCTCGAACTCGAAGCACCTGTGATGCCCCCTCTTCTCCACATCTTCTCCTAGATATGGGGCGAGGTGAAGCTTCACTTGCCCCAGGTGGGTCAGTCAGTGAGAGAAATGGATTCTCCAGATCAGGAGCAACATGAATTTAGCATTCAGTTTCAATGATAGTAATAATAATATAATAATAATAAAGTCTTTCATGTGCCGGTAGGTTTTCTTTTAGGTTGGGTCTTACAGTTGCATGCTGTATTTTTTACTTAATTTCAAAGAGAGATTTCCTGAGTATATTTGTATTATCTAACTAGATTTATAAGGAGATTGACAATTTATGGCCAGCAATAAAAGATACTTAAGCCCAGCACAGAGTTGTCAGATTTTATGCACTAGTCTTAAATTGATCATTGATGGAAGCAAGAAGGAAGATTGTTCTTGGAAAATTATGATTTTTTTCATAATCTGTAATGCCCAAAGGAGCCAGAGCATCACAGACCATTGAATCTCACACAGGGATGAATATCTCTATTTTGTAAATGAGGATTCAAAAGACAAAGTGTTTTCTATCTTTAAAGCCACTGGCAGAGGTAGAACCAGAGACTAGGTGGTGTCTTGACCATCAGGTTGAAAATCAGTCCACTCTCTGCAGCCTTGACTTCCCATGTTCTCCAGTTTTCCCTTCTCTTACAACAACCACTGCAGGTCAATAGGAATGTTACCATAAGAAGGACATCAAGGTCCTGGAGCGAGTCCAGAGAAGGGCAACCAGCCTGGGGAAGGGGCTAGAGGGCAAATCCTATGAGAAGTAGCTGAGGGAGCTGGGGGTGTTCAGCCTGGAGAAGAGAAGGCTGAAGGGACCTTATCACCACCTACGCTGGCCTGACAGGAGGGTGCAGAGAGGTGGGTGATGGTCTCTTCAGCCAGGGGACAGGAGATGGGACAAGGGGCAGTGGCCGCAAGCTGCACCAGGGCAGGATCACATCAGATGTGAGGGAAAGGTTCTTTCCTGAAAGAGTTGTCAGGGCCTGGAACAGGCTGCCCAGGGAGGGGGTTGAGTCTCCACCCCTGGGTGTATTTAACAGACCGGGAGATGAGGTACTCAGGGATATGGTTTAGCACAGGACGGGAATGGTTGGACTTGATCTTAAAGGTCTTTTCTAACATTGTGATTCTGAAATTCTGTGATTCTGTGACTAGCCAACACACTCATGTCTTTAATGACATAATTATTTATTGCAGGGACATGAGGACCATGATACTTGGTTTTGTGTGCAAAGCTATCCTTTTCACGAGTTTGATGTTCAGGGCTGTGGGTTACCAAATTAAACTATCCAAAGGCTTGTTAACAGCATCTGCCTATAGCACTAATATAGGTCCTTTTCAGAATTTTACACATGTAAAACATTTGGATCATGATTTAAAATCTTGGAACAATGTCGTTTGTAAAAGTTACCTCTGAAACTTGTGCAGCAAATGTATTTTAGTGTATATCTGTATGCCTGAAATACATCAAAATGATCTAAGCTGTTCTGTTTTTATGCCCTTTTTTGGAGTGTTCTTTATAAATTACAGTGCTTTTATTGAACATTATTTTTAATTTTTGAGGTATAACAGAATAAAGCCATCACAAAGGCAAAATAAATCTTGCCTACCTTTTAAAGCATTCCTGTGATGTGATACATCGTTAGAACACTGCGCCAATGTATTTAATTTTATGCTTAAGCTAATCAGTTGACCATTTCTCCATTACTACTGTCCTTTGGGTTCCATAGTGTTTCACGCAGATTCACAGAACGGTGGGGAGGGGGGTTTTGGAAGGAATCCCTGAAGATCATTTAGGCCAGTCCCTCGATATGTTGCCTTCTTGGTTAAGTTTGATGCTTGCAGCACCAAACCTGATGCTTTTATTAAACTAGTTTATTACTGAAAATCTTCCATGTTGCAATCCAGTTAGGCTTTATATACATATATATAGTATATATACATATATATATTACAGAGTGTTCAGAATAGCATTGTGCACAGCTGTGGACCAGAACTACCCAGGCAGGGATTCAGAGTGGACGTTGAACACAGGGAAAGGCTCTGAAGCTGCCGCCCAGGTCTTCTTCTAGCAGCATCAGCTGGCTCACGCACACCATCCCACGGCTGTCCCCTGCTGCGTTTGTGTCAGGGCTCCCACCTCATACCTAGGCAACTGAATCCAGAGGAATTAAAAGGCAGTGTGCTTTTCATTAAGCAAATAAAGCGAAAATCGCAGTCCCTGCCCCGAAGATTGTACACTGTAATCAATGGCACCATTAATGTGAGACTTGACTGCACTCAGAGGAACAGTAAAACATGCATGATGGGGCCCCGAAGACAAGACAACCAGTAAACTACTTACTCTGCTTCGGCTTCATTAGCCATTAAAGCAGGATAATGGCACTTACCTTGCCCCACCAGAGATTAGTTAGCCGTCGCTAGCACAAAGTTATGGAGGAGAAAAAGGCAGAAGAAAGAAACGCCCCTCAAATTCTTGCCTTAGTGAGGACAGGACTCGGGTGGTGCTACAAGGCTCCAGTTGTCATCCCGGTTCTGTGGTATGGGGATGCTTGTGCGTGGGCTCTTGGCTTGTGCGAAAGCATCACAGTTGGGTGCGTGGAAACTCTAGGCTGTGCCAGCACGTGTGTCCCAGCATGAGGGGAAGAAGTGTTTATCAGCCTGATCCTTCCCATTTGGGGTTCAAGTGTAGCTCAGGTCCCAAGGAAGAGTGGAGGTTCCTGTTGGCAGCTCTGATGAAAGCCCCTCATGGCCAAGATCCCCCTTGACAATTTGTGCCACAGGACCTGTCTGTGGCTGGCAAAACAGAGGCGTGGAGCAGCATTGACACTGCCGCACCGGGAGGCTTGTGCAGTACCTGTCCACGCCGCGCCGCATGTGAGCTGATGCCATTTATCTTTATAAGCACTTTTATTAAAAGTAGGTCCTAGAGCAAACAGACTTTTGCAGTGTGGCTTCTTTTTTCATTAAATGGGCTGATTCGGTCTCTGCTGACTCAAAAAAGCCAATCAACAAACCCTCTGAATCTTTGATCCATTTTTCTACTTAGCTGTTCTCTAAAGGCTCAATTTCCTCTCCTGTCATGCTTTAGAGAGGGGGAAAATACACAGCCTAGTCCCCAAGTTATAATACAATTATTTGGTGCAAGGGAATTTTTTTTTTTTTCACTTGAATAAATTAGTTGTTAATTAAAGCTTTTTGATGTAGTGCTAAAGGAGTTATATTTGATACCAACAGCTGTATGCTGCTTGATTTATAGTCCTTTGGGGTGTTGTTGGTTACAGCAATCCATTTCTCCCCCTTTCCCTACGAAACACACACACACACACACACACACACACACACTCACTTCAAAGACCATTAACTGGTACTGTGTTTTCAATTAGAAGGAGAATATATTTTTTTTCTGTTGCTGTTGTTTCTACTTTTCTACGCATCACTTGAAAGCCATGCTGAAAACAGAAGAGCAGCGTTTCATCACCGTGGCCATTTCTGCCAAGGTGAAGTCTTGGACCAGTGGCAGAAAAGAGATTTTTGGCACTGCCAGAGTAAAGGCTATTCTTTGGGCACACAGGTTGATCCTAGACATGGTTCCCTAGTTTAGCGCATTACATCGGGAAGCAGTAGGCACTGGCAGAGGGTTTTCTCTGATTCCCACTGTTAACACGTTAAGTTGGTGCTGTGAGAAATGAGCCAAACTTCCTGGTGATGCATAAGGCATTTGGAAGATGTGTGATGAGTTTGGGTTAAAATACTGGTGTAGCCTTCAGTCCTGGGCAAGTTGGAGGGCTTTAGGTTTGATTCCTAACTCGGGGAAAAAGTTGGCAGAGGGGATGGGTTTCTTTCTGCTAATGCTCTCCAAACAGGAGATCAAATTCAATGTACGTTTGGTGCTCTTGCTTAATTGATTGATTTGCGTATCTCTAATTCCACAGAAATTACTCAATGCTCAGCTGGTTAGCTATGACCATTTCTCACTGGGCCAAGGACTGCATGCCAGAGCTATTTCCAGGAGGACATGGCAACCTAAAGGGCTGACCTATAATAATTCCCTCTTTCCCCTTCCTTATCACTGAGGAGGAGACTATCCTTGGAACAGCACTGGTGGCTCTTGGCTGTTTAATGTGGCAGTCACACACAGGTTGAGCAGGGGCATTTTCTGTACGCAGTGATGTTTTCAGTCGATTCACAGCACGGTGTTCATTAGCTGTAATGGAAGCAGTTGAGCAGAAAGTGTGTTTCTTCACACTGGTTTGCAGTTGGGCTTCTCCGCCTGGGAAATGGCAGTGGGACTTCCCAGTCTTGTGGACTAACACGTAGGGCAGCTTTTAGAAATGATCCAAGCTCAGCTGAGCAAAGTAATAGGATCAGCTTCCCATGCAGAGGAGAGAGAAAGCCCCGCTTCTCCAAGAATGCCTATCCCAGTCAAGGCTGTCCTACTGCTGCCATTTAATTTGTTTTAATCCGATAGGGGGGAAAAATGGGTCTTAATTAATTTCCGTCTACTCCAGGCTCAAGAGGAAAACCCGCTTCAAAACAAATTAATGCAATCAAAATCTGCAGGTTGTGAGGCTGCTGGCAGAGTTCCCTGTTTGTGAGTAAACGAGCACAGTTTTCCAGCTCTCGAGGATGGGAGAGGCATTTCTGATAGAGATGCTGGAGACACAGACTGCTGGTGAATAGGAAGAGCTGGAAAGTAGGGTGTCTTCCTCCTGTTCCCAGCCTCCCCCCAGGGAGCACGACTCTCACCGTAGCCTCCAATCCTTTCTATAACTGTTGAGTATGAGGCAGAGTTTAAGGAAGTGGAGGATGGTGGGGATCGCCCCTGTTGAAGATGGGTGGCTGGAGAGGAGCAGATGGAGACATGGCTGTGTCTTGTCACCATGTTCTGTCTCTGCTCTCACCATGATTGTGTTTTCTTTCCCACTACCTATTTATTTAGGGAACTAGCGTTATTTTTCTGTTCCTGCTACCTCTGCAGTGACAGTGATAGCAATGCCTGTCTACGTAACCCGATTTCCGTAGTCCCACATGAATTACAGCATTAGCGATACTTTTCTGGGGTGCATACATGGCACTTGGTACAGTTCCATAGTGTGGACTTTCCAGGAGGGGTTCTAGGCCACTGAGATTGGCAGGAGACTAGGGGAATGTCCGTACCCCTCAGTCCAGTGGTAAATACCTTCCAGTTTTAGTATTACATTCCTTGTTCCAGTGACAGTGTGCGCGGGTGGCCAAGAAGGCCAACGGCATCCTGGCTTGCATCAAAAATAGTGTTACTAGTAGGAGCAGGGAGGTAATTGTCCCCCTGTACTCAGCACTTGTGAGGCCGCATCTCGAGTACTGTGTTCAGTTTTGGGCCCCTCACTACAGGAAAGACATTGAGGCTCTGGAACGCGTTCAGAGGAGGGCTACTAAGCTGGTGAGGGGTCTGGAACACAGGCCTTACGAGGAGCGTCTGAGGAAGCTGGGATTGTTCAGCCTGGAGAAGAGGAGGCTAAGGGGAGACCTTATAGCTCTCTATAACTTCCTGAAGGGAGGTTGTGGTGAGCTGGGGGTCGGCCTCTTCTCCCGTGTAGGCAGTGACAGAACTAGAGGGAATGGTAGCAAGCTGCGCCAGGGGAGATTCAGGCTCAACATTAGGAAGCACTACTTCTCAGAAAGGGTAGTCAGGCACTGGAATGCACTGCCCAGGGAGGTGGTGGAGTCACCAACCCTGGGGGTGTTCAAGGAAAGACTGGATGTTGTATTGAGGGATATGGTTTAGTGGGAGCTAGTAGTAATAGGTGAATGGTTGGACTCGATGATCTTCTAGATCTTTTCCAACCTTGATAATTCTGTGATTCTGTGATTCTGTGACATATTCTGGGAAGGGCTTATTTATCTAAGGAACAGTTTAATATTCTTGTTCTCAGGCCTGTAGGAAGTACTTTTTCTGTATTGCTCAGGGACTTCCTATTCATTCTGTAATGGGTCCTCTTAGTAGGACCTACAGAAAAACCGTGTTTCAGTCTTTGTGTATGGATTTGGTAGCAGAGACCAAAAAGAGAAATATTGTTCATAAGGAGTTTGATTTATGTACCTTTGAAAGTTACTTTGCAACTTTTGCCTATTTTCTACTTTGCCTATTTGGGTTCATTTGAAGAATTAAAAAAAAAAAGGAAAAAAAAAAATTATCAAATGAGGAAATTAAAATTTAGCATTTATATGGAAGATGACGTATTTTTGCTTGTGTACATGTCATCTGTTCATGGGAAACTAGGTGGATAACTTATGGATGTCTCAGTTTGTCTCATTTCTGCATTGCTAGCTGAGGGCTTTCGCAGAATCACAGAATTGTTCAGTTGTTCAAACTTACTTTGAACGAAGAATATCTGGCTTTAAATTAATAAAAAGCAGTATGTGCTCAAGAACTGGAGTAACATCTCTGCCAAGCCTCCAGAAAAGCTATACTGAGCTTCTCTTTGCATGAAACAGGCTTGTGATGCTTCATGCAAGTTACCGGCAAGGTGCTATATTCTTATGAGCTAGCTGAGGAGGTGATACTATTCTACTGTTGCTTCTGTGCAGCCATCCCAAAATACTGGCTTCTGAATTATTCACGTATTTGGAAAGAAGGGAGAGAATTTAAAAAAGAAATACACATTTCTCTATACCTATACAGAGCCGTCCAAATTTGAAGGAGAAAAAAGGCAAAGCAGAGTGAGATGAGTGGAGGAAAAGCAAGAAGGGAGAGTGCAAACGTCCTTAACGAAGGCAGTGAACCTGCCAGCCCACAGCAAGTGCAAGAGAGGACCTGGCCTTTAAGGGCCCATGAATGGGCTGGTGGAAAAGCATCGATGCAGTAGGGAAGGTGATAGGGGAGAGAGCCAAGGAGGGGCAAACGGGTTGGGAGGAGAAACTGCGCAGTAAGAACTGGGGCAAACTTTACACAGCCGTGTCTCCGCAGAGCTGTTGGGTGGACTTACTTGAGGAGAAGCATCTAGGGTGGGTTATTTCTCCCACTCCTGAGTAAATAGCAGAAGCAGTCAGCAGGGTGTGTGTTGCAGGGCAGTGGCAGCGACTCTTATATTTGGATTATTTAACATGCTGCACCGCAAGATGATTTCACAGAGTTTTGGAGACCACCTTGTTTTCTTCTCTACAAAGACCCTGGTTTTTATATTCCTTAATGTTTTTCCATCATCAAACGTTCTTGTGGCCTCTTTCTTTCTTTTTTTAAAGAGGCTCTAATATCCCTATTGTTTGAGAAGAAGCCTTTGAATTTTGACAGGGACAAAAGCTCTGTGGCTGAAGACGTGCCTTTCCCTTATCCCATGAAGCACTACTCCATTCTGTCTGAGTTACGAACTGTGGGAGACTGACGTTGCCCATTTCCACTTGTGTTTCTCAGGAGAATGTTGGCGGCAGGTCAGAATAGTTACTGGACGTGAACCTTCTGCAGAGCCTGTCTCGTAGCAAAGCCAGAGCAAAAAGAGAAGTCCTCAAGGACTCACCAAGCAGGTGGAGATGGTGTCTCACCCCTTGCAATCTCACCAGTTGCAGTGATTGCAAGTCCTCTCAGCCATAGCAGTGCACATCCATCTCCAGTGGTCCTTGGTGAAGGAAAGGATGGGTCCACTTTTGAAGCCAACATAATTTTCTGTTCAGGCTGCTGAATCGACTGGTTAAAGAATTAGGAAGCTCCAGGTTCATCCTTGTGGGTGCAGTCATGATGTGGGCTGGGACACACGCATGTTAATCCCATGGCGACATGCCTTTCCTATCCTGTGGAGGAGAATGCCTTAATAAGACACCGAGTCAAACAGCAATAAGTTTGCACAAATAGCTTTAAAGTTGTGAAATTCCTTTTTTCTTTTTCCTTTTTGTTGTTTTTTGGTTTGTTTTTTTTTTTCTCTGATGCTTGCAGCCTAAACATCTTTCTTGTTGTAGTGGCCAGTGTAATAAACACACTGAAAGTGTGTATATGTGTATATATATTTATACATGTCAGACAGTGTACATCTGGATGGCCCTATAAGCGTCGCCACATGGGATGTACCCATGTTTAGACTTGACATAAATGGAAACTACTTTATTTTTTGCAGCAGTGCAGTGAAGACCAGCAGCAGGACCCCAGTCCTTTCTTGAGAGGCGAATCTAATAAAAATGCTTATCCACTGACAAACACATGAGAAAACTGTGTTTACACACACACACACACACACATGCACGCACGACGCCAGGCGCATCAGCGATGCTCCTCAAGCAACGGCGGCCGCACGCATCTGCATCTGCTCCTATACAACCACTTTATTTCCTTTTGAATAACAAGGAGGCTCCCCCTTCTCCCCCTGCACACCCCACACCCCCCGCCTTTGCCTTCCCCAGAGCTGCAGGCTCCGTTTCTGACAATGCACAACCGCGCTGCTCATTGGAGTGCCTGTCATTAAGCAATGCACTGATTATTCTGGCAGCTCTGCTACTCAAGTCCCCGTGGACAGAGTCAGACATGGAGAGAATTGAATTTCACCAAGGACGGGGCTAAAGGTCGTTCCATGCAGTGGACAGCTGTGTCTAGTCAAATCGAAACGATTGCTCCAAGTGTTACCAACAGAATAGCTGATAGCTCTGTTGTCAGTTCATTTACACTTGCATCCTGTTACAAATTAAACTGAAATTGTGGTGAGCCGAAGGAGTGGAAAGACGGTTTTCTGCCAAGTGACAGTTCCTTATATCGCCAATTTCCAAGTGAAGCCATTATACAGTTGTCGCTAGAGATTTTCATGATTTCCAGCAACCAAGATTTGGGAACCTGACTTTCTGCAGTGGGTAAAATTCCCCTTAGCACCTGCTCTCATCGTCTAATCCCATAGGTTGAAAAGGAAAGGCGGGGCTCTGGAAACTGGCCTCTTTTCTCAGCTCTGCTCACAAAGAACACCACAAAGTACAGAATTGTTCCTTGACTTCCCCATATTTTAATTTTTTTTACTTTAAAATTTATTTCTTTTTCTTTTCCTCCCTCTCAATCTGGACATTTGAATTCAGACAGGAGGAAAACTATGAAGTACCTTGATCCTGCTGCAAGCTCATCTGCATGGCATTGCAGTGTAGCATTAAGAGCAGCTTAGCAGTGCTTATATGCTGGTGTTGATCTCATCCCAGCACAGCATCTTCCCCTGAATCCACTCCTAAGCCATCAGCAGGCCAGAAAATGCCTTCTGGGCAGAAACACAGCCTCTCCCAGGATCCTCAATGGGTCCTAGCAACTAAGCTGAAAGCCTGGGACTTGACCACATTTGGAATAAACTTGCCAAAAAACATCAATGCTAATTAGCTTGTGTTATGAATGGATTAAGTGAGACACCAGCTGCAACAGGGCATTTTGATTTGGGTTGCGGCTCGGTAATTAGATGCACATAAGCTAGCTGGGGAGCTGTCAGTCAGCAAGCAGCAGTTTCCTTTGCGGTGTTAGGAAGAAGAGCTTTTCTGTGTCCCATCATCTGTTTTGCTGTGAACCTTTGGGTGATGTACCAGTGATCAAACACAGCATCGGGCGTGAACTGGAATCCTCCCCTGAGCCACAGCCATGCAACTCAGTGACTTCAGAACTTCACTCTTCTGGCAGCTGAGCAAGAAGGCTATTTTATTTACATTGCAAAACGTTCCTCATATGATTGCTGCTAACATTAACACCATCCTTCCCTTTGATTCGTGCCAGCCTTCCCCTTGCTTCCTAACTGGCTGTTGGGGCTTAGAATGGATTTTGATGCTGTCATGAGATGACTTTGATGATAGAAAAGTGTACAAAAATGAGTTTATACAGGAGTGAATGTGTGCAGCTCTGATGGTGTGGGCATCTGTAGTGTCCTCACCCATGGCCGGGTTTCCTCTCTAGTCAATGGAAAGAAGCAGGTAACTCCAGTTAGTTCCACCTATTTCAGACATCAAGTCTGTTAGGAGGAGAGGAATCACTATAGGGAGTTCCCGGTGATTGTTTGGGGGAAGTTGTCTGGTTTTTAGACCTCCATTTTTAATAGATGAGTGAGGAGATGAATCCTGCTTTTACTCCCAAATCTGGAACTCGCATCAGAATAAAATAACCAAACAACTTTCTTTAATGTGATGAAAGGCAGAAAGTAGAAAGGCAGCCTGACTGCTCCTGACATAGAGCCTTTATCAGCTCCATAAATAAAGGGCATATGCATGTAATGGCTGACTGCATCTCAGATTGCAATACCAATGTTTTAAAAGCCTGCTGACGGAGCATCTGCTTATTTCATTACTCCTCCAATGTCTTTGCAGGTAAGTCATGCATTATACAGTACCATATCTAGCAATGTATGACCAGAGGGGACAGTCTGTGAAAATTCTGGATGGTCCATCACTTTGCCTTACCTTCCAGGAGCGAGGAACATAAGGAATGATGTATTCAGTTAATAAGCAGAATTTGCAAAATCAAAACCTATTTTAGTGAACTAAGATTTGCCTTTCTTTTAAAGAAAGGAGAACAACTCTACCACATTAGTGTGTGAGCTGGCTGCGTGCAGCTGAGCAAAGATTTCGGTAAACTCCCACTCAGAAACGTGCTGAGGGTCTCGGTATTAGTCAGATGAAAAATGAAGCGTCATGCTTTACCATAAAACAGATATGGAGGGGAGTTACAAGAGCTTATGGTGAACCTTGGCATTGCAAGAGCATTTTGAGGAGCCCAGGTACAAATTCAACCTGGCACTGACTGCAGATTCTCCCTGTGTTATCACCAGTACTATGGTAGAGGGGGTTCACAGGAGTCACATTGAATTAAAGTTTCCCTTTTGGAGTGGAGTTTGCTCCAGTGTTTGTAAAATACATCTCACTGGAGAAGAAGAGCAAGCTGTCTTCCCTTGTGGCTTATTTAGTGAGCAAGTTCGAGTTAGCCTTGTGCTGTGTCCTATGCACCACAAGTGCTTCACTTGATTGATTTGATTGACTTGGCTCGGTGTCCACAGTTCACCACCCTCAGTCACAGAATCACAGAATCACAGAATGTCAGGAGTTGGAAGGGACCTCAAAAGATCATTTAGTCCAACCCCCTTGTCAGAGCAGGATCACCCAGACTAAATCACACAGGAATGCATCCAGGTGGGGTTTGGATGTCTCCAGAGAAGGAGACTCCCCAGCCTCTCTGGGCAGCCTGTCCCAGAGTTCCATCACCCTCACAGAGAAAAAGTTACTCCTTACATTCACATGGAACTTCCTCTGCTCCAACTTGCACCGATTGCCCCTTGTCCTATTGCTGGACATCACTGAGAAGAGCCTGGCTCTGTCCTCCTGACTCTCGCCCTTTACATATTTATAAACATTAATAAGGTCACCCCTCAGTCTCTTCTTGTCCAGGCTAAAGAGGCCCAGCTCCCTCAGGCTTTCCTCACAAGGAATGTGTTCCACTCCCTCCATCATCTTGGTGGCCCTGTGCTGGGCTCTTTCAAGTTGTTCTATGTCCTTCTTGGGCTTGGAGCCCAGAACTATCTGGGCCGATCACCCAGGCATACAGGCTTGAAGATGCCCCTTGGCCTTTCCTTGCAGTTCTCCTCTCTTTCCTGGCCACACACTTCTTCAATGTGACAAAAGGAGCTTGCTGTGCTTACCTTCTGGGCTCTTTATAGAAGAAGACCCAATCCAAAAGCTGAGTTTGCCACTGTAGAAAGAGGCCTGAAGAGAGGAGAGAGGATCCATAGTCGTATCTAACACTGTGGTGATTCAATTAGTCAATATTACTGATTGACCAATCTGCATATAAATTGTTGCAGGTCTTTTTTGGGTGGTCAAAGACAGTAAAAAGCTGCTAGCCATCAAGCCACTTACATGAAATGAGTTTCTGGTCCTATGTTCAGTTATTCATAAACTCACAGATTCAATATGAACAGGAAAATTTTTTTTTTAAAAACCCAGCTTCTGGATCCAGCAGATGAAATAGGGGTGAACATGATAAAGTGGGTTTCACCATTGGAGTACATGAGGAGGTAGGGAGCAAAAGAGTTTTAGATTTGTAGGGTCTAGCGTCCATAGCTGAGGAAGTACCATAAGACATTTTCCACAAGCATTGGAGTTTTTATAAGCTTGGATAGATTGTACACTTTTTTCCCACCATCCTGTCATGTTTGCTCGTAACAAATATCCCAGCAAACATGTTTGCGAGCAGGATTGTTTGTGGAGGCTGCAAATTATGGAGAATATTCCTGAATAGTGCCTTTATGGAAACCTGCTTCTAGGCAGGTAATTGTAATGTCCCTCAGTTTGGGAGACAAACATCACTGTGTCATACAGACATTTCACAACTCATGAATTGAGAAGAGATCAAGAGCTGGGTTTTTTTTTTTTTTTTTTTAGGGAAAAAAAATATCAAATATAAATTTGTAGGCAAACAGCAAGCTGCTAATGGTTCACAAATCAATATACTGAATATGTTGAATGCCCCAAATTAACATGCTGAGTATGCCCCTCTCTTCTGTAATGCCCCATTTCTGGGATTCAAGGTCACCAACAAATTTTGAAAGCAAACCCAAATTTTTTATTTTATTTTTTTTCCCCCTATCCTCTTCAATTTCAGTCTGTGGAAGAAAAGAGGTGTTTAAAAAGAAAATAAAAATCCAGTCTGTTTAGAATAGCTTCCAGAACATTGTTTCTTACTGACCGATCTCCAAATAAGACACTCTTGCTCTTGACTCCTGCTTAGATGAATGATTCCTGAGGCTTTTCTTTTTGTGACAGCGATGAATTGGTCGATGTTTGTATTAAGCTTTCCTAAGTGCACTATTAAATGGGCAAAACTTCAACAATAAACAGGCTGACTGGCTCAGTGATAAATTGAAAAGAGGGGGAGGTGTGTATTTTTAGACAGAAGAATCATCATGGAAATTGTCATGCATTTGGAGAAGGACTACATGGAAAAATGCTTCAAATAGGTACCAGACTTTAGTGGCTCCTAAATCAAGGAGACTGCTTTGGGAAAAAAAAAAAAAAAGCTCATCTTGCCAATGCCTATCTTGCCTGAAGGCTTGCCTAGGATCTAAGAATTTCTAATAGTGTTGGAGGCAAAGCCCTTAGACTTTCTTTAAAAATCCTTTTAGTTCCTCTTGTCATCATGACTTGCAAGCAGGCTTAAATATTTTACTTTTCCTCTACATGAGAAAAAGATAAGGGCAATTAAAGATGCAAAGAAAAGGAAAGGAACCCTCCCCAGGCCTTCCCCTTGTTTTGTCCAGGATTTGGGATGTGATTAAAACATGAGTAAGGACAACTGAATACAGAATGTTCTCTCCTACTTGCAATGCCAGAGGATCATATTTGTGGCTGATTGTTTCAGCTCAGGATGAAAGGCAAAACCATGCTTTTTCCTTCCCTACCAGTAAGTGGGACCTAAATTGCCTCTATGGGCAGAGGCAACAACCCTCTGTGATTTCAGCCTGCCAGACATCAGGGCATGCTGGCAGCCCCAAAAGATAATTATAAGCTTCCAGAGTTGCTAGGCACATCACCTTATCCATTGAAAGCCTTGCATTATTGAACTGAAGGTGAGGTTCAGGATCTGGAGTGGCTTCCCAGCTCTACTGCTGGCTCACTCCCACCCTCGGCAAACCTGCACCTCTTCTCTGAGCTGTGCAAATGAGATAGTAGTATCTGTCTCCCAGGGAGTGTTAAGAAGCTTAATTCATTAGTGTTTACAAAGTGTTTCTAGATCCTCAGATGGAAGGCTCTATAAACAGACAAAGTATTACTAATTGCCAGCTTACACTGAATTGTAAAGTGAAAATAAGGGTGGCTGGAGGAAAGAGGAAGTGAATTTTCTGATGAACTGCATCAGCTGAGTGGCTTAAACAGTTTAAAGTTTTTATTCCCCATCATAAGTGTCTTAAAGATCTAAATTCATTACTATTGGTGTAATATTTTGATCTCGAGTTTAGTTTTGGGAAAACCAAGGCGTGTCCAAGTCTGAGAGTGAGGCCTCCTATACTAAAGAATACATCCTCAGCTTAATTTGGGTAATCATTCCTGAATGTATACCATGAGGTTACGTTACTTCAAATGGAATGAATCCTGATTTACAGACTGTGACTTTAGTGGTGCGGTTTGATTTACATCCAATTATACTAGAACAAAAACATCTTGCACGTCTTGGTAGTGCAAGGTGTTCAAGGCCAGGTTGGACGGGGCCCTGGGCAACCTAGTGTAGATCCAGGCCTGAGGTTGGTGGCCCTGCCTTTGGCAGGGGGGGTTGGAGCTCTGTGATCCTTGGGGTCCCTACTAACTCATACCATTCTATGATTCTATGATTCTATGATAGCCAAGGAGTGTGCCATGGTGCTAATGTTCAAAGCACTTTAAAGCATATGGGTGGGTTTTTTCCATTTGTGTTGTTTAGTTTCCTGGGTTTTGCCCTCTTCATTCAGCCCAGGCAGGAAAAATCAAACTGGTTTATTCAGTCCTTTCCACTTTCTGAATTTCTTGCAACACCACAGTGATGTTGTGCTTGGGTTCTTAGTTGACTTTCTGTTGGCATTTAGAAAGGTATTGGGAATCGGAATGCATTGGGTAGCTTGTGTTGTTTGCATTTATAACTCGTGTTATTATACGTCTTTCCTGCAGACCCGGATTCTTTAGGACCAAGCTCTGTAATAGGTTTCTTCAAAAATTAATTATAGAAATGGAAAGAACTTACTTGGTGCTCTTTCGCTTTTTAAAATAAACTACGTTTTGGTTTGTTTTTTTCTTTTCCCCCCAAACCACTGTTGAAAAAGTAGCGGGTAGACATTTCCCACTTGGCCTCCAAAGGGTGAAATCCTCATCTGGTATAAATTGGCCTAGCTCTATTCAAATCGGAGCGAACACATTAATTTACTCCAGATGAGGCTCCAGCCCTTAAAAAGCCAGCGAGGAGAGTGAGCTCCGCACAGGATGGATTTTTGGGCTGGTTTGATGGCTTTGCTCTGTAACTTCGTTACACATCTAGGCTCGGGGCTGTGGGAAACTGTCTATTTGACATCTGCAGCATAGGCAGCAAATGCTTTGGCAGTTCGAGTTAACGCCTTCTGAATTCGCAGGTTGTTTACTTTCAGCTTGAATGTGGATTTGCTTTCAGCCTCAATGGGAGATCTCTCGTAAGGAGTAATAGGACCGGCCATCTGTCTGAAAGAGTATGAGAATTTCTTGTTTTGAGCCAATAATGGAGAGCAGGGACAAGTTTACCCTCTTTATAATCTCTGGCAAGTTATTGGCATTCTCCTTGGGTTTCCCAACCTGGGAACCAATCCCTCTGGTGCCGTGTGAGCAAGCCTAGGCTTCAGAGATGAGACCTGTGACATGAACATGGTCGACATCTCTTTCCAGTGGTCACTTCTACAAACAAGCCTTGTTCCAGCCCTTTCTTCCTCTGTGCTGATTTACAGCCCATTTTGGCGTACAGGCCCTGCACCTGTGAGGCTGCCTGCTCCATCACCACTGAAGCCTGTGATCTCAGGGGAGCCGTAAACAGCATGAGTGAATGGGAACCCCCATCTCTCGCCAGCATTTCCTCCAAGTAAATATCAATCCATGTGTTAGTCACAGGCAAGAGAACGGTGCAGTAACTAGATTGATTGGGTCGCTTTTTCAAGAAAGCTCAAAAACAGGTTTTTCGTCCATTCAGCACTCTTGAAAGGGTCCAGACTTCATTCATTTTCTCTCTTTCAATCCAAAAGTTATACCTGTCCCTTCCAACTAAAGTAAGGATCTACACAAGAGCCAAGTTTGGACAAAAATTATCAGCATCCTGCAGCATTTAACAGGACACGATGAAGAGATCTGGCAAAGGGCACAGTGTGTGATAAGTAATGGAGCAGCTCCTAATTGGCACACATAGGCACAACTGGACACTTGGACCTCCTGTAGTACCGGTCTTGGCCATCCACAAGAGGTGTCATCAGCTTCAGAGCAAAAATATTTAGACTACAGGTACTGTGTGTTTACCCTTGTCTTGGAAGCCTGTGCAGGATAAGCTCTTGGTCACGCCTTTGCTGACTTTGTCCATCATTTCTTTTGGTTTGTACCCAAGCCTTGAACTCCAACCACTTGGATCAGCTGAAGATCATTGCCTGAGTAATAAATAAAGGGTAAGGCAGGAAAAAGGACTACAAGAAATCACCTAGGAAGGACATCACCTGTTCTTTAACAGCAAAACATTCGTTCTTTGTGAATGTATGTGCTTTTAACCTTCCTGGGGTGAATAGTCCAAGGGACATAGCATATCTGGCAGCAATTTTAAAATCACACCAGCCTGACTCTCTTCCTTACTGAGAAACTTTACTTGAGATATCCTGGTGTAAAACCCAACCAGAGATCAAAATAGCACCATCCCTGGGCTGTTTTACCTTGATTATACTCTGATTTAAGAAAACTGGAGGGCACCAGATCATGTTCAAACTGTTTTCTTTCCTCATTCCCTGTCAGATCAGGGCTACCGCAGATCCGATGAGTTTCCAGGTTGGGTGAGGAAACATGACTCTCTTCCAGAGGCCTTGCTTTGTTTATTGATTCATTAGTATTTACTGACTAATAACCACCCAAGGCTAACAGGCTCATTTGAAATGGGAATGCTGTGATCTCCTGTGTTATCGCTGGGAAGAACAGTCATTTAAAAAAAGTAGTCTGCTTAAGGTGGGAAAATAAGGGCTCTTAGTCCTCTCTTAGGGAAGCCAGTTTGTTTTTCTGACAGTTTTCAGGGAGTCTTCTTTCTTTTTTTTAAGTTTCCATACAATCTCAGCACCGCATTTTGGGTTTGGTTTTTTTTTTCCTTATTTCCCTCGTATGTGTGCAGTCATGAGAACCAGGATGATTTGAAATTAAATAAGCACACTCCAACCTTCAAGTCAAAAAACGTTGTGGTTTTAGGTTTTGCTTGGAACCAGAAGCAGAAGAGCCAAAACACTGCATAAAAGAAGAAGAAAAAGAAGAAGGGAAAAAAAAGCTGTTTTCATGGTGTTTTTGGCATGGGCGACTGCTCTGAGAGATACTGGAAATCATGCAAGAAGGGTCTGTTCTTAAGACATTCCCAGCCCTGCTCTGAAGACTGAGGGCTTTAGATAAGCATCTGCTTGAGGGGATCTTTATCCAAAATAAACCACCCAACCTTTTGTAGTTTACCCATCATTATTTAGTGATCCCCCCCTCTCTGCACCTCTCCTCATGCACTTGCGCATGCACGAAATTTTTTGGGGTTTTTTTTCCAAGGCATCCTAAAAGCTTTTCCTTGCCAATGACATTTTAATTGCCTCTTGAGCAAGACTTTCTCCTCGGTGAAGAAAAAGAATGCAGCGAAGTGCCCTGGGCCGCCCAGATGATTTCCTCTCCTCATCCTCACCACATGCATCAGGATCGCTTCCCTCCCCTCCTCTCCTTTTCCACATCTTCTTCATGTTCTGCACCGATTTTGGTTTTTTCTTTCTTTTCCAGCCTGGGGAAAAAAAGACCCAAACCTCAAAACATACATTATTTTATTATTTTATTATAAATTATCAATATTACCCCACCACCACCACCACCCCAAGCAGTGTGGGTGACGGAGACGGAGAAATCAGCACAGTGTCAGCAAGAGTTTAGCCCCGCAGCTGGGACCTGAACTTTCAGCGGCGGCGAACAGCACTGGGTCACTGCACTAAAGCAAGCCAGATTGATACAGAGTGCTCACTCGCCCTGGGAAGGGAAGCATCAGAAGCTAGTCGATAAAAATCTTCAGACACTGTCTACTGTGAGCTTAGAGCAGTGAAGGCTGTATTTCCTGAGAAGGATCACTGCGGTGTGTATGTTGACTGTTGTAAGACCCTAAAATGCAACATTCGGGTGCTTACTGGGGTCAGCAGGGGACATAGCACTGGGGCAGTTTGTATTTTGGAGCTGCTGAAACTAGAGGTGGATGGAGCACGTTGGCTCAACAGTGCTGCGTTCTGTGTGGAGTCTTCAGTTCTGGAAGACCCAAGCAATCACGTCTGCCAAGAGTTAATGTGCTTAGAAAGAGGATGCTAAAATATTCTTTCCCACTCCAGTTTGCAACCGAGAACTTGTTAGTCTGTAATATCTTTTATTTATAGCGCCTTTCGACTCAAAGGATCTGAAAGTGCCTCTATCTGGGAGTCACTTCAAGGAGCTGCATATACCTCTGGGTGGGGATGCTCCTCTGCAAGGGCCTCCAACTGAGTTTTCAAGGTTTGTTTTGCTATGGAGACATGTGAGGGGGGACAGTCTGCCTTGCCAAATGTCAGCGTTTGGCCCTCAAGGCTGGAGGGAAGGGCAGAAGCCTATGCTAAGCCTGCTGAATAGCAAAAAAAGAGAAAACAAACATGTAAGCCGGCTAGGAGAGGGGATTCAGATGGACACCGGCCGACTTGGGGAGCAGATGTTGTGAGGAACCATTGCCAGCGCTGGATGACATCCTTATGCAAAGGCCTTGGGACTGTAAAACACAGCTCAGAAGAGGGGATTTGGTGGCCCTACTTGGATACGGCTCCATCCAATCCCGCCAGAACCAGCAGTGCTGCTGTAGCCTGGAGAAAGCTCTAACACAGACCTTGCAGAAGGGACACAACCCAGTGGCAGAGGTGCTCGGAAGGGCACAGGCCCCTGAGGCTCAGTTTACGTATGCAAACACATACATCCCTTAATGAGTACAGTCACAGCAGGGCATCTGCTTGCTTTAAGTCCACTCCAGTGCCTGCCCATCAGCTGCTCCACACCGAGCAGCTGGCAGTGGCCGAAGGACCAGCTCCTCCATGTGGCTCTTGGCAGCTAGAGGGTCTCATCCAGCCCTCCGTTTTCCTCCTGTGTTATACGTGCCGGCCAGGGAAGCAAAAGTCAGACCAACTGACAGGTTTACGATTCCAGCCTGTGATTCCTGCTTCATCCACAGCCAGGCGAGAATTTGCCAAGATACATATTAGGCAGCTGCTCAGGACACTGCTGTTTTGTCTGTACCACCCCAAGCATGCTGTCTGTCTGTCTGTCTCCTGGTCTGTCTTGGCGACCCTGCTTTCGAGCTGGTTGCTCTGCTGTATCCTGGGGTGGCCAGAGCATGTTCATGGAGAACCAGCCTTTCCCTGGCACTTTTTTGCCCTGCTTCCCAAGGGACCTGCTGCAGGGAGTGGAGGCATTGGGCCTGAGACTCCATGAGTGCCCATCTATTTCACCACCCTCCTAACCCCTGTGGCTTCCGAGGAGCCCCTTCTGCTGCATCTCAATGGTCAAGGGGGTCCAAACAGGCTCATAAAAAGCCCCATGGGCACAAGTGTCTGTTTATGTGACCATTCCTGCTCTGTGTCTCCAGTTTGGCTTGCTTTTTAATGCACTCATGCCACTGTGTAAAATCCTCAGCATACCTTCTCTCCTCCATCCACGCTTCTCTCAAGCCATACCCAGCATCAGCATCAACATTATTACATATATATATATATTTTTCCCCTAAATCTCTTTCCTCCAGGCACCAGGCAAGGTGCATTTTATACCACTTTATCTCTGTCATGCATATGTCAGTGTTTCAAACTCTGGTTTAATTGGAGTCATGTTGCTGGCTGAGGTTTGGCTCTCTTGGGTGTTTTCCATGGAGAAAATGCATTTTCTCGCAACCTTTCTCAGCCTCCCAACCAAACCTGTCTCCTTCTTCTTTCATGGATGGGGCTGGGGTTTGTACATTCTGGCTCAATCAGGGTCCCCTTACCTGCTTTTAGGGAACCTCTCACTCTCTTCTTTCATCCTCAGAGAGGAACATACATATGTTGTGTGTACCTATGGTTTTATCCCCACTCGTCTTGGTCTGTTGAGTGTTACATCATGTTTCACTCCCTTTGGTGCTCCATCCACACATGCTGCTCTGGGTTTTAGGATGGCAGTGGGAGGAATCCCCTCTGTGGACTAGTGAAGAAAAAGGGAAGGGGGAGGGGGGGAAACAAGGAAAAAGAAATAGGAATAAATATTTGGGAAGAGGGCGTTTAAGAGGAGAGAAAAACAAATTAAAGCTGGTGCCAGGCTGGAACCAGCAGCTGGTTGCCAGCACAGCAGGCTGAGAAGTTGGTGGTTGAAGCACTCAGTGCCATGTTTGGGTTGCTTAAAAAAATACACCCTCCCTCGCTATTCGTCCTCTCGTTTCTCTCCCAGCCCCACAAGCTGGAGGAGGAATCACATTGCTGAACACAAGCTTGTCGGAAATTTGTGCTGGCAGCAATGCCAAGGGATGCAAAAGGAGTATGTCCTGCTCCGGTGTGTGTGTGGGGAGAGGGGTCTTGCATGTGTGTGTGTGCCTGTGAGCCCTGCATGTGCTTGGGCAGCTGTGAGCTGCATTGGACCTGCCAGGCGTGTTGTGGGTGCTCCAAGGAGATGCCAGGGCATTGGCAGCCATGGCACGATGGGGTTTTTTTTTAGGGGGGGGGGGGGTTTGCTGATGTGAGGGGAGGGCTAGGGATGGAGGAAAGAAAGGGGGGTTTGGAAGGTTGTAATGCTTGACTGGAAAAATTTAGAGGAGTACAAAGGAGAAAGAGATGAAAAGGGGAGGGGTGTGTGTGTGGTGTGAGGGGGGGGAAGAAGGAAAATCTGGCTGCTGTGGAGGTGGGAAGAGATTTATGCTTGTCGAGTGGGTTTGGTTGGGAGTGGGCTGGGAGGGGTGCTGCAGGTGAGGCGGGGGGGAGTGGAGTGGGGGGGGGGGGGGTTGCTGCGGGGAGGCTGACAGCCCCCGCGGCGAAGCGGCGGGGTTTTATTTTCTTCCTTTCTCTCCTCCTCCCCCGGCTGGGTGCTCGGAGGAGAAGGCAAGACAAAAAGCTGAACCGGTGCCAAGAAGGAGCTGCAGCGACTCGAAAATGGCACTCCGCGCCGCACTAATATTTCGAAGCCGGGCTGCGCCGGCGAGCAGCGGGACGTGCTGGGAATGAGAATGGCTGCGAGCGCGGGGCCGCCGGCCGTGCTCGGGGCTGTTCTCCCGCCTCCCCGCTTCCCTTTTGCCTTTCAGACGTGGCCCTCTTCTCCCCCATCGTCCTTCCCCAGGCGATATTTAGAGGGACCCTTGGCTGGGGACTTGGGGTGGAGAGGGAGCAGACGAGGGGCATCCCTTTGCACCCTGGGGGCTGATGCAGCATGGGGAGCAGCCCGGCCAAAATGCTCTGCTTGTCGCTGGTCTCTAGCCCATGTGTGTCTGTTGCAATGCTCACGGGAAAGCATTGCCAGCAGAGAAGGAGCAAGCACGCTCGTCCCCCCTCCTGCCATCTCTGTGTCGGGGAGGGGTTACTACTTTTTACATTTTTTTTGGCCTAGGGAGAAAGAGAAGATTTGATTCCCGGGGAGTTTTCTGATTGTTTTCTTATTGCCACTGCTTCCCCTCCTCCTCGCTGTCCTCCTCCTCCTCCTCCTCTCTCTGTACCCATAAGGCTGCTCTCATGGCTCTCTATCCTGATGCAAGGTTACTTGTAGGACACGCGAGTCTCTGCAAGGTGCAGCGTCGCTTGCGTCGATGTTCCCCTCTGATGCTCATTTGCTGGGGGTACGAGGCAACTTCCAGGCAGCCACAGGGCTCAGCTGAGTGCCTGGTTAATGCCGCGTTGGTTGCAAAAGCCCCCTCCTAGCAAAGCCTGTCTCAATAGAGCAAACAAACAGAAATTATACAGGGCTGAAACTTCGGCAGCAATTCACAGGGTTCAGTGATTTGCAGTGGATGGACTGGAGTTTTGCTGTGATTTTTTTTCTGAAAGAAAATACTTTGCCCTGGGTTGTTCCCCTATTCTCTCTGTTCACAGGCTAGGGAGAAGTACATGAAAGCATGAAAGAACCTTTTTTTTTAATATGGGGTTTTGATTTCTTTTTTTTTTTATATACTACTTAAACTGTTACCAGCAGAAGTGTGCTTGTAGTAGTCCAATTGTTGAAGCTGAATGCAAAGACCTTCCCCCCATCCCCCCCACTCACACACATACTCCTCTCTGGATTGTGCTGGCGTTTGGATCTGAAGTTTTAGGTTAGCTTTACAGAAATTGGAGCCTGGAGAAAGAAAAACCCTGCCTCTAGTTTGAAAATGGGTCCAGATCCTGTTTGAACAGCAGTTTTAGCACTCACACAGCCAGCGGGTCAAGTACAAGGAGACCTTTCCTGAAGCGCGGGCAGAGGCTCATTAACTTACTGCATCTCAGAAGGCTGTGGGTTGTTGGGTTGTTAGCTTGGACCAGTTTGTAGTCCCAGGTGTGGGATGATCCTCGTGACCCCTCTCTCACCGGAGACCTATGCCCTAGTGTCTATCTCCAAACCACTTCAAATCTCACCTTCGGTTCCAGACATGCAGACCGGGTTTTGGAGCACCTATTTCTGCCCCAGCAATGCCTTTCGGAAATGCTGTGATAAATAGCAGGGAATTTAGGGAGACCTAAAGGCGTTAACCCAGCCTGCTCTCCTCACCCTCTTCTCACAGCTCCTCTTGGATCAGCAGCCCTTCCTCCGAAGAGGGAAATTAATGCTGATAGGATGTGCACTCCTTTCTGAGATGATGCTAGCAGGTTTTGCACGGAGTAGGATGTCTGGGGTGACTGATCCCTTGCCTCTCAGGGGGGTTGGACTGGATGATCTTTTGAGGACCCTTTGAATCCCTAACATTCTGTGATCTGTCCGTGCCTTGAACCATGTAGTTGTTCCAGCTCGACTTGGGCTTGCACAAAGGAGGTGCTGTCATCTCTCTCTTTCTTCTTTGTTTGGAGTGAGGCATGTAGTGCTTGGCCCAGGAAGCCTTGGAGAGGGTGAAGAAACCATAGAAAATGTCAACAAAAGGGTTGGCCAAGTAACTTGGAGTAATCTGTGTGCCTTCCGCCCAGTCCTACCTGCTCAGTGTGAATAAAGAATATACATAAAAATACATGGTTTAGCTTAATGTTTGCTTTCTGGTTGCCTCTTTGGACCTAATGAGGTGGGTTGTGTACTGAAGCCACCATCCTCACCAAGGGCGCGCACCACGCAGGCATCGCCTGAGTTTCCCAGAAGCCCTTGCTGATCATTTTGGCTGCAGTTTCACCTCTTTCTCTGGCCAAAACCTCCTCTTTTTAACCTGAGATTCCCGGCCACAGGATGCCAGCCTACAAAAGCCAATGCCAGCTGTGGGGATTAAAGCCCCACATCAAAGTGAGCAAAGACCCCAGCGGCTGCCCTAACCTACCATGCACCTGCACAGAGCATGGCTCACTCTTTCAGATGTGGAGCCAGCTTGTGTTTACTACTGATTTAAACCTCTTAATACTTCAGTCACCGAACAATAATAATACTCAACACATTTATAGAGAGGATCTCAAAGATACCTGCAAATATTAATGTTGACCAGCAGCACCCCGTGTGCAAAATATCAATGTGGTGGTTACTGTTCAGGAAGGTAAACTGAGGACAGCAAATGAAGAGACCTTCCTAAGCCTTTCTGTTTCAGAACGCAGTCCTTTTTCATTTTCCCAATGTCTTTGCAGTGCTCTGGTGTAAGGGAGCTTATCCACCTTGGGACAGAAACGTTATGCTTGTGCTTTCCAAGTGAGCTGCCTGGGCAGCTTGGTGATAGCACCCAAGGAGCATTGCAAGGCATTGACAAGGCAGCTGAATGTCTTTGTCTTTATTTTTCCCCGTATCAAACAAATGCCTTTGGATGTATTTTCTGGAAACATGATGTCTCATGAATCTCAAGTTGCTCCCTTCAAATCCCTTACCTTTTTAACACTTTATAATGAGTAACGTTGCCTGATGGGAGCTGTTAGGAGATGACTGGTGTCTAGAAGGGTTAATCTGGAGCAATCTTCCAAGGCTACCTTCCTCCCCTTCTACCCACACCTTCCCAACTCCCAGTCCTTTATTTTTTTGGACTGGTAACCTCACATTTCTGTAATCTAAATGTGCAAATGCTTTGCAGTCACGGTCCAGTAGCTGGGTTAATCTCAGACCCCTGGAGTGGCAGATGGCTGATTTGTTGCTGATTCCAGTTACAGAGAATCGTGCCACCTATTATCTTTGCACAGCCTGCTGCTTAAAAGGATGCCTTGGGCAAAATCAGTGAAAAGCAAAGCATAGCAAACCCTCTCTGATCTACATCACCACAGGTGAAAATACAGAATCTTTCACCTTTGTGTGAAGGGCTTGAGAGGTGGACAAAGCGAGGATAGGAGGCAGGAGGGGAAGAAGGAGAAAGAAAGCTCTCGTTTTCATTCCAGAAGTGCAGAGCAGGTTTGCCACAGTCACAATGTTGACTCACGAGCACCTACCCTGTTTTAAATGGTTTTGCAATGTGGTAATCCTTGGCTTCGGCTCCCTGCCCTAACTCCTAAACAAAGCAGGTGGGTTGGCATCCTGTGACACCTTCCTGCTCCCCCTGAGACTTTCTGATGGAGGTTGTCGTAGGGATCCATGCCCCACTCGCTGCCATCATGTCCCATTGATGCTGGGAAAGCTGTGATGGTCCCGTGGTGCTGGCTATGCTTACCAGGGTTACTTGGGTGGAGAAACCTACATATCTGTTGGGGTTAAGGAGAAGCTCGGGGGACCTTCGAAAACTAGAGTGGGTCTGAGGGTGCCTGGAGGACCCCAGCTGGCAGGAGGTGGTGGGCATGTAGAGAGATATACTGAAATGGAGAAGGGCAGAGTGAAACTTTGGATGCTTGTGACCTTTTTCTGCACGGTCGTTCCCACAATCAAGGTTCTTTCTTTTCTCTTTGCTCTGGGAAATGCCACAGAGTCAGATGAAGAATTTGGGAAGAGACTGTGGGTTCCCCGTGCAGAGTCCAGTGACGAAATCTGTGAACAAGGTAAGAACAAGGGGTTTTTGCTGTGAAGGGTTTCGTTTCTGCCTTTTCCCCTCCCAATTCCATTTTTTTTTTCAGCGTTAGACATGAAATTTAGGATGTGAGTAGTACAGAAACTGGAATTCCAAGCAAGCAGAGGAGTCTAGAAAGATCAAGCTAAATAGAGCCGCTTTTTAATGCATGCCATTATGATGGTTTTGGTTTTAGAAGAGTTTGCATTGTATCCAAATGATCTATGTGTGAATAATTGTTACCAACCTCCTGACACCAGGACCTAATTAGGAAGTAAGAGCCTTAAATAGGCCATTTGCGTAGTGAGCTTCCATATGTCTCCTTGCACAATTTATTTGCTTCACTCCATTGAGATATAATGAGAATGAAACTCCTAGAACTGCCTTTGACTCTGAGGCTCTCATCTTCATCTCCTCTGCAGTTATAGCCCACTATTAAGAAGATAATATCTATTTCCCTTTGTTCAGAAAGAAAGAGCTACTGTACTGCTACTCTTATTCCAGATTGCCCAAGTTTCTCTATTTCTGAGTTTCCAATGGAAATAGAATGAGAAATGCCAAAACAACCTTCAGACTGAGAAAAATGTAATGCTGTCAGAGCAACCACAGAGAAGGTTAGGACGGGATGATCTTGAAGGAATATTACCTCTCCATTTCTACTTCAAAACCCTGCAAAAAGGCAGTTATCGAGGAACTCAGTGTATAGAAGCAGTCTGGAGATTGCCGTGTTTGTTTGGCTTTCTTCCTGCTAGGATGTGAGGAATGGGGGGAAAGGTTGGTCCAAGGCTGCCTGAGTTTTGTCCTTGTTTTGAATGTGTAGCTCAGTCTGGACCAGCCTGGTCTCTGTGGCTCTCAGTTCACATTATGTTCCAGAGCACGTTCTTCAAATGTGGCTTGTGAAGATACCCTTTATTTCCAAACACCACGTATCGGCGTGACTCCAACTCATGCTTTAAGTGTCCTGCCTCATCCTTTTACTACCATCAACCCGTGATTGACTACCATTTTTTTTTATTCCTGGATGAACTCTAATGAATGCTCGAGGTTTGGGGTTTTTCTCCCCCCTCCCCCCAAATCAGGGCCGTACTTAGTTTCACAGTGAAAGACAGTTCTACTTGCAATGATTTTGTTTATGATAATTCGCTTGCATGTTCTCTTCTAGGAATTGTCATTGCCTTCCAGAAGGGAGGTTAGCGCTGGTCCCCTTGCAGTGATAATTATAATCAGACCTGTCAGCCTTCACACAGTCTACGCTTATCACTTGCATTTAGGAGGATTTTTCCTGAAGCCTATTACCAGTGCTGCTTCTTAGGGAAAAACAGTCATCATTTTTTTTTTTTCCCTGCTAATCTTTGATGTCTCTCAGCTTTGAAAGCATGGAGAGGAGCAAAATGACTGCCAGTTGCAGTTACAGAAGCTGTCTGTTGGTCCTGGTGTAGAACTCTGCATCTGGAAAAGCTGGGGAGTGGGCGGACAGCCTGGGCAGGTGGTTTAATTCGGTGGCGGCAACATGTCAGGTGTGCGGGAGATACGAAACAGTTCTTTCCCCAACGGTAACGCTCACAGAAACTAGCTTGGCAGACCTAGTAGACAGAGGCTTCAGGTGGCAGGTGGCTGTTGGCAGTGGTACCCTCTCTCCCTGCTGTTTTGGGCAGCAATCCGTGGGGTTTTTTCATGTGGAGCCGGCTTGGCTGCAAGGTGGCTAGTGAAATGGCTGCAGTTGGTGCTGGAGGTGAAGGCTGGCATCCAGGGATGTGCAGGACTGATGGACCCGCTGCCACCAGTACACTGCCGTACGGTGGTGACCGACTAGCCAGTGTGGTGGCATTGAGTGGGTTGTGGTTGGGTGGCTCTTTCATCCTAGGGTGCTTAAAAATTTCTGACCTTAATGTTATTCACAGGGAAAGGCATCACCCCATTTGCTAGATTTCCTCCCATTTTCACTCCATTATTCCTATTGATACACTAATAAGCCCCTTTTATTAGCTTTTTGTTAACTTTTTTTTTTCTAATTTAAAAAGTAAATTTTAACATGTCCTTAGTCCAGATGACTGATGTGACTTTCAGTCCCTCCCCGTGTTATCTATATGCTCTTTGCAATGTTCTCAGAGATTTGGGTCCCTTGATTTTTGGCAGATTTTGAGGACTGTCAGAACTTTATAGCTTCTGTAGCAAAGGAAGTGTTGGGAGAGTGGGAACCCTTATGTTCTCCGTAGTTATGTATTTACAGTGTGCAGGGATATGATTTGCCTTTGTTTTATTTAAATTTGCTGGGAACTAGAGATTTATTTATCAGGTGTCAGTCCCCAAAGGAAGATAAATGCCACATAGCAAAGACTTCATCTATTATACAAACAGATTTGAAGGCTTTGCTGTTGCATTTTTCTGCCTGTTGCATGGAGCAAAAAACGTCTTCGGCTGAGCAGAGACACAGCGATGCTTAGTGGTAGCATCTTGTGACCTTTTGATCAGCTGAGATCTCAAGCCATATTAGTGGACAGATTATGATGTGATGGAAAGGGGGCCAGGAATAGCCTTTTTATCATCAGATCCTTCCTGTGAATATCCTTCTTTGGTACGTTCCGACGGTTAATCGCCAAGGCCAGGACAATCATCAGAAAACAGGAGAGGGAAATGCTGGTACAGGCAATCCAAATGTGCTTGGGTTTGCCAGCTGCGGTTGGATGTTACGGCTTGCATTTTCTCCATTATATTCTCCTACCTTCCTGTTTCCAGCAAGGCCCTAGGTGACCTTGCAATATTTCCTGTAACTGAGAGCCCTATTTAGGCAGAAAAATCTGCACAAAATGGACTCTGAGTCCTTGGACCGCAGGGGAGATGCAGTCCTTGAGTCAAAGGTAGGCATATTGTGAATATGAATGCCTGACTGCAAAGGGAAACATTCATATGGAAATGTCTCCATGCCATTTTTGAGACAGTAACAGTGATGCCTAAGCCTATTTCAACCCTTTTTTTAAGGAAAAGGTTTTAAAAATGCACATAATATTTTTCTTTTTTTTATGGAGCCAAACAGAAACAAGAACACATTTTACTTTGGTCTTACTTACCTTACCTTACTCCTTAAACTTTTCTGTGGGTTTAAATTGAGCATAAAGGGATTCTTGCTCATTTCTGACTTTGCGCATCAGAAATGGTTGGGCCAAAGAAGGAAGGAAGAAAGGAAGGAAGGAGGGAGAGGGAGGGAGGTAAGGAGGGAAGGAAGGAGGGAAGGGAGGGAAGGGAGGGGAGGAAGAGAGGGAGGAAGGAAAAGGAGGAAGGGAGGCAGGAAGGTTGGTTGGTTTCTGAAATCTGATGTAAATAAATTTAGATCTGTCTGAGCATAAGCGCATGCCCAACAGCCCGTGCTGGTTATAGAGGATGTAGCACAGTCCTGTACACGTTATCATGGTGATAGAGTTGTATGGGTTTTGATTCCTCCTGAAGCGTTTTCCTCATGGGAAGAGGGAGAAGGGCTGGCAGCATGTGGATCCCAAACTGCTGTCAGTGTAGTGGGGATGCTGATGCACTAGGTTTGGAGAACAATAGCTGCCACGGCCCTATGGAAAGTCTTTGAAAACGAGAAGGTTGTGGAGGTGGAGGAAATGCACAGCAGGACACTATCTCCTCTCATCTCCCCCAGCCTCTTCAATCAGGTACCTGCTGGGCTTCCCACTCCTCCTGCCTTTTGCACTAGATCATAGGATCACAAGGTATTAGACTCTGCTGGCATGAAGTCATCCACCATCGCCCTGGCATTACAGCTTCCTGAGTCAAGGAACTGCTGTGAAAGGTTGAGGCTGTGAGCCTGCATGGTGCTTCAGCTGTAGCTGCCAGGGCCACAGAGGTGCCTAAAGGGGACCCAGGAGGAGGCACCAGCTGCCTGACACAAGCGGCCACCACCTTTTCTTTGGAAAAAGCAGCCCCTGCAGAGGGTGGGTGGCAGCCTTGGTGCTGTCTGTTCACCAAGGAAGTGCTGTTGCTGAAATGCAGACAGCTCACTATGATAAGATGCTCCCTCCCAAGCCCCACCTGCAAGTCACAAGCTGCTGGGAGATGCCCACAGATGAGCGCTGCAAGCATCACGAGTGAAAACATTCAAAGGGATGGGTTCCTCTGAATAGCTCCCATCTGAGAGAGCTTCTGACGAACAGCTTTGAAACCTTTGCACCAAGGAAGCTTTGCGGTGTGTGTGGTAAAGAGGATGTAGGTACAAAACGTTTCCTCTGCTTCCCTCCGCTGCCTTGTAGTGCTCAGGTCTCAGTGTGATGTATGAGGGTAGGTGCCTGGCCTTGGTCAACATCATACAAAGATCTTTCCTCTTGATGTTGTGATTAGGTTAGCGCTGCTGTGCCTTCTGCCTCAGTGTCCCTGCCCTGTACAGTCAGCTCTCAAATGAAAGAGTTTATGTTCAGCACCTTGTAGCTTGGAGGGACCCGTGGAAACAGACTCGCTCTGCCGTGGGCAGCTCAGAACAGAAGCTCCTATGGTCCTTCAGTGTAGCATGGTTAGAGTGAATGGCAACTTCTTCAGGTGGGATGCTTTTTTGGGAGGGGAGGAATACGCAATTTAAAGTTGCAGATGTCGAAAATGTAGTATCAGGCAGATGACAGTGGTGTGGGATGGGAAAAAGAGGACAGTGGTTTGTTTATGAAGTAAAGCTGCCCATGTATAACATCTTTGTCATTTTAAACACATAACATCTGGTTCCTTGCAATTATTCTTAGATTGCAGACAGCAATAATCTCCAGTTTCTGAGTAAGAGTAATACCATGCACCAACAGAAGATTATTATAATTATAACCAAATTCACAGTGATACACCTCCCTTCTCCTCACTGGAAAGGGGTGATCTTGGGTAGGAGAAGCAGAAGAAAGGAGTATGTCACACCAGTGCCTTAGGTTGGATCTGCTAAGTGAGTTAAGCAGTGTCTGGGGAATGCTGTTTGGAGTGTGGCTGGGTGTACTCAGACTGCTAGACCAGTCCTTGGCAGGCTTTTGCCTCAACAACAAGCAAACTCCTAAATCATTCCTAAGCACGGGTCAGCATTCATGCCACTGAGCCGTTTGTATTTAGCTGCTGAGTTAGGGAAGCAAGGACATGGTTGTGAGCAGAGATACTAACTGCTCTGTGCCAGTTGGCCTCAAAGCCTGGGAATGTTTCTGGGCACAAGTTAATTTACTAGTGGCTGAAGAGGCTCAAGCCCAACTGAGAAACTCAACTCCATGATCCCTAACTCCATTAGACAGCAGCGGGGGAGAGAGGGGAGCCACCATCAGAGCCTGATTCAGCCTTCCTTGGTCATCCTGACCTCTCCAAAACGTAAATGGTTGCTAAGGCAGCTAAGCCCACAGGGTTCAACTCGCCCATTGCAGAGAAAAAAAAAGCTGCCTTATCCCAGAAAAACCTATGTATAGTACAGGTAAATTTCCTGCATATTTACTTGTCACCTCCCCTGCCTCTCTCAGCTCAGATTAAAAGAGTTTTAAGCCATTCAGTTGTTCTTTTCCCACAACAACGAGTGCTGCCGGTTATTTTTCTTCATAGAGAGTATTTCTTTCTCCCTCACCTTAGGAAGACTCCTTTTTCAATAGGCTCCAGCCATAAGGTTGGTGTTCTGTATAACTTCCTTTTAAGGGTTTGGTGTTTGATAGTTAACTGCATCCATAGGAGACGATTGTAGACATATATATCAAAACAGCTCACAGAAGGATATAGCATTATGTCTTTCAAATAGAAGTTTACCCTTTGTCAGATAAAGGAAGTTTCAAGTTCACCATATCTGAATATATATATATACATACACACACACTTTTTCACACTGAATAAAAAACCTAGGTGAAAAAAACCAACATAACTTTGGCTCAACTACTGAAACCATAGTGTAATGTTTCATTATCGTTTCTTTCATTGAAACCTGCTCATGCACAAGGTGATCTGATATAATGCATGTTTAAACATATCAAACAAAACATATCCCTTTCAAGAATACCTCAAGTGTTTGGTCACAGCAGTGATGAAATTATTGATTGAATTCAGCACTTTATTTCTTTTGGAAACATGACCTGAATCTGCAGCTTTTGGTAGGGAAGGTGTTTTTTCGCCAGGGATTTTGGTAAGTCAGATAAGCAAATTGTATTTTTGATGTGCTAAAGTCGTTCCCATTTTAGACAAAGGAAGCAACATCCTGTCTGTGCCACCGAAATTCAATGCCCTTGCGTTGCTTGTTAACAACCACACACTTATTGTTTCAGTGTCCCGGTTTGCTATCAAGTATCAATGCGCTGCTGCATACCAAATAATCAATAGTTCTGTCAGCTGAGCGTGGCCTGGAAATACAGTATTACTGTTCATATTGATCCACACAGCAGAAAGCCAGGCATCAGGCTTCGCGGGCATCACTTGCCAGCACCCTGGCTCTTACTTGCTGAGCTGCTGGCTAGGGAAGGGCTGTGTGCTGTCCCTGAGGGGACAGCCCTCCTTCCACGTATGGTCTGAGCACGAAGATATGCTCAGGGGCATCGGTGCACACACAACCTGCAGAGACTGTGCCTATGGTTTTGTTTCAGCCTTATGTCGTTTCTGGGTGCAGCCAACCAGCTGCAAAGAGTGCTGGTAAAACCAAGCTGCATCAGCTTCCACATCCACCTCTTAAGAGTGCAGCAGCAGCAGCAGCAGAGCAGCTCAGCTGGGAGAGCTCATCAGAGTCCCGCTCTGCTCTTCTTTGTGGGAAGAGCACGATGGGCTGTGGATGGGTGGCCTGAGAGCTCTTGGTGTGCTTTCCCAAGCACCACGAGCAATGTTGTTAGTGAAGTCTCAGTGTGGTTTGCCTGCCGAGGTGACTTTAGGCTCGAGTTTATCAGCTGGGGAGGAAAACAGCCTTGCAGCAGCACTGTGCTGGCAGTGTCAGAGCATCTGCTCATTGCTCTCCTGTGGCCCCCCCTGCCCAGGCTGCCAGGTTGCCCTGGTGCGGTGCCCCCCCATCCCCACCTGTGCCTTCACACACCCCCCTTTGAGCTTTGGCGGTCTTTGCTCTATCTGCAACAGCCTCGCGATGAAGCTGTGAATGAAAGCTTGGCAGATTGATTTTACAATTGTCAGTCTTCCCAGAAGCAGCCCAGAATTTCATTAACTGTGATGCAGGCATGATTTCCTATAAGCTCTTTTCAGATTTTACTAGATCCAGATAAATTAAATCAGTATTTTATCTGTGTGCCACCAAAATTAGCTGGCATGGTACTCTTCGTATAGGAATATGTTCTGATCTCTTGTATTTGAGCAGCAGTTGTGCTGTGAGATGCTACCATCACTGGCAGTGTTTCTTTAACAAGTATCTCTGCTTCAGTATTAAAGAGTGCTGGGGAGAAAGGAGCCTGGACATAAGCAGAGGATAAGCTCAGTGAGGGTAAACGAGGAGATGTAGGCATTTGGGAGGAGTGGCTCCACCATACCACCATGGCTGGGTGCAGGATGATGATGGAAGGGTAAGAAAAGGAGCCTGGATGTCTGGAAGGAGTTCATGAGAGACCCTGCCAAGGTGAGGAAGGAAAACTGCCTCAGGAAGAGGGAATCAGGAGAAATGGTACCCTCTGTAGCGCATCACTCTCCTCATCGTGAAGGTGGCCTCATCTTTGATTCAGTTAGTCAGGACCTGCTGTGCTTGCACACAGTATTGGGCAAAAGGGTAAGGTGTAAATGGATAAGGTCAGTGGCAGCAAATTGCCGCGTGCACAGAGCCCACTGATAGCACTGGGAAGACACCCAGAGCTGCCTTTATCATTGGGATGCTTCTGTTACGGGTGGGGTAGCATCCCAGACCGTGCAACTCCTGACATGGAGCCATCTGAACCTTGAGTGATGCACTGTGCTGACATGGTTACACACTCAGCTGTCCTGAAGGGCCTGAGACACTTCCCACTGCACATGGAGGAACATCTCTAACAGCAACAAGGGTCCTTCCTTCAGTTGGAGGCATGTGTGCTGCAGGGTGTCAACCTTGAAGTTGAAGTTGGTTTTTATGATGTTACCAGCTTAGTTCTGACTTCCAGGAGACCTTCGCTCACATGATCCGAGGTCCCCTGGCTGCCATGGAGCAACCTTATCCTTTATCTGAGAGCTTCAGCTTATCTCCTGCAGGCAAACCACTTAGCACCAGGGACACAAAGCCCAAGACAGCATCTTGTGATGGCTATGTGAGGAAGAAGAGATGAGTATTATCTCTTACTGGTAGTCAACAAGGTCAGTTCTGATGCATTCAGAGCAATCTGAGTTGCAAGGGAGATGTAGTGCAAGGCTCTGTACCTCCTGGTGTTTCCTAAGACTCAAATTCATATCAAAGATTACATTTATACACCATTCTAGAGGGAAGAAACAGAAACTCAGACACTCAGCCAGAAGCAGATATGGCTTATAGCTCAGGGTTTATACTGTTCAAGAACACGGAGTAAGAGCTGAAGTTGTAATCAGCCGTGGCTGTGTACTATCAGCAAAAGGAGGTGAGGCCAAGGTTGCATACTCTTCAAGACATTTCTCCCGGCAGCACAACCACCTCTTGTCTGTATAAGCCTCAGCAGCCCACTTTAGCTGCTTCAACTGAAACCACAAATTATGCCTTTTTTTTTTTTTTTTTTTTTTTTGGAAGGTAAGTGAATGGCCATTTCTGCCCTGATCTCCTCTCTTTGATAAAATGTCCCCAGAATGCCATCACTGAAGTTCCAGAGGTCACCGGTGACTTGAAAATCCTCTCCGGCTGCCTTGGATCAAAACCAAATTAAATAAAAATCACTGTGATAGTCAAGAGGCCGAGACACCAAAAAAATGATGTGTCCAATACAAGCAGCTTGCTGGTTTGAGAGTTTCTGGCAGCCATCTGCTTGTTTGAATTTGAGGATGTGACGCTTTCAAAAGTCAGAGAAAAAAAACACAACAACACACACACACGCTCGACCACAGCTTTCAGATATTTTACTTGATAACAGGATTCTCTTTTTTTTTTTTTTTTTGTGTGCCCATTTTCTTGCAGCCTCAAGAATGTCATGTTTTGCAATCAGGCTGTCATCAGGTGTTCATGGCGCTGAAATACCACAAAGCATAATTCTCTAATTTAAAAAAAAAAAAAATTAAAATCCCAGAAACAACTACTTTCAAAGCCTCAAAACATTTTTTTCCTCACCCCCTCTTCATGAATGAGCAGCAGGATAGAGCGTGTTATTAAAACTCAATCACCACTCATTTATTTGCACGGTTAATGATTGGCCCTTTTTAGCTAAAAAGACACTTTTTAAAAATTGTTTGGGTTTTTTTTTGGTGTTACTCCTCTTTCAACTCTGCAGCCTCAGCCTTGTCCTGTGCAGCCAAAAAAACCCCAGCCCTTTTATGGATGGTGTTAACCGAGACACCAAGTGACCGAATCACATTTTAAGAGCTAAATTGCCCTTTTATTCTCAAAGGTGCTCAGGATCAAAGCACTGGGAGGCCGAGGCTGGAGAGAGAAACTTGAACTCCTGGCGTATCCTTCTCAGGAACAAATAAAGGCATCACAGATTCCCTGGCTGCCAATATGACCCCCCCCTTTAACCAGCAGCATGTCCACGGGTAAAGAGATGGCATTGCGATAGTCCCTCAAAATCCCTGCTGCGCTTGGAGCATCATGAAGCAAGGATACATTGTTGACCTTGGAGACCTTAGAAGGGGAAGGCGGGAGTTGAAGGGTTGGCAGAGGCAGTGGGGAAAAGGCTTTGCGGTGCCTATCAGCGCACCCAGCTGTGGCCAGCTGTTCCTGGGGTTGCACTGCATCGCACTGGGAGAGGTTTGCAAGAGGACTGTGGAGAAAGGCCGGTGGATGTGTAACCAGAGCCTTTCCTCTGCAGGAGGGACAGCCTTGGGGAAGAGATGGAGGTATACTAGAAGAAGTTGTTTACCCTCTTACTTGGCATTTGCCAAGAGAAAACATTCTTTCTGGATATTTTTTAATATATTTTAATGTGAATAAGGCATTCATAAACTAATGAAAGCTACTTTTTCATCAATTACAATGGAGTCCATTAAATTCTGGACATTTACCACATCACAGTGTTTATCTGCAAGGCAATATTTCGCCGTGCTTAATAAAAGGGAGCAGTGGGAGTACCGCAGCAAATTTAAGCCACTTCTAGCCCTCACTGTCAGGATTTTAATGGCACCCACATTACCTTGGCTTCTTTTTATAGCTTCATCCTGCTTTATGTGACAATACTTAGTTTTTATGTCGTGCTTTTTGCACATAAATCTCAGTGCCTCACAAAGCAGGGCAGGATGCTATGCCCATTTTAGAACAGAAAAAAAACCACTTGAAGTGAGGTGGTTTGGTTGTAGCCACGGAGCAGCACTGCTGGGAGCAGACTTTGATCTTCTTAAATCCCATCCTGGGAGTGTATCATATCTCCAACAGGAAGCTTTACCCATTTGTAGACAGGCTTCTATGGGGCATGGATCCAAGGCTTGCAGTGGGGAAGGCAGTAGGCATCTGCCCCTTGGCTTCTTGGGGCTCTGTCAGCTCTCCTCAGACAGAGTCAAGCACTCAAAAGTGGTAACTGCAAAGGGAAATGTCCAGCTTGGTGGATAAAGCAAGTCATATGATGCTGCCTGTGTCGTACTTCCATTTCTATCACTGACTGTTAGCTGGTTGGCTCTTTCTGGTGGGATTTTCTGTAAATCCTGTTTGTCATGAAGAAGCAAAGAGCTGAGCTTCCCTGTGTTGAACTTGCCCATTCATTGTCTTCTGGTCTCCAGTTTGCTTTGGAGGCAGCGTGGGTTTGGTCTTCTGCAGCTCCATATGACTCATGAGGTCAGTAGCAGCAGCCATGACTTGAGAGGCACAGAAATGTGAGGGCAGTACTGTAACACCCTGCAAAAACTAACTGTGGCATTGGGTCACCCAAAATTAGCCAGCTGTTTTGGGTGGAAAAGTGACTGCTTTTTAAAAAACTATCCCATTCCCCAGTGTTGTGGTTCTGGGGGAGTTCTAAAAGCCCATGGAGCAGGGAAGCCATCCTTCTGGTCTCCAAGTTGGGAACCTGTGGTGTTCCCGATGTTACAGAGAGCTGTACTGGCCAGCCTGACTACAGACTTTGAGGGGACATGCTTCAGTCCAGCCATGCAGTGCCAACTGCTCAAGGGTCATCATGTCCCTTCAAATCCTCCACCGTGTCCCTTGCCATCACACGCCAAACCGTTTCACAGGGAAATGGGCTTTTTTCTGAAAAAAAACCCCAAGGGGATTGTTGTCCAGCAGCCCCAGAAATGTCTGTGAGCCAAAATGGCAAATGTCTTTTCCCTTTGGCTCAGGAATGTCCCTGCGTGGAGCTGCCTTTGATTTTCAGTGACAAAGGATATGACGGATGAGCTTCTCCGGGCTCCCTCCTCCATGGTAACAAGCTGTAAACTGAAATGGATCATATGCCAGTGAAATCAGCCAATGAATGAATCAATCAGAATGTTTCAGAAGTCGTTCTGCTGCCTGAAGGGAGAAGGCATAGTAGAAAACAACTCCATAATAACAACATCCCTCCACGTGGCCACAGAGCTACTGCCACCATTGCCTTTCCCATTGAGGTAGTGTGTGGTCACACAGCTCTCAGCAGGCTAGAGGAGGAGGGAAGTGGGCTAAAGCATCCTCCCTCCACAGCCTTGTCTGCTCTACAGGCCCACCACCTGTTCCCTTCTCCAAAGGGTAGATCAAAGGGTCTAATCCAAGATTAGGCCTAGGGAGCGGAGGTAAAAAAACCCCAAAACATGCTGAATTGCATATCAGCACAAAACTAAGCTGCTCTTTCTAATGAAAGTGTTAAAAACCTCCATGCCCCAGTTTCAGGTACCTTGATGATCCGGCTGGTCCATACATAATAATGATTTTGTGGGGCTTTTAAATTACACTGGAGAAAGGCTTTGAAGCCCCTGGCTGGAATTTCCCTGTCTCTGATGGCCTGACCTATGGTTTTCTAGAAAAGGGCTCAAATCAGAGGATGAGGATGCTTTGGCCAAAGGGTCTAGCAGGTTGAAGAAGTGTTTCCAAGGCACAAACACTCAACCATTGTTAACTTTTTATCAACTAGTGTGAGAAATATGCCAGAGGGTGTTCACAGGAGCTTGGTGTGAAGTGTACTTGGCAACTAAAGCACTGAAACCACTGTTTGGTGACATCACAATTTTCATCTGTGTGCCTAACTCTAGGTATTTTAGGTGCTGCAAGCATGGGGCTGCTTGGTAGTGCTGGAGTTGAACTCGCAAAGAACTGAAGGAATGGAGATTGAAACCATTCTGTTTCCCATGTCAGACCTGTTTCTTTCCACATTTCTTCTGCGTTGCTTAGTTTGTGCAAATCTTCCCTCATCTCATGGCCGGTGGACAGAGCCAGGGAAACACATCTGAAAGTTTCTGTTTGTAGATACAGGCCTGATACGCTCCAGAAGGAAGAAAAGAGCAATCAGCTGCATGAGAACCCAGCCAATTAAATGTATGAGTTGTGTTTCGGAAGTGAACATGGGTGGCATGAGAAATTTTCCATCAGCTACAATAATGCAAATTACTTTGCCAATTGCTGATTCCACCATGATTTGTTTAGCGCAGTCATGCTTCAGTCCCTTCCCTTGCCTATAGGCTTTGTTTATGGTGACTGTTGATTTTCGGGGCTTCTCTCTCCTTCTTCTCTCGTGCTTTCTCTTTTCCCTAGTCCCAGCTCAGATAGGAGGGCTGTCCCACCCAGATAGCCTTCCTCCACCTGTGCTCATTTTCAGAAGGGCAGTGTATCGCCAAGGGCGTGATGAGTTTCTTGGGAGCAAGAGCGGTTCCTGCTGTTTCTAATTACTTTGTGAATGCAAAGATGTTCCTTGCCTTCCCCTTCTGCTGCAGAGTTAAAAAACCCTAAGAAGCCTCCCAAGAAGCCCAGCCACTTGTCAGTGAGAGGGCAGTTGGATCTGCTGGGGATGGTGGCTCTGCGGCTGATGGCTTTTGTCTCAGGGATGGAAAGAGGGACTTTGTGTCTCCCAGATGGCAAAGGCCCACCAGGACATGTGGGCACTCAGTGAGTTTCTCTGGAAAGTTAGTGGGAGCTTTTCATTACTGTTTACGTCCATGGAAATTAATGGGTGTCTTCACAGCCACTTTGTACAAGAGCTGTGATTCTTCTCCTGCTAATTGGGAGACTGGCTAATCATGATCATTTAAAGAGTGCATCTGCCTGATTGACAACTTGAATGTAAACCCCTGTGGTATCTTCCAGAAGTTTTAAAAAATGGTTGAATTCCTTTCCCTTGCCTCTCAGATCCAGGCTGGAGAGGGTTAGATGACATTTTCTCCTCTGTCCTCCTACTTGAGATGCCAAGGGGTGGCTTCATCTTCAAGGTGACATCTTCCCCTCCAGTTTACATCCTCCCTCAGCCAGCACTGCTGTCTTCAGCTGTCTTCAACTCAGTGACGGTGCGTTTTGGTACATACCAACCTCACTCCAGCTGCCTGCTGTGGTTTTGGTTGCCTGCGCTCCGCTTTGCCTCCTGGCTTGTCTTCACAGCTGGCTCCTGGCTGTGGGTGTCTGGAGAACACTGTGAGCAGACAGCAGTAGCAAAGTCATAATGGCACCTTCCTGACCGATGCAGGACTGTAAGTGCTTAAGCAGGGCTCTCCTGGGCCCTGGTTCACCCTGGCCTTTCTCTCCCAGGGTGCTGGTGTGATCATAAGAACACATCTTCACTGGGGTGCAGCAAGACTTGTTTCTAACTGTCCCTGGGGCGGGCGAAGGAGCTCTCCGAAACACAATCTGCCCCATAAAGTATCAGCTAGAAGTGAGGATTTCAGCTCTCTATTTGTACCCTGCTATCAGTTTCAGCTCTGCAGCTGACAAGTATGTAAGCGACAAACTTTGCTGCTCACAGCCTTCCTCATCACTGGGAATTGTAAAATATCCCCTGGAAGTGTTCTCAGCCCTCACAGTTCATACTGGCCACAAATAGACAGAAAGCAGATGAGCTGCTGGCTCATGTCAGGGAAATGTGGCAAAGGAAATTTGCAGGGGAACTGTTTAGTAGCCCTAAGTTGGGAAAACAAAAGCAGAGTTAGGCTTCAAGAGAAGAGGATGCCTGGATGTGGGGTTTTTTCCCAGCAGTGTCACTGCAGTGAACCTTTTTTCCCCTCGGCCTGGCAGTTAGGTAGCCCTTCAAAATGCTACAAAGCCTAAGTGGGTCTGAAAAGCCCCCCTTACACAGTCCAGTAGTAATATTTTTCATTTACTTCATATTCACCGCAGCATAGCTGCCATGGACACCAGCTGCAAGCCTTGTTTTTGTTGTGGGAAACTGAGACACAATGAAAAACAATTTTTCCAAGTCACAAACCTACTTTGTGATCAAGTTAAAAATAGATGAGAAGATCTCCTACATCCTGTTCTACCTGCTGACATTCAAAGACCTGTTAACGTGAGCGTTTGTGGAACAGCTAGTAATTCAGCAGTTGCTAGGTCCATGACATTTTAGTTAACCCTCAACTGGAATAAACGTCTTTAATATTTTTATGCTACCCAAAGACTTTATTCTTCAGAAAGCAGGTAAATCAACTTCAGTTAAGGTTGGTATCAATGTCACCAGCCTTTTTCTTTATTGTTCCCCATCCTCTATATGCTTCCTGAGTGCTATTGAGGGTTCATGACATTCTAATTCTCCGTGTGTTGTAATATAATAACTCATCTGGAGATTTAAAATGGCAGAGGGATTATAAAGCTAGGGGCGGTTTTGTTGGTATGGTTGGCTGGGTGTTTATTTTAGGGAAGGACCTGTTATCTCAACACATTGGAGTGCTGCCCTCAGAGCCCTGACACTTTGTGCCCTGCATCTAAGCTCAAAGGCAGGCAGGTCTCTCTACTGGCATCTATTCTGACTATTTTTAGGGTCATCTACTGGGTAATAGCAGTATTCAGCAGAAGAAATAAAGCCAAATGTGCCATAGGCGTCGTTAGGGGGGTTTCACTGTTGGGTTACTAAGTCAAGTCCAGTAGAGTTCTGTCTGAATACGTTTTCCATTGTGGCTCAGGAGAAGCCAATCAACAGTATCCAACTCAGGTCTCATGCCCATTACTGCAGACCTTGGTTATGTTAAACCCTATGAGGTTTTGGAGACATTGCTTCCTTGGTTGAAACTAGCAGAATATAGTTGTGCATAAACAAAATGGGACAATGCTAGCTGATAGGATGGGAAACAGGGCAAGGTAGAGAAGATATGCTGTTCAGTTCCAGCTACTGTCTTGTAAATATTTCGGCATGTGTGTATCCCCGTCTATAAAATGGGAACATTAGTGATTGTCTATCTTGCAGAGGGTTAAAAAGTTAAATTTATTACTGTTTCTGATGCTAATTGAGATTCTTAGATGAGTACTGTTTGGAACATTATTACTATTATTATTATTATTATTATTATTATTATTATTATTTCCATTGAGATTTGGCTTCATGTATCTAGTTTGCTGTATCTGTGAACAGGTATGTGCTCTCAAGGTATTTAGAGGTATTCTTCATGGGGCTGGCCCATGCAGAGCTGTGTGGCATGAGGAAGCACTGGCAATCAGAGCTGAGTCATCTTCTAGCTCTTCTACTTCACCCCAGACCTGAGTCCATCTCCTTGTATGGCTGTGCTCTTCAGAAAGTGCACAGGAACAGTTAAAGGAAACCAGTCCTGTTACAAATTTATGCACCATTGTAAATTATTGCGATAAATTATACTTACATGTGTGCAGTGGAATAAAGCCCAGAGAAGGATTATGTCCAATCCAGGGAGGGAAAAGGTTTTCCAATGGCACTTAAGTGTCTCTAGCTTTGGCCATCAGCTTCTCTTGGGTTTAACGTTAGATAAATTCTCGTGTGATGTGTACCAGTCACAAACTGTTTTAATTTGTGCTCACAAGTGTTGCTGACCTCTGTAACTCTGAGTTAGCTCAGTATTTTTGAAAAAGTCAACAAAAGCTGCAGTTTTCATTACTGAAGATTCAATTGTCAAGCTCTCAAAAGTAGCACAACATTAGCAAAACAAAAAGACCTCCTAAAACAGTGCTGGTTTTATAACAAAACAACCCTTTAAGATTATGTAAGAGATATAGGAAGTGTATAGCTTTGTTTACGAATGTGGGGCACTGTTCGTTCTTCCCCAAGTCTGGGTCCGGGTGTTTTTCTTTGCCTTTCCTTTTGCAAATAAGCAATAGTTGACATTGACACGTTCAAGGGAGTGAGTTTTAAGGTTCATGAAACACCAGCAGCTTTGCTTGAGGTTTCATCTGAGAGAAGAAAAGTCAGTATGAGCTGAAAAGCTTGGGGAAGTAGACAAAAATAATCAAGTCAATGTGTGGGGATAAAAAAAAAGAAAAGAAAAAAAAAGGCTCTGTTAGGCTTGAGCTGTGCATGTTTACCTTTCTTGTCCATAAAATCTCAGAGGAGGTGGACTTGGTGCTGGGAACATGGTTTTAAGCCAGCCGAGGTGATTTGTGGTGGTCACATCTCTGTTGCAATGAAAACACGGAGGCGTAGGCATTTCTAGTCACTTACCAAGCCAGTGAAACACTCAGTTTGATGTTTGTGTCCAGTATCATAATTTTTTACGTCGTAATTCTTGTGTTTCTGTAATCCTGGAGCAGCTCTTCAAAATCCATATTCGCCCAGGGAAATATATTTGGCCTGAAAGTAACTGGGAGATTTACTTTATACACCCTTAGTTGAATAGGAGGATATGCCCCATTTTTAAGGATATCTTTGTGGGCTCTGAGCTACCTGAAAGCCTTCAAAGATCCACCTCTGTGTCTCTGAAAGACTTGAAATGAGCATTGCCATTGGCGTCTCCTTCAGTAAGAAATGCGTGGTTAGAGGGAAGGAGTTAACATCATAAATAGTTATTTAATCTTCTTGAACTTGCAGATAATAAAAGCGCAGCCAGGGTGCTTTTTGCTCGCAAAGTGCTTCACTGGCTTTCCCCATATTAGCTAATGTAACATTGGAAAGAAGTGAAATTTTAGACCTGCATTTGCAGGATTCCCCAGCGTTGCTATCAGCAACCTCCCAAACCGACCCATTCAGTTCATCCTTTGATGTGCAATTAAACGCAGGAAAAAAATAGCTTTGTGTAATGTATAAATAGAAAAAAAGGAGAGATAAAGGCAGTGTTGAAGTCACTTGCTGACAGCTTGGCATCCAAACGCTGAAGGTGCGTGCCACTACCTCTGCTTAAGAATGGCTCCTAAAATATGCGTGCTCCTTCCCAAATTCCAGCCCCCTCAAAATTAGCTCTGTATTTACCTTCCAGCTACTTTTGTTCAGTTGTAAAATAAAAAAAAAAAAGAAGAGGGGAAGAAAAATAAAAGTCTTAGAGGCTGACCTGATTTGTCTTACCAGCAAAAATTAATTTTATGTTGGAAGAAAACGATGTTTGGTCTCTAAGATGGTCCTTTTATTAGATTGTGTTTCTCTTTATCTCTATATAAGTAGCATTCTTACAGGTAGCCATTAGGTTTACCCATTCTTTCTGATGGAATAGCTGGCACGTGACATGCAGACTCCTCGCATGTCGCAAAAGGTCAGAGTATGTGGTGTGTTCTTTGAGCAACAGGGACACAGCAGCCTGGCACATTTTGATTAACCTGACAAAAGGGTGAGATAATCCAAGTGGAAGCTACAGTATTTGAATGAACTTCACCCGTTAATATCTGCTGTATCCGAGGGCCTGACTGATGTCCTGCCAGTTTTACACTGGCGTAGCTCCGTGGCTGAAGGGGAGCTATCGTGCTTGCCATCAGTGGGAAATTCAATTTCACCTTCTGGAAGGACCAAAACTAGCTGGTGCCAAAGGTGCAAAAGCCATTCAAATTCAGGACTACAAGGAAACGTGTGGAAGACAAAACAGGATGATAGAGTGCAATTATCACCCTACTGTTATTATATTCTGTCCTAGGGAACCTGCTTTGGCAGGGGGGTTGGACTCAATGATCTCTTGAGATGCCTTCCAACCCCTATGATTCTGTGATTATCCATCTTAAGAAGGTGGGCATCCAGACTTGGCTTCCAGGCTCTCTGTACAGCCAAAATAGAGCTCCGAGCATCAGAGAGAACATCCTAACCACTGCCATCACCATCTCTGCTAGCTGAATAGAGTTTAGACAGAGGTTGAATCAAGTCAGTGTGAAGTTAGATGAGGTCTCTTGGGCTGTCACATCCTACTCATCTTGAGCACATCCTTTGTGTCCTACTGCTCCCTCCACACAAATCTGTTCATCTTAACCTTCATTTTGTTTGTTGTCCCTGCTGTTTCTTCCAGTCTATACCTTAAATTTATTCATACCTTCTTCCCTCATTCTCCTAGTGTGCAAGTAAGCACAAGCAGCTTGCTTACCTCCCTGTTACTAAATATCTGTTATACCACTAGACAGAAAATTCATCCTCTGTGTTGTCTTGGTCTCATGCAAGCCAAGAGAAGTTTTCTCCTCTTCTAAGAAGTCCATTGGCCAGCTGCTGTGTGACTTCCAACTGGTTGCTCCTCATGCTGCTGAAGGATATTTGTGAACTCAAAGCACCCTCCTTAATGCTGTACAAACAGAACCACAGAAAAGCGCGTTCTGGCCCCCTTCTCCTTTTCGTGCACTCGCAATGATTTTGAAAGAAGATTTTGCCATGCATGGTTTTGTGGCTGCCACAGGAAAATGTGTGACAAAATCTGCTTGCTTAGTTTTGTGGCTTCTCAGATGTAGATAAAAATAGGTGTCGTAGTTGCAACAATAATCTCAGAACAGGAGGTCAGTATCTCTTGTGATGGAGAATAGGGAGAGTCAGGGCTTGGGGCTGAACTAATTTCTGGATACATATGCAAAGCAGTAATAAATGAGCTACAGTTTATTATGGGGAGAGCATCAGATGTTCCAGCTGCTCTATTAGGACTTCAGAGCAGGATATTTAATTATGCCGTGGCCTCCTCCTTTAAGCAGATTATCACACTGACACACTGACTGCTGTGCCTTGCCAGTGCCCTCGGGCTTTGCTCTTTCTCCTTTGGCCCTGCTTGTCCATGGAGGGAGGAGGTCGGGGCTGAGGGGAGGGATTGCTGTGGGCAAGGCAGTCCCTAGGTTTTGTCTTGGTTTTTTTTTTTATTAAAATTAAAAATCTGTGCTTATGAGAATGGTGGTGGTTGTTGTTGCTGATATGATTATTACTATTATCGTTACTAATATTGTTACTACTATTATATAGCAGACCTGGGGTCTTAGAGAAACTTTAATAACAAAAGCTGTGGCAAGCATGGAGATACTGGACTCCTTTCTTCTTACTAATTCACCCACCTATGCACTGCAGAAAGCAGAGATGTGGTGGGGTTCATCTCTCGCCTCACCGCCTTTGTGCTCCCACACGTGGTACTGGCTCCAAATAAACCCACACCATCTGTGCCCCATTCCACACCTCCTCTTCAGACATGCTCCAGAGGCAGCAAGCCCATGAGCCAAAGGCTTTAGTTCACACTATCAGGATTACAGGTGCTACCTCCCCTACGAAGAGAGGCTGAGGGAGCTGGGCTTGTTCAGCCTGGAGAAGAGAAGGCTGCGGGGGGACCTCATTGCAGCCTTCCAGTACCTGAAGAGAAACTGGAGGGGAATCAACTCTTTAAAAGGGCAGACAGTGGCAAGACAAGGGGGATGGATTAAAGCTAAAAGAGGGAAAGTTTAGATTAGATATTAGGGGGAAGATTTTACAGAGAGAGTGGTAAGGTGCTGGAACGGGCTGCCCAGAGAGGTAGTGGATGCCCCATCCCTGGAGGTGTTCAAGGCCAGGTTGGATGGGGCCTGGTCAACCTTGTGCAGATCCAGGCCTGAGGTTGGTGGCCCTGCCTGTGGCATGGGGGTTGGATCTCTATGATCCTTGGTGTCCCTTCCAATCCAGACCATTCTATGATTCTATGATTCCCAGGTCACTTTTGCTGGGTAGGGCTCTTTGAGCGGAAATCCCTCCTTGCTACAGGAAAGCCCTTGGTCTGTGCTGCTGGAGGTGAGCCATCTCACCAGGGTTCCCTTTCCAGAGTGTTTATTTCGTCCCACCACATGCTCACAAATTCCTCTGTGCAGCGAATTTCACTTTCTTCTACTTTTTGAGAGGGGATAATTGTCCTTGCGGAGCTCTGAAGTGCCATGTAAGCGTTGGGGTGGCTGCTGATAATGCCACTATTACAGGGACAAAGGCAGCAAGCCCAGAAGAATGGCATGGGTATGTGGTTTCCTAGTGAGGACTGGTGATTATTATTTACTTGTTTTGTATTTTTTACCAGAAAATTTGTGGAAAGAAAGCATAGCATTGCTCATATAAATGGTTCATACATTGACATTAAATTTACCCAGTAATTTTGGCTCCAAAAATACAGGAGCTCTGGGGAAAAACACAAACACGAGCTACCGCTATTTTCCAAGGAAATTATTTAGATTTTCTTTTTTTGAAAGGCATAGTTTATATTGAGAAAGATGGAGAAGGAAGTAAGAATGAAAGAGGAAATATGTAAATGAGACTGTAAAAAGAATTGGACTCTTTTTTTTTCCTTCACCTGGAATATGGGAAAATAGGCATCCTGCACTATTTTGTGCAGATATTTAAAAAAAAGGGGGGTGGGGGGTGGGGGTGGGGGAGTGTTCCTTCAGCTCTTTTCCTAGATTCTTTCACTATCTTCAGCCCTGAATTGACATATGACCTGCAGCAAGTGACAACTCCCATGTGACTTGGTTCACCCTTCCGCAAACCCGGAGTTTTAATGGGCTCCGTTCATTAAACTTGCCCAGCTACTTTCCAAGCTCGAGGTGAGGGCGGCACCACGTACATGCGAAGTCGGGAGAGAAACTGTCAGCCCTGTCTGCTCTAATGAGACTCTTCTCCTGGAGATGACATCAGTACGCATCCCATCCGCTCCTGTCATGCCTACGCGGCTTGCCGCTGCCATATATGCTGCAAAATGTTCCTAGAGGTGTGTTCTTTCAGTCGGTTTTATGTCAGCTCTCTTCTGATGACAGCGATAGGTAGTGCTCTTTTAATGCAAGTTTATGGTAGAACAGGTGAAGAGTTTTGGAAAATATAAGGCAACTACTTTGCATCAGTGAAGGACCCCGAATTTACACTGATGATGATGATGATACAGTGCTTCAGCCAGGCAAGCGGTGTAGTCATTGCCCCCACAGAAGGAGCAACATGGGATGGGCTATTCAGGTGTGAAGCAGGTCCTGGAGTCTATCATGGCAATGGAAAGCAGTGGTCATACATCACAGAATGACATAGTTTTTCACCATCTTCTGCCAGCTGAGCTGTGATGAAGGTGTGAGTAAGTCTGCGAATTGTCAGATCGTAAAACTGATCATCAAAGCCTGCACTTAAAATGTGCAAACCTCTGAAAGCGGGCTGAAACACCGGGCTTCACGTTTTGGTTCCCTCAACCAGGGAGACGTGCAAGCAGCACCTTCTTGTGCCCCACACATCCTTTCTGTGTGGTCTGTGTTGCGGATGTGTCCATGTTAACATCAGCACCTTCTGTCTGCTCCTCTTTTACCAGCCTTCAATCAGCACAGCCCTGCAATGGCTTCTTATCTCAGCAAGATGCTGAGATACTCGTAGGGTCGTCCAGGTTTCTCAGTAACATTCTTACCATACCACACAATGTCGTGACAGTGGCTCTGTGTCACGGGGTTAGGCAGCTAACCGCTGACGAAACACTGGCTGCTTGAACTACCAAGCATGAGAAATAGCAAGTGAGCTGAGGACTGCGACCTAGAACGGGAGAGGAGAATGGGAAATGCCTTTGCAGCAGCACTTCTCTGCTGCTGGTAATGAAAGAGCACTTAGTCATTTGGAGAGTAAACCGAAACCTGTTCTGGTCAAGGGACCCCCAAGGTGTTTGATTTACAACCAGCTAAAAATGCTGCAAAACTCCGAATGCATATTTACAGCTTTCTTTTCCCTTGTCTGCTGGCTGGCATGTTTGGAATTACGAGGGAAGGGTTTAGGCTGTTACTGTGGTTTTACTCGTTTGCAGTTGTTCCGTGCACCATTTTTTTGGGGACATTTTATGGGTCCCTAAAGACCCACAAACCACCCCTTGAGAAATAACAGCCTGGAAAGACAAGGTGGAAAATGTGTTCTTCGCGTACCAGCGGTGTTCCTTGACACTGAGGGAAACCAGGAGGAGCAAAATGGTGGGGCTTCGGTTTCGCTGTGAGAACAGCTGTTTTATTGCGATTGCAAAGGTTTTTCTTCCAACAAAACCGGGCAAGTCTGAAGTTGCTGTGCAGTGAGCACAACGTGCTCACAGGGGAGAACATCTTATGCTGCAGAGGCACCCAGCTCCCTCCAAGGCAAAGGCTGTACAGCCAACAGGTTCAGGCCAACCTCTCCAACCATAGCAGTTGTAGAGACTTGTCCATCATTCCCCCTGTCTCCCCGGGAAATCGAAGGCAGCATTAACAGGGTGGCCCTTTCCTTGACTTCTTCTTTCCTCCACAAGGGTGGATTCACCAAAGGTAGTAAATGTGTTGGGATAACTGTCCTGCCTGGTGCCATGCATCTGTTCCTCCTGGCAGAGCTTGGGTTCCCGAACACCTTGTGGCTGCTGCGTTGTCCTATCCCTGCACCTCCAATGGAGAATTCAGCCCTTGAATCATTCAGCAAGGTGTTTTTTCTGGTGACGATGGGTTATGTGTTAGCCACACAACTGAGGAATGCAGGTATTTGGGACTCCTCTGGAAAGACCCCGCTGAAAGATCTCCAGGGTATACTGTACTAAGCATAAGTCTACCACCCCCAGGGTTTGGAAGAGAGCAAATTCCTTCCAGGATTATAGGATTAAGAAGCTGAAAAGTGATTCAAATTCTTCATTAAATACGGAAAAAAAAAAAAAAAAGAGAGAGAGAGACATAAGGGGAAGCTCTTCAATGCATGCATCACTCGATGTGTTTTCCTTGTAATTAAAGGAAGTTATTGAAAAATATTTGAGGGGATTAAATGCTCCGAGTATATGTGCCGATCAAATAACACAAGAGTCTGCATTCTTCTGAGTAATCAATGGAGTGACTTGAATGGGGAGGTTCAAAAGAGCACAGTTATTGTTAAAGAGTCATTGTAGTAGTTTTCACTGTACTGTACAGCAGATGGACAAGCCCATGGGTTTCCCAGCAGGGAAGCTTCACTATACCTAAAAAAACAAGGGTCTGGAGTTCATACATGGACGTTTCCACACCAATTCTTAAAACTTTAGGCTGGCTTTTCTTCCTTTCCTGCCCCCTAGCCTGAACATGGAAAGTGATGTTCCTAATTTCCTGAGGAAGGCTTCTTTGGGGCTGGACTTCAGTTTCTGTTTCATGCACGCAAATTAGGAATGGGAGAAGCCGTGGAGAAGAAAGTTGTTTCAGAATTGAGCCTGAGACCTTAGAGATGGGATGGACTCCTACTGTAAACAGACAGTTGTACTTATCATTATTCTTCCCTCTGTCTTCTGACAGCTAAATTTTAAGTGGTCATTATGTAGCCATTAATTAAGAGGTCATTATGTCCTAGACACCTGGTGTCTAGAATAGCCAATATGTCCCGCAGTTTGTAACAGGGCATCACGACCATGTCAGCTCTCTGTGAGTGTGTGCCCATATATGTGACAGAAACATTGCTCTATCGGGAGGTCTTTGCCTTGTTTTGGCTTTTCCCTTTGATGTTTCAGTGTTGACTGTGGGAACAAGCAGTGCAGTCTAGGGAGAAAGACGAAAAAGATCTGTTTGTAAAGATACCCATGGCTTGAAGCCCATCAGGGTATGAGATTTTTTTTTCCCTATTTTGCATCAAACTTCAGGAAATCAAATTTCCCTGTGTTATCCACATCCCGTTTTCAGTAGTCCTGCGGGAGGAAGCTCCTGACTTTACACAAAACCTGGCCCTAAATTGGCACCTCCATGTTGGTTTCTGCCTGCAGCAACATCCCCCTTAATTCCTGTGTTTAATTAATCATTAAAAGGTGCTTTGAGACCTGCCATATAACATTCAAGGTCAGATCAGATATTAGGGAAAAGTTCTTCCCTGAAAGAATTGTCAGGGCCTGGAACAGGCTGCCCAGGGAGGGGGTTGAGTCACTGACCCTGGGTGTATTTAACAGACCAGGTAGATGAGGTGCTCAGGGATATGGTTTAGCATAGGACGGGAACGGTTGGCCTCAATGGTCTTAAAGGTCTTTTCCAAGCTAGTCATTCTGTGATTCTGTGATAATTGCACAGTGAAAGATGATATTTATTTCTCTTTTATTGTCTTTTTATGGAGAGATTCCTACAAAGTTGAAGGCAAAAATTACCTCACCTCTCCTCTCCTGCTAGGGTATGAACGCCCTAGTCTTCTAAATTTAGTTGTCTAAATTAGGTGCAACAAATCACATCCTCACCCACTAAGAATGTAGGGTGACAGTAGTACCACAGGTATGTGCATACGTGGAGTGAAGCACCAGTCTGGTATCCATGTCACCTCCAGAGGACATTTCCTCTCTAGAGCTATGTATGACAGATGTCTTACCAGACCAAGCTGAAGACATCGCTGTGTTCATCCTCCTTAAGCAGGGCCATCTCTACCTCAGATTATTCAAAATGCATTCATCTAATCTGCTTCTACGCACATCCAGCAGTGGTGAGTCCTTCAGGTGACCTGCACTGACATGAGGCTGTCGCTACCATTTACTTGTTTCTTTTCGTGCTTCATCTATATTTCCTTCACCCCAGTTTAATTACATTATTTCTTATGCTACCCACAGCGAACAGTACTACATTAGTTCCTTCTCTACGCTTTGGCCACTTATATTAAATCAGTCTGGAATTTGATCTAGCCAGGAAATGAATCAATTTCAGACATCCCATTATCCTCGTGCTTTTGCCTTGCCAGAAATGTCCAAATCAGGATGACTGTTTCCTAGCCAGTCATTGCAATCCTTTTTAGGCACTTAGAAGTAAACTTTCTTACAGAGATCCTTAGCACACTGAGTACCCAGATTGAAGTTAATGGATGTTCTGAGAGCAAGTCCTGTTTATTTTGGCGCCTCTGTGTAAGTAAAAGTCTGACTATAGGTATCTGCATAAGAAAGTGAAGACGGAAGCACTGTGCTTTTTTTAAATTATTATTATATTTTTCTTTTCTTTTAAACCACGTTGGCAGATCAACCATATATCTTCTCACTTCCTCCTTTTAAAAGCTAACCAGAAGGCATATGCCAGCATCAAAATTTCCCACTGATCATTTGTTTATCATCCAGTCACCTCATGCGTGTAGCGGAAAGTTTGAACTGACTCTGGGGTATGGTATTTGTGAATAACCTAAAAGTATGATTTAACCAAGCTGCCATTTAAAGTAAAAATAAAAAATAAAATAAAAGTCACAGTCCAGCCTACTTTGCATGCAGCCACGCAGTATCAGTAGGTGCTGAAAGTTAGCAGAACTCAGTACAAATTCAGCTTTGGAGTCCTCTGTCTAGTGCCTTGGAGGTTAACGGAGTAGATACTTTTCTAACCTTGCAATTGTGGTTAATAAAATAATGGATGAGGGGTGGGTGAAAGAAGTTTTTTTTTTTTTAATTTATTTTTTATTTTTATTTTCTTTTGGCCCCGCAGACATGCTTAAGCAAACACAAGTTCCCTTGGCAAAATGATTTGGGATGATTCTGGAGAGCTTTAGTTAAAAATACACTTGCAAGAAAATAAGCTGTCAGAGGGTAAATATTTAACTTTTCCATTTGTTTTCTTCTTTGCATGGAGTGCACATGACAAACCTAATTCATAGCTGCTAATGTTGTAGTTAATGTTAACAGAGCTATAGTTGGAAAGGAAATTACCCGGACTGTCATGATTTCATATCCATTTTGTAATTTCTTCTCCCAGACAGATTGCTTTTTCATGACGACAGACACTGAGACAGGCAGACTTGTCAGGCAGCTCAGAGTGTCGTATAATAAAACGCAAGTTACGGATTTCTGTATACAAAGAAATTACCCATGGAAAGTACCCACCACAATGAGGAAAACAGAACAAAAATCTATGACGAGAAGTTAAAACCAGACAAGTACAAATTGCAATAAAGGGGCAAATTCATAACAGATTAAACCAAGTTGGTTCCTGGAGATTTGCTGCCTTGGGACACAATAGGAAGGTGTGATTTTGTTGGTTTTTTTTTTTCCAGAAATACGTGATTTATTTAAACTTCACTGGACTCGATGCAAGGAGTGACCCGGGTAATTGCATGGTCTGTAGTGTATGGGTGGCAAGGTGAGACAAAATCTATCCCATGATCAACACACAGACTTGTTTCAGTCACCTCTCAACCTCAGTTTGGCCACTACAAACTGGGATGCCAGTGGATGTGTCCCTGTATCTTGGAAGCATCATCACTACAGAAAATACACACACCGTGCAAGTGCTGGTTTGTTACTCCCCTTTGGCAGCGGCATGAGGCAGTGGTGAATTATGCCAGGCTGTAAAGTGTATGTGAAAACCATTAGGAGAAGCCTGCTTTAACCAATGAGACTTACCCTGATAATAAGTGTTAGGCTCCGTAGTCAATAGTAACAGGGTCAGTGCCTTAGAGAGCAACTCATTGCAAAGTGCCAAGAGAAGGGAAAGTGATTAACTTGAGCTTCCAAGGGAAAATGAGCAGTCCACAAGTTCAGCACTAGACTGTCAGACTAAGAATCTTTGTCCCTCTTCTCCTTCGTCCATGGCAGCAAACTCCCTGCTTCTTTATGTCTTGTCTTACTGAGTCCATTTGCATTGGGAATTTCTAGAATGTAGAGGAAACCCATCGATCTGAACAGGAGAGAGACCAAGGATGTCCAAAGTTCTCGTGCTAAGGTTTGGTAAAAAAAAAAAAAGGCTCCTGTAATTTCCTCTTTTGCCTGCAAAGAGGTTAACTTGGTAATTATTCTAAGTAACAAGATCTCTGTATGTTTGGCAAAAGGCCATGGATTCATCCAAACTTGTAGGCTTACTTCCCTGGTGTTGAGGCCAGTTGGTGCACTGATGATGCACAATGAGCTGCAGATGTTGTGATCTCATGCACTACACTTGGTAGTGCAAAAATGCACATGCAGAATGACGGCTTGCCCAAGACTGCAATCTGAACATCCAAAAATGGAACTACACCAATGTCCATCCATCCCATTCCTCCCCAAATCCCCAGTTTAATCCCTTGCTTTGTTGCCTCATCTTTCCCATCTGTGAAATGGAAACAATTCCACTTAGCTTTGTCTTGCTTTGCCCTGAGGAACTGGAATGAGAGAGACCTTTCAAAAGGGCTTTGAAGACAGATGATTGTTTTTCATTACTGTGTGCAACACTTCCCACCATGAAGCGATATTTGAGAATAAAGGTACAATTCTGCTTGGCCAAAAAAGTAACGCTAGCCTTCCACCAAAAACATGTCACTGCTTTAATTGTTAGATGGGAATCAGCTGTGCTTGACAATACCATTTGTAACCTTTGCCAGCGCTGCACAGTCCTGCACCACCAGCCCGGACCTGCAGCATTCTAATTTTTTCCCTACTTTCTGTTGGGAATAATGTGTCGTGACTCTGACCTAGGACATTTCCTTTCTTCAGTAGGATTAAGCTCTGGTTGTTTTTCTCCTAGCCGTATCGTTTGCAGCCTAAGAAATATGATTTCCTTCTTTTAAAATGGGTCAGACCCTTTTGGGTTTTTTAACCACAAACAATGGAGTTCAGAGAAAAATCCAGAGGAATACGGACTTTGGAGCCTTTGTGGCTTCTGATGTGAAACAGGCCTGTCTAATGCATTCAGTTCCTTGTCAGTTGTGAAAGAAATGTCTAAAGTTTCATAATATCATATCAGTTGCACAAACAACATGTCCTTTTAAAGTAGGGGCTTGAAATCTGCACTTCGTTTTAGTAAAGCTCAGTCTATTTTTATGCTTGAACAAGTTTTATTTACTAGGGGTGATGGGAAGTAGATAAAAACCTAACTTTTTGGGGTGGGTTTTTTTTTGTTTGGTTTGGTTTTTTAGGAGACAAGTAACTCCCATTTCAGGTGCCTGTGTCTCATTAGGGCAATTAAGTATTCCACATCTTTTGATACTCTCTTCGAGAAACCTAGGAGTTGGTTGCAAGTTTCTACCCTTGTCAGACCTAAGCTCTGGTCCATTTTAACCCTGGAGAACTGGTCTGGGTTGAAAGGCATGCATGCATATATTAAATCACAGCAACATTGCCGTCTCTCTCTTTAACGTAGGGATCTCAAAGCTCTTAATCAAGCATCCATTTCTCAGACCTGCCCTGTGAGATGGCTATGATGATTGTATCATTTCCAGAACTTCAAGATCCATACACAATAAACCATGCCACTTCCTTCCTTTTTCTGTAACATCTGTCACCTCAAGAAGACAAGGAGCAGAGGCTGCTACCTGCATGTAGATCTGTGCAACCTCCAGTTTGATGTGCTTTGTTTACAGCTGAAGCAGCTGAGGCTGTGTGTCTGCTAAAGGATGTTTTTAGCTGGTTGAGCAGTAGTAATTTCTGTTTAAATGCTTACAATCCCATTGATTTCATCTGGCACAGCTTCAGCAGGCTAGATGGATGGATGTCTGCTGCTCAGAGTCATTGGTGGCCTTAGGGCTTTCTCCAGTGAGGTGTGAGATGAGGATTTGAAAGACAAAGAGCTTCAACTGCAGCTCATCTGTGTGATCCAGCCAGCAGACTTTGTGTAAGAAGTAAAGGGGTGCTGGCACTTCAGCTGTTTTTGCAAGGGGGAAAACCTTGATCAGTTCTTCAAATAAGAGAGTGAGGTCTTCCCACCAGGTGAAGATCCTAGTCTGTAGATTTCAATCTACAGACAATCCTGAGCAGTACAGCCCTTCATCAGGCATTTTTTTATGTTAGCTTTGGATGCCACAGACAGTAGACAAAGCACGGAAGAACTAGGAGGAGAGGATGAACACCACTGTGGAGCTCAGATCTAAAAGGAAAGAACATCACGCTCGTTTCTAGGATGTACCTAACCAGGCAAGCTTGAGGCCCGTGGTAGGAGCTGCAGCCCATTGCGTGCCAGAGCTGCCTGTTAGGACCCCAAGAGATGAGCAGCATGGCAGCTGCAGTGGGTGATCTCTCACAGAATGGACAACGAAACCTTTGTGTATCTTAGGCAGATGGAAGAATGAGTAACAGAAGCGTGCGGGGAGGCAGGTACTTTTCTGATTACCCAGAGAAGGCTGCTCACCTTCACAGACCAGCAGAGCTGGCTTAATGTAGCAGCAGCAGCTATTGCACCAGTTGAAGGCACAGCAAAGCTGCCATGGCAACGTCTTCTCCTCAGGGGATCCCAGACAGGATTCTGGCCAAGCCAGCCCAAATTTCTCCTGTGCTTTCCACTGCCATGCTGCCCATCCAGCTGGCTACAAAAGAGAAAATCCAGCCCATAAGCTGAAATAGAGTAAATATTAGTTAAACATTTACAGCTCTTAAGGTCTTACAAGCAGTAGAAGCAGCTGTCAAATTGGGAATATTTCCTCCAGTGCCTGACATAGTCAGCCACAGTGTGTTGGGATGTTAATGGTGAGACTGGGAGACACCACAACCTCAGGGAGTGGATTAAGTGATCATTTCCCACCCAGGTGACTCAGAGATGAGAAGAACCATGGAGAACCATGGACAGACAATTTAAGGATGCCTGTACCTGGTGAAGGGACTTAGAATCACAGAATCATAGAATGGTCTGGGTTGGAAGGGACACCAAGGATCACAGAGTTCCAACCCCCCTGCCACAGGCAGGGCCACCAACTTCCAGGCCTGGATCTAGAAAGCGTTGCCCAGGGCCCCAGCCAACCTGGTCTTGAACACCTCCAAGGATGGGGCATCCACCACCTCTCCAGGCAGCCCATTCCAGCACCTCACAGCTCTCTCTGTAAAGAATTTCCCCATAATACCTAATCTAAACCTTACCTCCTTTGGCTTTAATCCATTTCCCCTTGTCCTGCCATTGTCTGCCCTTTTTAAAAGTTGATTCCCTTCCTGTTTCTCTGCTCCTTTCATAGACTGGAAGGCTGCAATGAGGTCCCCTCCCAGCATTCGCCTCTCTTCTTAGGGGAGGTGCTCCAGCCCTCTAATCATCTCCATGGCCTCCTCTGAACCCTCTCCAAAAGTTCTACATCTTTCTTGTATTGGTGGCCCCAGATCTGGACACAGGACTCCAGCTGGGTTCTCATGAGGGCAGAGTAGAGAGGGACAATCCCCTCCCTGTCCCTGTTGGCCACCCCTCTTCTGATGGAGCCTAGGGACCTTCTTTCTATATAGTCCATGAAATACCATAGGAAAAAAGTTCAGTAACCTGCTGGATAGACTTTCAAAGAGTGCAGAAAAAGGTTACTTTTTTTTTTTTTTTTTAAAACCCCAAGATGGTGCTTGGCCTTGGATTTTTTTAATGAAGCCATCATGCAGTGCTTGGTTCCATGGGCTTCCCCCTTCCTCTAAAGAAGCTATGTCTGCTTTGCATTAATCATTAATTGCCTTGGCTGGAACATAGGCCTTCTTTGTAGACACTCATAGTAGAACATAGCAGAAAAGGAAGCAGTCTTTTCTCTTATTTAATACTGCCTCTCCAACAGCTGAAATTATTGATTGATGCTTCTCATGCTTACAGATATTGTCTGTGATGGGAAAAAAAGACACGTTCCCCTAGAGAGGCAGTTGGTTTAGTTATCAGCAAATATATCTTTTTAGTGAATTCAGAGCATCATTCTTTTTTTTTTTTAAGTGTCTTTTTCTATGTCATCATATAAAACCAGAAGATCTGTATTGCATATGTTTTCTCCTAATGAGACTGAGTTATCTAAGTCAAAATTTTCCTTTCCCTCTCTGAATTTATGCAACAAAGTCTATCACAGCTGCAGTCATATCAGGACATGTTGTATAACTGTACCTTTAGTGATTACTTCTCATCTGTCTGTAACCATGAATAAATATGGTAGTCATGGATGTTGATAGTCTTGTTTCAAAAGGTTAGACATAATTAAGCATTATATAAATGAGATTGATAAAATGAATGCGTCCGGGTAGTCCTTGAAGTTTTAAATCGTGTTCATAGCCAAATGGCAGCTACTTAGTTTTTGGCTGATTTTATAAAAGAGACAAAGATACGAATGCACAATACGGGTCTGAATCTGGATCCCCCAAAACAGGGTCTCTAGTGATCAGGCACTTTGAAAGCCTAGGGATAAATTACTGAGGACTTTGCTAATTGTGATACAGTGTGAAGCACTGCTATTCCTTGAATAAAATAAAATATATGCTCTGAATATTTACTTGTGTATATTTTAAAAGTCAGTGAACCGAATTTGCAGAAATACTTTCCATTTTTTTTCAAGGAAAAATAACTTTAAGGCAAGGCAAAATTTGGATATAATTATTTGGAAATTATTTTAACAAATGACTGCCTTGAGCTGCCAGAGCAGCAACTGGGAAAAAAGAGAACTGACACTAGTCCTGGGAATTTTAGGAAGCTTGTGCTGTGTCAGCATTGATTTCTCTGTTTACCTGCAGAGATCACAAAATGTTTTAAATCATGTAGACAAACGACCACATACCTCAGATGTCTCGTCTGAGTAATGGGTGTAATGACACATTTGTCCTTTGTGATGTACTTTGAGATTCTTCAGAAAACGTGCTACATGAAGACTAGATATTCTTATAATTGCGGGTTTTTTTCCCCTTTTTGGTGGAGGAATAGGTAATGGACACCCACGTTGTGGTAGAACTTAAAGGCGAGGAATGATTTAGCAGGAAAAAAACATCAAGGAAAAATAGATCAAGAATTTTGGGCAAAACGTAGCTGGATATGATGGATGAAGGTTTAGCTACTTTTCATAGTGACAGATAAGTAATGAGGTTGAACTGCTGTGATATTGTCTGGAAATAGAATAGATGATATTCTTAATAGGCTCAAATTGATTCTTAATAGTTCAGACCATCTGCTGAAACTGTGGTATAATAAAACTAGTACTTTTATTATGACCTTCATCTAAAGAACACTAAACACGCTGGGAAGGTATGTGGACATTTCTAAATCTGTGGTTTGGTTGGATGGTTCGGAAAGAAAGTCAGGTCATTTGTACAGTGTTTGAGGGCCAGGCTCTGGAACCCAATGATGTTCCAGATCTCTTTTCTAGGGGATTAACAATTTCATCATCCATGTAACCCAGTTCCTCAAAAGCTAAGCGTGCTAAAGAACGTCTATGGAAAAATGTAGTAATAATAGTAGCAATTATTAGTACTATTATAGTAGTAATATTTGGAAGTGTGTCTGCGTTCGTGTGCATGCATGCAGCAGCATCTTACACGACTGATGACAGTTCTTACATCACAGTATCATCCAAGCTGTGGGTGGGGACCAAGCATAACAGCATTTTCTGACATACACAGCGATAACAAGATGTGTTTAAGTTGCTGACTTCTTCCTTCAGGAGGAGTATTCAGTTTGAAGTAGGAGAAACAAAGCACACAGTTGCAATAAATATGAGGTGAAGAGAGTACTGTAGGAAAAAGAGAGCAGAAATGAAGACCAGGAGACATGTTTATACTTAAATGTGTCTCCTGTTCATGTCCATTATTAAATAGCTTGAAAGGGATAAAATTGGCAGGAACACTGTTGTTACTAGGTGTATCTGGAAGCTGATCACAGAAACGTGTTCTCTGCATGATACGATTAACTCCATCTAGCATCTATATATAGCCGTGGGGTTTATTTAATATGGAGATATTTTCAGGGATATTGTTTCACTTTGGCTGTAGTAGATGGAGCCCTATGAAAATAGAAACCTGGATTATCATTTGTCTTCTGTGATTGTGTGGCGCTAGGTGTAATAGGGTCCTCATCCATGATAATGCAAATAATAGCAATCAAATAAAGAGAATGCAGGCATGTGCAACCAGTGGCTATTCCTAACTCATTTGGTGTTCATGCAGCCCCTAGCATTTTGAGTCATTTGGGTAACTGCTCTCCTCACTGCCCAGTTTATATCTGCAAAGATCTGTTTCATCATATGCAGAGATTTGTTTGAGATTTGTTGAGGTCACTGATGTGGAGGCAAAAATGTGTGAAGACCATCCAAATTTTTATCCCAGATGATGATCGTAACTTGATGACTTTAGCAACACATGTGTATTGTAATGCCATGGAGCCCCAGTCAGGGCTTTTGGAGGCAGTATAAAGAGAAAGGCAGTTCTTGGTTCTCCTCTCCAACCCCTGTATGTCCCATTGCAGAAGAAAAGAAACAAAGTGTGACTAAAGATGGTGGAGAGCTAATTGAAATCTGGTACTTAAAAGACATTTTTATGAATCATAAAGAGATTTGCTCCCATCTATGTTCTAGAGTTGAGTCAGTTACTTGTCCTCTCTGCCCTTTGGTTTCTCTTTCCTAGATGTGTAGTGGTATTTATTTAAAGAGAGGCTGAGATATAATTTATTAATATTTTCAGCATTCTTTCAGATCCCTGGGAAGCTAGAATATGGAAAGACAATTGGTCTTATTTAACAATATCATAATTCAACATAAAAATGAATCAGGTTTTCTGAAAGGTGGGTAGCAGTTTGTAGAGACATTTACTTTTAAAAGGGAAAAAAAGGATGGACCACTTGGTCTCCAGGCCTAGTGATTTGAGACTACATCAACACTTCCAGAGAGGAAATACAGAAAACTCTTCAAAATATCAGAGGGAAGCACAGTATTAACCAAGGGTGAATTGGAAACAGCAGTGTTTTTCACCATGATAGCGGTTAATCATTAAAACAAGGGGCCAGGGGAAGTGATGAATTCTTCATCTTTTGATGTCTTCAAGATTGAAGGCCTCTCTGGAGGAAACATTTTAGACAAAAGTTATGGAGCTCAACAAAAGAGTAACTGGGTAAAAATTAAAGCTCTATGACATATAAAAGATAGATGATCTACTAATCCCTCTACGGGTGTGATTCATTTCACACAACTTTAGATGTCTAAAGTTAGATGCCTAAGGCTGAACTGGTCACCCTGGGCTCCCCTTTTAGTCAACAGTAAGAAATAGGCATCTCCAGGGAGCAATTAATTTGACATGCCTTGGATGCCTGTTTTAGTGTGACGCAAATTGTCCTCTGGGGTACCTGTTCCTCTCCATTGACTATCAAGGAAGTCTATGGTGACTCATTCACATTCAGGCATCTCATTTTTAGATGCCTGAGGAAGCACACATCCCTCTCTGGGACACCTAGGAGCTGGGGAACAGCAGCCCTGAATTTATTTGGCCAGAGACCTGTTTCACAGTAGTACTTGCTTTGCAACATTTATGAGTCAGTTACTGCTTGAGCTGTATTCCCATGTGGAAGAATCATTCCATGTTTCAAAAGGAGGACCTGAGAAGATCTCTCTCATTTTTTTGGGGGGACACAGTTGTTGGTATAGGTGTGATGACTCTTGTTCTGGGTTACTCTGCAGTCTCACGGGTTTTGGTGGAACTACCATGTCTTGCATTTTAGGAACAGGAGCAGAAATGAGCCATTTTAGAAAGGATTAATACAACTGCCATGGCAATTTGATTCTTTCTGTGAAAGCAGTGATCGGATGAAGGGGAGACTTGAAAAAAAATGCTTTACATCACTGAGCATTTATAAAGTAAAGACTCTTGAGAAAATTCTTGTTGAGCATGTGGAGACAGTGTTAGAAATACTTTCATCTTTCACTCCTTCCTGTCCTGTAGTCTTCCTGGCACTGCTCCAAATTCACTTCATCACTTGGTGTTACTTGGTTTAGACCTGTGCCTCTTGCGTATCCTGTTAATAGCAGACTCCTGTGTAGTGTATCCAAATTCCTCGAGTCTATCCCTGTTGCTCAAGATGATGAGCCTGTCATCACAATAGAGGTGTGCTTGGATCTGCTTAGAGCAATGCACAGCCCACATCTAAGGTGAGACTGTGGTGTTTAGCATGGAGGCTTAACTACCTTAAACACCTTCTCTTGTCAAGGGAAGGGGTAGGTCCCTCTGGCAGGTTCCTTAGCACAGGAAACTCTTGTCTCTCAGGGAGGAAGGTGTGTCCCAGTCTTGTTGAAACTGCAGGATGGTTTCGACCAGCAGTGTACGTTGACCTGGGACCACATGCTAGCTAGGAAGCTTTGTAGTGCTTCGGTGAGTAGACAGAGGATTCCCAAGGCAGAGTGAGTTTATCACTCTTTATATAATTGCAGAGAAGTCAACTTTGGCCATGCAGCAAGTCTCAGTCCCCGCCAATTGCCTGTACTCATGCTACCTTCTCCTGGTCTTCCTGGATAGTTACTCTTGAGTGTCCAACAGCTGCTGCCATCCAGCTAAGCAATGGCAGAGTAACCCTGGCATACCTCACTGTTTTGGATAAATGTGAGTTTCAGAAGCTCTGTGAAGTAGAGGGGCTGTGTAAACATGTGTCGTTGCAGACACCGTGCCCAGATTGGGTCTCTGCGCCACTGATCCTGAAGATAGCAATATGTCGTCTGTATCACCGGGCACGCACAGCCTGATGTGTGGAGCAGTAACGGTGCAACCAGATGGCATGGGAAGGAATGGGCTTGTCATTACCATGGGGGTCTTTCTGATTCTTCGCATGTGCAGTTTGCTGGCTCCCATGATGCTGTGCCATGGGCTGTTCAGCCGGCCTTCGGTTCCCACTCCCTGCCACAGAGGAATCTGATCCTCTCCAGTTATGGGGGACATGATACCCCTGCCACATCCAGCTGTTGCTGACATGATGGTATGTGCATTGCCTCAGCCAGTGGTGAATTTTCCATCCGTAGCAGCTTCTCACAGAGTGGCCGTGGTAGAACTGAAGTGAGTGTGAACCTGCTGCTTCCCTTGAAGGCACAGATCTTGCAGTGACAGGCTTTTCTGGGCAAAGAAAATATATGTACATGTACAGTGAGTAGGCAGCCTTTGCACAGAGAAGTACACGCACATGTGCAGTGGAAACTCTGAACTTCTTTGATCTCACACTTGTTCTCTGCAGGTAAAAAAAATTCACTGTCCCATTAAGCAGAGGGATGGTGAATTTTCTCTTCTGCATAACACACACCTTATGTCAGCAGGAGCTTCACTTGCAGCACAGGTACAGGAAATGCCTAAGGGGTCTCTCCAGCAAGAAATAAACAGCTGAAGATTTTACCATGACCTCTGAAACCTTGGCTCTGAAGTGACATTTGGTTTTCTCCCACTTTGCCAGGGCTCACTGTGGGATGATAGATTGCAAGAAATGCAGAAATATCTTTACATTTGTAACCCTAAAATATTTTTTATTCTCTCTAGAAAAGTCTTCTATTTTTTTTTTTTTTTTGGTTTTGAGCTGGGATCATTCATGTTTTTAGTCACTGAGATTGTACTCTTCTGATAACAGGGAAAATAGTAGAAAGATAGTGGGTGGCTTAACGATATGAACTATGTGAGAAAGCATCAGCACCCCTTTTCAAAGAGTAGTTCAAGAACTTGGTATCTTAGAATCATTTAAGTTGTAAAAGACCCACTGAGTCAAACCATAAACCTTACACTGCCAATTCCATCACTAGGCCACGTCCCTCAGCTCCACATCTACATGTCTTGAAGATACCAACATCATCATGGAGACATGTACCACCATAGAATCATAGAATCATGGACTGTGTTAGGTTGGAAGGGACCTTTAAAGTCCATCTAGTCCAACCCTCCTGCAGTGAGCAGGGATATCTTCACTAGATCAGGTTGCTCAGAGCCCCATCAAGCCTGACCTTGAATGTTTCCAGGGATGGGGCCTCCACCACTTCTCTGGGCAGCATGTGCCAGTGTCTCACCACCCTCATAGTGAAGAACCTCTTCCTAATGTCTACCCTGCTCAGTTCAGACTTTTTAATGACTTGAGATGCTTCCTCAGTGCTAGCTGCTTTTCTGACTCAGATGCTTTATTGCTCCTGTACTGTGGGAACCATTCACCAAGAGATAATAACAGCTTTTACCCCATGATGGTGCATAACCCCACCTTGGGAGATGCAGAAAATTTTCCATAGACTGGGAGCTGCTTTGCACTGTCTCATCATTCTCAGTCAAGGGCCTTATATCCAGAGCCTTTGCTGTACCTTGAGGACAGAGCTGGGGGCAGCGGCGGAGAAATAATAAACATTTCATTTCATCACTATATGGATGGGTTAATATTCAGAAATTTAACGAGGATATACAGGTCTAAACCCTTCTCTGTTGTTTCTAGTGAAAGCTCGAATTCAACAAAAGATGGCCTTCATTCACTCAGGAAAGCTTCCTAATACTGAGTAAATTAATTGTTGTTTTTTAACTCTTGAGATTTATTAAACATTAGAACACAGGAACTGCTGCACCAGTCAAAGTCTTATTATTGTCTTATTATGAGCTTCCAATTACTGACTGTAGCCAATACCAGATACTTCAAAGGAGCATGCAAGAAACCACGTAGTAGGTAATAATAGTAGTTATAATTTGGTCATAAGAAAAATAGCTTCTTATCCACTGTCCCTGCTCAGTGTTTGGCTTATACCCTGAGACATAACAGTTTATATCTTATTATGCGCACGTATTTTAAAGTGATAGCAGCTCACAGAAGGGACCAGAATCACAGAATCACAGAATTACAAGATTGAAAAAGACTTTTAAGATCATCGGGTCCAACGGTTCCTGTCCTATGCTAAACCATATGCCTAAGTACCTGATGTACCCTTTTTTTAAACACACCCAGGGATGATGACTCAACTGCCTCCCTGGTCAGCCTGTTCCAGGCCCTGCACAACTGAATTGCAGAGGTCTGAATGAGATTGCAGGATTATCTCCTGGCAGGGCAGGTGACATAGACCCAGTGACATCATCTTTCTGCCCCTCTATTTCTCCACCTAAATGCCACCAAAGACCTTGACAGGCATTAGGTTCCTACAGGCTCAAACAGTGACGGAAGAGCAAGGGAAGGTTATGTGAAAAAAATCAGCCTTGTATCTTAAATACGAACAATTATGACAAGGATCGCCTAAGATAGCGAGAAGTTGAACCAGTTCAAGAGAACACAATGTGCTGTTCTCTTGTTTGGATTGTGTACTCCAGGCCCTTGGCAGTGCTTGTGTGCAAACTGATGGGTGTGCAATCAATTTGGCTGTTCCCCCCCAGCTTCCCTCCCTTCTCCATGCAGTCTCTTCAGTGCAAACCCTCCGCTTCTTCCTCACTCAGCGGGGAAAGAGAAGCACACGGCAAACAGAAAGAAAAAGTCCCCCAGGCAGTCACTTCTGATCACACTATATTCACTGTTATTGTTTTAAAGAGGGGAACGCAGAAGGACAAACAGAAAGTCCTTGTTCTGTTCATCTTCCTGCAGCCAGCTCGAGAAGCTGCCTTTTGTCCTTCTTCCTTTGCAAAGCGCGAGCTAGGGAACGAATGACATCTGAAGGCAAGAAACGGGTTGCTCACCCCAGGTTGTTTTTTTTTTTCCTTTTTTGAAGGTCACCTTGCAGCTCCCTGTGGTTCAGAGATGTTTTTATTATTCCTCTTTTAACGTTTTTTTCTTCTTTTTTTCTTCTTCTCCCTCCCCCCACCCCTCACCTCCCCGCCCCTTAAGCTAAATGACAAGTTATGAAACTTTGTGGTTTGGTTGTTCTTAATGTGAGTATTGAAAAATGATAATACGCCGAACACATGTGACGGAGCGTTCCCTCCTCCCACTCCCAGCTCCCTCCTTGTCAGCTGCTGTGGTTCTTCATCGTGTTTAACCGCTCCCAGCTTTCAGAATATATTGGTTTCCGTTCTCAGACCTTCTTTGTCTTTCCTTGCAGCTGTTTGTTTCGCGGTGTGGTCAGTGTTTGTGGAGTCTATCAAACCCCACTGCCGAACTCTTTCCTCCTCTCTTCCCCTGTCCTTGCCTCTGCAAAGGTCACATAGCTGCTGGGATTTCTGTGTTCATGCCGGGAGGTACCAGGAGGGAGAAAGGTAAACCACTAATAAAGGATGAGGGAAGCGAACTGCAGCGTATCAGGCTCTGGTCTGACACCCTGTCAGGCGGCGGGTGGTTCAAACTAAGCCCTGAAGATCTCTTTTTTATATGTATTTAGGGAGGGGGGGGGTGGATAAATGCTGCAACACTATCAAAGGCACCCACTCGCCACTTTAAAAAGGGATGTGCCTCTGTGTTGGTTTTGAGGGTTAGTCTGCCCTGATTTTAACGAGCTGGTGCCCAGTTTGGGGGTGAAGAGCAGCCTTTCTCTAAGGCCCGCAATACCTTATGTCTGAAGCGAAAGGCAGTGAGCACTCAGGCACCGCTCAAGTGGGGATTCCCACGGTCTTCTGCAGCGGTACATCAAAAAGGTAATATTTGTATGTATATCCTTTTCTGGGCAAGGGCTTGCAAGCTCAGAGAGGCTGCTGCAAAGCAAGATTTTGCATGAAAGCAGTCATAGCTGGACAGAAACAAATTTAAGAGGCTCAGGCAAGGCACAAAGTGTAGACATGCCTTAATTTAGAGTTTCCCAGATTAGATTTCACCCCACTCCCACATAGTTACTGCACCTAGAGAAAGGACACAGCGCTTCCAGCAGCTGCCAGGGCAGTATCAAATAGAAAGTGCCTCTGCGCTGCCGTGACTAGAGCATAGTTTCCTTTGGAATATTCCACTGTAAATTCACCAGCCCTGACAGAATAAACTGGTGGGAGAGTTAAGTATCTGTTCCTTGTGTGCGCTAGTTTCTGCGCAGAATGTAAGTCACTTCAGGGGTTGGGTTTTTCCTTCTTCTTTTTTTTTTTTTCCTTTTTGATGGAAACTCCTGGGTGGGAGTGGGCCTTGTGTACCGCATTTCAGGTCAGAAGCATGCTCTCAGTCCTCCTCAGAAAGTGCTTTGGGGTAGTTTGGTAACCTGAAGCACCTTTGCTGGAGCATTTCTCCCTTTTCGGAAAGGCTTCTAAACGCTGCCTAGCAATTTACTAGTCCCAGCCAGGAAAAGTATATCTGGGACAAAGCAGTAAGTGCTTCTGGTAGTTAATAAGGTGCTACAAAACCTAGTAAAAGGAGAACAGAAATGTTAAATATTCCTTATACTCTTACAGCCCTCCTGAGAGATAGCAACAGCCTGCTGTTTCTACTTCAGAAACTGTGTAGCAACTGTAGTTCATCCAAAATAATAAGTTAATATTGTAATTTTTTAAATAAATACACATATATTAATTCCAGGTCCTTGTAGGATAGGAGGAAAAAAAATCCAAACCAAAACAAGAAAGCAAATAGATGTTAGGAGGGAGGATTTCACCATATGTATTTATAAAATACTGCCTCTTTTGGCCTTGGCCTTTAGTTTTCACTTTCAGACAGTACTGCTCCCTTCTGAGCGCTACACATTCTATCTGATCCATAATAAAAGTGGTGTGCCATCAAAAACCACAACATCATACATGCCAAGAGTCCAGGCGCTCCCTGTAGAATAACCGTGACAGCAAAACACATGAAATATGGGCATATGACGGACTGGCTAATTCCCTCAAATATTCCTAAACAAGCAAACAAAAGGAAAACAAAACCCCAAAGAAATAAAACCAAAGTCTCTATTAGTAGTCCCAGGAGGTAAAGTCTTATCCTAAAAACAGTGACCACTGTAACCCAGTCCATGAATCACGGCACTTAAGCCTGAAGAGTCACATTCCATGTTGACACAGACCTTCAGTAGTCCCATTAAATGTAATGGGGTTGCACAAGATGTAAATCACTGTAAAATATGAACCCTGATCTAATTTCTCTCTCTGAGACGAGTTACTTCAAATCCATTGTTTCTGGCTCACTCCCCCTATAAATTCCGAGCAAAACCGAATTTTTGATAGCAAATTATCTTAACTATCAGCAGTCTTCAAAGAAAAGCTGCCATTAGCTCTCTGTGCATTTTCAAATTAGACTTTAAAACACAGGAAGAGGTTCTTGTTTGAGACACCAGGTCAGCAGTGGGGTTTATTGGACTACGTAGTCATGCTGGATATATTTTATCAGTGAACTAAACAGGCAAGTGCAATATATCTGTGTGTCTATGGGAGCATACCGGGAAGTAATATATGCGTTGTGGTGAAAAACTAGTGGCCCATTGCATTATTTCCATGGTAATTAGAAGGCAAATGACCCTTCTGATGGCAAAACTGAATTATGCTTGTGAATACTCACTAGGGACCATTGTACCTACTGCAAGCATGTGGCTCAGATGCCCTGAAAGGTCCTTCCAAATGTAGCGTTTGTGACTTGGTGAGCTGCAGATTTCAAGCCACTAACAAAAAAGGACAGCATCTATAGTTGCAACAACCAGTGTGCATGTCTTGTGGTTGGGCAGGAATGAAATACAAGAATCTACTTGTCTTAGCCCTTTTTTTTTTTATTACTTCACAGGCTATTCCTAGAAAGAACTTGTTTTACCTACTGAGCACTAAGCATGATTCAAATAAATAAATAAATAAATGCCCAACGAATCTTGGCCATCTTGTTTGTAGACACATAGGTGTAAAATTACAATGAGCAACATCCTGCCTTGTACAAACGAGATGGTTAAAAGCATATTAAACTGTCACAGAACTTACGGTTTTAAATAGAGCTCAAAGGTAGGTTCTTTGTAACACCATGTAAAGGCTTATCCTTATTAAAAAAGGCCAGGATTTTTCCATGCAGAAGGTTGCCCAAGGTCACCATTTAGGGCATTAATTATGGGACCACCCTATTTTTTCTTACTGACCCCTTCATGAATGACCACATGGTAATCGAGGCACGTGGTATTACGACGACGGTGGGACAGATACCTATGTGCTACTGAGAAAACACTGAAAGTCCTCAGAGCTGTTTGAAACAGGAGAAAAACAGTTGATCTGTAGCATAGGTGGATAACCAGAATATGGCTGCTTGTTGGCGGTTTACAGATTTCATCAGTATGTATTTGGGATAGCTTGCATAACTGATTCACGGCCTCATCACCCATGATTAATGTGCTATAAAGTTTCAGGCATGAAAACCTCTCCTAGGCACTCGGTGAAGCAGGGGCCCTGCAGAAAAGAGCAGTATGTGACCATGTAATTAAAGTCTGTACCATTAATCTGTTTGCGCAAATGGACGGAATTGAGGTCACGCTCACAAACTCATTGAGTCATGAGAGCTTTCAGGTTCTTGTCTTTACCAGTGTACTGGTTTTATGACAATTTTTAATGTCATTTATTATATAGACTGATTATGTATCCTATATATACGAATGTGAATACTTAAAATTTCACATGCATAAAATTTGGGGAAGTACTCCTCATGTGTGCGAGTTTGCTATTGTACGAGTGATCCTATTTAAAATACCTTTGTGATGTTACTGCCCTTTCCTTTGCTACTCTGGGGCAAGGGGCTAAGCCAGATTCAGCCAGATTTAGCCAGATTCAGCCAGAGGGACTAGTCTCCGCTGTATTCAGAGAGTCTGAGAAGTCTAGGAAGACCCAAACTAACCTAGATACCCATTAGAATCATAGAGTCATAGAATGGTATGAGTTGGAAGGGACCCCAAAGGATCACAGAGCTCCAACCCCCCTGCCACAGGCAGGGCCACCAACCTCATCTACAACCTGGATCTACACAAGGTTGCCCAGGGCCCCAGACAACCTGGCCTTGAACACTTTCAGGGACGGGGCATCCACTACCTCTCTGGGCAGCCTGTTCCAGCCCCTCACCACTCTTTCTGTAAAAAACTTCCCCCTAATATCTAATCTAACCCTTCCTTCCTTTAGTTTTAATCCATTCCCCCTTGTCCTGCCATTGTCTATCCTTTTAAAAAGTTGAATCCCCTCCTGCTTATAAGCTCCCTTCATGTACTGGAAGGCTGCAATGAAGTCCCCCCGCAGCCTTCTCTTCTGCAGACTGAACAAGCCCAGCTCCCTCAGCCTCTCTTTGTAGGGGAGGTGGTCCAGTCCTCTAATCATCTTTGTGGCCCTCCTCTGAATCCTCACCAACAGTTCCACATCTTTCTTGTGTTGGGGCCCCAGATCTGGACAGAGGACTCCAGATGGGGCCTCACAAGGGCAGAGTAGAGAGGGACAATCCCCTCCCTGTCCCTGCTGGCCACCCCTCTTCTAATGGAGCCCAGGATCCCATTGGCCTTGCGAGCTGCCAGAGCACACTGCTGGCTCATGTTAAGTTTCTCATCCACCAGAATCCCCAAGTCCTTCTCAGCAGGGCTACTCTCAAGAAGCTCTTCTCCCAGTCTGTATCTATGTCTGGGATTCTTCCGGCCCAAGTGCAACACCTGACACTTGGCAGTGTTGAACCTCATTAGGTTCACCTGGGCCCATCTCTCCAGCCTGTCAAGATCCCTCTGGATGGCACCCATTGTGGTAGGTGCTGTCAGAAGTCCTGCTCCTTGGAGTTTACAGAGTAAAGTCGAAATATAGGTATGCAGCAAGAAAAGGGAAGGAATTTTTCTCTCCTTTTTGGACAGAAAGCCATAGTATTTGGGTCAAGATTTGGGCTAAGTCTCATCCAAGAATGCTAGTCTTATGTTTAGACTCCAGCCAAAGTCCAAGTTAGGTTTTTCATTGGCCTCCCTATGGAAGTGCTTCTTTTTGTCTCTTACTAACCACAGGTATGCCTCTGAGTGACCACTTATGCCACTAAATCCATCATCTCCACTCCTAAATTCCTAAATAGAAGCTGGCCTCTTCTCATGGTTTGATTGGTAATGGTCAAGCTCCTTACTGAAAGTCAAAGAGGGTGTGAGACAGTAAGAAGAAATAAGAGGTTTTTTCTAAATACCTATCCAGTGTCTTAATCACAAAGACTTCTTCCCCCTGACTAAGCTTTCTTCTACTTTGGGCTTGATTTTCCAGTAGGTTAAATATGCTCCTTTATCAATACTTTAACAGCACTTCCCAGTAGTAGATGCACTCTGGGAGCAACAGTTCACTGATTCTTAATGGAGATTAGTTTGATAGCTAAGATACGAGTGCTTTAAACTTTTAAGTATTTAAAGTATTGCAAGCACATGAGAGAAGGTGGGGAAGGGACCGTGGTAGTGAGAAGAAAGCCACACGCTGGCTCACAGTCAAGAGCCCCCTCTCTGATTTCAGTTAGGTCCAAAGGACTGCCCTACCATACTCAGAAGAAAGGCTAATCCCTGGGATCATTATATTCACAATCCTGCCTTGTGATCTTTATAAATCTCTCTCTGAACACAGAGGATGAGCATCCTAGTGGGATTGTCAAAACGCTTTTTTGTAGGAATGCTTGGTTCAAAAGGAAGCAGAGCACTGTGAAGTGTCCGTGAAGAAGCAGCCGTCTGAAGGTTTGCCTTATGAAAGATTAACTTGCATCCTACAGTTTCTTTTATTTTTTTTCTTTTCCTCCCCCCACAAAGGCTGTTTTTAATGGCTCATGTTTTAAATGCTCAGTGTTTAATTATTTATGCACCCTGAGCCTTATTTTTATGTGTTTGGAACTTTTTGCTGTGGCACTAACCTTTTTATTTCACACCACTGAAAGCCCACGCTGCACTGGCTACAAAACAGAATCTAAAGGTCCCCCAGAGAACGCACACAGCAAGTGTGTAAGGCCAGTTTAAATGCACGTGTGGGATGGGTTATTTGCTTGATTGCTTTGACTGGTAAGTCAGGGAGCAGCTAACCCAGCAGTGTCTTGGCAAAATGGTTTCACACTCAGTTTGGAAGTCAGATGTCACTTCTGTGTTGGGTGGTCTTTTTTAGCCTCTCTCCTCTGCTTCCATGTCTTCCCTTTTCTCTATTCTGCCTTTATTACCTGAGCGGAATGGCTTTGGGACAGGTTTTTTGCTGTGCTGTTTGAACAGTGGTTACCACAAAGCAAGGCATTCCTGGTTTGAATTTCCAGATAATCATGATGCTAGTAACAGGCAATCTGCTCCAGGTGGCCCTGCTTGAGCAAGGGGGTTGGACAAGATGATCTCTGGATGTCCCTCCCAACCTCAACCAGTCTCTGAAGCCAATCAATTAGAATGAATTATTTAAATTATTACAGGAAAATATAGAATTTAAGGCTTGGATTCCTGGTCCCTGTATGGTAATGAGGCTCTGATTACCAGTCCTTGGTCACATCATTTAATGTTTTATGCTTTTCTTGATATGAAATGAAAACAAATACAGATTGTCCATAGTGCAGAAGGTTGGAATGGATTTTGTGTGTTTTTCACATCTCCGCACAAATTTTCTAAGTCTCTGTTGTCCTAGAAGTGCAAAAATTAAATTTTACTATGTGAAAGGTTTTAGTTAGGCCTTCAGAAGAAGTATCTTCAGATGGACTTGGTAATGCATGTCTCCTGAAAATGATGTATGGGTAGTAGTGGTTTCAAAATCACTTGAAACCGAGTAAAAGAATAAGGAGAGAATAATCAGAGGAGTCTGGAGCATTGCTAACAAGTCCCATGCTACCTAGAATTGATTCTTGCCACAGGCTTTGAAAATGCAAGCGTAGACTGTGACCTGGGTTAACATGCCTACATCTCTAATGCAAGGAAAGTCAGGAATGGGATCCTTGTGACGTGCTTGCCTTTGCTGGGAAACATGCAAATGCGGGCTCACATGCGCATGGAAGTGCTGGTCCAGCAGCTCAGTGTAGTTCCTGAAACCCACCCGTGCTCAACATCACATCACCTTGGTCATGCCACACACACACAGCCATCAGAGATTTCATCAGACCACATATCAGAGTGACTGCGTGTTGAATATATGCAGTAAAATTCTGCAAAACCAGCAGAAACTCAGGGATTATTGTAGAAACGTGGAAAGGAAAAATGGGAAAGGCATGTATAGATGGCCTCGACGTCTCCCTTATTATCATTCTGCTATTGTTCTCTGTAACATTTTCTCCATTCCCTATTATTTTTCTAGTCCTGCATGTTCAAAGAATGGGTTTCCTGCTGCATTTATAGGCATTTATAGGCTGCCCTATAACTTAATATATCTCACTGTCATCAGGTTCTAATATTAAGCCTGAATTTCCTTTCGTTTCATCCCTTTCCTCCTATTTGTGTTGTGAGAAGCCAGCCGTCTCTTCAGCTGTTGATAGCACGGCATTGGGACTGAGGAGGGGGGAGTTTTGCTCAGCCATTTGGCATTCAGTGGGCTCTGGTTTATGATGGAGACAACACCAGCATTATCAATTACACCTGCACATGGATATAAAGATTAGCTTAAACACGGATAGAAGCCTTAAGTATCCAGTATCAGTCCCCTGGGGAGGGAAAGTTTCTAGATCAAGTCAAATCTGACTTTATCTGAGAGGATCTTGCAAGCAGACAATGTCCCTTTTCCATCTGCAAAGTAATCTGCAGAATCTGGGCAAGTTTTCTCCAAGGGAGATGTCATGGCCTATTGCGAAATAACTCTTCATTTTCCAAAACACTCTTGTAGCTCAATCTTTCCCATACATGGAGTCCCCTCTCCACGGCACACAGCAGTAACACTCCCCACTCTGTATACAGTTTCTGTGGGGGTTTTTTTGGAGGGTGGGGTTTTTCTGTTGTTTTAGGGGGTTAATTTTTTTTTTATATATAATTTTTTACAAGAAAATGGGATCAGGCATTTTGAAAGCGCTGGTGTTTATTCCGGGGGAAATCCATCCAAGACAAGTGAACCGTCAACACCTACTTCTCAATAAACAACTGTCAGGGTTTTGAGTAAATGAGGGCTGCCTGTGTGGGTGTGTGTGTCTGTTGGTTATTTAATTACTCCATGAGTCTCCTCGTATCCCTAGTAACCTTCATGTTTTCATTTGAGTTACACCATAGCTTTACAGTTATTTTCCCCAAGCCGTCGCTGGTTCTGAGACAGGATTGTTAGACAGCAGCCTGGCTTTGTTTGCTGCCCATGTTACTGTAGCGTGGGCAGAAAATTTAAACAGGCACCTATGACCCCTCTTGTGTGCTTCAGAGGGGGTTTTGTGCTGCTCTGATGCCCCTTAGAATCCTTTGCTAACTCCTGCATTAAGTCTTGCTCTCCTGAAAGACCCAAACTTTACTTCTTTCCCATCAGGATACATTAGTTGAAGGGATAAACTTTATCTCTTTTCTTCAGTTCACCAGAAAAAAAGCAGTCTTGCACTATCTCTTGCTGCTTGCCCAACAAACTAGTAGGCACAGCACACACTTCAGTGAAGCTTCCTATCTTTTCTACCATCCAGAGGGGCTGCTGCCAGGGGGTCTCTTCTGGCAGGGGGAGAAAGAGGTCTTGTCCAGTTCCTGGGACTGCTGCCCAGGTACGAGTGGAAATCACATCAGTGGAGCATAAATTAAATTCCCATTATTTTCTTGGAAAGGGGTTCTTGTTAAGTTTGGTTTTTTGTGATGGGTCAGGGCCTTCAGAAAAGGTGGTGAGTTGAGATGGGCAAAACTTAGTAAGAGTCATCCAACATTTTGTTTTATGTTTTGTGTGTTTTTTGTTTCAAATTGATGTTTTTCAGCCTGTATTCCTTTGAGGAAATAGTTCAGGCACCCCTGCTTCAGCAGGACTTCCCCAGGAATTGGAAAAATATATCAGAAACATCTGCTTTACTAAAAAAAAAAATTAAAAAAAAATTAAAAAATATATAATACTGGTAGTTAGAAGGCTTTGCCAAATTTAGGGTTCAGTTTTGCCCTATAACCCCACTACAGAAGAGTGTTCCTGGACATGTCAAGGACCAGGGCACACTGGTTAACAGAAGCTGCAAGAGCACAGCAACAATTTCGTATCTCAGTTCCATGGTCCTGCATCTGTGTACCAGGTAAAAGAGCTAGTGATGACAAGAATGAGAATTTGTTAACTGGAAGAAGCAGAGATGGGACATGAGTCCTCCAAAAGATGCCCACAGAATCACAGAATTACAAGGTTGGAAAAGACCTTTAAGATCATCAAGTCCAGCCGTTCCTGTCCTATGCTAAACCATATCCCTAAGTACCTCAACTACCCATCTGTTAAACACACCCAGGGCTGGTGACTCAACCCCCTCCCTGAGCAGCCTGTTCCAGGCCCTGACAACTCTTTCAGGGAAGAACTTTTCCCTCCCATCTGATCTGACTCTGCCCTGACGCAGCTTGAGGCCATTTCCCCTTGTCCCATCTCCTGTCCCCTGGCTGAAGAGACCATCTCCCATGTAAGGCCAAGGCTTGATCCAGCATCTATGTGGTGAAAATCCACTGGCAACGTGGGTGGTGAGACTGCTACTCCCATGCTCAGGCTAGACGTCTGAGATCAAATAGTGCTCTCTCCCTTGCACTTTGCATAATTATATATTCTTTTTTCTCCTTTCCTGAATCCATAAGCCTGAGGAACAGTGACCAAGAGTCAAAAACCCAGGCAGAGCAGGGCGTCCCTATGTCAAACCATATTTAATCACAGTAGAAGAAAGTCCTTCTGGTCTCACAGCCCCTGTCCACACTTGGCTGGGAGGGCTGAATAATGCATTGCTCATTAAAGGTGAGATGATGGGATGAAGCCTTTCTGGAAGCACCACAAAAGGAGCAGAGGTGTTCTTATTGGAAATAACTTAGAGAAGAAACAAAAGCTGCCCAGAGGCAGGTGATGGTGGTGCTCTGTGGGCAGCAGGCAGCTGTCTCGGTCGCATTCCTCCTGTGGTCAGCTGCTGTACCCTGTGGTAAACAGAATATCCGTAACTCAAGATTTTGCTGATAAGCAAACCTCAAAAGGCCAAATAAAAGCTTGAGCAAGAAGTTGAAAGTGTGGCGATCTGAACAGCATAAACCAGCTTGAACCCAGGCAATGGTTTGTCTCTGTTTTCAAATGCCCGTTACTTAATACGGCATTTTCAGGGAAGCATTAGCTTCTGATAACTTAAAAATAGAGACTGGGTTTAAATTTGAACTGTGTGCATAAGCTTGATCTTTGGTTTTGTTTTCAAAATCATACTGTTTGTCTGGGAACAGTGAAGAAAAGGCGCAGAGACTGTGGTCTATATGAGAAGATCTCTTTGCCCCTCCATGGTTTACCTCAAAAAGGAAAGAGAAGTCTTTCATTCAAGAACAGAATTATTTGAATAAATGAAGACTTCATAAGGGCGAGGAATACAAAATCCTCTGCTTCAGGCAGAAGGAATAACATTAGGCAAACCCCAGAGGATCACAATTTACTATACTCGAAATGCGTTTTCAGAGAACTGTAAGGATATCTATGCGAAAAATAAAAATCAAAATCATGACAGCTTTGTCAGGAACAGGCTGGGGCTCTGTATTGGTCAGGAAATGTTCTGAAAGACTTTGGTAAAGCCACCATTCAGCTCTTTTGAGTCTGGTATGGAGCAGCAGGAAAAGAGTTAATTATTATAGGACTCATATGCAAATCGGGCTGTATTCACCCTGCTTTCCTTTAGATGTCAAATTTAGGTGACTGATTTAGCCTCTCAGGTGTCCTACATAGTCAGGGGAGTGGTTTATCATGCTCTGATGTCTTCTCTGGAGGCTTCACAGACAATATAGGGAACCCAGCCTCCTACGGTTGGGTTGAGTTGGTTGTTGACCAGTTTGGTGGCCAGAGCCCTGCTCTGCAAACACAGGTGCTCTGACTGATGGGCTGCCCCAAGCTTTTCTGCAGGTGGGGCTTGAGGGCCAATTCCTGCAGTGTTTTGATAGGTGCCATTCCAGACCTGATCTCATACCTGACCAGGTGGCTCCAAGCTATAGCTTTGGTAACAAAACAGATTAGTCATGCGGAGGAAGTTTGGATTTGAGTCCTAACCTGAGGTTTTTTATTTTACCTTCAACTCTAGCATTTACTCTCTGTGGCTCCAAACTAAAAGCTCCATCTCTGTAGGGCAGGAGCTGGAAGCACAGAGCCTCTGCTTTAATCGCAGTCGTTCTCCTATCTAACCTAAGTGAGCAGCCGACAGCCCTGCCAAACTCCAGCCCCTATCTGACGTGTCCCCCTCCTCTTCATACATGAGAAGCATGACAAGGGGAGGCAGTCTAATTATATTGCACACGTTCTAATTTAAGTTGCTGTTGGTTGCTGAGAGTTTGGGCAGCAGAAATATGAGGTCACTTTTTGCCTGTGACTGTGTCTTTTGCCTGATGAAAGTGGATAGCCCGTATAGCGTTTCCTGGTGTAATTACCTCAAGGGTGGGTGACTGGGGATCCTCCCCTCAGTCTGGGGTTTCTTTCTGTGAGGATAAAAAAAAAGCCTTTCTTTAAACTTAAGCGCTCTCCATCACGCTCACACACAAACAGGCAGAGAACTGCAGGTGTGCTGCGACCGCGGATGCATGGATAATTCATTTCAGTATCACCACAATGCTAGAGGAGTTTACAAAGTCTCACTCATGGGTTTGTAGCGTAGAAATCACAGCCCTGTATGTCTGAGACGTCCCTGAATCCCAGCTGACTGGCTGCTGTGTTGAAACACGGCCTTCCACTTTGCCAAGGCGGGATTCCAGTTGTGCCTGTGATACCCGTGGTCACTTCTGATGGCCAGTCATCGTTTCAGTCAGTTCAGAGCCTTTTTATTTTCACACCCACACTGACACACACAGACACACATAGCAAAGGATTAATCTGTTTGCCCTTCAGCCAGATGTCCATTTCTTTGAAACCATGTTCATCTAGATTGTAAGAAGCCTTGGGAACATGGGCTTGAGACCTTGGTCAGAGGAACCTCCATGAGCACGGGTGAAGGAACCCAAATTCTTCTCCTGGCACTGGCGAAGGACTATGGAAAGACCTTGGGCAAATCACTGAGCATTAGTATTTCCATCTCTATTGTGCAGAATAAGGACTCCTACTTCTTTCATGAAGTGCTTTTAGATTTATTGAAGATAGACTTTAGATACCAACACTTTTTTGTTTTGTGTGAGTGATGTGGTGAATGTCATTCTGAAGATCATGATCGAAAACACGTCATAAACTTTTGTTACTTGCTTATTCATCAGCTTATACCCCCTGCCACACATAAACACAAAAGTCCACTGTTTTAACTCACTGCAGTAGCATTTTTACAAAATACATACCCATAGTACTTGATGGAGAAGGGCATTTGAGCACATAGGAACAATTGCCTGTTCTGGATCTCTTTCCACGGAGATGCCATCCGATGGGAACGTGGATGATGAGGCTAAAAACTTAACTTTTAGTACCTGTGTCTGCAGCCACTCCACCTGAGTTTTTTGTCAGTCCAACAACCCTAAGGGTGTCCCTGGATGGGGCAGGAAGAACTTAGGTCAAGTTTTTTTTATTATACCTCTTGTACCAAAGCCTAATTTTTGTGCACAGCACTGGCTTCTCTTTAAATATTCCCCTCATCAGTAAGAGCAAACACAAAATATGTTACATGTGGGGAAGGGAGTGCCAGGAAGCTTTATTTCTCTTCCTTCTTCATCTCCGGAGATATTACAAATGCAGGTATCTGGCACCCTCAATTCTGCCTTAAGTACTGCAGGAGGGGAAGAAAAATGGCAAAAAATTAAAAAAATGCTGTAATAAATCTCACGACCTCTAGTCAGGGAAAACCTGAATTCTCAGATATCTGTAACAAGCTGAGCAGTCTGCAGCAGCAGAAATTACAAGTGCTGCACACTGAACTAAAAGTCTCTGGCACTTTAAAGTGCACATTTTCCAGCTTTGCCCTTTCTATAGTATTCCAAGGGGGCCAACCATCGCAACTGCTGATAAGGTCGTGTGCAGGGTGGGTGATGAATCTGCACTGATTTCAGAGGGGTTTTCTGTCTGGTTGCAGAAAATAGATATGCATGTATCCTTGGGAGAAATCCTTAAAGGGGGACTGTGCAGAAGTGTGCTCATTGTCTGGTGGAAAACAGAACAAAGGGGGAAAAAAACAACACACAAAAAAGAAATGATAACTATAAATACTTTACCAGGAGTGCAATAAGATTTTTTGGTTTTGTTTTGTTAGTTGAAGCATGTTTAAAGCAGTGACTGAGGAATCTCTGCACCAGGGACTTCAGCGGATGTAACCTTTCTGTACAGCGGTTTGAGATTTAGCTTTTGCTTTTTTTTTTATCCCCCTGGCCTACCCAAAAAACCCTCAAACATCCTTCCAAACACCGAGTGTGATATTTGGATTCATGCAGAGACCTTCAGCAAGTTCTGGGGGTTGCATCTGGGTTCGTGTTTTGAGGCTGTGATGCAGCATACAAAACAGCAGAGAAATTTAAACCAGAAAATACCAAATCAATACGTTCTTCCATATTTAAAACAGAAAAAAAAACCCCAAAAACAAAGCAGCCAATGCCTGACTGTGGGGTTCCTCATGTCTTCAGTTCCAGGCTTTTTTTATTTCACGCTGTTTTACAGATGTCTGAGAGTCTAAGATCCAGATTGTGTAAAAGCGTTGGTGCCTCCTCTTAAAAGTTCAGGGCCAAATCTTGAGGACAGACTCAATCCTGGGGAATATTTCACATAGATTCGCCTCTCATCCAGCACAGAGAAATGGTAGCAGGAATGACAGCAGCTTCTCCTGTGCCACATTTGTACCCTGAGAGTGTGGAGCCGATGGCATCTGGCTTCACTTGTGCTTAAAGAACCCTGCATGATACCCATCGCTCTTATGGTGGGAGCAACATCTCAGAGGGCTTGTCAAGAGGAAAAGGCCCTCCCTAGCATATCAGCTTTGTTGCACCAGTGGGACGAGCTGCTTTGCAGCAGCAGGGAATATGGCGAGCGAAATGAATTGCTAAAAAATGAGAAATATTCTTTCTGGTGCCAAGGATGAGGAGGAATTGTTGGGACGAGTCCAGAGCTGAGGTGTGTCTAGGGATGGAAATGATTCCAGGGAAAGAGGGAAGAGACTGCGAACAGTGAGATTTATTATGCTGGGATACAGCCTCCCTGGAGGAAGGGGCTGAAGACACACTGCTGGAATTGCTTAACACCAGGTTGGACAAAGCACTGGAGGATACAGAGAGGATATGCAGTCGCAGATTTTTTTAAGGCTAGAAGGATCCATTGTGATCACTTAGTCAAACCTCCTGCATGACTCATACCAGGGGATTCGCCTAAATGTATTCCTGTTACCAGTCCAATAGCTGTCGTGTACTAATGCATATCGGTTAGAAAAACACCCAGCCCTGATTTAAGAGAAACTTCTGGTAACAGAGAACCCACTGCCATGGTGAGCTGTTCTAATGATTATTTATAAGCCCCGATTAAAAATGTGGGTCATGTTTCTCATCTCACTTTTTCCTGCTTAGGTTTCAAACCCTGTATATCTGCTAAACTGAAGCATCTTCTCTGGCACTCTTAGTCCCCATGTATTTTCATTCCCTTTGATATCCATCTCTTTATAACACCGGGTTCACCTGTGCTTTAGGCGATCTCCCTCTCTCCTCGAGTAGCTCTTGGAAACGCTTATTTCTGCCAGCTATTCCAACGTCAACCCCTCAGAAAAAAAAGTTGTGTTTTGAAAAGGAAGAGGCACGATTTTGCTCCCTTAACGGTGGACAGACGCATTTCGACGTCTGAAAGGTGTTACTGTGTGCTTCTGAGTCACCCTGTGTGCTGAGCTGCTTGGATGAGGGACTGTATCTTCAGCGTCAGTATTTTTATAGTTACTCGACTCGAGCGCGGAGTCAGCACTGAGGAGGAAGCAATAACAGGGCTGGGAATCGTTTTGCTTCGTCAACATGTGTTAAGGCAAAGAAATGTACTTAGGTGAGTTACTAGAACAAGGGCAATTAAAAGGGCAGTGCTCCCAAGTGCTGGCGGTGCCGCACCATCCCTCGGTCTGCTCCCCGTCTTGCCAGTCCTAAAGGGAGCATGAGCATAGAAATCACTGAATTTCTGCACACCTACAAGAATTTAAGTGTTCCTCCAGATCAGGTCTTCATTACAGAACAAACCAAATTCTTATCCAGGAGAGTTAACAAGTTTTGCTGTTCTGGATGCTAATCCTAGGCCTGAATTGATATGAAAAATCTTTCCACCTGCCTATATAGCCTCATGACTGAAAGATGAGGGAGTCAGTAAGCTGAATTTTACATCTGATTTCTCTAGGTGAGAAGCTAGAGAAGTTTGGGAGGTCATTTCAACATAAAGCTGTGCTTGGAGTGCTTTGGAAGCCTCTTTTTCTAGACTGCTGTTCCCTACCCTCTCTTCTTCTGGTCTGTGCTATGATTGATTTATATGAGTAGAAGCGAAACCTAAACTTGTTCAGGGCCTGTAAGTAAAGCTGCTGGACCTTAATAAAACTGTAGTTAGCCTAGTGCTGCTGTTGTGCAAACAAGTTGAGAAAGTCTTGAAAGTACAAAATTAAGGGACAATTAAATCTTGGGTTCAGCTCCCAAATGGATTTCCGCTGGAGATTCACACTTAATAAAATACAGAAAATTGCATTTTATTTTGGTACATAAATACTGGTAGTGGGGGACTGCAGCATTTAGAAGAGAGAATCGCTCCACCAGAAAACTCACTTCAGCAAAATGATGCAGTCCAGTTGAGCCCCTTTTATGATCTGAGAAATGACTGTTTTTATAGCACACTAAATAAAACCTGCTATTCGAGTCCAAGGTTTATTAGTAAAGCTGATTTTACCATAGCTGGGGAAGGAGAGGAAGAAGGAGAGATGCACATAAGTGCAGAGATGCATGGCATTCAGTAAAAGCAGAGCAGTGCCCAAAAAAACATGGTGTCACTGACCATCACCTCACCTGGCATTGCCACAGAAATATTTTGTGTCATTATTTTTCTTGTTGTTATTGCTCTGAAACATTATTTGTAGCCTGGCTGAATTCCTCCCCAGTGGGAAAACCTTTGCTGCGGGTGTGCTGGGCAGCCTGCAGAAATGTCTGGTGGGAGAGGCTGTGGAGGGGAGAGGGAGGGAGAGCAGGGAGCCAAATCCAGGGGATGGTGAAATTAGTTCTTACGGGAGAGTTTAACTAGGGTGGCTTGTGATGTTGCCACTGCCCAAAATCACCACCGATATGGTCTTGAAAGAGAGCTTGCAGGTGGGTGTTAGCACTCCCATAGCACGTGTCCATGCCTCGGGCATCCCAGCACAGAGCTGGGTGTTTCTTCAAACCAGCCTTCCTTAGAGGTGTAACCAAAATCACCTGGTTGAGGACTGAAATGCTTAGCAGCTATAGCACTTGGGCATCACCTCTAGTCCAGAAACAGAGACATCTGCCTGGCTTTTGGCATCTCCAACGTAGGCAGGAAATTTCCCCAGTTATCAGCTCGGGGGATTGCTGTTGAATCTAAGGAAAAGGGGAGAAGGAACATATTTTTTTGTCTGCCAACACTGGTGAAAACCAGGCTTGGGTTGTGTGCAGACTGGGAGGATAAAGCTCCTGGAACTCCACCTGTCCCCTAGCCATTTGCAAATGATTCAGGTTTCACTGCATGCTTGCTTGGACAGTTGGAAGGACTTCATCCATTGCAAGGGAAGATGAAGTGATCTTCCATCAGGAGGTAATTGTTTTACTGGTGAAAGCAAAGGAGAATCCCACTTGGGAATCTGATCTGAGCCTAGCTGCCTGAAAGAGTCCAGAGCGTGTCCCATCTCTGGATGGGATGCTACACCCCCCACCATTTTCTACCTTTGCACAGAGTGTAGCAGCGTTTCAGTACATTACCTGTAGAGTCAGAAATTCATCACGTGCAATGTCTTTAGGCAGATTGTCTGAAGGCAAGGAGCCTCCCACATTTTGCTCCAGACCACTGAGGTTCATCCTTTCAGGGTGAACTTGCTGGAGACACAGGTGATGCTCTCTCTGAATTCATGGTACAGGACTTAGATCTTAATGCAGCGAGGTGCAAAGACGCTGTGCGTTTGACCTCTCCCGCAAATGTTAATGAGCTTTAACCCAGCTGTGCCAGATGGATGTTCTGGCAGATTTCTGGACTTTGCTAATGCTGTTGCACATGCAATACTTCACGCTAGACCTTTAGCTGCACTCAGGATGCTTTGAAGGAATTAATCTGGTGGTCAGTAACTGCTAAATGAAGTGCGTGCTAAAAGAATGATGAGCTAACTGACTGGAGCTCACAGCTTTTATAAGCTTCTCTAAATGGCTGTTTTCAGGTGAATTCAGCATCTCCTTGGCATTTAAAGACTCAGTTTATAATCAGATTATTTAACTTTAGTGGAAAGAATCACTGACCTCGATGGAAAAGCCATTTATTTCCCCCACCACTTGGGGAAGAAAAAAAATCAAGGTAAAACTGCAATTCCTATACTAAATGAAGGATAAAAGAAATCTTTCAATGCAAATTAAGCACTGCAAGCTTTTTAAAATTATAGCAGAAGCTTATGGTGCGCAGCTGCTCACATCCTTATTTCCCATTTAGTAATCTGAGACGTGCTGGAGCATTAACATCCTGGACAACACCAAAAACCTTTCAGAGATGAATACCCCTTGCTCGCGCTTCTGCAGGTCCCAGTCTGTCTTGGGGACCTTCTGCTGTTTGATTTCACCCAGGTCACTATGCAGATAGACATTGCCTGCTACAACTTAGTATGATGGAGCAGAGTGGAAGAGCAGGATGATACAGCAACCAGGACGTAGTTACACATCAGGAAGAGCAGGTCGAGCTCCATGGAACTGTACCACTTCTGAAGGGATAGATGTATGTTTTATATATGAATAATAAAGTCCTGATACCACTGCTGCTGCTAAGTTCATTAGCAAGGCTTTTGGACAAAGAAAAGCAAGCAGTTTAACAAAGGCATCTTGCCCTGCGCACCCTGGCTTCCAGGACATGGTGTCTGAAATGCTCTCCTAAAAATCTTTGCATTGGCTTGAGGCCAAGCAAGGACCACACCAGGGTTATCTCACTAGATGAAGGGGCAAAATTGTATGAGCCTCATTGTAGTCCACCTTAGCCGGTGCTCAATTTTTCCCTCCCAGCTGCCTTAAACCAGGATGGCAGTGTTACACTTAAACACAGTATTTAAACTGCATTGTTATGTCGGTGGTGACGGGCTCTTTGTTGGAGATGACAGAAAAATCCCATTGTTTAGAGTTTTCCCAGACTTGGTGCTTAATACAAAGCCCTGAAAAGAGCAGGGTTGTTTAAACATTTGATAAAGAAAATATGTGCAGAGATGGGTCTATCCCACTAGTAAAGAGCAGCTCAGCCTGCAGTGCCAAATCCCACCTTTATAAATCCAACATGCTGTTGCAATTTCCCCATATAAAATCCTCAATCTCTGTGTGTGGAGAACAGAACTGTCCGAAATCCAGCAGAAGATTGAACTAGTGTGCAAATCATCCAGGTAGCAAATTAATTTGGAGTAACTTTGGAATTTTTGAAATATTAAGCAAATTGTGATGCTTGGCTTGGAATGCATGAAAAATTACGATTTGCCATCACATAAGTGTCTCTGGGATCCTTCAGTAATTCCTCAGCATTGCTTCAGTTTATTTTCTTTAAGAATTAAATGCTTCAGATAGGTATTCTCAGAAGAGTTATAATGCAACAGCCTGAACTTCAGTGTCTCTGCACAGACACAATTACACAGCTATCTCAGGGAATGCAGAGCTACATAGCAAGGGGAGTACAAATCTGGAAGGACCCCCAGAACCTTCGGTGAAGATCCTGCTGGTCTCCTCAAGCCTTGCACCACAGCCTGTGGTGTTTGTGCTCAAGGAGTGGACACAAACAGGTCATGTTTTGCTTTTGATTAACCCGCTCCCACCCCACGCTCTGCCTCCTTCTCAAGGACTTCCTCTGCAGCTGCCTGTTAATTCCTACCTCCATTTCTGTGTCTGCCAACTGATCCCCGCTTTGCAGTAATGAAGACTCAGGGAAGTGGGGAAGGAGTAAACTCTGTGAGGGATAAATTTCATAAACCACTCTGGAAAACTCCTCTTCTTTGGGATGATAATGCCGAATTTAATGGTAGTGCTTGCTGATGTGTTTTCCATGGGTATTTTAATTGGAACTAAAGCCCTGGTTTTGAATGAGAGTTGGTGAGGTTTCTCAGAGGGCACTACTGCTGTTTTCACTTCCAGTCACGTGCTGCTTTATGATCCCTCCTCCCTGGTCAGTGTCACTGAGGAATCACAGAATCATAGGGGTTGGAAGAGCTCTCCAGAGCTCATCAGATCCAACCCCACTGCCAAAGCAGGTTCCCTAGGACAGGTTGCACAGGTTGGTGTCCAGACAGGTCTTGAATATCCAGACCTCAAGGACTTCTAGAAACCATTTCAGATGCTTGCTATTATGAGCTGACTTGACTTGATCACAGACCCCTCCTATGGCTTGATCACATCTCGTGCCAATGACCGCTCCTCCTGTAAGCCAGAGTTACATTACTCTGAACCTGGTGTATCCTCCGCTTGGCATCCTTTATTTAGAGAGTCATGTTACCCCCGGAAGGCTCAACGCACTCACCAAGTACATGAAATACCTCCAACCTATAGTTATGATTAGAGCCTTCAAGTGAGCATTTTGTTGCTTTTCCCATTGGGACACAAGAGGAAAACTATGAGCTGAGCCAGGATTATTTATTCATGTGTCGGAGTTCGAAATCTCAGGGTTTTTTCCCCCTCTCGAAGGGTTTTCTTCTCCGCTAACATGTTTTCATGCATGTCCAGGAAGCAGAAACTAAAGAGAAAGCTTTTTTTTTTTTTGTTAAAGAGGAACAAATCACCTGGAGTGTCTCCAGGTTTTAGAAGCTGCTTTTTGAAGGACCAAAACAGAGTCTGTTTTTTCAGACGGCAGGTGCCCATTTGTTGTGGTTTAACCTGGGCGGCAGTTAAAACTCCCACAAAGCTGTTTTCTCACTCCCCACTCCCAGTGGGAGAGGGGAGAGATCTGAAAATAGGAAATAATCCCACAGCCAAACTTGTGGGTTGAGATAAAGACAATTTATTAAGACAAAACAACAACAACAGCAAAGATATTAATGATAATAAAATACATGAAACGACAGCAAAGTATCTCCCTACCTGAATTTAATGCTCCACAAGACCCTGACCTAACCAGCCTCCCAGAATCACAGAATAACAAGGTTGGAAAAGACCTTTAAGATCACCAAGTCAAACCATTCACATCTTAAACTAAACCATATCCCTAAGTACTTCATCTACCCTTTTTTTGAACACATCCAGGGAAGGTGACTTGACCACCTCCCTGGGCAGCCTATTCCAGCCCTGACAACTCTTTCAGTAAAAAATTTTTTCTTAACATGCAATCTAAACCTGCCCTGGCACAGTTTCATGCCATTCCCCCTTGTCCTATCACCTCTCACCTGGCTGAAGAGACCACCACCTATCTCTCTATAACCTCCCTTCAGATAGTTGTAGGCGGTGATAAGGTCTCCCCTCAGCCTCCTCTTCTCTAAGCTAAACAGCCCCAGCTCCTGCAGCCGCTCTTCAGAGGATTTGCCCTCCAGACCCTTCCCCAGCCTGGTTGCCCTTCTCTGGACTCGCTCCAGGACCTCCATGTCCTTCTTATGGTGAGGAGCCCAGAACTGGACACAGTACTCGAGGTGTGGCCTCACCAATGCCGAGTACAGGGGCACAATCACCTCCCCAGACCTACTGGCCACACTGTTTTTGACACAAGCCAGGATGCCATTGGCCTTCTTGGCCGCCTGAGCACACTGCTGACTCATATTCAGTCTGCAGTCACCCAACACCCCCAGGTCCTTCTCTGCCTGACAGCTCTCCAGCCAGTCTCCCCCAAGCCTGTAGCGCTGCATGGGGTTATTATGTCCCATGTGCAGCACTCTACACTTGGCCTTGTTCAACTTCATCCCATTGGACTCAGCCCATGGGTCCAGTCTGTTCAGATCCCTCTGAAGAGCCTCCCTACTCTCAGGCAGATCAACACTTCCTCCTAGTTTAGTGTCATCTGCAAACTCACTGAGGGAGCATTCAATCCCTTCGTCGAGATCATTGATAAAGATGTTGAACAAGACTGGACCCAGCACTGAGCCCTGGGGGACGCCACTCGTGACCGGCTTCCAGCTGGATTTTGTTCCATTCACCACCACCCTCTGGGCTCAGCCATCCAGCCAGTTTTTAACCCAGCTGAGGGTCCACCTGTCCAGGCCAGTGGCAGCCAGTTTCTCAGTCAGAATGCTGTGAGAAACGGTGTCAAAGGCTTTACCAAAGTCCAGGTAGACCACATCCACAGCCTTACCCTCGTCCATTAAGTGGGTCATCTTGTCATAGAAGGTGATCAGGTTAGTTTGATGGGATCTACCTTTTGTAAACCCATGTTGACTAGGCCTGATTCCCTGGCCATCATGCATGTGCTGCATGGTAGTTTCCAAGATGACCTTCTCCATGATCTTCCCTGGGACTGAGGTCAGACTGACAGGCCCACCCGCCAGCTATAAACAGAACATGATGTTGTATAGTACGGTAAATTTGGGTCAGCGGTCCTGGCCTTGACCCCTCCCAGCTTCCTGGGTGTCCTCCACCTTCTCCTTAGCAGGGCAGTGTGAGAAGCTGAAAAGTCCTTGACTGCTTGGTATCAACTAAAAACATCAGCGTGTTATCAACATTGCTCTCATCTTAAATCCCAAACACGGCACTGCACCAGCTGCTAGAAATAAAATTAACTCCATTCCTGCCGAAACCACAGCACCATTGCATTTCCCACTCAGTGCTGCCAGATTTATTCATTCGGTCTCAAAAATCCCAGGTTGCCCTTTTGCTGGGCACCAAGGGTCAGTTTTCAGTATTGTCCGGAGTCCTTTCAAGCATAAAGTGAAGTTAAAGCAGGTATAAATTCAGGCCTGCCTTTGCTCTGAGCTTGCTGGTTACAAGAAAGGTCTGTTTTGCTGCAGTAATATCGCTGCTGCATCAGAGTGCTGAGCCTGAGCTTATATCCTCTGCATGGCTTGGAGGCAACAATTAATGACCCAGTGTCCAGCCAACTCAGGTGGCAAGCACAGGTCTGAGCAGTCACAACCTCACCCCATGGATTTCCAGTGAGATGCCAGCTCCCAGTCACCAAAATTGCCACCAAAAATAGCTTACAAATTCCTAGACCACACAGAGGTATTATACAGTGTTTTGATGAGATTTATTCTCACAGAAGAGGCAAGGGTGGCCCTAAGATAAAAGCAAGTGCTTCCCAAGCCTCTGATTGTACGTGACATTATTCGTTTAGGAAAGCCTCTCCTTCTTTTCTTCTCTTTTTTTTCTTTTTTCCTCTTTTTTTCCTTTTCTTTAATTTTATTTCCAGCCTTTGAAGAAGATAACAAAGGATGGTATGTCCCCAGAGCACACTCTGGTGTGTCACTGTGGATGCCAATCCCCACAGACGCTCCCGATGTTATTAATTTTTAAAACAAACTTGCTGATTGAGGTTCTGACTGCCTTTAAATTGTCTCTACAAGGAGACTGTGTACTAATTAACCCACAGAAACAATCAATGATGTACCTTTTTCAAGTTTCAGGGTGATTAGAATATGAAAATGAAGAGCACAATGGTGCAGATGTTTTAAAATCACAGCAGACAGCAATTAGTGACATGGGAACCAGCTGCTTATCTCTCCAGATAAAGCCTCTTAATAGGGAATTACACTTGAGGAGCCATTACACAGATGGATCTGCGAATGATTTAAAGAGGGGGCGTTGTAGTATTAACTTTGATTTGCAAGCCAGATTCTTGACAGTTTCTATGTCTGTTACCTCCACAAAAAGGTTCATTTGGAGAAGGGTGGTACCATCTCTCCTGCAAACAATCAAATATTTTTTTTCAGGTGATGGCTTTCTCTAATTGTGTATTTTATTATTATTGCTAATATTGGTTTGTTGTGGGGTTGGTTTTTCTTTTAATTTGGATTTATTCTTATTATTATTTTGCTAAGCTCTTGATTTGGTTTCTGGCATCTTCTCCCACTTTTTGCTTTTGTGACTGGAAGCAGTGTGTGGATTTAGAGAGAAGCTCAGGCAAGGGAGTAGGGAAGCAGTGTGAGGCATCCTGTAGTTAAATGGAAAGAGTCCCTGAGGGATGGATTCTGCTGCTGGGTACTGCTTGCAGAGTAGGGTGCCACTCATCCTGGGATTGACGCAGTCTCATCCTCTCAGTTGCAAGGGCTGAATGCCAGAATAAAAATGTGAAGAGGAGTAATAACATCTGCAGGTGCAGGGATGCACAGGTCTGGCAAGGCAGGTTTAAATAATCCCACCTCCTCTGCTCTCCAAGCACTGCCCTTCAGTTGCCAGTATATGAGATGTATCCTTATCATGGGTCTATCCACCACTGACAAAACTGAGGACTGAAACTCATGAGTTTTAAATTAAAATTATATACTACTACTAAGAGGATTCAAACTTTTTCTTCTTATTTTTTTCAGTCTAATGTTTAGCATGTGCTGGCTCAACTTCTTTGCATTCATGAAAACTATTAGCTTATTTACACGTATTTTGTTTTCTTTAAATGAAAGATGGGATTATTACTCACTAAGCACATCCAGTAAACTGAATAGCAAGAGTAATATTGACCAAGTCTGGTGAGATGTGATAAAATTCCGTGGGTCAAGTTATGCTTCTGCTTTCACAAAAGAAGGAGGAGCAAACGCCTGGTGCAGAATAGCTATATGCTGAAGAAAATCCCATTTAATGAAAGGGAAGACTACAAATAGAGGCAGGCACTGAAGTTTGAAGCATTTTTAGGGTCTCATAAACCGAAAAGTAAATAAAGGTAAATCTTTCTGTTTTCATGAAAAAGACGGCCACATCCGTGCTGCCATAGGAACTGTGTTCAAGCCAACAGCCCCTTGCCAAGACCCACAGACCTGCAGTATATTGCACGCTTTCTGACAAATAAAGTAATGAATGTTTGTGAAAGCCATCGGGATGCAGGTTTCTGTTTGTCCTCACCCTGCTGACAGCTCTGGTGTCCTCCGCTAGCTCAGCAGAGGATTAGGTGAGCTCAGCAGGGGCTTCTTGGTGTGTTGGGTGGTGCTCCCCAGCTGGGAGAATTGAAGCATAAGCACTAGGACCAATGGGATCAGACAGTAGCCCCAATGGATACTAAGGGAAGACAAGACGCTTGGCTGCGTTATTTTCAACTGATTTACCAGTTCTTTTAAAGTAAATGGTTGCCAAGTGTCCATTGCAGCTTGTGAAACCCAACCTGATGCAGCTAGTTGATCTCTGGTTGCTGTGCTGCTAAAGAATTATTTTGGGGTGACATGGATGTGCCCAGCAAGGGAAAGCAAATGATAAATGTTTTGCTAGAAGTTGTTGCAGGACAAAAGCCACTGGGCTGTTATGTGTTTGTGCAGATACGTAGCTCTGACATACTACTTAGGAAATGGAGTCCCCCCATCCTGCAGACTTAATTTTTTTGAAGGCCTCTTGAAATCGTAGTGCTTATCCGCATGATTAAATGCCTCCAGAGTTGGCACCTTTGATGACATAGGCATATCTTTCTCATGAATTGTAAGATAGATGTTGTGGTGGCCTGTGCTGCCAGAGTAATGACAACGCTATCATTAGAGATATGCTGGAAGTTGCATCATCATTTTATAATGTGCAAGCCAAAGAAATGAAGCTGGAGAAGCCAAGAGATCTATCAGCATTCATTGCTGATATATAGCTGGCCTCTCAGTTCTGAGCCCTTATTAACTGTCTTAAAATAGAGATCAGAGATTATTGCTCCTTTTAAACTGGACATCTCCGTGTGTGCAGTGGACTTGGAGGGACCAGCATGTTGTTCTCACTCGCTGCTATAGCCCTATTTCTTTTTTATTGTTTTGTTTGGGGTTTTTTTCTTCCAAATGAAATTTTTCATGCAGTTGTTTCACAGCTCAGCATTTTGGAAGTAACGTGGGTGTCAGGATTTGCTTTGACTGCCACAGTAAGGCTGGGCCCTGTGCAGAAGTAGTCTGGCCCTGCCTCAGTGTGGTTCCTGGGGGCCAAGAGAGGCCTCAGGCCACCACTTCCAAGGCTCTTCCATGTCACAAATTATGGTATCTTGGGAAGATACTTCATGTGAGGTTTGGGTGGAAGGGACCCACCTCCAGCCTGCTGGGGCCTTAATGCGGGATGGCCACCTCCTGAGTATCTATCTCCTGTGTGCAGGAAACCCCAAACAGCTGAGGTAGAGTGAAGCTCAGGAGCTTTGTCATCGGTTAAAAGATTAAAATATTGTTTTTAAAAATCCTATAAAATTTTAGTGCCAGTGCTGCTGATTTCCTCTCAATGCCTCCCTGGCCTCATCCGAAGGACATGGACATGGCTGGGCTCTGTTTTCCAAAGGAGGGCATCATGGTTGTGGGTCTTGGACACTGCAGGCTGTGTGGCTCACAGGCAGAGGAGGAGGAACAGATTAATTCCCTGAGGGCTGTTTATGCTTTCAGCTCCTTTCTCAGGCTGCAGAAACCGGGTGTCGCTCACCCACGACATCTGCAGCTCCACCGCAGCTGCATGCTTTCATTTTCTCACTCCACAATTCCTGGAAATCTCTGCTTTCCCTGAGTATGTCTGGTCCATGTACACAGCAGCTGACCTATCCACAGGTTTTAAGAGTCCCAGATTACTTCTCAGATGATGGACCAGGAAACCTTCATTGTTTCTGCCTATCCCAGGAAAGCCACATGCCCATTTTCATATGCACACAAAGGATATCTCAACATCAGTTTGCCAATAATGTGTATGTTTACTGGTCACTGAATAATGCACCATGGGCTAGGGGTGTTTAGCTCCTTCCAAATCCCTTTCAAGCTGGCCAACGCTTAGTTTTCCAGCTCAAACCCCTCTTACTTTGACAGCCTCCTTGCCCCAAAACTTCTCTTGCAAGCACCCCACACAGGGATCTAATGTTACAGCACTACTGATAGAAACTTCACTGCAGCAGCGTGTTTGCAGAAACACGAGACACTTAGCAGTTGTTTTCTATTGTTCTTTCCTTGGTTACGCATTTATTTTAAGTCTCTCATCATTTATTTGGCATTCAGAACAGTGTCATTACAGCTTGCTAGAACAGTTGTTTGCAGTACTAGGTGTACAAAATCGGTTGCACAGTTTGATCCAGAGCTTTACGAAATAAGCTCTTAAATCTAAGAGGAGACATAAAATAGCTAAAAGAGGTCAGTTAATGAACGTTTAAGAAAAAAAAAATTAAAATTTAAAATTTCTGCTTTATGGGACTTTGCCAAAGGTTAAAGCTGTAGCAAACATAATTTCTCTAGCTGAAACAGGCCCACCAAGAGTAAAAAGTAGGATTTCTTTTGCTCTGTAGCAGTCTTCAGCATAATTCTGCCCTTACTGTAACCTCTGCAACTTGAAGAGCTGCTGTCAGATTAGGAATCGTATTGGAAATATCTCTTACCCACATTACAAATAGCAGATTATTAAAATGGAAAGAGAGCAATGCAAATCTCAAACCTGCCAAGTACGCCTCACACACTTGACGCTCTGCATATGATTTGAGACACTAAGTTTGTGGGGATGACTTCTGTAAGTGAATTTAAGCAAGTCTTTGCAGAGTCTGGCTCAGTGGGGAAGTGGACCCATGGGTTTCCCTCTTGTTTGTTACAACTTCCGCAATCATTTTGCGTTTTTCTTATTTACAACAATGAGCTTAATTGCTGTTGCTGAGCATCAAGTTATGTGAGGGATTATTTTTAAGGAAAAAGGGATTCTCACCAGGAGGCTGAATGGCACCATTCATCCATTGAAAGGGAATATTTCACTTGTGTTTTAAATTAAAAATCAATAGAATATCTTTCCATAGCAATTTAGCATTTATGGAAATATTTCCATTGTTTTTAGAGTGGGAAAAGAAAACAAAACTTGTTTACAGTGCATGAATCTTTATGTACATTTGGCTCAAGTATAAGATGACTTTATAAAGGCTCCTAACCCTTACAAGGATGTTGGTTGGGAAGACATGTCATTCACTGTACTCAGGGGCTATGAGTGGATCAATAAACATTTTTTTTTCTTTTTTCTGTTTATTTTCTGCTATCTTCCAGGTTTATGACAGACCTCAAAAACATTCTGCTCTGCACTATGATCCAGGCCTCCAACAAGACTTCACCGGTGACACCTTAAAATCAAAGCACCAGCAGAAAAGTAGCAACCAGCACCATCTTGACTGGTCAACGAGCTCCGATACTTGTTCCACTTCTCAGAGTTGCTTCATCAACACAGAATCCAGTCGAGAAGCAATTAGTGCCACCAAGGTCTCCAGCCCAGAGCCAGGAGTCTCCTTCAGTAAATCTCAAACAAAGAAGTCCTGTGCCAGCAGCACATGGGGGCAGCTGTCAGCTGCTAGCAAAGAGCTTTCCATTTGCAGTGCAGTCCCATCACCCAACAACATCAGCATGGCTGCCCAGCCGAGCAGTGCCTCCGAGTGCAATGGGCTTTTGCCTCTTGGTGATCAAGATGGAGGTGTGCAACTAGAGGGTCCCGATCAGCCCAGTGGGAGTGTAAAGAAGAAGTCCAGCAAAAAGGACTTGGTAAGTCAGACCATCCAAAACACAGACATCGAATGGGTGAAGAGTGCTCAGAAGGCGTTTGACAGCAAATCCCACGACAGCATGGAAGGGAAAAAGGAGTCTTACTCGATGGACGGTATGTTGGATACATCACCCTCAAAGCCGAATCCCGCTTCTGCTAGCAACTGTGAAAGTGATACCAGTCACGTGCGAATTACTATCCCAATAAAGTCTCCGACAACAGATTCATCTGGACACAAAAGGAAAAAAAGGCAATCCACAAAATCTTCCATTGAGAAAACTGTCCAGGAGAAAAGCCTGCCTTCTGTACTTGCTATGAGCAGTGAAGTAGCAAACAGGACTGGCTCTCAGCCAGAGGGGATTAAAAAAGATATTCGAGCCACAAAGCCAGGGAAAGTGATTGAAAATGAGTCCCCCTTAGTAGCTATTGACAGCGGAGTACTCACTGACAAAGTTTCCCCCAACAGTGCCACCAGACTCAGAAAACCTGTAGCTGTGACATCCACTCTCCTACCTACTGATCTTCCCACAGTTGGCAAATTATCTGAGGTCCAGCACCCAAAACATGCAGCTAAGCGGCGATGGACATGCAGCAAACCTAAATCGATCCTTCGTGAGACCTCCATGACAACATCTGAGAAGCTGATGGTGGAGCCTCCTTCAGCCTATCCCATTACACCATCCAGCCCTCTGTATACCAATACAGACAGTCTTACTGTGATCACACCTGTCAAGAAAAAAAGAGGACGACCAAAGAAACAGCCTTTGCTTACTGTTGAAACCATTCATGAGGGAACTTCCACCAGCCCAGTGAGTCCGATCAACCGTGAATTTCCAGGAACTAAGAAGAGGAAAAGGAGACGGAATCTGGCCAAGTTGGCTCAGATGGTCCCGGGAGAGGACAAGTCCATCAGCGAACTCAAGTTTCACAAAAAGGTTGGGAAGCTTGGGGTCTTGGATAAGAAGACCATCAAGACCATCAATAAAATGAAGACCCTGAAGAGGAAGAATATTCTCAATCAGATCTTGTCCTCCTGCTCCAGTAGCATAGCTCTGAAAGCAAAAGTCCAGCCACCATCTAGTGCTGGGCCAACCACCATTGATGCCAGACTAGGGAAGCAGATAAATGTCAGCAAGAGGGGGACTATCTACATTGGTAAGAAACGGGGCAGAAAACCAAGAGCAGAGCTGCAACCTCAGCCAGAAGAACCTAAGACAGCCATCAAGCACTCAAGGCCTGTTTCCAGCCAGCCAGAAAACCCAGCAGTGCCTTCCAACCTGCAGTCACTTGTGGCATCGTCACCAGCAGCTATTCATCCGCTTTCGACACAGTTAGTGGGGACTAACGGCAACCTTAGCCCTGCAAGCACTGAAACAAATTTTTCAGAGCTAAAAACTATGCCAAATCTTCAACCTATCAGTGCTCTTCCTACAAAAACCCAGAAAGGAATGCACAGTGGAACTTGGAAGCTGTCTCCACCGAGGTTAATGGCTAATTCACCTTCCCACCTCTGTGAAATAGGTTCCCTGAAAGAAGTCACGCTGTCACCAGTGAGCGAGTCTCACAGTGAGGAAACCATACCGAGCGACAGTGGGATAGGTACAGACAACAACAGCACTTCTGACCAAGCCGAGAAAAGCTCAGAATCCCGCCGGAGATACTCTTTTGATTTCTGCACCCTGGACAATCCAGAGGCTATCCCATCTGACACCAGCACAAAGAACAGGCATGGTCACCGGCAGAAACATCTCATTGTGGATAACTTTCTCTCTCATGAGAGTATTAAAAAGCCAAAGCACAAGAGGAAAAGGAAAAGCCTGCAGAACAGAGATGACCTCCAGTTTCTGGCAGACCTTGAGGAACTCATCAATAAGTTTCAAGTGTTCAGGATTTCCCATAGAAGTTACACATTTTATCATGAAAATCCATATCCTAGCATCTTCAGGATTAATTTTGATCACTACTACCCTGTGCCATATATCCAGTATGACCCATTGCTCTATCTTCGCAGGACCTCTGACATGAAGTCTAAGAAGAAGCGTGGTAGACCTGCCAAAACCAATGACACCATGACAAAGGTGCCTTTTTTACAAGGGTTCGGTTACCCTATTCCCAGTGGGAGTTACTATGCACCCTATGGAATGCCTTACACATCAATGCCTATGATGAATCTTGGTTACTATGGTCAGTATCCAGCTCCTTTGTACCTGTCTCACACGCTCGGAGCGGCTTCCCCATTTATGAGACCTACCGTGCCCCCACCCCAATTCCATGCAAGCTCTCATATGAAGATGTCCACCACTGCCAAGCATAAAGCGAAACATGGAGTGCACCTGCAAACACCTGTGGGAATGGGCCTTGGAGACATGCAGTCCTCTTTGGCTCCTCCAAAGGTTGGAGGAACAAGCCTTTCAAGTGGCCGACTTCACAAAAGGAAACACAAACATAAGCACAAGCATAAGGATGAGCGGATATTGGGGACACATGAAGATCTGAGCGGCCTCTTCGCTAGCAAGTCCACTGGCTTCTCCAGCCATGCGATCAGTGAAAGGCTAAGCAGCTCAGATAAAGACCTCTCCTTGCTCAATGAGAAAAGCAAGCATAAGGAGAAGCAGAAGCACCAGCATTGTGAAAACGGACACAAAGGCTCAAAGAGTAACTTTGAAGTGGATACACTATCTACGTTATCACTTTCTGATGCCCAGCAGTGGACACAGAGTAAAGATAAAAGTGACTCAAGCAACGATCCCATTGACTCTTGCACAAAGAGATACTCTGGTAATACTGAGAGTAATGGAAGGTCAGAGTCCCTGGACATGTTTGGTGAAATGAATCCCTCGAGTGAGAAGCGAGACAATGATGCAAGTGGGAATAAAAGAAGAAGCTTTGAAGGGTTTGGAACTTACAGGGAAAAGGACATTCATCCCTTCAGGACAAATAGGAAGGACAGAAGTACTTATGATTCTTCAGTCGCTTCAGGTAAGCTCTGCTTTATTCTCTTTTACTTTACTGAATTTAAAGTTTAATGCTGGACCATTTACAGCAAACGAGTCGATAACTCCTTTTTTTTTTTAATTCACTCTTATTCTGTATCTAAACTTTGGGAGATTGTCAAGAAAGTTGTCCACACATTAAGCCAAAACTGTTAAAAGTCTCTGAGTTGTTACACGGCATTTTTATAAATGTTTGTCCTGACTTTGCCTGTCTCTCACAGCTTGTTGCCCTTCCTCCAAAAATCTCACCATGGCATTCTGCAATTACAGAACCTGCTGGCACGGCAGGCGTCTCTCTTGTTGGTGCCTGATGTCATGGGATGGTGGTTGTTGGCTACCCTCTAGGAGAACAGTCACCATACTGATCAGAGGGTCTCTGCTCTGCCCCACAAAAATGCACGAAAGCCATTTGTTGATGGGATGGACCAGACACGTGGGAAGTTGTGAAGCTGATGTGTCAGTATCCCATGACTGGTACAGTGTACTGCTGACCCAGAGGGACCCATCATGGTGATAGCTGGACTGAATATATGGAGACCCTCAGTACAATCCTGGTGTAAATCTGTCACTTCCAGTCGGCAGGTGTCGTGTAGAGTAATTATCCTGAGCACTGAGTGGCTGTGGGAAGGGACTGGTGTCATGGAAACAATAAACCCTTGTTGATTGACTCTGAAGAGTTTTAGGACTCATGACTTGGAAATATAAGCTGTGTAGATGAGGAGGCAGGAAGCTCCTTTCAGCTGCTGAGGACATCTGTTCCTCTCCTGCAGCAGAGGGAAAGAAAGGGAATCTGATTCTTGTCTGAGAGACTGAATTGTACTTTACAATAGGGAGCTGCTTTCGTGATGACACAGAGACAGGTGTTTTGCTGCAGTATAAACGAATATAGCTTGGGAGCAAGCCCAGAGCTCCTGCACCATCAGATATTTATCAAAAAGCAGATTTCACATTTGGTTCTGGAAAAGGGTGAGCTTTGCTGAACCAGCCAGTGGTGGATGAGATTCTGATGTACAAAAGGGCCTTCAAAGAAGTGTAATTCATAGCCTTCAAAACGAAAAGGGAATCAGCTGAGAACATAGAGAGAACACAGAATTTGTATAACCTGCCAATGTACGGCTCTTAAAGTTTTTATTGAAATGTAACTGATTGAGATCCAAAGACTGCTCATGCTTAAGCCACCTAGACATTTCCATTTCCTCCACTGAGGATCAGGCTCTGGACTATTGTAATGTAAAGTGAAATAACATGAGAGCTTATCCCATGAAAACATTCCCATTCACCATACTGTATTGCATCAGACCAATTGTGACACCCAGAAATGAGACACCTAGAAATACTGGAAAAGAGATGGAATTTGGTCACTGGTTGTAGTGAGTTGCTACATGCCTGACAGAGAACAAAATTATTCTCCATCAAGTGCTGTGGTGGCTAGAAGTTGTATCCTAGCAGCCAAAGGCTAAAAGTCTTCAGAATTTTTAACAAGTCTATTTCTCAGCTTTTTTAGGGGAAGTGCTGATTTCATGGTTTGATAAAAATTGGATGTGTAGCCCTTTGGCTTTCTGAACAGAAGATGTTTTCTAAACCAGTACTTTCAAGTTTCGGGTATTTCACTTAGACGTAGCAAATTGTCAGGAGAAAATTCTCAGCCCTCATGAACCCAAATGAGTTTCCAAAGCAGAGGCATGATTGCCACCAGGATGACTTGGAAATAGAATTGGTAAAGGAAAAGTCCATTTTGTGTTATTTTCTTTCACTTTATTGTCCATGACAATACAAATGTAAGATGGGAGTGGTAGAGCTCCAGTAGGAGCTCCATCAGTTTTGCTGCTTGAACTTTTAAAACTACTTCTCATTGTAACTGCAATTATTACCTTTATTTATTTTCACTTTTTGTGATTACAACTGTACATCATCCCCCATTATCTAATCCATCAGGTCACAGATTATGAGTCGATTTCTTCATTGTCAATCTATTATTTAGATGGAAAAATCATCAGCAGTTAACTGAGCCGAGCCAGCTAACCAGAGCCATACCTTGCACTACAAGAAAAAAATACTAAAATTAAACAGCTCTGCCAAGAAAGGCCTGGAGCCAAGACTGCTCATTAAAGCCTAGGAACATCTGTCTGCTTATGACTGTCTAAGATCTCAGTGCAGCTTTTTTTCCCCTCTGCCTTTGACCTTCACTGGGATTCCCAGCAGACATCCATACTTGAGTCTAGCCATAGCTATTAACTGGTTCCCACTGAGGAGGGATTAAACTTTTCCATGATAACCTTGACCTTCTTTCTCCTAATTCACCTTGCATTTCCCTGAGGTGGCTAAACAGTGATTGACTAATCATAAAAATAAAAGGTAAAAGGAAAAAAAACCAAAAAACAGTGAGAACATATAGCTCTGTCCCATGAGGCAATTTCCATAGTCTGATTGCTCTTGCCATTTGGAATTTGTCGTATTTCACAATATAAAAATAATATGTAACAGAGATAAGAGGAGGCATCCTGAATATTCAGATGAAAGCTGAAAATAGATACATATCACAATTTCAGTGTTATCTTTACTGCATGGGCATTTTGGCATGCTCAAGTAATGCCATTTGCAACTTCATTGTATGTTGCTGGGATGAAATATGGAACTAAAACCGCCCATGCTTCGTAGAGATATCTGTGGTAAGAGTGATGAGAGAACCATTTAGTGCTGTTTGGCATTTGGGCATAGCAGTTTGTTCCAGTGCAGGTGCCATTGTGCTGTTGTTATTTTTAATTACTGCTATCTGTGTTGTAACAGCATTTCGGCATTTCTGAAAAGATCAGTGTTCCCTGGTGCTCCGCAGTGTTCATGTGGGTGGCAGAAAGCAGTGCTGCCATCTAACCTTAAAGCCCATGTTTGGTTTTACAGTCTAGAAAGCGTGAAGTGTGAAGGTAGGAGTTGTCCCTCATGCTTTCTGGAGGAGCTGGTTGCATCCCAACCCAAGCAATCTGTACCAGAGTGTATGGTCTCATGCAGGGATTGACACCAGCCACCTCGGCTGGTCACAGCAAATGTCCATTCCCTCTGCTGCACCAGCCTGGGCTACCATTCACTGATGGGAAATCTGTGAGCTTTGACCCATTTTTACGCCACCTTGGAGCCCCTTGGGGTTAAACGTGCAGTGTTAATGCATACAACAGTTCTTAGTTCACTGCCTGTTTCTCCATCATTGTCCTGGAGATCCTTTCCATAAACATTAATTAATAACTCCTCCCACCATCCTTCCTATTCCGCTCCCAATGGCCTGTTGCTTCCTACTGCATTTTTCTGCAATTTCTGCTCTTGTAAGAAGAGGGGTTGGCTCCGATGATCTCTTGAGGTCCTTTCCAACCCTTACAATTCTGTGATCTGTGATTCCTTGTGAAATCTCCCCATGGAGCACAAAAGCAGCCCCTCCGACCCTGCGGCAGACACAGACACTGCAGACCCAAACACCTGGGCCTTCTTACCCAAGGTCACACTCCAGTGGCTGGCTCCTAGACCTCCATACATACATTCCTTGTGAATCTTACAATCTAGCCCTCCTGCATTTACAAAGACTGATTGATCAAAAGCAATTAAACCCTATGTCCCTGTTTGGCTGATGCAGAAGGCTAGTCCAGTGGCATTAGTCTGGCCTACAGGCAGAGGTAGAGCAGAAAGTGTTCCAGATTCTTCCTTGTCGCAGTCATACTGTCGCTCAAGCACATCCTAAATCAAACTCTCAAGTTATGTGCACCAAGCATGGACTCAGGTGACTCCCTCCGTCCACTCCCCGCAGCCCGAGGTACACCTCAGGCATTTGCAAAGCGCTGTTGGGGCCCCTCTGGCACTCCATGACCTGAGGCACTCTGCACAGCTGGATGGCTCCTACTTTTATCAGCTCCCCAGTAGTTACTAAAGCCCCAGGTGAGGGACCCAGGGATAAGCCACAGATTGGTGCCACAGCTGGGCTGGGGAGATTGAGAGCAAACCTGTGTTTTAAAGAGGTCTTCATAGCAAATTCCATGTCTCCTTGTCACGTGGATGCCTGCTTTGCTTTCATAAGTGATGCTGAAGAAAAGGCTGGTGCTGCTGGTGAGCAATATCAATGCTGCAGCTTGTGCCTTGGAAAAAAAAGCAGGAATGATTTGCTCTTCCCTGTTTCCTTAGGTGGGCAAGTGAGACAAAGCACATAAAACATCTTAAGGTGCTTAGATAAGATGGCAATTTGTGTTTACGACCTGTCTGATTATGTCCTTGTTATAATCCTTGCAGGCCAGGATGTAGCTGGGGTTGAAGCAGAGGTTAAACGTCACTATATGCAGGACTTTGCAGTGAAACCGATTGAGGTCCATGCTACCTTATACTCACAGTATTCCTGCCTCTTGTTTTCTAAAGCAATGATTAAACAAGCAAAGATTGCCTTGCTTGCGTATTGGACACCACCACAGCTCAAAGATGAGCTAATAAGTATCAGAGACAACACAGACACCATGCACAGTGAATTTACAGGGATAGAAAGTTAATCATATGGATCTATTAAGAAGGTAGTAATCATCTGTCTCCAAATGCTGGATAGTTAGCATGAGAAACATGCTTTACAAATTAATGCTTAACTTACCTCCAAGCCCACTGCCTCCCTGCCCCATGCCTTCCCCCTCAGTGTACAGCAGTGCTAGAAGCTGAATTCCTTCTGATTTTGGCCTTTCCTCCTCAGCTACCCTGTATGGTGTGGGTTTAGCTGTGAAGGAATTGCTATCAGTTTTAAAAGGAGGATGGGCATCACACAATGTGACCTATACCCTGAGCAGGAGAAGGGGTCTCTCTCATGCATGTGTACATATGTAAGCTTATTAAATGCATGACTATGTTATATTTATTTAAAGTAATTTTCTAATGTCTTTATCTTAAATGTGCCCTTGTTCCTGTTAAAAAGCCTTACACTGGGTGATTAAACTTACAAAGAGAGAGTAGGAGGAATGCTGGAGAAAGGGAGGAGAAGTGACAATCAAACGAATGAACAGCATTCATCTGATGTCAGTACAAACACACATATAAGTAACCATGCTCTGTTGAGGAGTGCCATTTATCCAGATGAGATTTCTTCCCTGACAAAACTCCCCTCCGCAGCTCAGTTTCCTGCTGGAATGGTCTGTTGCCACGCAGCAGTGAATAAATCTCTGGTTCGTCCTCTCTCAGAAGTCAAATGCATTAGTGTGATTTAAAACAGGACTTGCTATGAGCGCAAACAAACATGGGGAAATATTGGCAAAGACACCCTGAGCTTTGTTTTGGTTTGAGGGGGGTGTTGTTTGGGTTTTTCTTTTAAGGAACAGCATATGCAGTTCTGGACTAGTATCATGAAGCCTTAATCAGACACAGTTTTACAGCAAGAAAGGATCTGTTATTTCAGTAGTGGGTAAGCATTTATATTCTTTTGAATGTATGTGGAAGATGTAGGCAAATAGGGTTAGACAACCGCCTCATTAATCAAACTTTCCTGATTTTTCTAGAATAATAATTTCCATTTATTTATATATATATATTTATAGCTCCAGAATCACAGAGCTCTTTCATTATTCTGCAGTGAACACATTATTTCAGTGGTCCAGCACTATATTTAATGAACATTTTCTCATCTGACCATCTTAGAGATACAAAAAGAATGTCTATACTGCCTGGGTCTTCCATATATACTTATGGTTGCATCTTTACATACTGGAACAAGGGAGGAGAGGTGAAAATCAGGAGATTAAGACAATTCATTAGATATCTTTTCAAACACACAAATAAGTCATTGTACTTTCTTCAGTAGTGTCATTTGACTCAATGAGACCTAGCTGTCATATGGCTTCATGCGGACAGATACAGAGACAGGCTGATGTGTGGTCCAGGGTTTGGAAACCCATCTTTCATATCATAGTTTTCTCATGCAACTTCAGAAAAGTGTCTGCATTTCCATAAACCTCTGTGTCTGTATGGGAAAAGGGGACAAAGGCAGCTTCCTGCTGAGGTCTGATACACAGCGATGCCCAGCGAGTGCAGCGTGGGAGCAGTGGCGGTGCTTGAGGCAGATGGGAGAAGAGCCAGGCACAAACTTCACTCGCTGAGCATGTATGGAGTATTAGTCACCCTCCCTTTCCCCAGCTCTGCCTCTGCTGTGGTTTCCTCGGACACCCCAGGCTCCTACATAGCTTCAAGCAGCTGCAGAAGTTTTCCAGCCCCAGTATCAATGGGGGAGTTGTGCCCTCCTCTCATGTCCTGTGGTGAGGGACAGGCACCGTATAGTTATGGGGCGAGTGTTTGTACCATCTGGCCCATAAAAGTTAGCATCAGAGCTTTACAAAATACCATTATTTGTAAATACAATTACATTCATCAAAACAGCTGTTTGGGCCCCTGGGTGCTTAGGAGTACAACCAAAACTACTGAAATGACCTCCAAAAGCATTATACAGCCCCCTGAGGATAAACATCCTTCTTGCTGTTTTCCACTAAGTCTTCTGCCATTCCTGGGGAGAGGGGGGCCAAGCTAGCGTGATTATTGCTCCATTCTGCCCACGGCATTTCCTAGAGGAACGGGCTATTAAAGGAAAACAAAAATGATGGGGAAAGCAAGTCAAAGCTTTCCTTGAAAGTGTTTTGACCAAGGCATTTGAAATAAAGTGGGTTTTGTTGCTGCTGTTGTTGTTGTTGTTTTAATGCTACTGCTTGCTTACTCTGTTGCTTCCAATATTTGCACTGACCAAGAACAGAAGAAACAAGAGGGAGGCTGGAGTGGGAGGGAGAGCTGGAGTATTTGCCACCCAAGACCAATCTTTTATTTCCTCTATTAATGATTGTATGTTTATTGTGCTGCCTGAGGCTCAGTACAAAGTCTTTTGGACCGGCGATGAATTAATCAAATTAAATGCTGTGACCCTTTTGCTTTTTGGGAGTGTTACAAGCCTCACAGCATCCTGCCTAATTTCTGCCTCTTACTTTGCTCTCAGTCCAACAATCAAGCAGTTCTTCTTTCACAACTTGGCGGCTCCCAGATATTTATCTTCACTCTTTCTGGCCAATGCCAGAACGTCTTGTTTGAAGTTTTTATTTAGACCACTGCTGGTTTATGGAGTTGTGCAGATTCCATGTTGGGTGTGCAGCAGCTTCACATCAGACACAATTGGCTTCTGCTGGGCTCTTGGCTTTAAAAGGCAATAAAGAATCATGGCCGGATTCTCGTATTGGCCTGGCGTAAATCAAGCGTCTCCCCATTGAAATCGCTGAGGTTGACTTCTGGGCTGAAGTTTATCAGGAGGCAGAAAGAAAGCATGGAGTTGGGAGCTCCCATTCATGGCTTTGGTGAGGGTGCAACAGAGTTCTTCTGGCTGTGCCTTCTACCTGCTAGGTGCTGGAAACAGCTGTGGGTTGCTATTTGTAGCCTTGGAGGAAAAGGGGTGGTTAGGCAGCCCGGGTACATCATGTGCAGCAGAAGTAAAACCAAAGCAGTGACTGTACCTTCACTACTGACCTGATGGCCAAGGTGACTTGCAGCTGGGCACAGGATCATAACGCACTCAGGGTGACCCGTGTCACCTCCCACTCAACTGCTAAAGTTAGAACTGGTGACTCTGACCTCCAGTGCATTATCTGGGGCAGCTTCTACTTTCCCACTGCCTACCAAGAGCTTTATATTCATGTATGACAGCAAAAGAAAGCTGGAATAACATTACCCTAGCTACCTTAGTCTGCCTGATGGCAGTCGTGATGCTGAACAACAGAAGGAGTAAGAATGTTCTGTTTTAAGGTTTCACCCAGGAGGAAGTCAGAATCATTCCCATGCAGATCAAGGGCTGAGGAGTGAGAAAGAAGAACTTTGACTGTCCATGGAGGAGCTTTTACACAATCCCAATGACTTGAAAAGACCCAAGGGCTTGTTACAGGAATCGTTAGTGATTTGTCATTAAAAACATAGAGCTGGGCATGAATCCCCACAGGCTTTTGCGGCAACACAGAGTCTGGCCGAGCTTTCACATGAGGAGGCACTGATTTCAGGAGGCTTCAGGAGTGTGTGCAATGCAGAGTTAACTGTCAAGCAAGGGCAGGACTAGATGGCTCAGAGGGATTTGCTAATGAGCTATCAAGCTGTGGGTCACTGGTTGAAATTTAATCTGTGAGAACAGTGACAGAAAATCAAATCAAAGTGCTGACGTCAGAGTGATGCTGGAGCAGCAGCAAAAGTGTTTCTGTTGCCTTATACAGCAGCCACAGGCAGCTTAAATAAATGGAGCAAACTGTGAAGAACTTATCTGGTCGATCCCAATTGCAAGATATAGCTCAGCCAATTTGCATTATACCTGTCAGTAACTCACTTGTCTTAATGTGGCTGTTTGGGAATGACAACAGCATAGCTCATCACAGACTCTGACCCAAACCCAGTGCTATATAGCATTAGGAACAGAGATGTGGAGGCACCTCTGTAGAGATTGCTCAGCAGTGTCAGTGAATCAGCCATGTACCACACAGCACAGTACTTTGCAATTCTCTTGATGGAGGGGTTTTTTTGTCATTAGGTCCCACATCAAGGCTGGTAGTGATGGCTTTCCCATTCCTTGGCTCCTGAAAAAACTTGATGTTTTGGAGCAGACAGGCTTGTCTTGATGTTCCTCGTGCCACTGATGTGTTCATTTTCCTTTTCAGTGATTTTTAGGAGCAGGTCAGTGGTCCTTTCTCTGCTCCCAAGCAGCCAGCCTGAGGATATGCGAGTCTCTCCAGATGGCACAGAGCTACAGTTTCATCTCTGTGTCTTTGGCCTTCCTCGCCTCCAGTGTAGGCAGGGAAGGGAGCAATAGTCAGCATTGTTTTCTGTGCCAGCTATGATTAGTTGGCATAAAGAGCACTTAAGTAAGTTGACACAGTCTTTCAGTTCCTCGGTTTGCTTAAAAAAGAAAAATTCCCTGGACTACTCCAGGTTGCTGCCTGAAGTCTGGTCTGCACCAGTAAAACCTTGGGCTTATCCCAGAACTGGGACGTGGACAGTTTTGAATGTTTGTCACTCTGATATTTATTTTATATTTAAAAAACAAAACCAAAACAAACAAAAAAAACCCCCCCAACTCTGGGAGAGCAACTAGTTAAAAAAAATAGTTAAACACCAGATTCATGCAGATTTCCTGTTTTGCTTCTTAACAAAACCTCAAAACCACTTTGAACAAGTTTCCCACCTCAGCGGAGGGTGGAGCTGTGTACGCCCCACACGTGGCCTCCAGAAGTGCACCCAAGGACAATAGCACATCTCCTCTGGCACGGTGGGCCCAAATTTACAGCTAGCAGGGCAGTCGATACGTGCGCCTTTACATGACTGCCCAAAAGAGCTTCTGACTCAGCCAAGAACACGGAAAACTTTAACTTTTCTATTTCCAGCAGAACAGACTGAGCGGTAGAGATGTGGCAGGCAGGAGCTGGAGGCAGTTGATAAAGGGATGCCTCTCTGACGTTGCCGGTACGCTGGGTGATCTGTTGTAATTTCATTGATTTGATCTAGCGAGACAACATCTCGGTAAATAAGAAGAGCAGAGAAATCTATTGCACTGAAATTAATGGTTGTTGCCTGATCTCCTCTTAAATGAATTCGCTGCAATCTGAGGCAACGCATGCATTTTGCAAACCCAGCGTTCTTTGGCTCCTAGCCTGCATCATGACATTACTTTAGGCGGAAAGGAAGATCTTATTTGCGATACGGCGTGCTGCGGTAGATAGTAAAGTAGCTAGATGCCTGGGAACTCTGGATGGAGCTATGGCATTTGGGTGTGTAATTCTAACTAACAATAAGCAGTGCTTAACATTTCCTCCCACACGAGGAGCATACCCATTAAAAGTTTAGCCAAGTCAGCTGTTCAAGTTCTTGCATAAAAGGAAGAAAACTGCTAAAACGCTAATAGGAGCCACTCTTATGTTAAAGAGTGGGTAGAGCAGGGTACATTAACCCAAATTCTCCTCCTCTACTGCTAATCGGGAGAGAGTCTTGCTGAGATCAAAGAAACCCCTAGCAGGTAAGAATGATAATAAACCAGGCTCAAGCCCAGGTTCAGGACTCCTGAGTCTTTTTCTGGCTCTGAGATATGCACAATTTTAAGAAGTCAGTGGATGCAATTTAGACCATCCATGAGTCAACTCCCTGTGAGAACAAACTGGATGTGTCTAAGACACAGGGAATGGCAGAGTGTGTTTCATCTGAAGAATAACCTACATCCCAGAGAAACTGAGCGTGTATATATAAATCTGAGCAGTATGTTTTGAACTTAAGAGTAACTTAAGCACCTAAGTATATGAATTTGCATGTGTTCAGTGACTGACAGTCCCTGGCAGTCCATCATGACTCACAAGTGGGTGAGGAGCTCCTAATATCTCCTGAGGTGTTGAAAAAGGCCCACTTCATTAAATCACAGCCCAACCAAACCCATCAGTTTTTGGTGACATTGAGCTAGCGTGGAACACCTCAGCAAGAGAAATTTGGGGCATGTTTATATTGTTTTTGTGGGCCAAACCAGAAAGAGAGTCTGTGCCTCTGAACTGCCTGTGGCAGACTGGCTTGTGTTTACGCAGCTGAGAGCTGGGAGCGTCTGGAGTGGGCAGACCAATCCATGCTCCACAGTGCTTTTTCCAGATCTGCACTAAGCAACATCTCCCTGCAGCTCTCGGGTACAATTACAGGTATTTCTGTGGGTTTGTGGGTTGGCTTTTTTTTTTCTTTTCCTTATACACATGCCAGAATAGGGGCTTTTCTGCAGCCATCTGCTTCCTACGTGCTTTGGGAAGTGAAGGGAGAGATATTGGGGTTTGGGAACTTCAGGCTTAGCATTGCACCAGGTGAAGAGATGAAGTTCTGTGCTGCATGTCCACATTGTGCCAGGAGCAGAGCCCGGAGCACAGTCATCGTGGCCATGCTCAGTTTTCCTCTTGGATGCAACAAAGGGCTCCCTAATGGCCAGCTAACAAGTGCAGAGTGTGAAGGACCTGGGTACCAGGTTTCAGAGGAGGTACAAGACAGTCTGGCAGTGTGGAAAGACCTGAGCATTCCTATGTGCCAGATAAGCCTGAGGCGTGAAGAAATGCCTGTTCCCTGGCCTAACTCAATTCATGCCATTTATCTGGTAGAGCTCTAAAGTAGAAGATTTACAAACAAGAGACCTCTCTTTCCACTGGGTGAAACTCTCTAGCTTCTGCATCTTGCACTTCTGGTTGTTGAGCCTTCAGCAGGAGGAAACACCTCCGCTCCAGCCTTATGCAGGCAACTGGAGAGTCGGAGGACAGGCTCCCTCGGTCTGGACAGCCTAGATCTCTACTTTTCTATTTTCTAAATAAGAGCTCAAACCATTAATATCTTGTGCTTCCTTCTCCTACTTATCCCACAACACAGGTGCTTGCCCTTCAGAGGGGAATTTGCATTTTGATTCCCACGTAAGCAAGATTGCACTTTGTTGAGCTTTGAATTAAGCACTTACCCAGCCACACTCATGAGAATACTATTTCCTAGTGCCTACGCCTGAGTGGCTGCGTGCAACCACACTAAATCATCCCATAAAGGACCCACAGCTCACTGTTCAGCTGATGGAGAAACGTATGAACATTGCTTGGGTGCTACTTCAGAGGCATCCGTCTCTGCGCTCCTTGTATGGCTTGTGTAGGCACCTGCCTTAAGTGATCTGAATCATTCTGCTGGAGCCAAGCGCCTATTTATTGTTTTAATTTTTTTTTAGGTGTTGCAACAAATACATTGAGTGCCTAAAGCAGGCAGTCTCAATCTAGCCTTCAGGGTCTCCACATTTACCAACTGATATAATGATATAATTGTCCTTGCCCAACTCAAAGAGCTGTTGCAAGATTTTAATTAATAAATACTGGCAAGGCTTTGAAATGTTTAAAATGAACAAAGGTCTATAAACGAAGTGTATTATTATGGTCTGACAGCACTTTCTGCTTCACTTTCACACCATACCTGAGCACAGAGCAGGGCAGCTGCATCCTCTGATTCATCATGAATCACAAAGGAGCCTACTTAAAGTGTGGATAGTATTGATATATTTACACTGATTAAAATGTTCCAGGGAAGAGGCATTGCTTCTCACAGCAAGAATGCTGGCTGAAGTACTGGCAGCTCCCTCTATTTTTTCCCCTCTGAGTGTTACCTCATTTATACTGGAGCTCTCAGTCACCTAGCACTCGATGTTTAAGTGATGTGTGGCAGAAGATAACTGGAGATGTGAGAGTCCTACTAGGACTTGCAGAAGACCTAATTATTCTTTAATGAGAGTGTTGGCTAGCACAGGTTCTTATCCTGAGCACTGTAGACCTCCGCATAGCATTTGGTTTTCCATTCCTCTACAATGATTGATGTTAATTATAGCCATGTGGTTTCAGTGGTGGACAAGACAGCCAAGAGACGTTGGTATCCCCAAAGTCTTTCTTGTGCTTAGTATCAGATTAGCACACAAAACTCCTTCGACCAAGTCCCTTGGTAAGTCACATCATTTCATCAAATTACAAAATAGCGCATTAGATTCCTAGTCAGGTTTAATTTTCTCTATATGCAAATTTTTAATGGAGCATGCTGTAAGCATACTTTCTAAGCACTTTGCCTCACTGCTATGTGAAATGCAGTCAGATGCTATGGGGTCAAGGCAGGAGAGTGGGAGCATCCACGACTAAACAGTGTAACACCAGGTGATGCCTTTAAACACCAAAGGGATGCTGCCATCAGGAAGAGATGGCCTCAGGAGGAGGTGACTGGATGGCCATCCAGATGGCTGGTGTGGTTCTATCAGCAGGTACCCTCACCAGGAGCAGCTCTTTTCACATGCATAATGTGGTGCTGGCTCTTGCTCATGACAGTGTATGTGAGGTGTCCTGGCATGGCTGTTCGGCCTCACACATTGTTTTTATAGTATTTGGTCTGCTAAATTGGACCAAATTAATGACCATTTTGGACTGACCGTTACTATAGAAGAATACTCATTTTCCCAGCCCACTGGTGTATCTAGAAAGCGTCATCCCTTATGTTATTATCACCCTTATGTTCTCATCAAAGGCAGAATTTGCATCTGCTTCTGAGGGCAATTCCTACTTTGGAGGATAAGAGATGCTTTGAAGACCAAGTAAAATTTTACCAATATAAACTGTCAGGTGGTCAATGGAGTCTCGTGTAACCTGAGTCAACTCAGTTAGAGTCAAATTCAGACTGAAGTGTGTGTCTCAAGAGTATGTCTCTTGGTGAGAGTTGACAGGCAGTGGAGTTTGTGCTCTTTTTACTCACGCTGTAAGGTACTAAATATTCTACCTAATTTGTACAAGGTGCTTTTCAGCAGTAAATCTCAGACTGGTTTTACAAGAGAGGTCAGTATCTTTACTCTCATTTCACAGGCGGATAAACCAAGGTGCAGGGAGATCTAATGCCAGAAGGTCAGTGTCAGTGAGAGAAACAGCTAATTGCAACAGACTTAAATGCATCATTGTGCATGAGTGTCGGTAATCCTTATTGCAGCATCAACCACAAAGTTATGAAGAGATACTGAAGACAGAAATAGAGCAGTACTATCCTCTTCTCTACAAATAGGCGTGTGGTCTCCTGAGATTTCACCACCACCCAGAACTGGTAAAAGACATAAAGAAGAGCAGGTGCCATTTCTCCACCTGGGTGACAATGCCCAGAGGCAGAAGAAGACATTTGTAGGATATGGTTTCCTTCTATTTACATCAAGCTAGCAGCAGTACTTATTTTCACACAACTGCCAAGCAACATTAGTTTTAGCTCTTGTCATCATAGTATAATTTTGTAATTCTTGCTTTGTTTAAAACAAGTAAAGATACTTCAATGGGAATATTATATTCACTGGAAGAATTATTTCTTCCTCGCAAATATATATTGATAGTCTAAGAAACCAGTGATCTTCTCTTTCCTGTAATGAGAAATGCTCCAAATCTATAAAGCATCTAATATTTTACTTTAAAAGACCAAATCACAAGTTGAGTTACCTTTCAGGAAGAACTTTATAGATTTTTCAGCTCTTAAGAGATTCCTTAGGGAGTCTTACTTCATCCAGATTACATTGTTCTCTTGATGACTATCACACTCCTATAGGAAAATTTGCCAGTGGGGCATAATCATGGTTTAAAAGGCCTTAGAAAATAATACAAAATAGAATAGGAAAGAAAAAAAGAAGAAAGGGATAAAAGAAAAAGATGAGGAAGATGCAGTTTGTGAAATTCACACAAATAAGAAAAATCCAATTACCATGAAGACTGATCAGCCACATGCATTTCTGTAAGCATGTGTCAACTTGATGGACTACACTTCTGTGTTTTATTCAATTACCACATTTCAAAATAACATAATAATTGCTCTACTGCATCTACCTCATCCAGTATCCCATCTGAAGAATGTGGAAGTGAAGACATGTAGAAGAAGAAAATGTCATGATGTGTCTGTGAAAGGCATCACTTCTTCCTTCCCTTAGTAACAGATTGGGTTTTGTCCTTGTGAATCACTTTTTACACCCCTTCTTTTTCTCTCCCAGTGTAATACTCCTATAATCTACACTTTGGAAACTTGTGGGTTTTTGTCTTTGTAATTCTTTCAATAAATCCTGCCACAGGAAGTGAAAGTTGAAACGTGACAAGTCTATTAGGAATAAAAACATTAAGGATGAGAATCCTTGTGGAAACTCCAGAGTTACAGCAGTGATTCGTAAGATATGTAGGCAGGGCTGATTGATACTAAATAGGACCTGGAGAAAGGTACCTTTACACTGCCTGAATGCCTTCAGCCCTTGGTGTTGCCATAGGAGATGAAGTTTGCAAAGAAAATTTGTTTATTCATTTATGGGCAGCTACCTGCAAGGAGGAGAGTGACAGACTGTGTTTAGCATTGCAACAGGCTTTTTGAGGCTAGGAGAAATCATGGCAATGGAAAAGATTCCTCTGTGAAAAGAATTTTCCAGTTGTAACCATAATATCTAGCCAAATTTTGAATAATTTCTTGAGGCTCTGTCATGAACATATTTGTGGATCACCTACTAAAAAAATCCATTAAGGGGTTTTTGGTTGTTTAGGAGACCTGAGTAAATTGTATTGGACAATCACATCATGTCAACATTGCCACAATAATTATAAAGAATTGAATCTTCATCTTAAATTTCATCACTTAATATTTATGTAGGTCAAGACAACATTGTCTTAGCTGTACTAAAAAAGGATACTACCACGTTTGAACAAGTGGGTTAATAGCTCATCATCTGCCCCACTTGATTTTCACTTTTCTGTTGATTTTGTCAGTGGAGCTACACTACTTATGCATTTATTCCCCAAAACATTATTTAGTTTTCTCTGAACTAGCAAATTGTTGAGTTTAAAAGGAGAAGAAACCAGGGTTGTCTGCATGTAACAGTGCCATTTTTCATGAGAATTTTTTGATGTCACAAAAACAATGTGTATCCACAGAGCTTTACACAACCTAATAAATGACCATTTGACACTGTGCCTCTAATTGTCCTCAACTGGAAGCAAAAATGCTGTCTGTCAGCCAAAACTGATTAATGCTATTGGCTGATGAATTTTCTTTTTTTTTTTTAAAAAAAAAGGAGCCACAACAGCTCTGAACATTCACAAGGACTGCCTCTGCTTTAAGGGAATTTTGATTTTTCCTGCTGTTTTGTTTGTTTAAAAGAATGGTGATGTCTAATCTTCAGGAATGTACCTCATCATCCAACCCACAAACTGTTGGCAAAATAATAAACCTACACAGAATGTACTGTTAGATTCTTTTTTTTTTTTAACTTCTTCCTTTCAGAGCTATAAATCACAGCTTTTTGCTCTTGCAAATTAAAGCATAGGCTTTGCACTGGATAGTTGGCACCGTTTCTTCTGGCCAAATGTTCCATGCTGCTTCCAAAGAAACTGTGGACACTGAGTTGGCTATAGTTTGTCTTTGAACTCGTTTGCAAAAAACTCAGCCTTTATAGGCCTCCAAGAAAAAAAATATACATAGTTTATTTATTAAGTTGCCATTTAACTCTTTTGTGTGCAGAATTGCTGATGGTAATTCTGTTTGGGTTTAACAGGTTTTTTAATTTGTCTGGCTGAATTTTTGCTGTTTACTTCTAGTTTACATCTACAGCATCATTCTGCCATATAGATCTGAAAAACTTACACATTTCTGATTATCCTACATGAACTTAAAGGCCTCCTGAATAAAAAGTAGTTATTTTGCTAGTTGGTTGCAACACTAAGTTTCAAATAAACCATCCTCAACCATTACTGAGTAAATGCAAACCATGCTCAACTACTACTGGGTAAATATACTTCTCATTGTATTTCCAGAAGTCTTCTCAGCCACGTTTGTCTTTATGTCTTTGTAATGTAGTAGACAAACAGTGCTATTGTTGCAGCTTTTGCTGCTAAATGGTCTGTAATGTATTTCTAAATAGCTCAGAAATCGGAATGCATCATGGCCTCCCTCCATGAAGCACTTGCTGGTTGTATCTGTCAGATATGAAGTTTTGATCAGCTCAATGTTCAGCAAGGAATAAATTAAGCTGTTAGCATATGAGACATTTCAGGTATTGTGTTAATTTTGCATTTCTTCCTCTAGCATCCTTGTTCTGCTCTCTTCTGCAATGCTTCCTTTCTGTTGATGCGGTGCCATCTTTGGTACTCTAACAAAGGGCTGTATAAATGTTTGGAACCCAGAACAGATGTTTTTTGGGCAGCTTTCATTCAGTTTTTCAAGTTCAGGCATAAAACAAGATCCTGACCACTTGTGGTTACTGTAGATTGGATGATGGTTTTTCCAAAGAAGAGTAAGCGTGCTTGGTCCAATGACTTCCTGTCTTCTGGCATCCTACCACATGTCTTCTTTACTATACCATAATGTTTCTCAAGTTTGCTTTTGTTTCACTCTCATAATTGGCTTTGTATATCCACTGACTGATCTGATTTTCCTATCGAGACAGGGCTGTTCACTCCAGATTTTCACTAGTGTAACTGAGAGGAAAATTTGGTCCGTATGCTCTGTAATAAGATATATCATCACTGTCAATATTTCTCTTCTTCCCATCACTCCCCTGCCATATGGCAACTTCACAGGAAAGAACTGAACTGCATATGCTCTAAGTAGGCCTTCTTCATTCCCAGCAAAATCGAGGTTGGCTTTAATACCATTCGGATTTAAAAGAATGAGGAACACCTTAATCCTTTAGCATCTAACTTTAGCCATCCCAACGTTAGGAAACCAGTAGAAAGTAGTCATCTAATAACCTCCTGTAGTCAACTAATATCATCCTATATTCACTGGAGGCAGGAATTAACTTTGAGAGGCTGATTCAATGGATGCTAAGGTAAGATTTGGGGGAAATATTGTTGTGAACATGAGTGTGAATCTCTTTAACAGCCACTAGGCATTAACAGTGTTGAATTGACCTTTTGGGCTGCGGATTCAAAGGCAACAAACATCTCTACTAGTGGATTGAATGGGGACAGGAGATGATGCTATCAGCCTGACCCTTTGCATATTTTAAGCTCTCTCCAAATAGCACCTGAGCATGACTCAGTAGGCATCGTGAGCCTGGGACAGTTTTCAGTCAGCAAGACACATATAAGACTGCCTTGCTCTCAGTAAGACCTTGTAGTGCAAGCCATGCCATCCTCTTGCACTCAGGGTTGGAAAATGGATGCTTGCTTATTTTATTTACAGGTGTAGGTATAGGCAAAGATACGCAAGCAGAGAAGGGAGCAGTATAAGAGAATGAAAGATGCACTTGAGTTTTTCATTTGCATTGTCTGAAAGTGGGACTTGGCCACAAGTAGCAACCCAAGAGACAAGAGCTGCTGTCAGTGAGGCTTTTCTTATTAAGCAAATTTAAAGACACCCCTTCCCTGCACTGGTGCTAATGAGTGACTGACAGTGGCTATGGAGAACAATATTTATAAATAAAGAGTTCCAGGCCCTGCTATAACTTAATGACTTTCTAAAATCAGTCACACAACAGATCCCCCCGATCTCCAGGGGGTTTGTACCCAGGAAAATAGCCGATATCACACACATATCTGCAAAGATTCTGAACTCTGTCTGCTGGATTTTAAGTCTGGGGACAGCCCTGCCTTAACAACACTCGCTGTTTGCCACAGACTAGCCAGATTCAGAGACAAGCAGAGCAAAGTGTTTCAGCTACTTTCAACCACCGTTATGAGGCCCAGGGACCATGGGATAAATTCAGATGAATAACCCTATTTCTAAGTTGTTTCCAGGGAGTGTGTGGGTGTTGCAGACATTTAACTGCCAGGCTATTCATTTTACTGCACTAATAGTTTCCATACTAGCTGACTGACCATTCTCCCTGATGTGTCGCGTCAATTTTCTTATTAAATACAAAAATAATGAATGCTAGGAATGAGCCTAGAAAGCTCCTCATCTCCCAGATTGGGTCTTGGTGCCAACTGTCTGGCTGGCATCGTCTCCAACATTCTGCAAAGAACATCTGCATGAGCATGTCAGTTGTGTAACTCATGGAGTTTAACGTAAGTGACTGCCGTGATTTGCTGAGCAGCACTGATTAGAGCTGTTTTGCCAGAGGGAGGCTTTGCAGCATGTGGGAGAGGCTGCCATGCCTTGCCTTTCCCAGGAAAGGTAAGGGGTATTGTGAGCAGGAGTCCATCGTTTTCAGGAATGAGTCCCGGGAGATCACCCTCTCCCCCATCAGGATTCCTCTGGTCCCAGATGTGATTAATGATGCATCTCTGATGAAATGATCGCTGCTGTGGTGAGCTCAGAAAATGAGTGCTCTGGAGGCACCAACCCATCCCAGGAGCCGCCTCAGAGGTTGACCTGGAGAGAGATAGCATACTGGAGAGGTGAGGGTGTTTGGGAGGGTGCACAGGAGCCCCACAGTCCCTGACTGACCACACATCTGCACAGAATCACAAGCTTGGGAATGACCTTTAAGATCATCAAATCCAACTGTTCCTGTCCTGTGCTAAACCACAGCCTCTGACATGTTCCGTAACATCTCTGCTCATGAAAGAAAGGTCCAAGGTGCTTCTCCTCCACCCCAGGAAACTCAGCCTGATGATGTACAGGGAGGTAGCACAGGAAGCAGGCTGGAGTCCTGCGATGTAAGTGCCATTTGCTTGTTAAGAACATCATGTCACTGCCTAAGAGGAAAAACTTGGATCTTAGAGCTGAAAAGCTGGTTACTTTTTCCTTCCTTCCCTCCCTCTTTGGGAAAGTGGATTTTATGTGAGCTAACAGCCATTGTAGCGTAGTCCAGACCCCACTTTTCCTGTCCTTTGCACCAGTTCCATGCAGCTGATTTCAAGGGGTTACTTTGAAGCAGCATGTGACAGATCTTTGTTTGTAAAAGGGTTGCATTTTGGCGTTTCTCATACCAACACTTTCTTAGGCTCATTTTTTCAAAAGCATATCAAATTATTGTCAGACACAGGGCATGCCAGTAAACTGCTTCTAGACAGGTACTAGGAACATCCTTGTTTGCTGTTTATGTTAACCTTGGGCTCGAGATTGGCTCTTGCTCAATATCTGAAACTTTCCAAGGAAAACAGACGGTGACGTGTAAATAACTAAACCACACATGTGAAAATGACACTGAAATATAATGTGACGGGTCAAACTTCAGTTGGGTTAAGTGAGGCATTTAGAGTAATCCTTCTTTACCCCACTTAAATGTCACATAGGTAAGTCATGACAGCTCACTGACTGCCAGGAAAAGCTTGCATTATCCTCAAGGTTGAATTCAGGATCTCAGGAAGCTACCAAATCAAATGAAAAACAGAGACAACAGGCAATGGCTTAGCAGCTTAAGCCATATGCCTCAGATCAGTCTAGCCATAATTTCAAATGCCAGCAGGATCATTACGAAGCTAATGCAGATCTATTGAGTACTTGGCCACTTACTACAGGCAGAACAAGTCCTTTGAGTTAAATCCTAAGAAATTAGATCCTTTGGGGTTTTAATGGCTATTAAAAATCACAGGATATTTTCATAAGGGGAGGGGTTTATTAATCTTATGTCCTTAACCAAATTAGCCCTTTCCTCCTACAAATATACTTAATGCTCCATATTGCAAAGGGAAGATCAGAGAGGAAGAGAGAACAAAACTCTCCCCAGTGATGTGCCTTATCTTGCAAGAGCTGTGTTACTGCTGATACCCCAACTCAAAGACATGGGGGAGGGACGACACACTTTTTTTTTCAGTAAAAACCCCAGGATGTTGTTCTTGGAGCTTCTGTACCAGTGGCTGGGCTACAACATGGAGTGTCTGCTCTGTGTTTGTGGCTCAACAGTGGTCACATCTTGGAGATTATGTTTACTGTGTGTCCCAGGCACCCACTGCAGTGAACGGTGCCTGCTGTGGGGAGGCTGCGCTGACCTGGCCTCCTGTGCATGTGGCTGCCCTCTGAACAGCTCACCTGGTTTGCAGAGACAGGGAGGAGACCTGTGAGTGCGACCGCTTGCGTGCGTGTGTTGTGGGTTTTATCACCATCAACCCACACTAAAGAGGGCTGGTCAGTCACGAAAGCCCTCTATAATCTAATTACAAGACAAAAGATCAAGGCTAATGGTGGATACAGGATCAATCAGACTGTACTGGTGAGTTTCACTGGAAGGATTCTGATGTGGCTGAAAGGGTTTGGAGGAGCTACAGGAGAGTGGGAAGTGAGATCACAGAATCCCAGAATCGTAGGGGTTGGAAGGGACCTCCAGAGATCATCGGGTCCAACCCACCTGCCAAAGCAGCTCCCTAGCACATATTGCACAGATAGGTGTCCAGACGAGTCTTGAATATCTCCAGAGATGGAGACTCCACCACCTCCCTGGGCAGCCTGTCCCAGGGCTCTGTCACCCTCACTGGGGAAAAGTTCTTCCCCAGATTGGTGCAGAACTTCCTGTGCTCCAATTTACAGCCATTGCCCCTTGTCCTATCTCCACAGATGACTGAAAAGGGGTTGGCCAATTCCCCCTGCATCCCATACTTAAGATATTTATAAACATTAATTAGGTCCCCCCTCAGTCTTCTTTTCTCCAGGCTGAACAGCCCCAGCTCACTCAGCCTTTCCTCATACGGGAGATGTTCCAGGCCCTTAATCATCTTTGTAGCCCTTCTCTGGACTCTCTCCAGGAGATCCCTGTCTTTTTGAAACCAGGGAGCCCAGAACTGGACACAATACTCCAGGTGGGGCCTGACCAGGGCAGAGTAGAGGGGGAGGATCACCTCCTTCAACCTGCTGGCCACACTCTTCCTGATGCATCCCAGGATCCCATTGGCCCTCTTAGCCACCAGGGCACACTGCTGGCTCATAGCCAACCTGTCATCTAATCACCCTGAGATAACTCAGGGTGATTAGATGAAACTGCATCAGAGTGTAAAAAATACCATGGAAGATAAGGCAGAAGTATTTAATTTGCAAAGTATATGGACATCCAAAGGAAGATGTTGCAACAGATTAATTACAGACAGCAGCCACCATTTGCATGGAGAATGAGGGATGGTATCCCAGCAGGATCTCCGATGTGGAGAGAAGGGCTGGGATTCAGCTCCGGACTCGGACACCCAAATGTGGACAAAGGGATTAAAGAGCAATTTGGGAGGATCAGAAAGGAAAGCCAAGGTGATCGTGAAGGTCTGACTGTGATTATCGTAGTGTAAGTAGATGCTCCATTTCTTCAAGATTGCAGATCAAGGCTGAGTGCCTGCTAGTGTGTATTCATACACAAAACACAGCTTGATAAAAAGATATTCAGTGAAATGTGATCCCTATCCTTAAAATCTGAGCATCTCCATATTATGATTTATTGGTGTTCTGTATTTCCATCTGTCGTGGGTAGACCTTCAGCATTTCCAACGTCAGTGACTCAGTGCTGATGATGCTCTGGAGCGGGCACTGGTCCAGCCTGGAGTTCTTCAGCATCCTTCTATGAAACACTGGCAGAAATACTAAGTGGCTTTCCCAAACCTGGATTATATCTTAAGAATAGGAGCTGTATCTCTTAATTCTTTGCTCTTTAGTAATCCGCTGATAACATTCTCTTAGCTTTTTTTGATTATCCATTATTTTGAAACTGGATGATGTTGGAAAATTGTCAGAACACTTGAAAACAGACAGTGAAGTTATGTTTAATGAATTGTATAGGTTTTAATCAATTTTCTATTTTGACTTTTTATTGAGACATTTTACTCTAGTAAGGAAAAGGTGCATGTTGCCTTTTCCCTTTCAGCTTACACTTGTGGGGAATAACACAATGTTTGAGTTCTTACTTTGAATAACTCTGCCTGAGCAAATAATAAACCAGAACAGATAAAGACCTTGGAGCATTTTGTGAAGTGTGTTTGAAAGATCAGAACATTACAGGTTTCTCACCATCTCTGGGAATTGAAAAATAAACAGAATTAGCTGGAGATCTGGCTGAAAGAAAAAAATTTCTAAGAAAAAAAAAAATCCTCCTAAATGCATTGTTCTCTTTCCAGTGCTGTACTAAGCCAAAAATTACGCGGGTGCTGAACAAGTAATTTATGCCAGTGCAAATCCAAAGAGTTTCAACAAAGATAGAGAGCTTTTTTATGTTTAAAGTACCATTACCAGCAAAAGGTTTCAGAGTGTTTTCCATTTTTAATTACTTCAACAACATGCAGAGGAACAAAGGATAAATTTGAACCATCTCACGTGGCTTATGAAATGTCAGAGCCTGATAACTGATACAATGCGTGGTGCCTACAAGGCTCAGAAGCCTAAGGAAGCAATCCTTTATTCCAGAGATTTCAGACCAAATCCCATCCAGCTTGATACTCAGTGAAAATTGCAATGTAATGGATTTTCAGCCTGAAATGAGTTGGTTTGCAGTTAAGATCCTCTTGGAGATATGACCAAAGATTTGAATCAACATGACAGTTGCCTGTCCTTATGGAGGCAGACTAGATGACTGGTTAAGATTAGATATATAACTTTTAGGTGGCTGTAATACGAGATAAATCCCACCCTCCCTTGCCTCTTTCCTCATCTTTTGCACTGAGTGCCATCCATCTTTGCAACAGCACCAACAGAGATACCCAACAGAAATACTTCATAAGCTCAATTGGCAGAGAAATGCAGGGGGAGCTTCCACTGTTACTAAAACATTATTCTTTGGGCAAAAGATGTTGAATCATCTTTTAGAGTTTGATCTTCTTCTCATTCAGCCACCATCCTAGCAATTTATTCCCGCTGACTTTCATGTTGACTTTCACTTGCCTAGGGAAACCCACACTGGGTTTGGACTTCCAATGAGATGACTCCCAAGGGTATTTCTGCCTGAAGGCAGGAAGAGTTTTCAGGACTAGGTTTAATCATGATAATGTGGGATGAGAGCTTAGGATCATGTTTTCACTTGGACATTCACATTAACTGCACTTGTTTTATAGCATGCCTTCAGCAAGCTAGTACTTTTTAGACAGATAGGAAGGCAAAGACTGTGTCTCCAGGGAGATGGCAGACCAGCTAGGTGGCATATGAAAGAGGAAAAGATATCATGTTATAGCAGAAGCCAGATAGTTAAAGAGCAAAGTATTGTGTTAGTCTCATGCTCTGGCATGTCTTAGCCAGCAAATTAGCTGGTATTTTGTGATGCTGTTACTCAGCAGCTTAGACTTCCTCTGTTCAGGGTGATATGGGAAGGACTCTAAGCTTTAAATAATGAGGAGCTCTGAATGGAGACCCTCTAGCACACAAATGTAACCTGTCATGATCTTGCCCCACGGGAGAAGAGATCAAGCAATATTTTGTTGCTTGAGTGGGAGGAGTAAACACTTTTGTTGGAGGATCAGACCCATCTGCCCTTGATCTGGCATGCTTATACAGCTGGCCTTGCATGATCTCTGCAGCCTCCCAAGTGAATTGCAGCCTTGTACTCACTTCAGAGCCATCTATTACTCCCCACTGTGTATGTACCCACCTAAAAATCCATAACTGGTCTCGCATCGAATCAATGCTCACAGTCAACTTGTATCTAAACAAATCGAATAAAGCTAAGAGCTCTGAAGATCCTCTTATTTATCCCATGACAAGCAGTGAGACTCCCAGTTCTTCTGCTCCTGACACCTTTGTCAATAAAATCTGCAGATTGCACAATATAAAGTTGTTTTATAATTCATCTCCCTGACAATAACAGAACCTTTGAGCAGCAGTGCTTTATGTGGGTATCACGAAAACAGTGCTCAAGCAGAGGCTGCATCAGCAAAGTGAAAAAATAAAATTTTGTTTCTCCTGAAGAGTCACATTTTAAGCAATTTTTTGATGTAATGAAAAATATCGGATTTGATTTTAAAGAAGAATTTATATTTGGCTGGCAATTGGATTGTAAGTAAGAATCATAAGACTTGTTAGATCATGTATTACATTCTCCATCCACTACAGCAGGTTTTTCAGAACTGAGGTCTAATTCCATTATTTCAAAAGAACAAAACATCAGATTTATGGAATGTAACGTAACTGCTGCTGTATTCACCCTCTGAAGAAGGCTTTTAGGCAGTACCCCCAAAACTAACTGCTGACAAAATAAACTGCGAGTGGAAATGATGGCAGCTGGATATCTGTTTCATTGAGTTGAAGGTGATATCAGCTCAACTGCTTGCTCTAATTTGTATTCATGGCTATTTATATGAGCGCATAGTAGGAGATGTTATAAAGGTTGTGCCCCAAGTTTTTAATATGTATGGTATTTATCCTAGATTTAGAGTTACAACTCAAGCTGTTTCTGTCTCTTACGTAAATACTGCGCCAGGTTTTAAAATAGAGGCAGAATTTTCAAAGCCAAGCAGAGTACTTAGGCATGAAGTTTCATTCATTTCAGTGGAAAGCTATTATAGGTCAAAACCCTGGACATATGATTTAGGCAGGTGGATTACATGTGTATTCAGTGACTTCAGATCATTTGATCTGCAAGAAGGAACCCAAAGTTGGATTTTAAACCCATTCTTAGTATTTTATTAATTTGCCTCTGATAAGAATTCAATTGATTGCTTTGTTTCAAACTTTAATTCTTACTTTTAATATAATCAAAACAAAACTGACGGTAAAAGAACTGTTTTCAATACAATTATGGAACAAAGTTATTGGGCAGAGACCTCCAGCTCATACGTTACTTAAAGTACCAAAATGCTTGTGAATGAATGGACCTGACACAGATATAGTGGAATAATAGTTTGTACCTCAGAAGTAACTAGCCAAGGACACTCTGAAGTTTTAGTAACAGTAATCTAAAAACGAGAAGTAATGTTTCCTCATTGTACAGATATGTGAGGAAGGCCTAGAAGTGTCAAGTGACTTGACAATTTCCTCTGAGTAGCTGGAAAAGATTAAAAAATTATCTATTAGCTTCCAATTTCTCTTTCTTATTGATTGATTGATTGATTGATTGATTGATTGATTGATTTGAGTGCTTGATAGACGTGCTAGTGGAGGAGCTGAGATTTGTAGACTATTTGGAGCCTGCAGGGTAGCAAAGCCGTGGACACGTGGTATAAAATATGCAACAGAGCCGCTGCGTACTAGTGGGTTTTGTATTTCGGCGAGACCAGACTGCGCCTCAAATGTGTCATTATCCTTCATAAAGAAGTTTCGTTCTACTCTTGAATCAGCTCACATTGTTAATGTGCTCATCAGCCAACTCAGAAGGATCTACAGACAGCTGCAAGGAATCTAATTAACATTTGACTACAAAAGAAGAAATTACAACCACTATACTATTTAATCTGTCAGCAAAGGTCTGGATTAGAAATGGGTTCAGTATTTCTCAGTGGCTTTTCCTCTGTTTTAATGCAATAGAATCATAGTCATTAGAGGTGGAGAAAACCTATTAATTTATCCTGTCCATCTAGCATGGCTGCTGCTTTGGATGACCCTAAGAAAACCTCTTTGTCTATGATTGTCTCCATCAAACACCTGCAGACTGTTATCATCTCTACTTTTAGTCATCATATACATGGGCTTAAGTAATTCACGTGTCGTGGTTTAACCCAGCAGGGAGTTAAAACCACCACCCAACCCTTCGCTCCTTCCCCCACCATGGGATGGGGGAGAGAATAAAATAAAAATTGATAAATATTTGTGAGTTGAGAGAAAAAGAGTTTAATAGGAGAGAAAAGGAAGATGATGATGGTGGTGATGATGGCAATGATGATAATGATGATGATGATAATAAAAATATACAAAACAAATGATACATGATGCAACTGCATACTGATCCCAGCTAGTTCCCAAGCCGTAGCTCTGCCTGGACATTCCCCCCACCTAGTTTTTATGCTGAGTATGACATCATATGGTATGGAATATCCCTTTGGCCAGTAGGGGTCAGCTACTCTGGCTGTGCCCCCTCCCAGCTGCTTGTGCCCCTCCGGCAGAAGGCTCACATCTCCTCACTGGCAGGGTCTGGGAAGCTGAAAAGTCCTTGACTTAATTGTAAACACTGCTGAGCAACAACTAAACATCAATGTGTTTGAAACATTATTTTCATGCTAAATCCAAAGTACAGCACTCTAACAGATTCTAGGATGAAAATTAACTCTATCCCAGCTGAAACCAGGACAGATGTCATGTTTCCCTGCAAATCGAAACTTCCGTCTTTCTTAAAACACTTTCCAGTGTTCCAGCATCTCCAGCATGGTAAAAGAGTGCTCTTACCATCCAGAAATATCTATTTTGTATGCAGATCTATCAGCTATTTAGTTTAAAGTCACCATTAGCAGAGGAATCATTCAAAGTCACTCCGTGACTTTTTTTTTCCTAAAAGAGAAGAAACAATATTTGAATTTTTGTGTGATAACTGCTCTCTAAAGCATAGAAGATAAAGCAAAAGTATTAACAACCACAGAGCAGTTTGAAAGGGAATAGCTTTTTCAGATTAATCTGAATGTTCAGAGGGTTTTTTTTTTTTTCTGAACAAATAGGAACAAACAACAAATTGTTTGGATCAGACAGAGGGATTGTGTTGACAGCAGACATATGAATGATACTGTTTTTACAGATGGACTGGTGAGAATCAAATTGAAGTTATTGATCTGTATTTGTGTAGGATCCTGCTAAACAGAAAGCTTTGAGGGCTTTGCCATTAACAGCATGGGTCATTTTACCAACTAGGAAGGGCAACACACTCTGTTTCTGTCATACACGCCCCATTGCTAGCGCAACAGAAGATGCCTAGTCTTCAAAAAATGTCAAGAGCCCTTCTGTGGAGATGGGGATAATCCTTTCCAGATATAATTAAAAGCCTTTCCTCTTCCCTCAACAGGCACACGCACAAAAGATAATTCTTTTGAGGCAATACATCAACAAGCTGGGAAAAAAAAACAAACAACAAAGTTAACTTTTTAACTTCATTAGCTTTGCATCTTCTGTTTAGCTTAGACTGAGCACGGACTGAAAAGAGTAGGAGGCGACAGTAGGTCCTCAGGTCTCAAATTGATTAGTGCCTTTGGAAGAGTGCAGAGAGAAGCACAGATCTTGCTCAAGAAAGGCAACTTTGGGTCTTCTCTCTCTAGAGCCTGTATTGCAAGTTCTCATTAGTGACTGATCTCCTTGGGAATTTGAGCTGGTGGAAGCAAGTAAAGAGCTTATTTGTCATCATAGTTTCTGGTGGGGCTGGGACCACCACCAGCCTGATTCATTGGGCTCACATAATCGCAGCCACTGGGCAGTAGGAGAGAAATACTTAGGCTACTAGTGTGGAAAGAAATACTTAGGCTATCTATATATATACTTTTATTTTTTTTTAAAGTATGTGATTCATGAAATTCATTTGTTGTTAAAGGAAGGATGGTTTTATCAGCTGAAACATATTTCTTTCTTGTTTGCTTTGATATTATCGGACTTATGTAGAGGGATCACGTTTCAATATGACATCCATGGACTGATGCTAGATAAGGGCAAAGTATTTGTACCTTCGTAATCAGTTTCCCCCATATGTAGAGTAACATTTCCCTTATCAGGGAATGGAAAACTAACCGAGGCATCTGATTTCAAAACTTGCAAATGTATCCCATTTGACTTCAAGTCACTAGGAGGAGGAAGGGTAGAATGTGTTAACCTTAACCAAACTTTAGATCGAATTATTTAATCCCTGTGCTTCTATCCTCTGATGCTCTTACCTAGGAACGTTGTAAGGTGATCTGAAGTACTGTTTTCCTCAGGCATGGATTATTATTCATTTTTGCTGTTTCTCAAGGTTAAGTGGAGAAAATCAGAAAAATGCCTATGGTTATAACATCTCTTCATGTATTGAAAAAAAAAACCAAAAAACTTTAAGAACTTTATCCACTTAAACAAAAGACAAGTTTTAGGGTTTTTTGTTATTAGAAAAAAAAAAATCTATATCTTCTGTTTATTAAAAATGAACTTCAGGAGGACAGCAACAGTTTTCTGTAGTTACATTCTGAGTATTCCACTGCTGCCAACAGAGGTGCATTGCCAGAAAGGTCAGCAAAATACAGAAGAGCACTTATCCACTCCTCTTCTGGCTTTTTTTTCCCCCTACATTTCTGTCTGAAGCTGAGAGACGATGTTGTCTTTCAATCTGAGCTCAGCCATGGAAAAGACGACTAACCACTGATATTTGGTGAGAATGACACTTGTAGCAGAATTGCCAATGAAAGAGTTTGCCAAAGCTCAGCACAGATGTAACCGTCGCTGAAAACAATGTGAAACTTGTATTAAAGAGGGGATATGGAAAGCTTTTCATAGTTGCTGTGTTCACATATATTATTTAGAGGCTGCGTGTTAAAACTGCTGAGTTCTTGCTCATTAGATTATCACTGGTGATAGAGTGTAATGATACTAAATAAGGTCTGTAGTATGCAGGCTTGAACATACAGACCTTAGTGCAACCAGTGTCTTTGCCCTAGAGCGACATATAGTATGAAATGGCCTTAAATTAGAAATGAAATAGATTTCAAACCTTTTTAAACTGTAAAAGAGATTTAATGAGAACGTAAAGTAAGTCAGAGTTGGTCCAGTAGCAGACAGGAGGTAGTCAAAGCACTGTGCCGGTGTCAGATACCAGGAGAGAGGTCTCAACAGCCATAGCTCTGTAGTCAGGCCTGGATGAAGCTTGTGTAAGACCACACTTCCACAAATTACGCTGCAAACTGGTTTTTTTAAAAAGCAAACAGCCCCCAACTATGGTGTGCTGCAGAACTCCATTAGAATGCCTTTTTAGCAAGGTTATGAATTTTCAGTAATTGCTGTGGTAATCCATATTTAGCATCTGCAGGATTACTTTTAATCAGCTTTGAGAATATGATTTGACACCGTTCATTTTATGCTTCAGCATTTAAACAGTTAGGCTGAAAAAAAAAAGCCATCATTTTGCTGACTTAATTTAAAGCCAATAACAGTAAAACAGTGAGGGTAAGAGGGAGGAGGGAGATTTGGTTACCAGCAAAAGATGAGGAAAATGGCCATGTGCTGCTTTAAAAAAAGCACTCATTGGATCAATAATTGCAGTAATAAAATGAGACTTTGTTCTGCTGTACTTCTTTTCCTCCGTAGATCTCGAGGCCCTTATGCATTATAGTAAAGAGTAGCATGTGTTCTGCATATTTCTACATGTTTTTTTTCTGTGGGTCTTAAATACATCACCTCTGTGTGTGTGTGTGTGTGTTGCATATCATATTTCATTGCTGCTTTCTTTTCAATATTAACTTTTCCACAGCCTTCCTCTTAAATGCGTTATTGCTTCTAATCATGGACCAGGACCAAGTCAGTACATTCCTTTTGCTCATGGGGTGACCAATGTTTTTATGTGAGATACCTTCTCTAGGGCAGATACAGGATTTTTTTTTTTCCCCAGGAAATGCTTTGCAATCAGATAGTTTCCAACCAAGTGGTTCTTACCTTGTGCCTTTCCGCTGTGTGTTTTACTGTGTTTCCTGAGAGGTGGAAAGATACTAACATGTCTCTGCGTGGACATGGCATCACAGAATCATAGAATCACCTGGGTTGGAAGAGACCCTTAAGATCATTGAGCCCAACCACAGTGGAGACTTGGTCTCAACTTGCCTAGATCACAACCAGAGAATACATATATTCATAATATATGCATATATACATAGTTGATCAATAACATGGTGTTTATTTCAGTGGGTTTTGTTGCCTTGGTGGCTTCAGTTAACCTTGATGTTCTTTATGAGAAGGGATAAAGCTGAGCATTTGCTGCTGTGACTGTCCTGAGGGAATCTGGGTCTGATATTGATGGACAGTAGAGGTTTTTAAGATCATCTGTGGCGACTTGCTGCAAAGTACAAAACAAACCCATCTCCCAAATGCTTCAGAGTAGGAAAGAGCTATTCTTGTTTATTATTTAAATGAACCCTCTTAACCTGTTATTGAATGGGAGGAGATGGTCCAGCCAGGTATAAAAAAGCCAGACTGTAGAGGATTTACCCTTCCAGTAAATCCCCACCGCTAGAAAGTTGCCTCTTACTGCAGGTCCTTCTCTTCAGCCTCTATCCTTTGCCAAGACTGGCTGGCTTCCCTCTGAGCTGGTAATGTGGGAAACAAAGTCCTCTGTGCCAGGCAGGTCTAGAGGTTTGAATTCAGACCTTCCCTTTATTTACAGGGGAAATAAACTGTGCCGAGTCGGTCACACACTTTCACAGCGGTGAAGTGGGTTCTCAAGCCTTGCTACACACAGGGTCAACAAATCCCGATAAAAATCAGGGCGAAACTGAGTACTTTCATGATGCCTCTTTCTAAAATCACAGTGTTTGATAAAATATAAGTAGTGGTTTAGTCTATTTACAAGTCCATCCAAGATAAATTCCTGAGAGTAAATTCAAGTGGCCCCCTCCAAGGCTCTCCTGTGTGTTTAGCGAAAAGGTAATTGAGCTGTAATGATGAGGAGAAAAGCACTGGATGAGATATTCTAAATAAAAAAAAAAAGTCTTTTTTTTTTCTCTTCAGCAAGGACACTACATCCATAACAGAGCCAGCATCCACAATGCTGTACATCTAGCCTGCCTCAACCCTTATTTCAAGGTCTGAGAAAAGAGTTCAAAGAATTAGTGCCTATTTCATGCTATTCTTGTGGCAGGATCATCACCACTAGCGACAGGAATGGTAATATTCTCATTTTCCAGAGGCTGCTTTGTAGCCATTGGATGGAACAACTTTATGATAACTGCAGCAGCCTGGGAGGGGAAATACGAAGTTGATTTTTAGCTTAAGGCATTGAGTCCATCGAGCTATCCACATGCAGTGCTCTGTGAACTGAAAATTCTTAAGTTTGAGGCAGACTCTGATTTTAGTTCAGAGCCTCTGATATTTATTAATGTTGTCAGTGTGTCATTGGTGAGGTACAAATGATTTAAAAGAGATATTCAAAGAGTTCTTGAATGTGACCTTATCTAAATTTCTTAAAGTGCTCAGGAAATGTCCTCCAAATTTGAATGTCTCCTTTAATGCACATTGTTCCCAAGGCTTTTTTTCCTCCCCCAGCCAATAAATGAAAAACACAGAATAGGTTTTTCTCTGCTCTGCTCTGGAATGTCAATTGAACTGAACCAAAAAGAACAAGCATAGGACTCCCATGCCTCTCAGATGTTCCTGTGATGTGCTAATATCAGGTCCTCGGTAAATACATAGACCTATTCTTGCTCTAGGTGTGATGAATAGTCAACAACTATTAATTTCACTCACAGCCAGATTATACTTTAAACCAACCAATAAAAACCTTCTAACTTGGCATAGTCCCTTGAGGAGAAAAACAGCTGTTCAGTGGTAGCCAGGCCAAGATGACAATTAAATGGGAATTGAGAACTTGCTGGATCTCATCTGCAGCACTGGCAAGACACGGAGCACTGCTGCTGCCTCCCATGCATGGTGGGTCGTGTCTCTCCTGAGGGCTTCTCAAGGGGACAGGGTGTGGGACCATGCTGAGGCAGAGCTGGGGCTTGAGGTCCTGCATGCCAGGAGACTGTCCTGGAAGGCACATTGCTGGGGTCACCCCAGAGATCTTGGCCCTGCTCAGTACAGGGCCCAGGCATGCCTAAAGACATTCCACCTACCCAGCATTGTCATGATGGGCTGGTGTTTAACCTAGTTGACAAATCTGTCTTCAATATGTGCATTTGTCTCTTCCTGCAAGACCTTGAGGCTTTGGTGTGGGTACGGAGGTCTGCTGAAGCACAGGGCTATGCAGGGTGGGACCTGAAAGCTGGTGAAGTTTTGCAGCAGGACAGAGCCTGCCTGGAAGTCGTTGGCACAATGGAGAAGCTAAGGAAGGTTTCTGAGGGCACTTGCAGGACATAGAGCAGGAGTCCTTGTACCCAGAAATGAGACTAAAGAACATGAATATGCCAGAAGAAAGGTGGGACAAAGAGGACACGTTGAATACAGCCAAAGCCTGAAAGCTGAGACATTGCAGCGTGGTGTGGGTGTGTAATATGTTAGAATGGTTCATCAAAGAAGAGCACCATTGAAATGGGAGATGATGACCCTGGAGAAGGTACAGCGGGCAATATGCTGCCAGCTTTCAAAATGGATCTTCAGTCAGGTACATGGTTCTGGTGTCACCCACCACTGTAGTGCCACCATGGCTGCGTCTGGGTTGGCCATGCAGCAGCTACACTGAGGATGAGAAGGGATGAGGTGGCTCAGGAGGGAGAGTGGAGCTAGTTGCATGACAGGAAGGATCTATGTGTGTGCAGGTAGCATGGGGTGAGTTTGGGTGGGGGTGAAAGACTGTGAACACCATTCAAGACCAAAATTAATACTTTTAAAAGCCTTCAGGCTTCAGCAAGCAACTTAAGCACAAACACAACTTTAGGCATCTAAATGGCATCAGTAGAGGGCTGAGTTCCCATTTCCTAAAAATCTTATTGGTTTGGCAGGCTGAATCCTTAACAGGGGAATAAAAACCAACCCTGAAACTCTTTTATAATGTAAAAGGGGACTTCATGTAAGTGAGAATGAAGACCAGGCAGACTCACTCTGAACCGCTCGGTTGGAGTCTAAAGCACAGGCCGGTCACAGGAATATCTGTTGCTCAGATTTCAGCACTCGTTTTCCTCCAGGAAAACTGTGTTATTTTTCATGCACAAGCCTGCATCTTCATTCAGCAGTACTTCAGGGCTGTGCTGAGTTATCGGCATTGATCTGGAAAATGAAAGGCGCCTTGCTGGCAGCAAAGCACAAACTCTCTGAGCCCTGGAGCAAATTGGAACAAGGCAACCCAGACAAGAGCAGGCAGTGTCCTGTTACATATACATGTATGTTTATAACATAGATATGTGTGTGTACACAAGTGTTTGGCCAGAAAAATGTCCAATATCTACAGTCAGCCTGACTTTAAGATATTTTTGGTTGATTTTTTTTTAAAATATTATTTTTAAAAAGAAATTTGACATGGAGGTACTGTAGACCAAACATATGCAGTCTTATGTATGTATAAAAATGTAACCTTTAGAAAACCTGAGAAGTTAATTATATCCTTAAACATAGACTAGCAGCCAAGAATAATGTTTGTATATGGGGCTGAGAAGTGTGCAGAATAGAGTTTTTCATAAAATCATGGAAATTAGAGATAGAAAAGGCCTATTAGATCATCCCAGACATTCCCTTGGCACTGAGGTACAGGAGAGCAGGAAAAGAAACAAGCAAACAAACAAACAAAAAGCTATAAATTGCCTGTTTTTGCAGTGCAAACAGCAGTCCAGCAATGGCCACTGCAGTTGAAGTTATGCAGTTGTCAAAACTGATATACAGAAAGAAAAAAGGGAGCTTGGAGCTTTCTTTAAATGCCTTGGGCTTTTTCTTTCTCACATAACAAGTTTTCCATGAACCTTAACATTGAGAGTTTTTATCTCGTTTCCAATGTTGAGTGATTAAAAATCAAAAAGGGAGATAATTATCTTGACACTGACACAGCGTTTTATGTATTCAAATAATTAAATAATTCTTGCAGAGAGCCGGTAAAGTGGGTATGTAAATCTGCTGTATTGACAAGCATTTTATCATTGCCAATGGATTTAGAAAAGAGGCTATTGCTCTTGCTTTGTCCCTGAGGAAGATGAAGCAGAGGTGAAATGACTATGAAGGCCAGCTGTTGAGTCAGTGACTGAGCTAGGATAAAACTCAGGAATGTATTTTTTTGGTTTTTTTGAGTTTTCCAGTGTTTCAGGGCTGGAGCCTTCCTGCGTAGCTCTGAAGGGAGTAACTAAAGACACCGGCTCTTTATAACCACTGAAGCAGGGCAATTCTATAGGCTGGGCACACCTGTACTAACTGCTAAAATCATTATGGTCTTCCCTAATTAAGATTGGCAGAGTGCTTGCTGCTAGTTATATATCCTTGTAATGGATATAACATTAAACATTCTGAAGTGGCAGCTGAAAGGGTTTTAACAATGTCCACTTTGGATTACAGGTCTACATTTTCTTGAAGGTCTTTTATTTCTTGGCTGGTTTTGGTTGTTTCTTTTAAAAAATTGTTGGCAATGCAACTATTGACTCTCGGAGAGAAGGATGAGGGGTTTTTTTGTAAGTGTAATGATTTTATCCTATTTGCTTTCATTTAATTTGGAAATGGAAACCATATCTTTAATGCTAATTAGGCAGCACATTACTTAGTCTTCCTGTCCTCATGTAAATAACAATTAGCAATAATTTAGCAGTTGTACACTCTGGCATCTTCTAAGCCATACCATTGTATACCATTCCAAATTCCTTTGCATTAATTAGGATCATAAGCCAATCAGCACTAATTAAGAAGAAAATAAGTATAATAACAAATGAAACAAAGCTAGTGATTTGTATCTGTTCAGTAGTTCTTTTTCCCTCTGCAGTTTATCAAATAGTTGTAATGCGTAGGAACTTCTTCTAATTGAAACTAATTATGAGGTTTCCCCTGCTACTTTGAGCCTCATGTTCAAATCCCACGAAGCTCATTAAATAAGTAACAAAGCTGGAATCTTTAGCACATATTGTAACTTGGTTCATGTTAATTAGCACCACGTTTCGGAGGCAGTAAGAGACTGTTCAGCAGTGAGAACTACCTAAAGGGACATTAGTTGGGGAATTTTTGCAGATCTAAGAGGCTGTGCAGAGATCTGAGGTAGGTATTGATGGGCATTATCAGATATGGCTGAAATGTCACACATCCGCCTCAAGACTGCATGCTAAATACAGTGCTTTTGCAATTCAGCCCATTTTGACACTGTCTTAACGTCTGTTCTTATTTGGAGCAAGCATCTGGGTAAATGCAGATACTTAAATATGCAGTCATCACATCTGAAGGTCATTCCTGTCTGTCGTTGACTGTGCCATAAAATAGCATACATTTTCCACCACTGTTTGGGGTATCATTAGCACTATTCCACTTCCAGAAGTGGGCAGCAATCTAGATGCCAACATCTTTGTAGATCCCAGGCCTGTTCATCAGATAATTGCTACGCCATGTTTAATGACACTCAGAATAAATGTGATGGGATGTGCCGTTTAGCTGTATGTAGTAATTCATAGGTAAGCAGTCAGTATTGAATACAGTTCAAGGTGGCTGAAAGAAATCTGCATGCTTCTCACTACAAATTCAACTTGTTGTGAGCCGTTTTCGGTACAATCTTAAGAGACAGAGCCACACACTGATCTTAAAGCAGGCTGCTGCCTTGCTGCTGTGCTGCCACTCTCAATCTTCACAGACAAAGACACGCATGACCTGATCTTATTGGAAAATCTCACATGCCCTGAAACCAGACTGAATCAGAACAAATCACAGTCTAGTTTGTGCTTGCACACTATCCCTTTCCAGCTGACATTGCTTGGAGATCGCTAATTAATTGACTAATTAATTAAAATACCCTAAAAGTAGTGCAGTTACTCTGACACCTTGGATATTTTGTTGTTGGATCTTCTCCCAGCTGCGTGTGTGCAGATTGTCAGAGATCTTGCACCCCACCACCAGCCCCCACCTGCTCTTCTTGGGGTGGTAAGTGTGGCCCAAAAGCCATGCACAGAGGCAGGGTCATCCATGCTTTCCTCCTGCCTGGGAAGGCAATATCTGGGCATCTCACAGGCAGGGAGGCCAAGCTTCAGAGTACAGTGGTAACTCCTAACTCCCTTTGTAGCCAAAGCAGGAAATCTCTTGCAAATCAGGAGGAAGGAAGAGCTGGTGCCACTTTTTCTCCTCTGTATTTCCAGGCAAATTGGTTTTCATCAAATGACTATTGTAATTTGAAGTACTGTTTCATTAAGTATCATGAAAAAGCCCACAAAGTATCATCGCAGCCTTCCCAGATGAAAAGAGAGGCCCCATGTAGATGGTGAAACTCTGAAAAACTGTGCAATCCAAAATTACTGAAGTTATGTAAAATGCCTCTTCTTTAATCTGATAAAACAGTCAGATCTCCAGATGGAAACCCAAATGAGATCACAGAATCACAGAATCACAGAATTGTAGGGGTTGGAAGGGACCTCGAGAGATCATCGGGTCCAACCCACCTGCCAAAGCAGGCTCCCTAGCTCATATTGCTCAGATAGGCGTCCAGGCGGGTCTTGAATATCTCCAATGAAGGAGACTCCACCACCTCCCTGGGCAGCCTGTCCCAGTGCTCAGTCACCCTCACTGTGAAAAAGTTCTTCCGCATGTTGGTGCAGAACTTCCTATGCTCCAACTTGCAGCCATTGCCCCTTGTCCTATCCCCACAGACCACTGAAAAGGGGCTGGCTGATTCCCCCTGCATCCCCTGCTTCAGATAATTATAAACTTTGATTAGGTCCCCCCTTAGTCTTCTCTTCTCAAGGCTGAACAGTCCCAGCTTACTCAGCCTTTCCTCATAGGGGAGATGCTCTAGGCCCTTAATCATCTTCGTAGCCCTTCTTTGGACTCTTTCCAGGAGATCCCTGTCCTTTTTATACCAAGGAGCCCAGAACTGGACACAATACTCCAGGTGGGGCCTGACCAGGGCAGAGTAGAGAGGGAGGATCACCTCCTTTGACCTGCTGGCTACACTCCTCCTGATGCATCCCAGGATCCCATTGGCTCTCTTGGCCACCGAGGCACACTGCTGGCTCATGGCCAACCTGTCATCTACCAGGACCCCCAGGTCCTTCTCCACTGAGCTCTTCTCCAGCAGGTCATCCCCCAGCCTGTACTGATACAAACAGTTGTTCCTTCCCAGGTGCAAGACTTTACACTTGCTTTTGTTGAACTTCATCTGGTTTCTCACTGCCCAGCTCTCCAGCCTGTCCAGGTCTCTCTGGATGGCAGCGCAGTGCTCCTGCGTGTCAGCCACTCCTCCCAGCTTTGTGTCATCGGCGTACTTGCTGAGGGTGGATGTTATTCCCTCATCAAGATCGTCAATGAAGATATTAAACAGGACTGGACCCAACACTGAGCCCTGGGGAACACCGCTGGTAACAGGCCTCCAGTCAGATTCTACTCCACGAATCACAACCCTCTGGGTTCGGTCCGACAGCCAATTCTCAACCCACCTCACTGTCCACTCATCTATCCCATGCTTTCTCAGCTTTGCTATCAGGATGTCATGGGAGACAGTATCAAAGGCCTTGCTGAAGTCAAGGTAGATGACATCCACTGCTCTCCCTCCATCTACCCAGCCTGTCATGAGATCGTAGAAGGCTATGAGGTTGGTCGAGCACGATTTCCCCTTAGTGAATCCATGCTGACTACTCCTCATGACCTTCTTCTCTTCCAATTGCTTGGAGATGGCATCCAGAACAAGCTGTTCCATTACCTTTCCAGGGGCAGAGGTGAGGCTGACTGGCCTATAGTTACTAGGTTCCTCCTTCTTGCCCTTTTTAAAGACTGGAGTGACATTGGCTATCCTCCAGTCTTCAGGCACTTCTCCTGTCCTCCAAGACCTGTCGAAGATGATAGAGAGCGGCTCAGCAATCACCTCCGCCAGCTCCCTCAGCACATGTGGATGTAACCCATCTGGGCCCATGGATTTGTGTGCATTAATCCCTTTGAGCCGCTCCTGGACCTCCCCTACTTGAACCAGAGGGAAATTCTTCATTTCCCAATCAGTCCTACTCTCATCCAGTGTCTGTGGGTCCCGGGGGGCCTTTGAAGTGAAGACCGAAGCAAAGGCGGCATTCAATATCTCCACTTTCTCAGCATCCCCCGTAACCAGGACACCCTCCTTATTCAGCAAGGGACCTACATTATCCCTGGACATCCTCTTACTGTTCACGTGTCTAAAAAACCCCTTTTTATTATCCTTTATGTCCCTTGCCAGCTTAATTTCCAAGAGGGCTTTAGCCTTCCTAGTTGCATCCCTACAGGCCCTGACCACATTCCTGTATTCTTCCCAGGTGCTCAGACCCTTTTTCCACGATTCATAGATCTTCTGCTTCTCTTTGAGTTTGCTCAATAGCTCCCTGTTCATCCATGCAGGTCTTCTGCCTCTCTTTCCCCATTTCCTCCTCAAAGGGATGCATCGTTCCTGTGCTTGGAAGAAGTGCTGTTTGAATGCTAGCCAGCTCTCACAGGCTCCCATTCCTTCAAACAGCGTAGCCCACGGGATAGCCCCCATTAAGTGGCGGAGGAGATCAAAGTTAGCTCTACCAAAATTCAGGGTAGCTATCCTACTTTTTGGCTTGCTTCTTCCACCCAGGATCATGAACTGAACCATTTCATGGTCGCTTTGCCCTAAGCTGCCCCCGACCTTCACTTCCCTAACAAGTCCATCCTTGTTAGTGAAAACAAGGTCCAGCAGCTGCCCTCCCCTTGTGGGCTCCTGCACCATCTGTAGCAGGAAATTGTCTTCAACACACTGCAGAAATTGTCTGGACTGCATACGACTGGCCGTATTGCTTGCCCAGCAAATATCTGGGTAGTTGAAGTCCCCCATAAGGATCAGTGCCCGGGAACTTGAGGCTACTTCTAACTGTTTATGGAATGCGTTATCTACCTGCTCCTCTTGATCAGGGGGCCTATAGCACACTCCCACAACAATGTCCCCCATACCGGTTTGCCCCTTGATTTTAACCCACAAGCACTCGACAGAAGGTTCATCCTTCCCCAGGTGGAGCTCAACACATTCTAGGTGCTCTCTCACATAAAGAGCAACTCCTCCACCTCGCTTCCCTAGCCTGTCTTTCCTAAAAAGCACATAGCCATCCATGACAGTGTGCCAGTCGTCCAGGTTGTCCCGCCACGTCTCTGTGATTGCGATGAGATCATGGCCCTGCGACCGCACAAAGATCTCTAGTTCTTCTTGTTTGTTCCCCATGCTATGTGCATTTGTGTAAAGACAGTTCAGTGGTGAAGCAGATGTAGGTATCCTCAACGGCCCACAGCGAGATTTCTGACAGGGGACTGGCAAAAGTGGCTCCACGGAGGAGTACTCAGGGCAGTCCACAGAATTTTCCCTACTCTCACGTGGAAAAACGTCCCCAAGTCCACGACTGTGCTGTTGGTATTTACCTCTTCCCACCGTCAACTCCCCTTGTGTCTCCCGAAGCCTAACCCTGGCAGCCGCCTTAATATCCCCTTCCCCCTTCCTAACTAGTTTAAAGCACGATCGATGAGCCCTGCTATCTCCTGGGCGAGGATCCGCTTTCCTTTATAGGACAGGTGAGCCCCATTAGCAGTACTCATGCCAGGAGCAGAGTACACCATCTTTTGGTTAAAGAATCCAAAGTTCTTGCGCCGGCACCAGCCTTTTAACCACACATTCAACTCGTGGGTTATCCTGTCCTGCTCTGAGCCCCTCCTCCCACAAGTGGGGATAGAGCAGAATATTATTTGGGCTCCACCCCCCTCAACAGAGCGCCCCAGGTCCCGGAATTCCCTTTTGACAGCTTGCAGGCTACACTTTGTGATTGCGTCCCTGCCTGCTTGAACTATCAGTAAGGGATAATAGTCAGTGGATCTTACCAGGCCTGGTAGCCTTCTGGTAATATCCCTGACCCGGGCTCCAGGGAGGCAACACACCTCCCTGCGTGTAGGGTCTGGCCTACATATAGGCCCTTCTGTCCCTCTGAGAAGGGAATCTCCTACTACGACTACCTTCCTCTCTTGCCTAACAGAGGCAGTCTCAAGGCGTGCAGATGACCACCTCACTCTAGGCCTCCGCTTTCTCTGAGGCAGAGGGGCTCCATTCATCTCCTCAGGTACCTCCTCCTCAACTGTCAGGGCCCCAAACCTGTTGCTCAGGGACACCTGAGGGGGTGGGGTAGGTAGGCAGGGGGAGTGCCTATGACGCCGAGTCGGGACTGTCTTCCAGGCCTCCTCGGGGTTTGGGTCACTCCCATTAACCTGGCACGGGCAGATGTCCCATAGGTTACATGCACAGCTTGCAGAGACTGTGGGGATCTGCGCTATTGGAAGGGTTGTCCTCTACCAAAGAGGTAGTCTTTCACCTGGACAACTTAGTCCATGAATGATGAAATCTAGAGCACACAGTTGAACGTTTAAGTACTTCATGAAACTGAATCCAGTAGTGCACATGTCCCATTTGCTTGTCATGCATGAGAGCCAAGCAGGATGTCGACATTGATGTGTTTCTCTAATTTGATCAGTATGTCAAAGGACTTATTTTTCTGGGCAGTTAAAGTCAATCTTTATGAAAAACCTGTGGGGATTCCTGGATGTCAGGGAAGTACAATGATGGGAGGTGTCTCTGAGGACAACTTTGATAACCTGCCTTCTCCTAATGCCATCCTCCAAGGAGAAGAGGGGAGCATGGCTGGTGTTACTCTAATTGTAGTTACATTACGTGCTTTACAGGCAGAAATAGAAATAAACATCTTCAGCTGCCAATGTTCACTTTCCACTTTCAAGCATCTGGGGAAGTTACAGAGAGGAAAATGGCTGCAACAGGCTCCCCTTGCTCCCCTTCATGCAAACTGGAAGCTTCACTATGCATAAACATTAATGTATAGTACTCTTTTTTCTGTGGCAAGTCTTTGAAAAAAAGAAAACAGGGAATGCTTTTCTTACAAATATATCAAAACAGTTTAATAACTGGAGCATCTGGTCCTGCAGGAAACCTCCTGGTTCTTGCTGCTGGTCACAAGTATCATCCTTCACATTAGGTTTCTTTACCTGAAAACAAAATACCTTCTCATTTAAAATGGGGGTTTTAAGAAATAATTAAATAATAGAAGTTTAGGTTTGTGTTTCCAATCGAAAACTCATATGTTTAAAAAGAAGTAAAAGATGTAAGAAACTGAGTTTAATGAAAAATAAAATAGTTACTGAATCGTCTCAGCGTATAAACATGTTCTTGAGCCACCTATGAATGCAGGAGTGAGGCTTTCCCATTTCTACGTGGTTAAACTAGAAAAGTGGTCTCTAGAACTGGGAATACTCTCTCTCGAATACCCTGCAGGACACAGCAGAATGTGACCACTGGCTTTATTACTCAAGAGAACTTCTAGGGATGTCCTGATGGGAGCCTGAAGACCAAATGAATCAGGGAACAAAAGTCTTCTCTAACCCTTGGAGATAACTAATGGAAGGGGGAAACACAACCATAAAGGAAGGGGAAGGGAAAATGAGGGGAATTTCAACTGCATGGCCCTTGCACTGTGTAAAACAAAAATGAAAAGGGATGTTTTCTTTCTTCTAATAATAAGGGATTTTTTTCCCTTATACTTGTCATTTTTTTCTAATTATGATCTGTAAAGAAGTGGTTGTAGCAACTGCAGATGGGGAATGCTGGTACTTTCCACCCTTTCAGAGGCTCTTTGAGATTTGATTCGGGAAAATCTGTAAAACACTTTGAGATCTTGGCCTGAAAAATGTGAAATAACAGAAGTGACTTGCAACCCCTTTCCTCTATAATTGACCTAGGCAGGGAGATTTGTAATTGCTAAATCTATATGGGAAAACCTGGCATATCTCTAAGGCACTTCTGCTTTTTTGCCTTGATCTGAGTTGGAAAGGGTTAAAATTACAGGGAGTCTTACCTTCAGAAATGGAGAGGGAGAGGGAGGGAAGGAGAAAGAAATGCAAAAAAAAAAAAAAGCGCCCCTTTTTTGTGGAAAGGATTGGCTTCTGATTTCAATTATTTCTGAGTTGTAAACATTTTCAGGGACAAGGAATTCCTTTGAATACACATATTGCTATTTGCAAAAACCAGGGCCAGTCCAGTGGAATTTTGTTTTTGTCTCAGCAGAGTCATTTTATTCATCTGGGAGATTTTATTTAATACTCTGGTATTAATGACAGCAAGAAATTAAACAGTTGTTTCACTCATTTTTCTTCTTTTCAGTGTGTGTGTGTCTTTCTTCCCACCACCCCCCCTGCCCCCGTATCTTTATAATTATGTTTTAAGACCGTAAATGTTTCCAAAGGTAGTGCCAGATTTAAAATACTGGTTGTTATTACAATGTGTGGGTGGCTTTACCCTCTCTGTTCACAGCCTCCAGCTTTTATCTGCCCTGCTTCAATCCTCCTACTATAAGAGAGGAATCCGCGAAAATGAACTTATTTAGGGGAGAAGCAGCTTGACTCCTTTTATGATAATTATGATTATTTTAGTCTGCAGTGACTACCCTTTAGCAGGTAAAACAAAACAAAACAAAAAACCCCAAAAAAAAGGAGAAAAAGCTTTGAAAGCTTAAATTTTGAGGCAATAAATCAATCAAGCAGGCAACCCCCATCTCCCAGGCTTGCTTTCATCTCCCCCCACCTCCAGTTGCAAGGAAGTTACTCCTGTTTCATGCTGCCACAGTGGAGATGAGAATCGGGTCCTCATTCTCTGCCAAGCATGTTTAAAGCAGAAAGACATTTTTTTTCTAGGCTGCTGCGGCGTATCCCAAACCCTGCCGTCCCTTCTGCAGCGTACAGGGAGCGTGACGCAAATACCACACGTTGCAACAGGCACAGGGGAAGAGGGAAAGGGGATAATAGAGACAGCGTTGTCCTCCCCGGAGTGCCGTCAGTTTGCAGCGGCAGGGGTGGGAGGAAGGAAGGACGATGCGTGCACCACTTAGCAGGGCCGTGCTGCAGGTGGAAGGATGTAGGATTCTGGCTAATTCATTTGCGTTGCGTGTTTCTGCTGATGCAGTGGGCAGCTGCAGCGCCTGAAATGCAGCTCTCGTGGAGACTGCGCTGCGCGGATGGAGCTAAACCCAGAAGCACTGACCCAGCCAGCCCAGAATGGTGTGAGAAAGGAGGGTCAGTGCAGCTTGTTCAAGGCAGGCAATGGTGTCATTCATTCCAGAAGCATCTATTTTGTGTTGGGCTGAGTTGCTCCTTAAACCGTGTTGTCTACAGTGACCAGTGTCTGCTATGAAGGAAGGACCTGCTCAGAAATCAGTGTTTCCACTTGTAGGCAGCCACGTTCAGTCTGATGATGAGTCCCATTTCACTCTCTGGGAAGGAGGCAACAAGAGGTGCTGTCGTGTCAGATTTGTCCTGACTGGGTGGTAAATTAGTATTGGAAGGATGAGTCTGACCACAGCACTACAGCTCTTAAAGCTAATCTGTTTCTCCTCTAACTGCCTCTGAGCATTGCCAGAGGACAGAGAAAACTCATTGCATGCTCTGAGCACTGTCATGGGAGGCGGCAGGCTTGCATCGCACTTAGACTGAGGGTGAGTTAAACTCCCATTTCCCGTTTTTCTTGGTAAATGCTGTAATACTGGCATGGGGCTTCCCCTGCATTCATGGGGGAATTGGTGCCAATGTGGTTTTGATGACGTGGTGGTGACATGGGCGACAACATGGGTGCCAACAAGGTTTTGAAATGGGTGAAGTTGCTGGAGGATGGGTTGGTGTCCAGACAGACTTGTTTCCCAGTCCCTGTTTTCTCCTGCCTAGCTGGGATAGGGGAATCACACTTCAGAGACCTTTTTCTGTCCTTCTTCTCTATAGAGGGACCGGTTGTTCTGGGAACACCAAGTTGCACTCAGCGTCTCTGAGCAATAGGGTCAGCATCTCTGGTTTCACACATGACTTTCTTGAAGCTTCCTCAGGATTTCTCCTGGAGGAGGAACCAAGCATCACTAGGTCCTTGTCCTTGGAGCACCTCTCTTCATGAGGGAAACCAAGGCCTGAGGACAGAGGAATTTACTCCAGGAGCAGGGATACTCCAGAGCTGCAGAAAAACCCCTGGAGCAGCCAAAGGCTGTCCATTCTTTTCTTTGATTGTTAATGTGATTCTTTGTAATCATTACAGTTTCCCTTGTGTTTGAATGAAATGGGCTGTAAAAGTTTAGCGTTATCTGTCTACCTGCTCTCCTGATTATCTCGGCTCATATATGGCTGCTATCGACTCATTATCGGCATGGCACTGATCTGAACTTTGAGTTTACTGCTCTGTGGAAACACAGTAGCTACCCAGTAATGTGGTTATTTCAGCAGGCGCCCTTTTTTCCATGAGATAAGAAGAGAGTTGTATCTCTTTAGTGCTGTCATAAAGTTGTGTTAGTCTCTCAATAAACGGGAGGTTCTTCTTGCTGCTTAGCAGAGACGGAGCAGCTTACCTTTGAAACTGGGGTTTGGATGAACCTGGCTTCTCTTCAGTGAACCGGTGGCTAGCACTTTTGATGTGTCTGTCGATCCTTTAATCAGCAGAACTTTACTGAAATCAGGAGTTTTCCTGGTACGTTAAAAATGTTGACAAGTCAACTGCAAGGTTGTAATCTCAGGTCGTTTCTTTCTCCCTCCCCTTCTCTGTAGGGCAACAAAATGTTTGTGTTGCTTCAGTCCTTATTGCTTCAAAGCACTTTGAAACACGGCAGTGTGGTTTGAACTAACAGCTATGCAGTCAAAGTCTGTCTCTGGCATTTCAGCTTCAGCTGTTTATGTTCCAACTAATTAGCCATAACGTGTTGGACTGGGGATAATATATGAGAACTGTTATGACTCTTTCCCTATGCTCTAGTAGGTCGCAGTCCTCCATCAGTGACTTGAAAGTTCAAGAGCTGTTTTTTCCCAACTTTTCTGGAGAAGCAAATATTTTAGCTAAAAACACTTGATTTTTGCTACTATGGGTTATGGTCAATTTTGATTACATTTTCTGTCTCAAAAGCTATTAGTATATTCTAAACACATGTAAATAAATTGCTCAAGTGAGAGCAAAAGTGTTTGGGAAAGTCTGTGTGCCACCCAGACCAGAGGATGTAGGCTGGAAAGAAATTGTGAGAAAGGGGGGAAAAAAAAATAAACAAAAAATTCCATATTGTTTCATTTAAGTCCTTTGTACACAAAATAGTTTGGAATCCTGCTGAGCCCCCTGACTTGAGTTTGGGCTCTGAACCCCCTACTAGTCCATTAAAAAGAGAAGGGATTTTTACAAAGACTGGGCAAAAGCATGCAGCTGTGCTAACGTTTAGAGATTCTCATAACTCAGGTTCTGGTTTAGCAGCATCTGTAAAATTAACAGCTTTAAGTTTGGTTCATCCACAGGAACAGGGAGTCTGCTGAACACATGGGGTCTTAGCATAATATTAACACTTGTTTGCGGGGAGATCACACAGAGAGCTGCATATGGTTGGGGTTTAAACTGTTCCTGGGGTGCTGAGGGCATTTCTGATGAGCTAGGGTTGGTATTAAGGCCAGCGTGGTTCAGGATATGAGGATGCTGTGAACTTTTTGGAGTGCCGCAGTCTGTTTGTTGCCCTGGTTTCGAGTCTACAGGCGATCCTGAGGGACTTCGCCATCTGCAGCAGCCTCAGGCTTTCTTCTGGTGCTGGCCTGCTTCTTTGTAGGTCCCTGGTCAGCAGAAATCATATGGCTGAGAAAAAAGGTTTCAGCATTTTTATAGTTTCCAGAGAGCAACGTTGCCAACTGCCTTAACGCTCATCATTGCAGATTTCTCCCGCGCTGGTGGTGGGGAATGAGAAACCTGATGACATCCTCAGTATGAACTTCAGGAGAAGAGCTCAGGAGAGAGGGCAAAGCCACCCTTGCGGCTTTTCATTTCTAGTCTGAGATTAGAGGATGTTATTTGTTGCTCTGTCTCCCTGCCCGTTTATCCACCTGTCTGTTCTCACATAAACATCTATCACATTGTTCACAGCAGTCATGGCAGTCCATTTTTGATGTATATAAATCGCAATAATATCACAGCCACGGGCTGTGTCACGTTATTGTCAGCTCAATGGAATTATATCTCTGTTTACTAGAAGACAGGAGGAAACTGCAACGCTCTGCAACTCCAGGAGCTCAAAACCAGCTCCTCTGGAGGGAGATGTCATTTGCCCTCTGTCTTTAGTGTCCCTTTGCTGGGTAGTGAATGTTTTTTCTCACTCCACCTTCAGAGAAGCCTTAATAGAAAAACAAAAGCACCTAAACAGATCTTTTTATTTTTTTCCTTCTTTTTTTTCCCCCCTTTGGCCAAGTGCAATGTTTTCCTCCAGCCTGCCCTGTGGAGTTCACACAGATTTACTTGATCTTTCGCAAAACCACACAAACTTTCAAAACAAAGGCTGATAAGAAAACCTCTCCAAAGCCTTCAGGGATATCTTTATGCTTCCCCCCACTCACTCCCAGAGAATAGCCCCTCACTTTGTCTGCAGGAAGGTGCAGTAGCCATCCTCACCCCACGTGACTTAGAGCTACTGTTGAACAGGTGCCACCAGCACCGTGCCAACGCAGCCATCTCCAACGTGTGCGCATTGCCTTTGGCAAATGTTTCTTGACCAGGTCAGCTGGCAGATCCATTTGCCACGCTGCGCTGGATAAATTAAGGTCTCTGGCCCTCAGTCCCATGAAATATGTCAGGATGCTGTGCATGTGTTGTCTCTCTAATCCCCCTTCCCTCTCAACCTACTTGTAGCTCTGATGTCTTTATTTAAAACATCTGTGGCATAATATTTATATCCAAACCTTTTAATCTATTCCTGTCTCTATCAGAGGAAGATTACACTCTTTTTGGGGGCAGTACCTTCTTTTCAAAGATTTTTAATTACTAGCATGTCCCTAGCATAAATTAGCCAATTAGTAGGCAAGTAGCAAGGGGCGAATTTCTGGAGAGAAGGTAGCACATCAGATCAAGGTCAGATAAAAAACAGAGCTGAGCTACAGCCAGTTCCTTTGTCAAGGCCAGCAAGGGGAATTGGGGCCAGTTTTCTTAAAGCTGGTGGAGCTTGTGTTGATGAAGAGAGCCACGGAGACTGAAAAGAGGTCAGTGAGTAATGTATGCTGGAGCCAGGACAAGGGAATAACCGCACCGAGTGCTTGCAGAGGAAGACAAACAGCAGCGGTAACGTGGGCAATATTGCTAAACTGTTTTCAGCACAAACCTTCCTAAAAGACCATCACTCTGAACGGGGCAATGCCAGAGCCAGCCCATTCCTCCCAGATCCTCCAGCATCTTCCCAGTCGCAGAGGAACCTTTGCTGTCATTGCAGCAAGCGCTGCACCGCCCAAGGAGAGGTTTTTGTGCCATTATAATTAAGGCTATTATTCTCATACATAGCCAATAGTTAGATAATCTAGGTCACCACGTATGTAGAGGCTGGAAGGGTGCTCGTTGTAGCTGTGGAGAGCTCTTTTCACAGCTCAGTCTTGCCGTATGATGCTAAAGAGCACCAAAGAGGCTATGCGAGGTATTTACCTACAACCAAGTGTCATGTTGGGTTCTACTTCAGGGACTTGTTCATCTGCCCCTGTAAGCAGTGACAAGCCTGTGGCAGAAGGACTGGGGAGGTGACCCCTCAGAAACATTTCAGGCAAGCATTTCAGCATAAGTTTTGCCATAACACCAACTTTTAAGAGCCCATCGTTTTTATATTACATGTGCATGTGTATACATTTACATACATATACCCGCATACATGCATACATATATATAAGTAACCTTTTTAAAGTGCCTAGTGCCTGAGGGTCCTTTAAAAGCCCCTTTCTGCAGCCTAACAAAAATCTCATCTTTCAAATTAAGCACTGTCCTTCCCACATTAGAAGACCGCTTTTAAGCCCTTCCTTTCAGTAACCAAATCTAAATTAATCTTACATCGGGAAAGGCTCGTACAAGGAAAACCTATCAGACGTTGAAATACTGTCCCCCAGGGAAGTTGGGGAAGCCCAGTCATTTAAGACTGGCTGGGTTGACCTATTCTGGGACAGCTGGAAGGATGGGCTAGCTGAGCTAATATGGCTTTTCCATTTCTAATACATCTGACCTAAACTTGGACTGTCGAGACCCACCAACGCAGGCAGATATGCTTTCAAGGAACACACCAGAAAATGAGGAACAGCATTTTTAGTAGGCAGACAAGTCATAACCACAGGATCCCTGGACATTCAGCTGTGGCTTTTTTTTCTTCCTCCCTCTCCAACTTCTGTGTGCTAAGACACTTTGCTCTCCAAAAGTAGCAAGGGCTCAGGCCTCCTATTTCTGAACTGATGTCATCTTGTTGGGAACTTGAGAAACAGTCGAAGAAAGCAAAGAAGAGACTATGGAAGGAACACTGACCAAAATAAAATAATAATAAAAAAAAAAAGCTGGAGGATCAATGTGTGCCTTGTTATGGTACAGGTTTTAAGTAAATGACAAATACCATTCCAAGCAGGAAAAATAAACTTCAAGTCCGAAACAGGGATATTAATGTTCAGACATAACTTGTTTTTTCCTCCCACTTGCCATGATCTGTGGAATCTAAGTAAATAAAGTATTACTTAATTTTTGTGGTGATAGTTGAGAATATGAAGGATACTAAGCCTAAGTGTGTGCACATATTTATTTTCTTTTACGTTTTAGTTTCTGTAGCCCAAATTCTTTGGGGAAACTCTGTTGCAATAGTTTCATCATTTTTTCCTTCTGAAAGTTGGGCTTTGAGAATAAACAAACTATACAAATTGTGTCAGGTTATCTTCAGGGATGACATGGGATCCTTCCAGGAAATAAAATAAAAAGAGCTGTAGGATTACTACAGCAACCAATTACACTGACATGCCCCAATAAAAAGCTGCATCTTGAGCAGAGATCCAGTGTCAGAGATTTGGCATGATATCCCTTCAAAACAAGTCAGTCAACGTTTTCAGTAACAACGCAGGGTGAGGAAGCTGTTCTTAGGGAAAAGCAACTTCTCTGCATGCTGGAAGCTAGTTTATCCCTAGCAATGTGTAACCCTGGCCACAGCCTCCCTTCTCTACATTGTTTCCGACAAGGCAAAAGAGCAAGGGGATATGAAATGTGGGACATGCCTCAGTAATTGCTCCCCTTGGAGATGAGCACAGACCAGGTCACTCCTAGAGAGTGATTTTACTGCAAAGAACAAAATCCAGGCTGGAGGATAAGAACAGTCCCTGGAAAAGTCTTTGGGAGGAAGTAATAAGGTCTTCACCTAAGATAGTTTTAACTGCAGTTTTGGTTTGAGGGAGTGGTATCAGTCACGTTGGAGAAAGCTACCCCATGGATCACCCAAAATCTGTGAGAGCCATGTTTTTGAGCCGCTGAGCTCAAAAATCCCTTCATATATACCCTTTCTGTAAGCCCATGTAGCTTAAACAGCCCAACCTCCATTTTATCTAGATAAGATCCCTCATGCTATCAGTTTTTCCAACTTTTTGAACTTTATAAGCTGATTCTGTGAGAGATATTTATTTGATTTATTTACGAGGGCAAACATTACCTCCTTACACTAACACCTCCCCGATAGCTCTGTCTCTTCCTGAGTGCATACACTTAGGACTTGTCTTTCCCAGCATTTGCTGACACTGTGATACCCACAGCACACTGGACATGTAGGGGAGAAGGTCTATGCTGCAGGCTTGGCTCTGCTTCTCCTCTCCTACAGCAGGCTACAGGGGCTTTTGCAGCCCCATAAAAGTAAACCTTCAGGGTTACTGCAGGGAGAGCTGATTATTTTCCACAGCCTTCCAGTAAACACTTCACTGAGGCCTCCTTCTTCTCTTGAATTACCACCTGAAGACATTGATCCCAATGTCTGAACAATGCCCTAACATCCCAAATGCTTCTAATGTTCTCAGGCAACTCGGGGAATGACTCAGTTGTTTTCAGTATTTACAAAGAAGGTGGTTTCCATTGCATGCAACTTGCTATTCCATCTATTTCCAGGGTGCAGTTCCTAATTTTTTTCTCACACCCATTGAAAGTAACTCATTTGGGTTTGTTTGTTTGGGTTTTTTTTAAAGACATCTGAAGTGCACTCATCACTCTCTCTGAGAAGTTTCCAATTTTAAGGAAAACATTGTGCAATAAAATTGCAAGATCACAGAATCACAGAATCGTAGGGGTTGGAAGGGAACTCGAGAGATCATCGGGTCCAACCACCCTGCCAAAGCAGGGTCCCTAGCACATATTGCACAGATAGGCGTCCAGATGAATCTGGAATATCTCCAGAGAAGGAGACTCCACCACCTCCCTGGGCAGCCTGTCCCAGTGCTCTGTCACCCTCACTGGGGAAAAGTTCTTCCCCAGATTGGTGCAGAACTTCCTGTGCTCCAATTTACAGCCATTGCCCCTTGTCCTATCTCCACAGATGACTGAAAAGGGGTTGGCCAATTCCCCCTGCATCCCATACTTAAGATATTTATAAACATTAATTAGGTCCCCCGTCAGTCTTCTTTTCTCCAGGCTGAACAGCCCCAGCTCACTCAGCCTTTCCTCATACGGGAGATGTTCCAGGCCCTTAATCATCTTTGTAGCCCTTCTCTGGACTTTCTCCAGGAGATCCCTGTCTTTTTGAAACCAGGGAGCCCAGAACTGGACACAATACTCCAGGTGGGGCCTGACCAGGGCAGAGTAGAGGGGGAGGATCACCTCCTTCAACCTGCTGGCCACACTCTTCCTGATGCATCCCAGGATCCCATTGGCCCTCTTAGCCACCAGGGCACACTGCTGGCTCATAGCCAACCTGTCATCCACCAGGATCCCCAGGTCCTTCTCCACAGAGCTCTCCTCCAGCAGGTCATCCCCCAGCCTGTACTGATACTGACGGTTATTCCTCCCCAGGTGCAAGACTCTCCACTTGCTTTTATTAAACCTCCTCTGGTTTCTCCCTGCCCAGCTCTCCAGCCTGTCCAGGTCTCGCTGGATGGCAGCGCAGTGCTCCTGCGTGTCAGCCACCCCTCCCAGCTTTGTATCATCAGCACTTGCTGAGGGTGGATGCTATTCCCTCATCAAGGTCATTGATGAAGATATTAAACAGGACTGGACCCAACACCAAGCCCTGGGGAGCACCGCTAGTCACAGGCCTCCATTCAGATTTTTTCCCACTGATCACGACCCTCTGAGCGCGGTCTGGCAGCCAGTTCTCAACCCACCTCACTGTCCACTCATCTATCCCATGATCTCTCAGCTTTTCTATCAGGATGTCATGGGAGACAGTATCAAAAGCCTTGCTGAAGTCAAGGTAGATGACATCCACTGCTCTCCCTCCATCCACCCAGCCGGTGATGAGATCCTAGAAGGCTCTTAGATTGGTCGAGCACAATCTCCCCTTGGTGAATCCATGCTGACTACTCCTTATGACCTTCTTCTCTTCCAGTTGCTTGGTAATGGCATCCAGAACAAGCTGTTCCATCACCTTTCCAGATGCTAAAGCTGTGATAGCTGGCAGTACTACTTTGCGCAGCTTCTCTCTTTCCAGGTCCTATCTGTGTACTGGTCAGAGTAGGATGCTGAGATTGCCACCCAGACTTCCTTTGCAGTCATCATCCAGTTGTTATTAATACAGTAACGGTCACCCAAGCACATTCTCCTGTGGCTCTCCCTGCATACGTAGCCACAGCTCCTCTGCTTTAGCCTGCTGTTTCTGCTCTTGAGGGTTTGTTGGATGCTTCTTCCAGGGGAAAGTAGGGGTGCCATTTTCTACCAAAAGCATTTATTGTATCTGTTGGGAGATATTTAACAGTTAGGAAGTTCAGGTCCCTAAGCAGTAATTAATAATCCCTAGCCCGTGAGGTGCTTTCCTTCAGTGCTCACCTATTAACTCTTCTACTCAAACCCAGGGTTTGGGTTGGGTTTTTTTTTTCCCCTTTTCTGTGTGTTTAATTTATCACATGCTTAGTAAAGTGAAGCCCCGTAATTACCTGGAAAAAAAAACACCACAAGGGAATGAGGGTTGTGACTTGGATTGTTAGAGATTCAGTAGATCCTGTGTCTTCCCCAGAGTCTGTGCCGAGTCAATGCTCCAGGTTGCTGCAGTGACTCACGCTAGACTTAATGCAACATTTTCCACCAGCGATAAGGGCTCTTTCAGTAGTAGAGATTAAGGACTGCTTCCTTTGGGATGAGAGAGGCTAATGACATGTGGATAGGTCAGTAATTACAGTGTATAGAGAGGAGTCAATGGAATCTCCATCCTGAGATACACATCTCCAAACTCTGAGTCACCAGCTCTTGACTGTACCCATCTAACATTCAGGCGCTTTCGGTTAGTTGACATTAATCTACCTACATGTAACAGCAAAAGCACAAATCCTTTCTGCTTGGGCTAGATGAGTTGTTGCCTTGGTCGGGAAGGATTGCAGTCACCAGCTTTATCCCTGCCCATCACAGCCTAAGTCACCTTCTCCAAGCCAACATATTACAATTGCAGCCCATCCTGAGCTGCTGGTGTAGTGGTGTGGTGTGTGGGGCACAGCTGCTGTGTACCTCACACCCATACTTTGGGAGTATATGGAAGGGGTCTGAGTATTTCTAACTTAGAAATGAAAGGGGAAATAGAAATGCTGCAATGAAGATCAGAGGTACAGTTTGAGAATGTTCATTTTCAAGTCTCTGTCTGTAGGACCCTTCCCTGTCTTCCTCACAGTCCAGCAGATTTGGGGTTTTTTTGTGCATTTAGTAATGTGCTTATATGGAACACAGAGGCTTAAGCAGCTTTCCTCGACAGCCTTTGAATCGCTAAAATTTGCCCTAGGAAACATTGCAGTGGTGGCTGATCTACTCCATCCTTCCTCCTGGCGCTGTGTATTTCCCGTATCATATTCCTCAATATTCTTTCTGGCAGATGTGCAAAGGGTGCGGTAATAAAAGCCCATTTGTACAACTGTGAGTTCATTGCCTCTACTCCAAAACAGTGAAAAACTAACATTCAATAGTCCTGCTTTGCAAGCCATCGTTATTTTGATAACACTTCAAGCGAGCAGCAGAAATACCGGGCAGCCTCCGGGCAGGGAGCATTAGCCAGGACAGTGTCTTGCCTGCAACTGGAAGCCTCTTGAGAACAAGAGTGGGTTTGAAGCCAAGGGCCTTGGGAATCAATAGATGATTGTTCACACGTGGGGGCCACAAAGTGCCACCATAGTTGAGGGTCAGTTGGTCTTACAGTTATAAACTGCACTTCTCAGAGGTCTGTAACACACCCGTGCCTGTCTGCAGGAGGCAAACAGTGTGCCACACAAGTGGTCTGCGAGCTTTTGTTTTTTCCTTAAAGGAAAATGTATGTGATAAGGGAGGAGGGAATTAGCAGAGAGCTGGCACTGTATTTCTAGACCCATGCTTTTATTTTTAAACTGCATTTGCTAAAGTCCTTCTTAGCCTTAATAAATGTGTTCCTCCAGCCAAATCTTTGATGTCACTCCGGGAGATTTAGTTTCACAACTCTCCCTCCATTTAGTGGAAGCCTTTCAGCTAAATATACATGTATGGGGCTGACAAAGTAGATCTGTTTTGTTTGTTTTTTCACTTCAGTTTACTTCAGTTTATTTTAGTTTACTTTACCTTACCTTACCTCACCTTATCTCACCTTACCTCTACTTTACTTTACTTTATTGTTTTACTTTATTTCATTCATTCAGGGCCCAATTCAAAGCACAGTGAAGTCAATAGAAAAAACGGTCAAGGCATTAGTGGATATTGGACTGTGCCATCATGAAAAATGTCTTTATTAACATTGCAGAAGTCAGATGGGCTGATACTTAGACAGTGTTTCCTTACCTACCCTAAATTCCCACCTGTCAACACAAGCAAGGACTTTACACCCCGTGCTCTGAGGGTTTAGGGTTTTGGGGCTATTATTATTTTTATGTAACAAAACTGACCAATTGGATGTTCTGTTGTCAGAAACTATGCAACAATCAAGACACTTCTAGCATTCTCCTAGGTAACCAGCAGCGTGCAGGTAAAGGTATACAGAGGCAGGTAATGGAGAGATACCGGCTCTTTAGGGTCAGTTGAGCACCTACATTAGGAGCCTCATAAGGGAAGGGTAATTATCTTTCCTTTTCCTCCTTTATACTGTATTTTATTTAGTATACTTGAGGAACAGGTATTAAATTGGCTAGACAGCTCTCAGGAGGAGGAGGATCCGGGGGTGTTGGGTGACTGCCGACTGAACATGAGCCAGCAGTGTGCCCGGGTAGCCAGGAAAGCCAACACCGTCCTGGCTTGTGTCAGAAATAGTGTGGCCAGTAGGACTGGGGAGGGGATTGTGCCCCTGTACGCAGCATTGGTGAGGCTCCACCTCAAGTGCTGGGTCCAGTTCTGGGCTCCTCACCATCAGAAGGACATTGAGGTCTTCGAGCATGCCCAGAGAAAGGCAACCAGGCTGGGGAAGGGGCTGGAGGGCAAATCATATGAGGAGCGGCTGAGGGAGCTGGGGGTGTTCAGCCTGGAGGAGGCTCAGGGGAGACCTTATCACTGCCTGCAACTACCTGAAGGGAGGTTGTAGAGAAGTGGACAATGGTCTCTTCAGCCAGGGGACAGGAGATGGGACAAGGGGCAATGGCCTCAAGCTGTGCCAGGGCAGGGTCAGCTCAGATGTGAGGAAAAAGTTCTTCACTGAAAGAGTTGTCAGGGCCTGGAACAGGCTGCCCAGGGAGAGGTTTGAGTTACCATCCCTGGATGTGTTTAAAAGATGGGTAGATGAGGTACTTAGGGATATGGTTTAGTAGAGCACAAGTATGGTTGGAGTCGATGATGTCTTTTCCAACCTAGCGATTCTCTGATTCTGTAATTATTAACAGTTGTTCCTTGCACTACATAGAATGGATGTCAGGCATGCTGAAGGTCTGCAGCGTTATCCTCCTCTGTGGATCCAATCCCTCGTTTATTCCCCAGTCCCTGTGCTACCATCTCATGCCAGCATCGCTCTGCTATGATAGAGATGCTTCTGTAAAACCAAATGCATACACCTTTAATTATTCTTTGTGTCTTGAGACTGACTAATTATAAAAAGAAAGATTATCTGGGGAATTACAGACTGTCTTTTTCTCAAATGCCCAATAAGATGCTGCAGGTATAATGCAGAAAGTCTGCCTTTGGATACAGTGTGTGCCTCCCCACTAAAACTCAAGACAAATTATAATAAAAAGTCAATAGGATGACTTAGTTTCCCTCACTAGTAATAGGGGCCATGTTTCTTACTTCCAGGGGTTTCAGATAGCCCCATTTGTTAATATGTATCAAAATATTTCACCCTGTTCAAGCAAAAGGCACTACAAGACTCATGCAAAGCTACTACTAAACTGCAGGATTCAGATTAAACAGAAGCTGAATCTGAGCCACCACTGAGTGCTGTTTCCCAAAACCAAACCCAGTTCTGTCTCTCATCTTGCTCTGCCTGGGGACATGGGACCCATCAATAGAAGAAACTCCCCAGGTGGGCTCAGGGAAGCTCTGCTGAGCTGCTCTCAGCTGCAAGCCACCCTTGCATCTCTTTAATGCCGCATGGTTTCTTCGTGACCCCTGCAAGCTTTCCCACTGCAGCCAAGTACATCAAACAGGCATGGAGAGACCTGCAGAAGCACAGTGCTCCATCAACCCTTCAGTGGTGTAAGGAGGACACACACTGAGGCTCTCTGCTGCTGTGCTGCTCTCCTTGATGCTCCGTCTGCCTCACCTATTCAGTCTTTATTAATCTGAAGAAATTCCTCCATCAAAGTCATGCAGTTTTATTTCGTAGGTCCCTTTCTTTGTGCTAAAGCTGCTTCCCCTGCAACTAACAGACTTCAGCAAGTCTCTGAAAAGGGCATTTGGATTTAATGGCACACAAATAAATCATGTATAGAAGGACTGAGGAAAGCAAGAGCTGTACACAAGTAATAAATAAGGCTATTATTGCCTCCCTGTCCAATCCAAAAAAGAGCAAACAACCTCAGCATGCTTTCATTCAACAAGCACCATTCCTTTAGAACAAACAAATTTTTTTTTTTTTTTTTTTTTTTTTTTTTTTTTTTTTTTTTTTTTTTGATCTTCATATTGCTTACTATTTTTTGCCAGCCCCAAAGCTGAGATAAGAAGTTACACGGTGGTGGAAACTGAGGCAAGAGAGTGCAGGTCAGCACTCACCAAAGTGGCTGCACAGTATCAGTCACAAAAACCCCATTTTTATTGCCAAGGTCACTGCTATCAGCTGCTCCCAAGGTTCTCACCAGACACCACGGGCTACTGGGATCACCCAAGTCAGGCTCCTTATTTCATTGCCTAATATCGAGAACAGGTGATGTGTGACCTCGGTCTGTTTGATTTCTCAAGATGCTTCAGAAGCAGTGATGTCTACATCCTGAGTCCTAGTTCTGCTATTAGCCTCTTTGGGCACCATCCAAAGCTGGAAAGAAGCAATAACATTGTTAATTTGCATTCATTAGAGCAACCAATAATTGAATAGAAAAATGTTGTTAAGCAAAAACAAGGACTGGAAGCTCAGAACCTCTCGTCCCTTCAGCCCTTGTGCTCATAGACCTTGCTTGCGATCCCACTGCCAATCTCTCAGTGTCCATTGCAGCTTGGCAAACCTGTCCTTTCACTCCCATGCTGCCCACAGTGCAGCCACATTGAGCTGCTGGGAACCAGCAGTGGTCCCTGTCCCCCCACCATTCACCTCCCACGCTGCCTGCATTGCACCCATGGGACTTCTCTCTGCACAGCATCACCTTGAGAAGAGCCGCCCATTGTCCAAGCAGTAGAAGGGCCGGGATGCAGAGAAAGCCTCAGAGGACTATTCAGTGACCTGGTTTTGCAACGCCTATTTACCCTCCTTTCACAATATTTTCAGGGGGAGGTGAGGGGAAATCTGTCCAAAGTAATCAATAATTAGGTTTGCTAATTTTAAGCTGATCAGTGTTTGCAAAATCAGTTGTGAGAAAACTGGTTATCAACATTCTGTTTCTGATAGCTTCCCCGCGGGGGTAAGCAGGCTTGGAGCCTGCTCTGCCAGTGCTTTAATCTCACAGAATCAAACCCTTTGGGGTGCTGTGTGCCCTGTAAAAAGTACCGAAGTAAAACAATGTTGAGGGTGCTAAAGGACTGGTCTGGAGGCATTCAGCACCTGGCAAGATCAAGCTGCAAGTCATGCCTCTCTTTTCTTAATAAAAATTGCTTTTTGGGAGGGGAAAAGATTTAAAAAAAAAAAAAAATCCCTCCCCAAAATATGTTATCTTTGAAAAACCAATCTGCCTTTGCAAGACAGGCTGTAATTGAATCCCAGCTGAATGCAGCTGCAATTGGGGTGAGGTGCCAGCATCATGAACAGCATCTGGAAAACCACAGAGAACCGCAGACTGGAGTTGCATAAGCTAAGAAGCTCTTTAAAATACACCCGCACGCGTTGTGTGTGCACAAGGGTATAAATAAAACAGAGAAAACTAAACAGATGATCGGAGGCCGGAGTAACAGCCACGGAGAAAATGGCGGCTGAGCCCTCTGCCTCCCAAACCCTCTGACTCGACGAGCATCCTGCAGCGCCCTGCGACGATGACCCTCCTCGTATCTTTGTTCTTCGCCATACCCTGCTTCTAAGTGAGAGCCTGAGACTGTTTGCTTCTCCTCCCCATCTCTCCAAGGGATATGATTCACACGTTTTCAGATTTATTTGAGCAAAATGCAATAAATATGCTGCTTCAATTTTAACTGCTGGAATGTAGCCAGGGTTTTTAATGAATCTGGCTTGTGCGGCTGAAGTGGTCCAGGATCTCAAAAGCTCTGGGCACTGTTAGATTATACACACAGACATACATACACATATCTACCCCCACCTCCCGTTCCCTTGGGGCTCTCTGAGTCACATGCGACTGCAGGTTTTTCAGATTCGGCTCTGGTTAAAATTAGTAAAAGGTTTTATTATTCAAGAAGAAGAAGGATTCCTATCACAGCTGCCGAGAACTGCCATATTTTTCTTGGATTTGCTGCACTGACCTATTATAATTTGGCTTTATCTGTTATTCTTTGTTTCCCTAAAAAATAGTAGCAAGGCTTGGTCCTGTCAACGCTGAATTTTAATTAACAGTTCATGAAGATCACTGCGTTAATCTGTAGCTGGACCATCATGAGGAGGTTTTTTTTTTTCTCTGCAACTGGCATCTCTAAGATTTCAATATTTGACGGTAATGTTTTGTAACAAGGCGCCATCAGATGTCTGCTGAGCGAGGCACTGGTTTTGCAAGCTTGAACAAAAGATGTACTTTAAGCAGCTGTAAACACCTTGTTTTAGATAACCAGAGCAGGTGGCAAAGGGCTTTTGCACCAAAATCCCGAGGCACATAACTCAGGTGCAGTTACATGAAGTCAACCACCAGATTCCTTCAATTCAGAGTGTGCGAGTGTATAACAGGAAAACAAAAACAAACAAACAAAAAAATAAAGGAAGATTAGTTATGATATGGTAAACACATCCCATGTCAAGTCAGCAGGAAGAGTTTGGCCAGATCCCAGGGTGCAATGGACCAAAATCGCCATGACCCATGGGAACAGACCCGCTGTGGTAGAAATGCAGTGCCACTGCTGGCACTCCAGAGTTTCTAATGGGTCCGAACGAAAGTGGAGGCGTATTGTCAGGGCCACATGGAAAAATCAGAGAATGTCAATTCTCCCGTGCCTTCATCTGTGGATAATTGGTTGAGCACTAAAATTCGCAAGGAAAATTTTGTTGTAGGAAGATGATAAAGAGAACAAACAAAAGACAGGAAATTAAAATTTATGTAAACATAGTGGTTCCCAGAGCAACTATAAATGAGCCACATTGCATATATAGATGAAGGCATAAAAGTTAATACCATGTGCAGCAATACCATACACTACGTATGTACCCTTGGGACCACGTTACATTTGCTACGGGACCCATCATTTTGAATGGTTTGACTTTTACGCTTTTAAAGCCTCAAACATAACATTGCACTAATGCCAGGTGGGAATAGGGCGTTTGCTGTTTATTTGTTTATTTGCTTAAAAAGAGAAAGGACCATTTGAACAGAACGAGACACAAGTCATAATTTTTCTCCCATTGCGTGCCAGAGACACAGAAGTTAATCTCAAAGATTTCTGAATAGTTTTGTTGCGCAGGGAGGTACTTCTCCACGCTGATTTAGTACTCACAAAGTGAGATGGCAGGAACGGAGAGCAGCTCTCCTGTTGAGATAGGGCAGCGTCTGTTCAAACGATGAATTATAGTGCAATGTAAAGTACAAGGCTTCTCCCTAAGTAAATGTGGGAGTGCAGAAGAGATCGACTTAGCCATGTAAGCTTCAGATCTGAAATACCTGCAGCCCTTGGAAACACGCTTTCAGCTTGCTCTTCTATTTTTTGCAAGTGGTTATCCTGAGTTTGATTCTCTGCTCCCTCATGCAGTTGTTGACATCAGTAACATGGGTGTAAAATGTCACCAGATCAGAAGGCAGCCAGCATTCACCTTGCATTTGTATTCATGACTATACAAGGAAAAGGGCAGCAGCAGGTCAGGCCCACTGAGATCCACAGAGATTACTTTGTCGATGTGGGATGTTTATGTTCTGATGGGGTGTTTTATAATCGACTCTTAAAACCATGCCGCAGCCTATTTGTTCTGGTTTCATGGCAGAGCAGAATGGAACATGGGAACTGTTGTGGCTTTCCAGGGCCACTTTTTTTTTTGGTGGTGGGTTTTTTGGTTTGGTTTTATTTTGTTTTTCTTTTTTCTTTCTTTTTTTTCAGGAAAGGCATTGCATCCCAACCCTTTCCCTTTCATCTTTTTGCTCAAAACTTTGCAGAATTTCCAAACTGTAAAGTGTTTGGTTTATAATCAGACATGGCAAGCATGCCCCACGTTGTGAAGTCTGCTCACCCACTGGTGCAGGCAGCTACTTTGCTTCTGGTGCTTTCCCAAGCCATACAGGAGGGAACATGCCTGGGAGCAAGTGTCCTTCCTTGCTGTCCCAAAGCAGCCCCAGCTTCTTCCCATAGGTTTTCTTTTGTAAGAGCACAGCACCCACACATATCCATCACAAGACCCCTAAGGGCACCCATCCCTGTTCTGTACTGTGGTAGGTTGACCTTGGCCAGCTGCACATCCACCCAGGTGCTCTCTCACTCCGCTCTTCAACAGGACAGAGGGAGAAAACATGGCAAAAAAACTTGTGGGTTAAGGTAAAGACAGAGGTTGAGAAACCTAATAGGCAAAATTTGCGCTAGACATTGCCAGTCTGTGAAGACAATGAAATGAATGTGAACGATCTCCAGGGAGAATGAATGCTGGGCAAATGCAAGGAGGGAACAGCTACTGCATAGGATCGAGGTGCACTGGTGCAGTGAAGTCAGGCCTTGAACCCCTTGGTCATCAGCACCACCTACTGACACCTTCTTCTACTGGGGGCCTCTGCCCAGCTCCTTCCCAGCAAAACAAGGTCAGAATATGTGGTGCCACCTGGGGAGCTCAACCACCTGTTTCTCCAGCCCTCCACTCCAGAGATGCACTGCTTGCTCTCATCCTAACAATAACCCAAAGATGGCAGCTTTAATAGGGAACTGAGTTGGGCATCCAGGAAAGTGAAGCTGCATCCCACATTGATCTGCTGTGTGTCAGCAGGAAGATACTTTGCCTGGAATTAGTACAACTCTACCGTGGTTTCTGAATTTGATGTCTGAGATAGCCAGTCTGGGTACCTCCAAGGGCAGTTAATCAAACCCAAACACAGGCATCTAGCCCAGGCTGAGTGAGCTGACCTCTGGAGATGTCTGCTTCTTTCTGTTAATCATCTGAAGTACTAAAATAGCTTAGACTCCATTGGTGACTCGAAAACATTACGAGTGTTTCTGTTTCCTGTTCCATTTCTTTTACTTCCTTTCCCTGTTTAGCGATGTGACCCATTTTTTCTCCTTTTATGTCTACTTTGACTTGTACAGTGGGACCCCAGACTTCCTTGAAGCCAAACATTTTGCCTAATTAATAATAATAAAAAGGAAGAGAGATATAGTCTTTGTGCAAAAATTTAATATTTTTTTCTAATTCCTGTTCAGTTGAAGCAGCTCATTTCTCTTGAAACACAATTGAAATGTCATTAGTATTTTCATTAGCATCATGACAGATGATACAAGGCAGGCAAGTAGATTTGGGGCCTAGGCTGATAAATTTTCATGATGGTTTTGTAAGAATGTGCTAAACACTTCAGAAGTCACATGCCAAGTGGTTCCAGATCAGTTCATTTTAAAAAAACCAAACAAACCCACCAAAAAACCCAGCAGGTTTTTAAATATATTTATTTTTTATTTAACTCCTGGAATGAGAACCAGCCACACAGCTATACAGAAATAGCACAGCAAGCCTTGAAAATACCTAGCAGTTGCTAAACATTTTTTTCTCTTCACTGAAACAATTAATCTTCATCAATGAAGATATTTTACTGATGCATCTTTGACATTGGGGGTGGGGGTGTGTGTGTGTGTGTGTAGGTTTGCTATCTCTAAGGACTCACATCTCTAGATTAAAAGGCTTTTACATTTGTTTGGAAGAGAGAAATTCCTGCAGAGAAACCCAGCCTAAGACCTAACCATAACTTAGGCTGCCTTTAGAGGCTCTCTTGAACAGTTGAGCTAGATTTAAGTGATAGAAGTATGTAAGCCATCGTGATAGTTTTCCTTCCAGAGCCTTTTCCCATCACTAAATGAGCAATGACGAATGAATAAACAAGAGGGGAGAGGAAATGTTAAGCTTAGTTAGTTGTCTAATCATTCTGAGACATTTTGCCCTCTTTGCTTTGAGTTAGCTTCAAACATGAAGAGAATTATGCACTTGGGGTGGCTTGTTCTTGTATCTATTGGGTAGGCTGTATTTGTTTCATTGATTCCTTCTGTACATAGTAGCAATTACAGAGCTGTGTCCCCTTAGTTCCTGTGTTTTTCTCACCTGCAATTTTGAATTGCTGGGTTGTTGTTGCTACTGTTGTTGTTATTCTGTTAGTAGGAGAGAAAAAAACATATTCACTTCTTTACAATGCCAACAAAAGACCTTTATCATGGGACAGAAAAAAAAATATTTCTAATTTTCTTCTTGGGTGACAAATGCACCCTAAAGGATCATGGGAAGTTTCCATGGTTTTAAATCCACTGCACCTATACTTTGATGCCTTCCAATGTGGCCGTTTTGCTTCCCTTTCAGGGAGCAGTTGACAGGTCATGTTTGTGCTGCTCCTTCATTTGTGACAAGGGGATATTTACAATGATGAGATATTTCCCTACCCACAGGAGACTTTGGGACAAGTGAAAATGAAGGATCAGGGCTCTATTCATTTGCTTACATGTCGTTGTCAACTGTCATTTGAGATGCCTAGGATATCCTGCCTGGCCTCCAGCTGCTCTTGCAGAAGGGCAGAGGTCTTGCCTGAAGCCCTTTATCATATCTGCCAGCCTCCCTTGGATGTTTTGAATACCTCAGGGCATTTCAAATACAACCAGGTGCCTGTATAGAGCTTTGATTCCTGGCCGAGGGATGCACCATCCACATTTGATCTTCTCCATTTGAGTGGGAGGAATGTAAACCTGAGAGGTGATTTGGCCACAGAGCTTGTAGGGGGAGGATGAATCCTCTCGACCAAATCTGGGTGTCTACACTGTAAGATTGCTACATGAATTAGATTACTCAGCTTTCTTTCTAGTCAGTGAAAGTTTATCCAGCAGATCATGGAAAGTAATTAATCCTGGACAAAAGACCCCCCACTTTTTCAGTTGAATCATCCACTTGAGTCTTCTGACTGTATTAATGTGATCTCTGGTGGCTGTCATTGCAGCTTAGACACATAGTTCTCATGTAGACACCCAGGTTGCAGTCACAGTTAGATGAGATCAACCCACTATACCCATAGTTATAAAAAGACAACACCATCAAGAGGGTGTAAGTACACTGAATTTGATTGAGCTATGTTCCCGGGCAGTTGTCCCACTAGGAGAAAACAAGGTCTAGGTGTCTTTTTACACCCAAACTGCTAAATAAAAACCCTTTGCAATTCTATTCTGACCAGTGAAAGACTTCCATAGCCAACTTTTGCAAACAGATGTCTGAAACTGGGACCTATCCTTCGGTAAATCTGGGATGTGGGGTGCACACATAAATGTTGGAAAGCCTGTGCTTGGAAGTTTACTCAGGTTCATTCCTCTTCCTTAGTTTGATGGCTTGACCAAAGTCTCAGGGTCAACATTTCAGCAGATTCAGCCACTGTTGATTCTTTCCTTTTGGATAATTAATTTCTGCCTCTACAGGAAAGCAATCCTAACTAAAGTAAAGATCTCTTTGCATCATCTTTGCTCCACCATGAAGCTCTTGCTAAGAGGATGCTTAAAGGGAACATATTCCTACCCTGATACACCTTTCTGTATTTTGCCTGCCTGGTGTTCTAAAATAAGTGTATAAGGCTATGAGGAGATAAGTTCATTGGTTGGAGAACCTAAATTATCCTGTTTTATTTCCAGTAAATGTGAAAGCTGAAGACAGGCTTGCACCAAAGCTGTGCAGAAAATCACTCTGGAAATTTAGAGTGGCTCAGGCATAGATGTGCAGCATTCAAGTTGATAGCATAACTCCAAATGTCAGCGGTTAAAAGCATTTAGGGTTTTCCCAGTATGCTCTTTATTCTGGTTCTTGTCAATCTGCTTTTCACACATGTCTGTAATAAGCGATTTCCCTCCTCCAGCTTCTTTCCAATCTATTCTTTGTCTCCTATTTCCATCTATTTCCCTATTTTATTCCACTTTGCACTCTTCACCTCTTTAACCTCTTCTTCATCAGTCAGATCCTTTCTTGTGTCTATACACCATGGAGGCAGTCTCTGACCTTATTACATGTGGTCTCCCTGCCATCCTTCTTATACTGTTATAGGAACCAGTCTCCAGCAAGAATTTTAATGAAAAACACCCTCAAGAAAGCATTTCCTTCAGAATTTTCCTTTGAAAAAAAAAAAAGAAAAAAGAAAAATCTGAAGATTTTACACTCAAGTTCGTATCAGACCAATGATATATCATTGAGGTTTGTAATACGATACAATGAAATGGATGAGTGTCAAGAAAAATCCCAATTTCTTGATCTGTCTGCTTTTTTTCAATTCACACTAGCCCTGAGCTGTTAAAATAATGCCAAACTCTCTGCTGTATTTGATCGTTTTCAAATATTTTAGTTGTTTTCAGAATGCCATTAGATATGGGCAAGAAAGTCCTTTATACCAGAGTTGAAGTTCTTTGTTGCTGAGGTTAATTGACAGGAACACGATTTTACCTATGCATCTGTTTAAATAGATTTTTGTTTTCATACTGCAGTCAATTACTTTTCTTTTGAGAATGAAATGTAAAAGCATACTCCATATCTATTGATCTGAAATACAGAAAAGGAGAGAGAAGAACGATATATGCACTCCCAGAGTGTATTATTTTTCATCTCTGGTGCTGATAAAGCAAGCACTCATTTTAGTGATAAATCAGCATTAAAGTGGGATGAATGGACTCAGATATTAAAATAAAGCCAGTATGAAACATTCTAAAAATAAGATCTCCTCTGTTACAGTCTCCTAGATTGCAGGGTATGTGGGGACTTCTATTAAGTGCAGAGATTTTACTTCAAATGCATGTCATACTCAGAGTATTTCTCATTGTACGAACTGGGGCATAGCTTATTACAGATAAAGAAGAAAAATGAGATGACTAGGCTGCCCAGTAGGGAGAACACTAACTTGGAAGTCAGCAGTCTTGGATGCTCTTATTGGCTCCGTGACATTCAGCCCATTCTCATCCCACCTGTCCCCAAGTGCCTACCATCATTGCTTAGCCACCTTTGCTTGCATCTGCAGTGAATAGAAAGGTCAGGGCCCTTCTGGGGAGTAGTTCAGATGCTGCTGGACTAAGTTAGATGGTAGGGGTGCCCACACAGTTCCTCTGCTTCCCTTTCGCGTAGCAGTGTGGGTAGCTGGGCTCGAAGCAACATCCCTGATACTGTTTACTTCAGTAAAACAGACACATCACCACAGGACTACTTAAATTGGTGTAATGCAAATATAGCATTTAAATTAGAAGGAAAAAGATACGAGCTACATTGGTGCATAGTAGAGTTATTGTCTTACGCTGAATGCATACACAGGGAGAATGTTTCTGGAGGAACATTGTGCTGCTTTTCCTCAGCGAGTGTCTATTAGTCAAACTTGTTCAGCAAGATTTTTGCTAATTATTTTGCTAACTTCTCTTAGATTTCATCACTTTTTGTACACTGGATGTGCTTGAAAAATGACCCCATCGTTACACTAGCCCAGCCCTTGTGTCTCATTCGTTCTCCCCTTACTAGCAACTTGACTCTTCTGCCCATGCTTCATGCCAGCGCTTTCCTACCAAAGCTGTCAGTGTCCCATTTAATCTGTGATAAATACGAACTGCTCCCAACTCCATTTGCCTAGGGGATATCAGCTCTATCTGCCACATTTAAAAATGATCATCCCTGTTGTTAAGAAAAACAACAACTCAAAAACACCACCCTTGACTTTTCTCATTACTTACGGACTGAAATTTCCCCATCTGTCTTTCTCAGCTGTGTTCTTGAGAAAGAAATCCTATCTTCCGTTTCCTTCCTCCCCAGTGAGCATATCCTCATCCACAATGACAGCTCATCTCAGTGTGACTACTCATTTCTAGGTAGTTCCTTGCTCCTAGCTACAGGTCTTTTCATCTGTGCCCCTCAGCATACCTAATGGCTTTTCATGCCTTAAAAAAGAGCCCTTTAGCTCACTCTTCCACCTAACCACCCTCCCTCAAACACTTTATTTTCATTTCACTTTTTTCGAAGATTTTAATTTTTCTCCTTCCCTTTCTGTGAGAGAATTTAGTTCTTCATCACCATGTATTAAATGATTCATTCATTGAGATTTTTCATGGGAAATTTCATTTCTTCAGCACCATCGGTCTCTGTCTATCTCTCTTGATTCTGTCAGTCTCCAACAACTATAAACTGCAACTTTCTGCTCAACTAAAAGTTCCAGGCCGCAGGCAGGAAAAGCCTTTGACTCTTAACCAGTTAGCAAGCCCCTTTAGCTTAAATCCCTGATCACAAAGGCTTGGGATCCTGGAGCCTTTGACTCTGAATTAGCCTTTTGAACCCTGAAGTTTTACTCTGTTAAATTTATCGATTGCTGTCACCCACATATGGTTAACATATTCTTCTACTTTGACCAGCTTCTACTGGAAATCCTCATTTCATGTGTTCATCACTTCCTGGCATGACAAAATTTGGTGGTTTCTTCCACAACATTTTCAAATCCCAGTCCCGCCCTATTTGAAGGGCTGTGGGGCTGGGAAGGGCATGCAAGGGGGCTGGAGGAGCCTGGACACGAGCACACTTACAGCCTCTTTCATTACTGTCCCATAGTGTCCTGGAATATGAACTCTTCCTACCAGCTCCATTTGATCCATTTCCATCTTTGAGTGCCTTAAGGACTGAAGTAGCAGACACACGTCACTTCATCCATCATGTCTGGAGTGGCACATCTCTTATTCCTCAGTCTGCCTGACTCAGGCTCCCTCACTTACATGTTGGCAATATGCAGTGGAGGAGGGAAGGCAATGAGAAGGCAGATCCATGATTCTTCCTGTACCAGTACAGGGAAAAACAGTCCCAAAACAAAAACAAAAGGCAAAGCTCAAGACGTCATCTCTTCGGGAAGACTAATTCACTGCAGGTATAGCCTTGAAACAGACAGGAGGTTGGCCTCTAGAATCACAGAATCATGAGGTTGGAAAAGACCTTTAAGATCATTAAGTCCAACCATTCCTGTCTGTCATGGTTTTGCCCCAGCTGAGGGCCGCACCCCACACAGTCGCTTGTACTTTTAAAAGGAAAAGGGAAGGAAAGTTGGGGGAGGGGGAAAGGGAAGGAAGAAAGGAGGAAAAGAAACCACAACCCAGAAACCAAAACCCCGCAGGTTGGGATATAGACAGTTTACTAAAAAAAAATAGCAGAAAACTAGATATAACAATAACAGGAGTTTATAGCACAAAATCTATGAAACTGGTGATACACAATGCAGTTTCTCACCAAACCACACAACTCAGGCCACACAGCCTAGAGCCGTCCCGGAACCCGACCGTCCCCAGAAACTGCATGTCCTGGCATTGTCTCCTCCTCTGCCCCCCAGTCCCCCTTTATACGGAGCATGACGTAACTGGCATGGAGTATCCTCTTTGGCCATTTTGGGTCACCTGTCCTGGTTGCGTCCCCTCCTTTCTCATATTAGTAGGGAAGTATGCAGAGCTGAGAAAGGTCCTTGATTGCTTGGCAACAACTAGAAACATCAGGGTGCTATCAGCACTGTTCTCATCCTAACTCCCAAGCATGGCATTCCATCCGCTGCTAAAAATATTAACTCCATCTTAGCTGAAACCAGGACACTGTCCTATGCTAAACCATGTCCCTGAGTACCTCATCAACCTTTTTTTAAACACATTCAGGGATGGTGACTCAACCCCTTCCCTGGGCAGCCTGTTCCAGGCCTCAACAACTCTTAACTGCAATCAAACTACTGCTGATCATCCTCTTAGCTGGAGGGGCAGTGGGGACTTGAGACTCAACCTGATGATAAGCAACACAATGCTTCCTTACACTTTCCTCCTTAGCTTTAGTCCTTTCATCAGTTATCTTTCGTAACACTAACAGCTGCCTTATTTTCAAAGATTGTATGTCCCTGTAGTGTGCAGGGGCTTGCAGCTCCACACAGTCCTAGGACCCACCTCCCAAAAGTGGAAGATGATCTGAAGCCTCGACAGACAACACCACGGTTGTATATAGCAACAGCAGCTGCTCTGCTTGTCTAAGTAACGCCTTGCAAGGCTTCAGGTATGCTGCAGTTGCCACTGTGCTCCCTGTCAAGGAAACACAATTATCTTCATAAAGACATGAAGAGGAAGGCTTACGCCACGTTTCTTGAACTCAGGCACGGAGATTCACCCAAGTAGAAAGGAATGGCAAGATGCATTTAACCTCATTAGTTTCAGTAGGGCTGACTTTGTGCAATCCATCAGTGTACAGATACATTAGGGGAACTAAACTATTTCCACATCTCATTTGCATAATGGATGGGATGTGAAATGAGTCCTATGGAAGAGAAGCGCCCTGGAGGCACTAAAGTTTATCACAATATGTAAGAGTTCTTTTAGATCATTGCATTAAATTTCCACTAACAAGATAACAAATTAATTGTCTGTATTACTGTACTAACCCAAAGCGGATAAAGTGTATGATTTCAGCAGGGAAAGGCAGCTGTTTAAGACAGCTTGGTGGTTATAGGAGGAGGCAGACGAGATTAGTATGTCTCCTAGCATTTGCGTGCCACGATGCCAGCCCTCCTCCTGCCCCTTTAAGAAATCTGGCTTTTCTCTAATCTGATGTTGGACTTGAACTTTATTAGTGAAGTGAGGGAGAATGAGTAAATCAACTGTATCAGACAAGCCTCAGGACATCTGGAAATTGATCATTCTGCAGAAATAAGCACTCTGTGTTTATTAGCTGGGAGTTCATCACTATCGCTTCTCTTTATCCAATTCCTAAGAGATTTCAAAGCTATCATCATAGCATTAGCTCTTCTGACTGTGCTACTGCAGATAAAGATCAGAAGATCTATCTAATGATGGCTTTCTCCGTCTCCCTCTTTCTCTCTTTAAAGCTATCCTGATTTACTTCTTTTTATTTAAAAGAAGTAGGAAAATAGCAGGCATGAAATAAAGTAGTCTCCATGTCTTAAATTTTTTTGCCTGTTGTCAATGAGAGGGTTGGGTTTTTTTTTTATTATTATTCTGCAGGAACTTGGTTTTATTCAGGGAGGCACTTCCTGCAGAATAGAAAATCCCTCATAGAAAAGGTGGAATTTGAAGTTTCTAATGTGTTGGTGGGAAAAGGAGGAAGATAAAAAGATCTAAAGCCATGAAGCAGTGCTGTACATTGAAATTGCAGTTATTTTTAAATGATAATACATGTCAAATAGAAGCAAGGGAAATGAATTCCATAAGTTAGAAAGGTAATAATATTACTTTAAGAAGAATAATTACTTTCCTTAACTACATTTATCACATAGTAATTCGGTTCTCCCTTCAGGAATATGATGCAATGACAAACTTTTGACTGATTTATTTAAAATCAGCCTTAAAAAAAGATTCACCCAGATACCAGGTTTCTTCTGGTTCTTTATTCAAAATGGAGGAGCTGTCAAAATGCAAATATTACAACTAACTTAATGTTTAGATGTGCGTTCCTGTACAGCTGCATTGCGTAGCTACATTGTGCAGAGACACTGGAAGAGAAGTCATCTATCAAGAGTTTTCCTATAGCAATGGTCAGATGGGTAAACAGTTTAAGTACAGCTGTGGCTTTCCAGAAGTCTATGGGGAAGATGAAATCCAATGAAATGAACTCTCCGAAGAAAAATCTCCCCTAGCAGAAGCATCGCTGAAATCCATTTTAATCAGCTGATTTTCTCTGTTTTCCAATGGCAAATTAACATTTATTTTCTCTTCTGAACCAGCACTTGGAGTTCCACTCTGGGTGCCCATTGTGCTAGATTTACAAAATAAAGAAGAAAAGATGGATGTTGTCTAAGAACCTCTCTATAGGATAAGAGGAAATAGATAAATGTAGTAAGCAGAGTTAGCAAGATTTAACAGCAAAGCAAGGACAGTTAGTTAGTCTGTTTGTACAGAGCCCAGCACAGTGGAGCTGACCACATAACTTGAAATAATTAATAACAACAACCATAATGACTAGGCCTTGAAAATCAACGCATCAATTATCAGTCACACCTCATAAGTTGCTTAGCCAGTGAATGAAGAGTGCCAGCTTTTTATTCAAAGTATCAGGGGACACCTAAACCTTTAAGAAAAAGCCCAGTTTCGTGTCAGTGTTGTGTTCCCTCGCAGGCAGCCTTTCTGCCAGCCCAAACTTGAAACAGGCTTCTCTTGATTTTCTATTTAAAATCATGCCATCATTCTTTTAGGTTACTGTTAATATCCTTCATGTCTGCCCTTGCATTTTGGAGCTGTCCTTTCCCTTCAACCTTTTTCGTTAAACAAACAATGACTGAGTTTCCCCCACCCCACCCAGGCTTTGCTGCCCATTGCTCATTTGTACATGCACACAGTGTTGGTGCTATCAGCACCAACGTTAAGGAATGGGTCTTTTGTGGGATGAAGAGGGCTCTAATATGGAGGAAATGCACAAGGGTCAATAGACAGGAGGTAAATGAGGTCTGAATCAGGCCACCCGTATACATCATCTCATTCTCTTTCTGGAGCAGCAGCAAAGGATAAAAATACACTGGAATCATGGATGTGCATGCGTGTGTGTGTGTATTTTAAACTCTGAGCCTCTGTGATGGTTGATCCGAATCAGTGAGCCCCCTGATAGATTTTCACTTGATTCAAAGGTTGGTTATGCTGGGGGTTCTCTTACATACGACCTCCCAAACAGAGCACCCCAAACAAGAAGAGAAAGTCCAGCAAACAGTGATGATGCTGCCCCAGCAGGTCCATCCACTCAAGGGATAGACCTCCCACTACTGCAGCATGAGTCACAGCCTAGTGAGCAAGTCGCTCACAAGGTTTCCAGCAGTGCCTTCAAGTCTCTGCTTGCATTTTAGTATCTGTGAAAGAAACGCGATGGTTTTTCCCTATTGGCTGATCCAGATCCATAAATTACTTGTGTTCCTCAATTTAGATGAGAATTTCCATGAGGCGAGTGATACGGGCTGAAGAAACCAAGTGCCTAAAACAAAAGACAGATGGCTGAATCCATGATTCACTGACGATGAGCTGCAATTGGGCCATGCAGACTTTGAAGTACTTCCTTACATTTGTATCTCTTCCATAGGGGGAGGATTTTCCTCAATGATTTGTGTGACCTTGCTAAACCCAGATAGGTGGTAATTGAGCAGCAACTACTTCTTCAGAAGAAACAGAATAAAAATATTGAAAATATTGACTCACCCCAAAGGCAGTAAGCAGCACTTTGGTCTTTGACCTTTAAGCATCCTAGGGTAGTCAATAACCTGGCTGTTAGATGCTGTGCCTGCCACTGATTTTGATTTGGGAGTAGTTTAACCTTGAACCAAGATCCAAGTAACCACGGCAACAGGAAGTCGGCCTTTCCATCCAAGGAGTGGGAATCCATAAATCAAGGCCCCTAATGCAAACACTGTGTGCAGGTAGAGATTTGAGAGGATAAGTGGTTTGTGAGGGATTACCTTTGAAAAAAAAAAAATGAATGACTGTCCCTTGATATGTTGAAGCACAGCTTCACAGAGACTTTTTTTTTTATCAATAGAGGTCAACAGGTTACAGCTGCATGTTTTCATACAGCTCTTTATATAGGCCCTTCAGTTTAATTAGAACCAGATGTTGAATTTATGAGGTTGTTAGCATTATTATGTACCATATGCACATGCATGTATGTGTATATGTATCAATACATACGCCCACATATGCACATTTCTTGTGCAAAAACCAGATTCATAAATAAATATTGTTAAGGGTCCAACTTGTGTACTGTGGAGTTGTGAAACCTTGGTTTTGCATATGTACAGTTCCACAGTGCTGTGATCCCACAGGCATAATTACCTGGTCAAACTTCCCAGATACTCTACGGACACTGCTTTATTCAATGTATGGTGCTCGCCTCAGCAACAGCTATTTTGCAGTTGGATTTTCCTCTTGCTTTTCAGTCTGTGACATCATGTCTCATTTATTCCACATTTCTAAGCCTTGGTATGAATAGATGAATTTTTCATGAATGTTGATAATTTTATTTTCTCAGCGCTGCTCTTGAGATGAGGGCTATATTATTGTTCTCATTTGCAATAGAGAAGCTGAGCAGAGAGATTGAAGTTGAATGGGTACAATTTGTGATGCTTAATACTTGATTTGAGGATCTGGAAGGATGTGTGGTCTAATAGGCAGAAACTCCTCTGTATATCTCCACCAAGCCATGACCTGTAAATCTCTCTTGCCTCCTGAGTATTTCTTCACTCAGACGCATTCTCCTTTGTTAGGTCCCAGGCTGATAACAGGTCACAGGTCCGTTAGGATTCCTATCTCTGACTGGCCCACTCGATAGTCCCATCTTTCAGGCTTCTCTCACCAGTACAGTTCTTCCATGCCAGAGCCTCCTGCAGATACCTTCCACCGTTTCTGAGGCAGCCCATTGGTCTCATGATATTTCGCATTCCATGTGCAACAGACAAACATAGGGACTGTTCAAGCCAGATCCAAGCTGCAGATACAAAGAAACGTTGGCTGGTATCTGGAGGGGTTGAGCACAGCCAACAGATGCAGAAGTTTGTGCAGCAGTTTATGGCTCTGCTTTGCAATCTTGATCTTCTGGGAAAGTTATTAGGGTACTTGTGGGTGCTGTGAAGGTGCAGTCAGGGATAGCAGTAGGGGCACACCACTTCAGGGGACAAAGGTCACTATCTGCTGACCTAATCTGCTGTCCAGGGAGCCTTGCTGCTGGGGCTTGGATCAGGGAAATTGTGGAGACATACCAAACCAAATCTGAATGGCAAATCAAATCAAACAGAGGTGGCAAGAGAAACATATGAATGACCAAGCAGCTCCTGGGTAATGTCAGAAGTAAAAGGAAAGCAGAACAAGACGTGGAAGTGGGTACAAGTAGCCTGAAGAACTATAGAGGCATGCAAGCTTTGGAAGTCAATGGTATCTAGAGTTGAACCTAGCAAGAGTAGAAGGGCAACAGAAAATGTTTCTACATAAGTATCAAAAAGAAGCCTAGGGAAAATGTGGACCTACTACTGAATGGAGCAGTGACCTGGTGGCAAAAGACCACAAAAACACCCAGTGTACTCATTGTCTTCTTTGCTTCAATCTTTACTGGTAAAAGTGGACTTCAAGAACCACCTGAGACTGGTGAGGAAAGGAAACTTAGTCTTGGAGGAGGATCTGGGTAGGGAACAGTTAAACAAACTGGACACACATAAATTCATAGGATTTGACAGGATGCACCCAACAGTGCAGAGGGAGCTGGCTGGTGTCATTGTGAGGCCACTCTTGGTTATTTTTGAAAAGTCATTGGGAAAGGATCCTGAGGACTAGAAGAGAGCAACTGTCAGTCCAATAAGGGCAAGAAGGAGGACCCAGGGACCAACAGGCTGGCCTGGTCATTCATATGGAAAGGTGATGAGGGAAATAATGCTGGAGAGTGTTTACAAACATACGATGGACAAGAAGGTGATTGGGTGTAGTTGGCATAGATTTAAGAAGGCAAAATCATGCCTGATAAACCCAATGTTTCTTACCCCAACTTCAGCAAGACATTTAACACTGTCTCCTATAACCTCCTTCTAGATAAACTGATAAAAACAGACATTGAGACGAACTGAAAACTGGCTGAATTTCAGGCTCAAAGAGATGTGGCTACTGGCACAAAGTCTAGCCAGAGGTCAGTCACTAATAGTGCACCCAAGGTGTTGATACTGGAGCCAGAACTTTTTAATATGTTAATTAATGACCTGATTTGTGGGATAGAGCTCATCTTGAGCAAATTTGGAGAAGATACAAAGGTTCACATGCCAGAAATTCTTGCTGGCATCCAGAGAGGCCTGAACAGGCTGGAGAAATGGGCCGACAGGAACCTCATGAAGTTCAACTAGTGCAAGTTCAAAGTCCAGTATCTGGGAAGGAACCAACCAGTACCTGTTGGAGACTTTCAGTTGGAAAGCAGCTTGGCAGAGAAGGTCCTGGAGTTGAGGTCCTGGTGGACATCAAGTTGACCATGATTCAAAAATGTGGCCAACTGCCTCCCGGGCTGCATTAGAAATGATGCCAGCCAGTTGAGAGAAGAGTCTTTACCATTTATTCGGTGCTGATGAGGGCTTACCTGGAGTGCTGTGTCCAGTCCTGAACCCTTCAGTACAATAGAGACAGGGACATATGGGAGAGAATCCAATGAAAAGCCACAAAGATGACTGAGAGTTTGGAGCATCTATGCTATGAGGAAAGGTGGAAACATCGGAGACTGTTCAGCCTGGAAAACACTTTAGGGGATCTTATCAGTGTGTACAAATGTTGGATGGGGAAGAGTAAAGAAGATGGAGCTAGACACTCCCCCATGATGTGTCAGGACAAGAGGCAGTGAACACAAAATGAAACACAGAAGGTTCTCTCTGAACATCACAAAGCACATTTTTACTGTGGGAATGACTGGGCACTTGAACAGGTCACTAAGAGAGGCTGTGGTCTACCTCCTTGAGATATTCAAAACCTGACCAGACAGGTTTCAACCTACTTCTTGAGCAGGATGTGATGGCCTAAATGATCTCAAGAGATGTCTTCCAATGTCAGCCGCTCTGTAACTTTTGAATCATTATGTAATTTAATTGCCAGAACCCGATGCATTTTATCTGAGGCCTACGATCAGGTTGAGATTTAAAAAGAGAAGGAATTTATTAAGTATTACCTCTGAAAAGTGAATGACTGTACTGGCTATGTTGAAACCCAACATCACAGAGACTGGGAGAGGTTTTCATAAGTTGGCAAAGATACAACACAAAGTCCTCACCCTACCCAACTTTTGGTGTGGTCTCATAAGGGTAGTGCTACTGGGATTTTATAAAACAGCAACTACTATGAGTTTTCTAAAATGGACAGAAAACCTCCTAACCTTATTGTGAAAAGCTACTGAGACATTTTAGCTGCATTTCTGCTTTGTAAATCCATATACTTATAGATACATATGCAATATATATACACACACATGAACTCACAGAAATCTTACATTTAAATGGGTGGATACACATTCAGGCGTGATAGGCACATACCTAATATATAAAATTTCGATCCCAGCTGTTTAAATTTGACACATTTTCAAGCAAAAAAAATGTGTTTGAATCATAAGAGATTTTGAGAAACATTGCTAAAGGAGGAATCCACCATAAATTTCATTTTCTATGGAATATTTGACCTCTGTGATACATTTCTGCCACTCATTTCTTCTGCATTGTAAAGTAGAAAAATGCATGAAAAAGTGCTGAAGTGCTCTTTTTTTTTTTTTTAAACTCCCACTTCTTTGACAAGTTGTAAAGTAAATTTTCATTAGGGAGGGAATTCCTGAAAAATAAGTGTTAAGTGTAATGTGCTTGTTACATGTTAATGCTGTTGGTGATGCCTGCTCCTTACTTGGATGAAACAACCACTGAGTCAAGTCATTACAGAAGTATGTGTGTTTGGAGACTAAACCATCCAGGGACTGGCAAATAGGCAATCCCACCAAAAAGAGATGTGAAACATGTTTGTTCTTTATGCATGTATCAGTGTGTGTTTGCTTGGAGAAGAAGATGTAGTAACACAGAAATACTGCATTGGTTTACTGTTGTTTACAGACGCCTCAAGCAGAATTATTGAAAGCAAATAACAGTGATGATCCTTGCAGGTATAAAGAGCATATTACAGGCACATACACAGGGAAATGTATTGAGGTGGCAAGGACAGCAACTGACTACTCTCTTCCAGATATTCCCTAGATAGGTGGCATTATCCGTACTCATCCAGTTCTTACTTCCTTCCCCAGGAATTGCAGGTCCCCACTTAAAAGCAGACCAGACTTCACTTCATGGTAAAATGGAAAGTTCTGCCTGTAACATGATGACCAGAAGGAAGCCAGCAGCTGTTGACAGTGTTGCAATGCCAACTCCAGTATTATCTCTCCTACCTTCATCATCAGCAACATCCGAAGCAGGTAAGCTTGTTTCCCTCCATCCCCTGCATTTCTTCCCCGTCGTTTCCCTTCTGGCTCAGCGCTGAGCCAATATGTGCTTGTGCTGCTCTTCCTGATTGGAGAAGTAGCTGCAAATGTGCATATCTAATGTGATAATCAGGCTGTAATTTTTCTAACACTTTCATATCATGATCATATCTTGGCATATCAAATCTATTTCATTCACATACCACCGCTTGTGCAGCAATGAAGATGCAAGCGGCACCAGCCCGTATGGTCTAGCAGGGGACTTTCAAGCAAGACTCTTGGGTTCCTTTCTCAGCCCTGTTGTTCATTTATTTGAATGTTCCCATCCCCGTAGCATGAACATGCCGAATACACAGTGAATAGGCAGGGAGCAGCTGAGATTTCTTTCTGCATACTCCAGTGATTTTAGCATAATATTCTGTCTTGCAAATGTGAAATTGTTTGGGGCAATGAACAGTGATTTAAAATATATCAGAATAAATAAGTCAGAATATTATGTTTTTCAATCAACTTATATTTTGTGCTTCTATTTTGAATCAGATCAGAAAGATGATAGCTTTATACAGTCAGAAATTGAGCCAAATCACTCAGGCATTATCATGCCTTTTCTTGGGAATGGATAGAGAAGTTAATCTTGCAGTGTGTCTTAATTTCCAGTGAATGGGGAAGCCACAGTACATTACCCTACATGCAGCTATTAGAAGTTTCATCTCCTTATCAAACCTTTGATTCCACATTCACAAAAAATGTATTTATATCACTGAGTTATGGAATGATTGCATATTTAATTATGCAATTGAAAGTGCTGTTTCAGTGCACTTCTTTCAATTTTTCTCTCATTTCCTGAAAAAATAGTGAAAACAAGCAATCCATGCTGTAAAGTAGCCTCTATAAAGATACATTTTTTTATGTTCATAAAACAGGATTCTCTCTTTGGTGTTTAATACTTTCCTATGTTTAATACTTTCCTATATATAAACCGAGGACAGATTTTTAATGCAGCGGAGAATGAAAGCTCACAAATATTTTATGATCAGTTTCAAGATGAAAGTGTATGCTTGACTGCATAGTTCATTCTTTCCTTTTCAGAAGTCTAATTAAATTGTTGGTTTATCTGTAGCCCAGATGTTGAAATAATTTAGTTGAAAACTGAAAGAAACTGTGTTAATGGGAAAACAGGACAGTGCTATGGGTTTCCTGTAATTAATAGGGAGCTCTTTGAAAACTCCTCCATTCAAACCAAGTCGACAAACTGAGCCCAGCTGTTGAGCAAACAGTTTTCTCTGTGCCATGTTCTTGCAAGAGGCCTCGGGCAACTCCGAACGGATGGAGGATGACAGGCAGTCATGCTGCAGACATAACAAAACCATCCACAATAAAGTTAGGGAGCCGATGGAGAACTTCCAAGGGATCTGACGTGCTCGGGCTCACCTTCTCATTCAACACCACTGTGCTGGAGTGGGTCCTCCAGCCTGCTTTAAGCTACCCATGAAAATGTCTATTTTCGGTAGAGATTTCTCTCTTTGCCTCAGAAGCTATTTCCAGCGTCATATCAATCCTCCTTAACTTCCCAGCATGGCCTGCGGCTGTTTCAATTTGTCTCTGTCTCTGAGAAGGAGCCTCACTGCATCTGTGTACCCCAGGGAGGAGAGAAACACTGGACCTCCATGGGCTTTATTTGAAACGTGTAAAGCTGATTTTTAAGACTTAACACTGGTCCTTGTTTGTTTGGGGCAGCTGGATGAGGCTGTTTGCAGAGTGGGAGAAGGATGGAGGAAAAGTACTCAAGCTGCATCAAGCATTTCCAGTTTCTTGTCACTTTGGGCTGGATTGTGCCAAATACTTTCATTCAGCCTGGGGAGGTGTAGGGAGATAACTGTGCCCTGGCAGCAAAGTGCCCTCCGCCTGCACCCCCAGCACCCTGAAGTTGCCATTGTCTTGTATTATCTCTGTGGGAGCATATATCACGTTGCTCTTCACCATCTTTTCACCCCTTTTTAGATGAATTCCACCGGATAGAGAGAGACAAAAGTCTTCTCCAAATGGGAGAGTTCCACATGCGAACAGCAAAGTGTGTGCAGGAAGAGAACAAAGACTGTGAAAACACTGCAGACCAACCTGGGCCCAGGGTTGGGCAGTGTCTGTCTGGATAAAATGAAAAAGATTAGTACTTTAGCTTTGGTTTTCAGCGGAGCTGTATATCACATGGCAATACAGCAAAATATTTTATATCAAAGATTGCTCACCAAGAGCTTCCAGATGAGTTGATAACACCTAATGGCTCTCACTTCAATAGTGGTTTATTTTGGCAGATCTCCCTGATATTTTGTCATATGCACACCTCATCAACTCTTCCCCCTGCAGACACATCAGACTTTTTCTGCATAGTCTCCCTACACCAAATGTAGAATCAGATGTCCCTGCCTCTTAATAGTCAAAATAATACTTGGTTTCCTAATATCTCTTTTTAAAAGCCTGACCTGAAAGCATATTAGTTATTCAGTGCATACATTCTGATTATTGGCAGACTGTGTAACACAACTCAAATGCTTTCTAAAGCTTGCAAGTTCAGAGGCTTGCTAGGCAGAACAGCAAAAGCAATATCAGTAATTTCTAACAAGCTTCCTGAGAAAGACATAAACACCCTAAAGCAGTTACAAAAGGAAAAGTTTTGCAAAAAGCCAGAACAGAACAGCATAGATACTTGGGTTTTTTTCCTAAATGAGAAAATGAGTTTCGGTCCACAAGGAAACAGTCAGCTTGCAAAATTTTAGGAGGGCTAGAAGGGTATCTAAACAACGTGAAGGAAGACAATGTGAGATGGTGTTCAGCTTGCAGATTTACAAAAAGGTGTAGATATCTACCCATAGCTGTGTGGAAAAATAGGCAATATGGCAGAAAGTAGTAGATAGTAGATACAGTGCTCCACTCAGGCACTATCTACTCAACATCATGCTGCACTCAGGTTTTTAAGCCTGGATGTCTCGGACCTCTGGGGTGCCAGGTTTGGGCAGATGGACAGGATGCCTGCACCTTCCTTATCCAATATCAGGGTGTAAGAAGGATGTCCATGGTCATCTTAAATTGCACTGAGTTCCCGTTTTAGAAACAGAGGTCAACCTCTATTATACAGATCAGATTTCCATTGACTGCAATGGGGTGATGATTCTGAGCTGCAGGAATGACTGAATACTGATTAATCTTAGTAAAGACATAAAATCTTTGCTGATACTTGGCTAATGCTTTATTTCAAGTTTGCTTCCTGTCCTTTGGCTTACGTTCTTTCCAATGAAAGTTTAGAGTAATGCCAGATCTCCCAGTTTCACCATGAACCTTGCATTTTTTCCTGTATTTTTAATAAAATACCCATTTTCTAGATTTCCTTTATCAAATGAAAAATTCTACCTTTATTTTCTGGGAAGAAAATTGCAACTTGACTACAGCAATTAAAAAAAGAAAATCTTTTAAACCATGCCCTCACAATATCAATAAAAGGCAAAAGGTGGACAGCAAATACAAAGAGTGTGTAAAATGTTTGACTTCTTAAATCCTCTGACCTGAAGCTACTCTCAGGATCTGGGAGGGACTCAGAGACGAATGCTTAGGGCTGGAAATGTTGGGACTATGTATGTCAATCAGCAGTGAGGCCAGATGAGAGCAATCATTTTGTGTGACAGGGATCTAACCTTTTTTTGATCAGATGACTGAGAAATAGCTCGCTGCCATTTGCCCTTAGGGCTCTTGCACTTTTTAAGGGTGACCTACTTGAGAGGAATTTTGTGCAACTAATTAGCTTCTCCAGAGCAACTTGCATATTTCATTTCCTTTCTCTTTTTCTTTGGTACCAAACTGGCTGCATTCCTCTTTCCTTTTGTCCTCTGTGAATCACAAACTGCAAGTGGGTTTTATTTTTCTTTTTGGTGTGGGGAGTGGGTTACATATGGAAAATGTATTTTGTTTTGTAATTAATGAAAACCAGACTTTGGGAAGTTGGCCATCCAGGTCTTTATTTATAAGAGAGCATATGTCTGTGTTTTGTTTATGACTCACTCCTACTTCTTGCATTGTAACTTGGGTTTGTTTACGCAAGCTCTTCGCTGAATCCAAGCAACATGGTGGTATAAGAGCCAATAATTTATGTTCTCCAAGAGGGGAGGCCAGTGAGTGAGGTTTGTGTGCTGAATCTGTCATAGCCGATAGCGAGCAGGAGGAGATTCTACCACTTGAACGCTTCTGGTTATCTGCAGAAAAATGCTACAATAGCAACTTTATTTAAACTACTGCTAGAAGATTAGCCTGTTAGCCATGAAGGGAGTGATAACCCCCAAATGAACCTTTCTCGAAATCTTGGCTGCTCTGGAAACTTCAAGGATTTCAAACCCAAATGACTGCTTGACAGTCAGGTGTAAATTAAGTTTGCAAGTAGATGTGGGCTGAGGTTAATTTAGTGGGATGTTTTATTCCTCACTGAAAAGAAATTCTGAACTCCATCATTTCTTTTCCAGCAGCGCAGAACAGATATGTTAGGCGCGAAAGAGAGAACCAGCTATTGCAATAGCAGAATTAATACATTCTGTTTCTCTCACAAAGGGGTAGTTACTTTTAATCTGTGTGTAAATCCTGAGCTCTGAACAGATGCCACGATCAGTAACGGACAAGGAGACGATTTAGAAAAACAAGCAAGGTCTCATTTCCTAAGCAAGGACCAGGAGCCAAGAAATGCTGGGTACTCTTCCCAGCTCTGACAATGACTCACAACGTGGCCTTGGTAAGAGACTTAACTACTTTGGACTTAATTCAGATCTAAAGTAACTGATCTGAAGCAGGAGTAAACTTGCTTCAGGGACCAATAAAGTCAATTATATGACTGAGTAGCTTCAGGTAGTATCTGAGCAGAAGATGATAGTAATTCAACCCAGGCAGGGAGAATATATTTGCCACAGGTGACGTGACCCACAGAGCTTGTATGTGCCCACTACTTTCAGTAACAAACACTTCTCATACAAGCTGGCATCCACAGCAAGAGCTAAAGGCTGGGGTGAAGACGCTGGGTGTAGATGTTTGGGGCATAGAGAGTTTAGTACTTACTGTGGGCCAGTATGACAGCTATGCTAAACAGCCCTTCCTACCCTCTCACTAGTGGTTTAGAAATGAGAATGAAGCAAACCCATGGTGAAATATTGCCGTGGAAGGGCTGTGTTGCTTTAGAAGAGGGGAGAGATGGAGAGAAAGCTCTGAACACTGCTTAATAGTGAAAACTGTTTTCATCTGGGACAGAAAAACAGGAGGTACAGGCAATTCATTTGGGACTGTAATAAATAACCTTTTACACTTTTTTTAGTTGCATGTTGTCAGGGCCTGGAACAGGCTGCCCAGGGAGGGGCTGAGTCACCTTCCCTGGATGTGTTCAAAAAAAGGGTAGATGAGGTCCTTAGAGACATGGTTTAGTTTAGGATGAAAATGGTTGCACTTGATGATCATCAAAGGTCTTTTCCAACCTTGTGATTCTGCGATTCTGTGATTTCTATGCATAGTCTTTTCTCACAGCCACTGCTTCTTCAGCAGTCTTATTCAAGCTGCTGGGCTTGAAAGCATCATGACACTGAAACCAGGCAAAGGAGAGATTCCATCACCCTTGTTTGACTTACCCCTCTTTCCCTCTTTGTCTTCCAACAGCCAGCCCACCACTGAAAAAAAGGTTCAAGCGCCGTGAAATTGAAGCAATCCAGTGCGAGGTGCGCAAGATGTGCAACTACACCAAGATCCTGTCCACCAAGAAGAACCTGGATCACGTGAACAAGATCCTAAAAGCCAAGCGGCTGCAGAGACAATCAAAGACAGGCAATAACTTCGTCAAGAAGCGGAGGGGCCGTCCTCGGAAGCAACCCCTTTCCTTCGATGAAGACTCCAGAGACCAAATGCCCGTTCTGGAAAAATGCATCGACCTTCCCAGCAAAAGAGGTCAGAGATCGACGCTCAACCCTTTGATATTGGAGCAAGCAGCCACTCAAGATACAATCATGGCCACCATTGAGGCTGTCATACACATGGCTAGAGAGACGCCACCTCCTCCGCCTCCTCTTCCTCCTCCCCCTCCTCCGCCCCCTCTCCCTCCGCCCCGGACGCCCCGGGTTGGAAAGAGGAAAAGCAAGTCCCCACAGGAGGAAGAGGAGGACATGAAGGTAAAGCGGCACCGGAAGGTCAGAGGGAGTGAAAGCGAAGGCCTTCCCTAAGGCATCGCTTGGATGTTGGGTGCCAGTAGCGGGGCACGCCAGGACTGAGGGACTTGAGGTGCGCTTTCCGCTTCATCCCTGGGGCAACACCAGACTCACTCGTCCCTGCGGCAGCCAGAACCTGTCGCAGAGAGCTGTGCCAGCCAGGGATTGCATCTTCCTCTTCATTGCTTTGGCCCTAACCCCTCAGAAAAGAGGTGGAAAGGGTAAGGGAAAGGTGGGGGGTAAAGGGGGGGGTGGGGGGGTATGTGTCAATTGGGGATAATGTCTACTTTACAGAGTTTCCAAAACTAATCAGCATCTCAGCATTGCTGTTCTCATACCATACTGGAGTGAGAGTTTGTCCTCGCAGAGAGCTGAACGTTGTCACTGAGGCTGCTCGCCAGACTCATGATTCTGTTTGGCAGGCCAGGTGATACTAAGAGTAACCATAACCATAGTAGAAATCACTGTAAAAAAATTAAAAAAACAAACAAAAAAAACCCAACAAAAAAACACCAGAAAAAAAAAGAAAAAAAGAAAAAAAAAAGACAAAAAAAGACAACAAAAATAGTGTAATTTTCTCAACTGTGATTTTGGTTATAATCTGTTTGAATCTTTTTTTTTTTTTTTTTTTTTTTTCCAGTTTTATATACCTACCAGGCTTTGGGGCAGTGTAACCCAAATTGCCTGACTCCTGATAGAACTATGTATTTCTTTATCATTTACTTGCCTAGTTACAACTAGCAGCAATATAGGCAATAGGAAAGTAGAGCCTTACACACGCGCACACTCATTCCGAGTGGTATCCCAAGGAACGACCGAATATCACAGCATTTAAAATAAGGTGTACGTGGATATTCCGTTACAATAGCACGTTTCTATGAAGCAACTTGGCATTTTCAATGGCATGTGAGAAAGGGGTCATCCCACAACCAAGTTGTTAAGTTGTTTTGATGCTCGGTACATATGAGTAGAGAACAGCAAGACACTTCTGGGGAATGGAGTTACAGTCAACATGGACAAAATCACCAAAAGAAAAAAAAAGAAGAAAAAAAAGAAAAAAAAAAGTAAAAGAGAAAAAATAGATCAGAAAAAAATAGATTAAACAGGGCCAAAAATTTATCAGTTCTTACCACCTGCAATTCCCAGTGAAATTGATGGGAAACCCAGGATCCAAATTATTTGCATTGGGCAGTAAATGCCTTGATATGTTCTTTTAAAGAAAATAGATAAAGTAGATTGTTTTGAAAAAAAAATAGAGAACAACACCCTATGGAATATAGGTTCTTTCTTGGCAATTATTTCTTTTAAAAAAAAAGGAATAAGTGTTCTTATATGAAAATAAAAAAAATAAAAATGTTCAAAGGGTATCACCACTGCAATTGTATTAATGCCACTTTGGACATGTTCTCCAAGTTGTGGTTGCCTTAATAAACTGAAAAAAAAATCTTTTTTTTTTTTTTTGTACATAATGTAATTATAAAGCTCTCAGTCTGCATGGATGCAAACTGTGTGTGACAAATCGTCTCTTTAAATGGTCGGTTCAAATTGTACATTTCTCATTGGAGTTGTACGTTAGCCATTGATTTAACTTGGGTAAAATACCCAATCTCCATTTCTACAGCCCAACTAAAATGTTTAACTAAAAGATAGACTTAACATGAAGCTGTTCCATTGCAGTAACAATGCTTCAAAAAAAAACAAAAAAAAGAAAAAAAAGAGTCAGTTGTTAAAATCTGAAATAGATACTTTCAAATGTATTTAATTCCTTTTTAAAGTCCTTCAGTACCTGGCATGGCAAGATGGATATTAAAATGGGAATGGGGGGAGGGAAAATGCCAGCGAATTGAATGGGGATCGGAATTATTTAATGATTCACAAGCCAACTGATATTCCCTTTTTTGCGAAATCTTTCAGCTGGCTAATTGCCACAGAAACTTCAAATAGCACGACACTAAAAGACAAAACAATGAAACAACAAACCCAATGAAAAAAATCTCCACAAAAAAAAAATATTGTTTCTATTCTGTTATTTATTTACAAAAATCATATCAAGACTATGGTGTTAAAGGGACACTGTAAACATACAGCGCATTATTTTTAGAGACTGATTTTTCTTCTGTGATAGCACCTTAGCTTATTAAAACTGAGTGCATTTGGGGTTTGTATTGAGTTAAGGGGATATATTGGCTGATAAAGGGGATATTTTTATGATTTTTTTTTTAAAGGCTGGAACAAATCTTGAGATCCCATGTGCTTAAAACTGATAAGAGGGATCAAAGAATTTTGTTTCCATTTTTTTTTTTGCATCATTCAACATACTCATTTACGCTTTTGGTTTTCCAATTAATGCAGCTTAGAAATAAAGAGGCCAGTTGCTCGTTCTGTTACAACCAATTTTGCTTTTCAGTTTCTCTTGAATTAGCACAGTGTTACAGGCCGAAGTTGTAGGCCTGCAGAAAAAATGCTTGAGCCTCCTCGAGCTTCTTTCTTCTTCCTTAAAAAGCATTGGACTGAGGTTTAGTTGATTCAGAAATCTTTTTTTTTCCATCTCTTCTTTGGGCCTGAAAGTAGGTGACAGTGTCGCTTAAAATGAAAGAAAAACTGGAAGCTTGGTATTCCAGGTAGCCCAACAGCTGAAACTAAGCCAGACAATAACTTTGGTTTTATCTTCAGTGATCTCTTCATTATCATTGAAGGACACTTCAATGTATAATGAGTGGGGCAAAGGTCTTAAAGGACCAAATTCTCTCACTGGATGACTGTCATGGCTTGGAGATGTGTCGGCCCTTACAGATTGCTGCTAAGGGCTGTATGTGGGCTACAGTTTTCTGGATGTTCTGGGATGCAACATTCCCAGGGAAGGGTCACTGAATGGCTGCTGCCTCCCATGTTCCTGTGCTTTGGGAAAAAATGCTCTTATCCTTTCAAAAAGTACTATACAAAATGCTGCTAGAGGCATACGGCTTAAGGAGAAGGTCCGCTCAGAAGCTGCAACCCCATATACCCTCCACTGAGCAAAAGAAAGAAATTAAAGAGGTTCTTTTGGTCCTGGAGAAAATAAGGGTAGCATTTACGACTCGATAGTTGCAAGCTGTCAGTGTAGGCTTTATCCAGACAACCAAGGTTTGTGTTTTTCTCAGCAAGAAGATGCTGGTGGAAGTGTGCTGCTGCAGTACAGCCTTGGCTGTTTGTCCAAACAACAGCCCGGTGCAGCTGGTCCTGGCTGGCAGGAAGATTAGCTCGTTAATTTGTATGAAAGCAGGCTGAAAATACTGTTAGATGGCACTCAGAATTTGTGTTCTGCATGTTGCATAGTCTATAAATATGATAAGCAAGTTGCTGACAGAATAATATTATAAGGCGATGTACTACATGCAGATCATAAAGGATTTAGTTTTAGGGCTTAAGGCTAAAATCCCACTCCTGCAGTTTATTACCCAACAATATTCCAGTAATGAGCTTTTTGATTTTTTTTTTTTTCCCCTACCACTGGGAAGATTTACCGAGGAACTCTCTAAATTCCCTCTGCACATTTCCAAGAACTGTATAAAACTGGGGTGAAAGCCCTTCTGCTTATTAAGACCAAAAAGACCTTTCAGACACCTCCGCTGTGTCACAGATTAGCACACATTTTAGCATGCTTCAATAAAAGCAAAAAACCAACAGAACAAAATCACATGGCTGCGAGCCACATGAAACAAGGCTGCGGGTTTGCATCCTCTCCATCGATCTTGTGTTCCTCAAGCCAGGGTAAAACCAGGAATTGGGGATGAGCGTGCGGGGAGTGGAGGGGGAAAAAAAAAAGAAACAGAAAAGCCAACCACCTGGATCTCCAAAGAGCTTCACACTGCCAACTTCTTGAGCCCTTCAGTGCTAAACTTTCTGTGAAGCACCTCACGTGTTTTTGGGTAACGGTTAAAAATAAGAACAAGGAGAAGAAAAGGATGAAATAAAAAGATAATAGTCACCATTTAGCAGGGTATCCAACAGCATGGCCCATGCTTTGGACCATTTGTGTAGGATATTCTGATTGTGGTGTTATATTCTTTGGGTAGCGTCTGGTATAGTGAGGTGCTGGTTTGTGACCAGGGCTTCTGAGTGCTGCAGCGATGCACCAAATGAACAGGAATTGCTGTTCTGCACACACGGATTTCCCCAGCTCTTATTTCCATGGACCCTGATTCAGGACTGCACGTAAGCACATTTAAGTAATATCCCAAAGAGTAAAAAGAAAAAGAAAAAAACAGTCAGGAAAAAAGAAAACAGAAGAAAAAAAATCCAAACCCAAAACACCAAAAAAAACCCAAACACAACAGGATGCTTTCCTGAATTGGGAAAACAAACATCACGCCCTTGCAATGCCTCTTCCTTCAATATCATCCAAAAAACTGGGGTGCAGCAGTTCTGAGATAATTAGAAGCACATTTCAACAAAGGACACATATTTGAGACCTCCTTAAGATGCCTGCCTAGGTTGTATGAAACACTACAGAGAGAAAAAAAAAAAAAAAGAAAAAGAAAAAAAAAGTAATAACATCAAAAGAGCTGCCAATTGGACAACATGGGGAAGCAGTTCAGTCCCATGTTAATTTGTTTTACTTTTCTTTTTCTTTATTTTTTTAAGCTATTTCTTAAATAATAAATGCACATGAAGTGTTAAATATGTATATACTGTATTTCAAAAAAAAAAGATTAAAAAAAATCAAACGAATGGGGCACAAGATTGTTCTATAAGTCGTGCTGGCTAATTTTTAGTTTGTATTCATAAGTGGTTTTTAAAAGCCTTTTTTAAAGTGTAATTTGCATGTTCTACTTTGATTGTATGTAAACATATTTTAGAGCAAAAAAATGTATTTGTATTTTATTGAATATAGAGGCAAGAAAAAAACTTGTACATTGTTTGAAATGTTCTTTTTGTAACAGTTTTTATTCATGAAGCATTTTTGTACATTTAAAAATGGATATGGACTTGATGTTCTTTGAGGCTTAGATACATCTGGCATGCTTTAATGTCATGCTCCTTCATGATCTTAGATGTTGGTTTTTAAACATTTTTTTCTAAAACAAAGCTCAGTCTTTTCGCTACCAAATCAGGTTAGCACAGTATAGAGCACTTAACTAAAAAAAAAAAAGAAAAAAAAAAGTTAATCCTATTCATATGTTATTCATTGTGTGAAATTAAAGGAATTCAATTCAGTCTAACATGAGTTGTGAATTCTTTTGTCTTATTTTCCATCTGTTTCCCATCACTAAGGAGTTTAATAGCTTTTGGGATACTAATACCATGCATTCACAAGCCCTTTTTATGGTAATAGAGAAAAACATGCTTTGGTTCTGTGCTTTCTTCTTCTTCTTCTTCTTCTTCTTCTTCTTCTTCTTTTAAATTTTTTTTTCTTTATTTTTCCCAGAATATCCTTAAAAGTTAAAAAAGGACTGTGCCATGGGCCCCATGGACAAAAGGGGGATTCGCACTTCCGCGGCCGAGCGTGTCGCCAAGCAAACAGAAACATTTCTGGTCTGCAGAGGGTCCCCAGGCACCGGGACAGTAGCACTTGCCACCCAGGTGGGACTTCTACTCCCAAAGCAGATGGAGCATCCCTCTCTGGATCCCTGTGGAGAAGGGAGTCCCAGGGGATGTGTTATGGACAATAGGGTGATGGGAGCCAACCCTCCACTCACTGAGCATCCAGAGATGAAGGGCTGTAGGGCCAAGGGGTATTTTCTGTTCTGTGAAATCTCACGCTGTGACTACGGGGTCAGGAGTTGGTTGTAGCATCATTTTAAGTTTCTTCTAAGTTGCTGCTGAGAGTGGTAAACTGCCACTTTATAGTCAGCCTTGATATCCACGAATTCTTCTGCAGCAACATCAGATTTTATCTGTTCTTTCCTCCTCCTTGCACGGGGTCCAACACCTTCCCCAACGGCTCAGCAGCCTGCACATCAAAATTTTACCTTGTTTCCTGGAGAAGGCAGCAATGCTCAGGCAGGATAGATAACTCTGTGTCCTGCCACATTCTTCCTTTCTGAAGCTCTATGCGATGGGATGGCTTGGTGGGACTAGATCATCCAAGCACAGAGATACTCTGACTGCTGTTGTCACAGCTATTACTTTATGTTACTGGAGTAGAGCTGCTCCAAAGTTCTCAAATGCTCTTTTATTTTTCCTTTTCCTTTTCCTCTCTCTCTCTCTTTGAGAACTGTAGCTCCAGCTTTTGACAACAGTTTGCAAAAGAGCTGACATCTTTGCTCACTGTTTTTAACAGTCTCTGTGATGTATAAGCCACTGGTCTCCAACTCTGACCACATTTTTGTCAGAGACCTGCAGTAAAACTCCCTTGGAAGCATCTGTGAGCTGTCAAGTTTCACACTAGCTACTGCAGTATCTCAGGGCTGATGTCTGCTCCTACCAGCTCTTTACTGAGATTTACCTCCCCGTTCCAATGATCAGGGTCACTTTCCTGATGTCACCTTGCAGTGTGATGGAGCAAGGCTGGGAGAGCAGCATTTGGCAGGCGAGAGTTGGGGACATTGGGTTTCTGTCATTGGAGGGGCCAGGGGGTGGGGCACAAGCCAGACTCCATCTGTGAGGTTTTCATGTTTTCTGTCCCCTGATATCTTTTTTTCACTGGACCGCTGACACCATGTCTGGTGTTAGAACACCATGCTCCTTACAAGCCTCGTCCTGGGTAGGGAGGAGTCTCTGATCAGCACCCCATCTGCTTTCTGGAGGTAAAGTTGGTCTCTTGCTGGGGTCTGTTTCATTCCTGGTTACTACTCCAGCACTGTCTGGAAAACCTCTGAGAAAAACATTGGAAGTCTTGTAAATGAAGTTTAGGTTATTTGAAAGGTCTGGTAGGCAGCAACTTTTTCTCAGGTACCCTTTATTTAATGAGGTACTGTTCTTTCATTTTGCATGGGACCAGTGTTTTGCCAAAAGTATTTTCATTATTAATCTCTTCTCTGAAAAGAATGAAAATAATAAAGTACCAACTGTGTGAAACAACTGTCATCAGAAACAACGTTCTGATTATCCTCCTTCCATTCTGAGCACCCTTTGCTCATGGAAGCAGTGAAGCTCTGTTCGAACCTTTCTTGGTAACCCTTTATGCTATTGAAGTTCAAATTATGACAGAATTTTATTCTCCCATCCTCAAGATGTGGGTAAGGAGACGAGTATTATCCTTTGAGTCAAAGTATGATCTTAACTCACTGTTGATAGTGGAAGTTGGCTGTGTCCCCGGGATAAGGATGATGACCACATCTCACCTTCAGCTGGCAGAGACAACCATCGACCTTGGCCTTGCTCCCCCTCATGCTACCATCTCCCACCACACTCCAGAGCTATGTCACATGTAGAATTTGTTTTGTGTCAAGGGAAGTTTGGCTGGTGGAGATGCTTGCAGCTTGTATGCAAGTTGTGTGAGCTCATGACAGCATTATTCACTATTCTGTAACACAAAGCATTCACATAATTTCAAAACAATTCTACTGATACTAACCAGAAAAATTTTCCAGTGACTTTTTTAGGGGATTAATGACAAGACCCTGCTCAAAGTCCCTCAGTACGTACCATCTGGCAAGGTCTAGAAAGGAAAAGGAAGCATGGATGTCAACCTAAAAAATATATATGTCGCCTTTTATGGGCAATTAATGAACCACATCACTAGTGCACTAACACAGAGGTTTCAGAGCTAATAGAAAGTACAGAAATCACAGTGAAGTGTGGCACATCAAACAGTCTGCAGGAATAACTGGTGTGAAAGCACCCCAGGAGCTGTAAGAGGAGTTTAACAGAATGTTCGTGCAATCATAAGTCATTTCATTATGACAATTAACTTTCACTGTAACACAGACCAAGACCCACTGGTTCACATCTTCAGCTTGCTCAGATCAGCACTATCAGTTTCAAATGTGTTAAAGCAGTTTGCAGAAGCAAAAAGGTCTGTTTTCATTTTCCTTATGGAAACTATTCATCCCAAAGTGGCTTTGGAGTGCTGTTAGTAATATGATGTAATACAAACTACTGTTGTTGGTGGCCTGTAAGAAGTGTCATACTGAGAAAATAGACTTTTGTTAAAAAATTAAATGTTTGGAAAGCTCATCCAGTGACACTAGTAGCCAGGTCACCATGGTTTTATAAGAGCTGTGGTGGAAAGAAGAGTGTTAAAGAAGCAGAGAGTCATTGGAAGATGATGAGGCATAATTTTCTACATATCAGCAAGACATTTAAGCATTAATACCTAATTCTTTTTGGACCCTGTTGCATTTCAAAAAAATTCTGAAAAAAATATTTCCCGGTCATAGGCATCAAGGAGTACATAAGCCCTGCACAAATTAAGCATCCAGTAAGCCCAGGGCTTCTTCCATAGTGCTTGAAACAGATGTAGCTCATGTGGCATCTGTTTGCCCAGTGGGATTTGCCCCCTCTGGATCTACCCCAGGCAGTGATGCAAAGCACAGAACAGGAACCCTGTCATCTCCCCGTGCTTTTCCAGGTGACCTGCTCTGGAAGAGGGGGAAAAAATATCACAAATATAATTGTTTGATTAACCTTGAACATCTTTGAAGAGGCATGAAATATTGCCTTGTCTCCATTCTACTCCCACACATGCTCCTATTGGCAGTCCTTAAACCACCCCACAAACGTTATTAGTAAATAATGCTCCAGTTGAATCAATAGAAGTTTTGTCATTGACTAAAAGGGAACAAAATCCCCTGCTGCACCCCCTTCATTTAGTGTGCCACAATACCATTTGTAGACTCAAAACAGCTTTTAGCGTCTCCCACTTGCCTTGCTTGGTATTCTGTTTATATACTCAAAAGAACAAGTATATCAAGCAGAAAATTAGTTTAAAAGGGCAAACTGTGAAAGCCTCAGCTAGGTAAAGGCAAGAGGAGAGCACATGAAGAGCATCTGCGGGTGAGCGTTTTTCAGAGCAGGGCAGGAGCACAATTAGAAAGGGATGAAAAGTGATCTCTGAAGGAAGCAAATGATGTGGCGGAGCTGTAATGAAGATAATGACAAAGGAGGGCACTGCTTAGTTTTATAAAAGGCAGCAAAAAAAAAAAATTAAGCGACACACTTGAAGGGGAAGCGATGAGTTCAGAAACACAAAAGGACATTCATTGAAGGGAGGGAGGGAGAGGCTGGAGGATATGAAGATTTAGGTCATGGAGAGAGTATAAGAATGGATCTTGTGACAGAAGATGGAAGAGGCAGCCTGCTTGCTTACTGGGACTTTATTGCTGCTTTGCAAGCTGATACAGCACTCATCATTTATCCTCATTAAACAGCTACCATCAGGGCATAGTTAGTGACCATTAGTCCTCAATTCTCTCTCTTTAAGCTGCAGATAAATAGTTACTGCAGGATGTAAAACTTTCTTTGCTTGAATTATTGTGCCCCTGTACTAGGCACTGGTGAGGCCACACCTCGAGTGCTGGGTCCAGTTCTGGGCTCTTCACCATAAGAAGGGCATTGAGGTCCTGGAGCAAGTCTGGAGAAGGGCATCCAGGCTGGGGAAGGGGCTGAAAGGCAAATCCTCTGAGGAGTGGCTGAGGGAGCTGGGGGTGTTCAGCCTGGAGAAGAGGAGGCTGAGGGAGACATTCTCCCCACTTCCACTGCCCTGCCAGGAGGGTGCAGAGGGGACAGGAGATGGGACAAGGGCAAATGGCCTCAAGCTGCACTAGGGCAGGGTCAGCTCAGATGTGAGGGAAAAGTTCTTCACTGAAACAGTTGTTGGGCACTGGCACAGGCTGCCCAGGGAGGGGGCTGAGTCATTGTCCCTGGATGTATTTAAGACGGGTAGATGAGGTACTTAGGGATGTGGTTTAGCATAAGACAGGTACAGTTGGACTCAATGATCTCAAAGGTCTTTCCCAACCTAGTGATTCTGTGATTGATACTTACAATTTCCCAAATTCCTGGTCAAGGATCAGCAAATAACAGCACAGGTCGGACAATAAAGACAGAAGCTGTACAGAAGCCTGGTTACAAGGATTGGACTTCAAGAATATGCCATCTCTTATACAAATGGACTTGGCTTTATTTACTTCAGTGGTACTATAATAATGTGCAGGTGCTCATTATGTTTATATGAATATCTACTCTGGGTATCTGAGGGCCAGATATTTCCACCTTCTATGCATCTCAGCAATTTACCTTCTCATGGGTCCACACAGTACTTGGTGCCAAGAACAAGCCGTTTGTTAGAGGAAGCAACCGAAACACTGCAAAAGCAAGGCCCATATTGTCCGAGCTGTATAGTGCTATTGGGGGCTGCCATCCTGAAGTACCACACATAACACTGTGTTTTCTGGATATTTTAAGAAGATGCCATGGATTTAGTAGAGAAGCAGAGCTATTAGAGATAATTTTTCCAAAATATAGATCTTGATGGCTTTTGTACAAGTGTGAATAAATAAAGCTGAAGAATCTCAAGTCAGCTATTAGGTTTTTGTGCAGGATACTTGTGAGAAGGTTTTTTGGTTTCCTTAGTTTTCAAATGATGGGTCAACAGAATGTTGTCTCCAGCATGACTAGAGTGAACTTGAGAGGTCAAATCCTATCAGCCAACAATGACTTTGCCTTTTCTCCCTGGAAAAAAAAAAAGGAGCAAGGAGACATAGCTTCCCTGGAGCCTGAGTTGCTGTTGCCTCAATTCAGAAAATCACATTAGCACACACTTAAGGAAATACGGGTCATAATATAAATAAGAACTTGCATTTAGGCTTTGGTTTAGTCCCACTAACATCAATATGATATAAACAATTTAAAATTAAGTATATGATTAATTGCTTTTACAAGGATGAGTGTTTTTCTGACTTCCAAAACTCAGTCCCAGTCAGCCAAGCCGAAGTTTAATTATTTTATTGTGTGCAAATATGAATTAATCTACTCCATTTTAAACAGTATCAGAAGGGGTGCCTACCCCCAGTCCTCAGTTTACCATGAAGTGTGGCTGCGTACCTTGAAATACTATTTGTTAACATTACCAAAAGTATGTGAATTCCTTGCAGAAAAGGTGCAGTTTGTACAAGAGAACATCCTTATCAAGAATTTAGTGATAAGACATTCTCTCCAAGTCAGCTTCTTTCTTTATTTCTTTTAACCATGAAAAATGAGTCCATGTCATTTATACAGCGAAGTAAAAATGGATCCTTAAACCAGGGCAAGGGTTCCTTTGTCCTTCTTCACTACAGCCATATGTTTCTGTCTATCCTTCATTACCTCAAAAAATAACATGAAATCCTTTCTTTTTTCAGCTTTCCATAAATATTTCTCAAGCAAGCCTGTTCCCATTGAGCGAATTTCTGAAGGCACGAGCTATGTAGTTTCGGATCAGTCATTTATTTACATCTTCACTGATAAGGGTATCCCAAAAATGATAGCAGTCTCTTTTGACTTCTTTGATATGCAGATCATAGGCTGAGTTAGGACATGGAGGTTGAATCACTGGAGATGAAGCACAAAGGCTGTTCTCCATCTGCGTTGGATCCGAACACCAAAGGGGGAAAAGTATGAAATCTTTGACATGGCAAGAGAATACCAAATGCCTTCTTGCTAGGCTTCTAGATGTGCATGTGTGGGATCTTTTGAGAGTTATTGCATGCACATAAATCCAATGGCCTTTTCCAGGCTTAGGCAACCTCTGTTTCTGCCGCTGTTCCAGGAAGTGGTAGCTTTGAAAGACCATATCAAACGAGTACATTGTGCTTCCTGCACAACCTGCTTTATTGGAGGTTAATTCCTTCTGACGCATGCAGTCTGCTGCTGCCAATTAAGTCAAATGTATTTTACGCTTTACTTTTCTGTTGCCTTGCAGGCTTTTGTTGGAAAATATTTAATAAATAAAACTTGCCAAAGGTTGTTAAATGACATGGTCTGATGATTTGGAATAAGCACTCGGACTCTAATAGATCAGAAGGGTTAAGAAAGTGGAGGAGGGAATTCTGGAATGACACCCAGCTGGATGCCAACCACACAGTGTCCAGACACCAAGCACTGTGTTAAACTCTTGCTAGAGGACTGTTGCAAAAGCAGAAAGTGAGACCCCAGGTCAAGCAAGGCACATAGAGTTGCTTCTCGTTCAGTGACACTGAGATATGTTATTCGTCAGTAGAGGAGGGTAGAAACCAGCTGCATTGGAAGAGTTGTCCAGGCATGGGACCAAGTGGGCTCTTCCTTTGCAGTCCCACATCTGGCACCACAAATCTCCTATCCATTTCATCATCATTCCTGGGTTTATTCCTACTTTCTGCTTCTGTGTGGGATCTCCAAGTAGTGTCTCTTTCAAGCTTTGAGAGAAACCATTGGGACTGTTCAAGCTCAAGATCTGATAAGAGAAAGTTCATTCCCTTGTGGTCAGCTGAATCATGAGGATATCCAAAATATGTGAAAATCCATCAGAACTTATGCTTTAATTAGATTTATTCCGTTGTTATTCTATGATCCCACTCAACACTAAAGAACTGTCATAGGTGACAATCTGTGAAATTCCTAGGTGAGATTATATTCCAAGTGGAGAAGATAGGCAGCAGGTCAGAAAACAGAAAAACAATCAAGATAATGACGTTTTCCAGCATTATTGACACTGTATATCAGTGAAATAGCTGACTACACAATTTCAGATTCCTGAATGGCTCCTTGGTCCTTATACTGATTATATTACTTCACTGGAAAATCTTAGAAACAACTTTCAGTCACAAAGGCAAGACCAAAGGAGAAAGACCCTGCTCCCCTTCCTGGGTAACAAAATCCTAGCACCTGGAAGCCTTGTGTACAGCAACCGCAGTGTGCTTTACCCGTAATTACATTTTAGATCTTTCACAGGATAAATCATGACTGCCAGGGGCACTAAACAGAGTGCCCAAAGCACATTGGCTCCATGAGGAAACAGTGCTTAATTGCTTCCTACTTGCAGATCCATACAAAGGTTCTTCCAAGAGATGTTTATGGCAGGAGTATTCCTGAGAAAAGACCTATCGCAGATGAGAGGGTGATATGGAATTATGGGAAATCCTTTGATACAAAAAAAGCAAAATTCTCATTTTGTAGCCCAAGACAGGGCTCCAGTTGGAGCACAGCTTGGAGAAATGCACTGCTACTGTATTATAGCATACTTGGATAATACAACGGCAGTATCAAAATCAGCATCTGCTTGGGAGCTCAGCATCATAGCTAAATATATATATGTATATATAAACATATCAAGCTGAGAGAGTTGGGCTTGTTCAGCCTGGAGAAGAGAAGGCTCCAGGGAGACCTTCCAGTACCTAAAGAGGCTACAGGAAAGCTGGAGAGGAACTGTTTGTCAGGGAGTGTAGTGATAGAACAATGTCGTGGTTTTGCCACAGCCAGGGGCCGCACCCCACACAGTCGCTTGTACTTTTAAAAGGAAGGGGGAAGGGAAGTTGGGGGAGGGGGAAAAGGGAAGGAAGAAAGGAGGAAAATAAACCACAACCTAGAAACCAGAACCACGCAGGTTGGGATAAGGATAGTTTACTAAACAATAACAGAAAACTAGATATAACAATAACATAAGTTTAAAGCACAAAATAGGTGAAACTGGTGATACACAATGCAATTTCTCACCAAACCACACAACTCAGGCCGCACAGCTTAGAACCGTCCCGGACAACCCGACCGCCCCAGAAACTGCACGTCCTGGCGTTGTCTCCCCCTCTTCCCCCCAGTCCCCCTTTATACTGAACATGACGTAACTGGCATGGAATATGCTCTTTGGCCAATTCGGGTCACCTGTCCTGGCTGCGTCCCCTCCTTTCTCACTAGTAAGGAAGTATGCAGAGCTGAGAAAGGTACTTGATTGTCCGGCAACAAATCGGAAACATCAGGGTGCTATCAGCACTATTCTCATGCTAACACCCAAACATGGCATTCCATCCACTGCTAAAAAAGAAATTTAACTCCATCATAGCTGAAACCAGGACAAACAAGAGGTAATGGCTTTTAACTAAAAGAGGGGAGATTTAGCTTAGATAAAGTTTTCCTGGAGAGGGTGGTGATGCCCTGGCACAGGGTGCCCAGAGAAGCTGGGTGCCCCCTGGATCCCAGGGTTCAAGGCCAGGTTGGATGGGGCTTCGGGCACCCTGGGCTGGTGGAGGGTGTCCTTGCCCATGGCAAGGGTGGCACTGAGGGCCCTGCCCACCCAAATCAGTCTGGGATTCTATACTAAAGATTTTTTTTTTAATTTAAACTAGTTCTCTGACAGGGAAATACCTTCAACAGTGGTTGGTACAAATTGGCAGGTAACAATGGGAGAAAGGGCCAGTCAGAACTCCTCTAATTCAAGCAATATTCTTTTTCAATCTTTACTAAAGTGTGTCAAAAGGGGCTGAGATGCTGACTCAGAAAACAATTCTGTCCACTGTGTCCACATTAAAAAGCAAAAAGAAAAGAAAAAGGATAAGGTGACGGTATCCAAGACATTGAGTATTTCTAGTAGTACTAGATTGCAGATTTGTGATTGAAACATGAGGGGGAAGATTGTTTAGATGGTTTAGATAATGCTCAGATCAGCATTTTTTATTATCTTTGGGTTTATCCATGCCTGTCTGTAGATCTTCCTCGCACATGCTCATTTTCCGTGATTCTCAGATATATTCTGTTTGGGAAATAATGGAAGGAGAAATGCACATGTTCTTTGACAACAGCAGCAATAGTAACTATGGATGATTTTTTTTTATTCATTGGCATTAACCCATGAAAACGAGGTGTTTCTACCTGTAAGTTATTTCACTGCTGGTTCTATTTGTTAAATAACTAGGAGTATATGTGCTTAAATGGAAGCTAACTAGCAACTTTGTACTTTCCTGCTGCAAAATGGCTTCTGGTTTTGGGAGGTTGTTTGAAGGACATAAAACCCTGTTTTCCCTCAAACTCCCCCAGACATTTATTAACCTCTTTTAATGTTATAGTAAATGCTTGCTGTGGTATTAAGTTTTACCTGCTAAATTTCTGAACTCTTGGTTTACATTTTCTGAATTTCTATCAGTTTGAAATAATTCCAGAGCAATGGACAGCATATATGCCAAATATGCTCTAGTTATCTGCACAGAGAGTTTAGTGAAATGACCACAGGCTATACATCAAGAGAGCTGGCTCTGAAATCAGAAATGGTGTAATTAGGTATTTAATTATGTGACCTAAGGCACACAGTCATGCAGTCTGGTTGCATTGTTGTTATCTAAATTAATATCTCTACACCAAAGTGTATTTGGGTTGACACGAGCTGGGAGATTTTTGATCTTAGTTATTCAAAAAACATAGATGTGTAATTTACAAGCAGATTTAGAGATACATCTTCTCTCACAGTCTTAGTAAGACTAAGCTGAACCTAGAAGTAGAGTGCAAGACACAGATGCAATGTGCCATTGTTCTCCAACACTCTTAATTTCACACCCTAACTCTTGCTTATGTTTATTTCACATATCCAGTCTTATCAATCTCCCTTCCCCTCCTATTCATACTGCTTACCAGCTCTAATTTCTTTAGTATTGGTGAAATATGCTGCAAAGAAAGAGCAATTGGTTGTTCCCTCATTCAGGCTGCAGGTTATGTTTGACTTGCTTAAAGAAAGGCATGTATTTGCTACAGTTGATACAAAATTTATATTAGGTCCTTATCTTCCATTTCAATAAACAGGTTAGGTTTTTGGTAGCATTTTTGTAGGAAGAGATATAATGATTTTGGGGGGAATAATTTGTGACCTTTGAGAATACTTATTCTCTTTCTTCATTTTTTTAAGAAAAAATGAGGGATGCTTGTGGCTGTAGAGGGAAAGAGAAAATCAAATTTGTAGCTGTTTCCTGAGACAGCAGCTGGCTAAGTTTGTCACAGAGGTGGTAGTGAGTCAAAATTGATCATCAGGACACCAAAAAGTTTTTTTACAAACATTTATTTGATGTTTAAAGCAAAAGTGACTAATGATAATTCTTTTTACAATGGAGAATGCCTCCACACTATAGCTCAAAATTAGTCTCTGAAATATTTTCTTGTTAATTAGTTAATTATTATTGTGTTTAATAGTGCATTCATTTCTGTCCTGTACAACAGTACTGTGAGTTTTCATATATCAGGTGCCCTTAACACCTCCCTAAAGTTAGGCCATGAATCAGCACAATGGAGGTACAATAATTTGAGGGAAGGAGCAAGCCTTTGAACTATTGCACTGATAAATCATGAGATGCTTCTGTGTGGGGATAACTACTGTGCTATATCTGCCACATCAAGAACAGACCTGGATGACATCCCAATCAGGTCTCCAATACCTGGAGAAAATGCACCATCTGAATCCCTTTAAAGCCTATTTTCTTCTGCTTCTGTGCAAGATGGACAGAAGCTGCAATGAAGAATGAGAGGCTAGCAATGACCCTGAAGGTGTAAGGAGTTTTCAAACACAGGGTGCACAACATTTTCCTATAGGTGCCATGTTCAGAGATGTCATGTAGGTCCAGGGAAGAAAGAGAGATAAACACCTATTTGGTTAAATAAAATTTAAGACTACGTGTCACAGGTGAATCAGGAGCCAGTCCATCAGCCATATGTGTATCCCTTAAGGAGATCTGACAACATTCATTAAATCCTGAAATTAAATAATGGTGCTGAATCTGCAATTATATTGAAACCAGTAAATTCAATTAAAGGGAAGGAGTATACTTTATTTGAATGGCTCACTTGGTGGTTTTTTTGTACATGTAAGTAAGAAGATAAAGAGAAAATGTCTTTTGAATAGCTCTTTCTTTGGATTATGCTGTGCCAAGTGAAGAGCACACTCGGAACGATGCACAGAATCACACAGCATGACAGTGTTCATAAAGAAGGAACGAGCACTCATAGAAGATGTGCTGTTTTGCTCCAGATTCATAGTTTTTCTTTATTTCCTGTTATTATAGAATCGTAGAACCTAAGAATCATTAAGGTTGGAAAAGACCTCCAAGATCATCTAGTCCAACCATCCTCCTACTACCTCTAACCAAACTATGGCCCTAGAGTACCTCATCCAACCTTTTCTTGAACAGCTTGAGGGATGGTGAATCCACCACATCCCTGGGCAACCCGTTCCAATGCCCAACCACTCTCTCTGAGAAGAAATTTCTCCTGAAGCTCCCCTGGTGCAACTTGCAGCCATTCCCTCTTGTCCTATCTCTAGTTACCTGTGAGAAGAGACTGTCCTCCAGCTTACCACAACCTCCTTTCAGGGAGTTGTAGAGAACAATAAGATCTCCCCCAAGACTCCTCTTCTCCAGCCTAAACAGTCCCAATTCCCTCAGCTGCTCCTCATCAGGATTGTGTTCAAGCCCCTTCACCAGCCTTATTGCCCTTTTTTGGACACACTCCTGGACCTCAATGTCTTTCTTGTAGTGAGGGGCCCAAAACTGAACACAGTATTTGAGGCGCGGCCTCACCAGAGCTGTGTACTGGGTGATGATTACCTCCCTGGTCCTGATGTTATGCTATTCCTGAAACAATCCAGGATGCCATTGGCATCATCATTGGCACAATTTTTATGAGTCCTACCCAAAGCATTTAGCTTCCAGTCTCATTATACTGGACAAAGTCTAAATACATAGTCCTCTTAAGAGCAGTGGTAAACAAAAAAATACCAAGTAGCTGCATTTAAGAAGAGAAAGACTGAGGAAATGGGATGTTAGAAATGTAGGTTACCTTCTCCACTCTTCCACTGGACAAATTATAGAAACCTGGAGAAAATCTAGAGTGGTCCTGGAACTGAAGTCCTTGTCAAGGTACACCCTTCCAAGCCACCACCTCAGCCTAACCATCTGGTGGTTTCCTTCAGTTTTCGAAGCTCCCCAGGTTTGCAACACTGAGTTTCAGCAAATCCCTGCCTGGCTGGTCAGCATTCATCTACATTTACAAGTAAGCTCTTTCTCTCCATGGTTTATTTAGGTATTTTTTTTGGCAATGATGGGTTTATTAGATATCTGTTGGAGCAGATGTCTGTCAGAGGAAGTTTTGTTCTGCTGCTTTCTTTCAAAGCATCGCAGAAGCTTGGACATTCTCCTGCATGTCAAGAGACTAAGTGTGACTCTGTCAGTTCTCTTGCTGGTGGAAGAACCTAGCCAGTGAGCTGGTGTGCAAACACATGTCATCAGCTACAGCTGCTGTTACCGCTTCCTTGCATTGTAATGGAGAACAGTTTTCTTGGTTGGCTTCTTTGCGCTGGAGGCTCTGGGCTTTGATCAGAGAGCAGTGGGTGATGTGTCCCTGAAGCTCTGACTAAGATGACTAAGACATAAAGACTGGTCTGGCTTTCACACACCAACCCTTATCAGGCTTGAAAACTGCTTATTCAGCGGGCTAGCACTAATCATCTCTCCACTCTGCTTCTCGCAATCTCAGGTTGCCTGGGTCTTCCCGTGCCTGCGTTGGGAGTCGAGGTTCTCACTTTGAGGTTTCAGCTTTGGCTCCAGGAGGCAGATACTTTAAAAAGCTTTTACATTCTTAGCATCTGCTTAGCCATTTGCAGATGCCATTTTACTGTGGGCCTTGAGGGTAGATCGGAAGGAAAAGAAAAATGGCTTTCAGGATGGATTAGTTTTGGGGAGAGTATTCTGTGCCAAGGGCAGTGCAGAAAGAAGTAAACATTCAAGCAGACAAGGATGACATCATTTATTCAGTGGAACTGACAGGGGCAATGTGAGAGGCTGTAAAAGCAGATAAGAGGACTGAGGTTTGAGGGCAAGGCATTAAAACTGAAGAAGGGAGAACTAAGTGGCAACGTTTGTCTTTCTGAACAGTTCTGTGTCTACACTATGCCTATCCAGGCTACCTGCCCCCCACTCAAAAACTGTATATCCATTAATGCTGGGATATCACTAGAACTGTTGTTCAAAGGGTTGTTACTGGTTCATATTGCTACTCCGAGCTTTCAGGAAAGGGGAGCAGGAAGAAGAAGCATTCAGCAATAGTCTTAGAAGAACTTCACTCTAGGAACATTGAGGTACTGCTTTGTTACTTCAAAGCAAAAAGGTATGATAACATGGGTTGAGTGAAGACACCTGAGTTTGGATTTGAAGGGACAGATGGTATTTTCAGAATATCACATGTCTGGGGCAAAAGAAGGATAACAAAGGATTGTCCACAGAACTAGACTGTGATGTTCTGGGGAATAAGGATAGATATTTTGCTTGCGGCTGTAGTAAGTTTTGAGTGCCAGCAAGATCAAGAGGAGAAGCTGGAAAGAGACCAGCTGGAATATGAAGCCCAAATATGGAAAACTAAGAATGGGGCTAATTCTGTAAGTCATGGATAATAGCTGTAGTGAAACTGATCTCTGTGCAAGACTTGATGTTTCTCATGGAAACAAGCTCACTTCAGTTATTGCTCTAAGTGCTGATACCTCCTTTTCTGTGTGTCCTACTGAAGCTGCACTGTATGTGGTCTCTAAAACTGGTTTTTTTTCCTTTTCTGGTCCTGGTCTTTTTTTCATCAATGGGCCTTCTACAATTTTCAGATTTATGGGTGCTCAAATCATCCTTCATATTATTTTAGATATGTAAATACATTTCCAGTGCATGTTCTAAGTAAAATACTATTGATATTAACATCCAATGGAAAAATCCATTTATCAGCCAATGATTTCCCTAGTCCCTTAACAGGAAAAAAATTGTCCCTGTTCAATATTAAACATGTTAAACTACCTGTAGTAGTACTGATGCTAGTGGACTTGATTTCTCAGTAGCTCTAGAGGTATTCAATTAAAAAACAAAGTAGGCCCAGGAGCTCCATGAACTGTAAAGAATCTCCTCTGGATATTGATCTAGAATGCCAGTGATCTTGACTGCTTATCATTTCCATTGATCGCAGAAGACATCTGATCTACAGGCTCAGTCCAGAAGGACAGTGATACAAAGAACAGGAATTCACAGTTCTTGGCTGTTTCTCATATAGAAAATAACTGACACATTGCTGCTTTCTACAATCTATGCATACACATCCAGTGCTACAATTCATTAATTTCTAGGGGAAAACAATCACTTTTACAACACATACCTAATCTGCTACCCACTTTCTTCCTGTAAGTAGTTTGCTGGTTTATGGCTTTTCATTAAAAAAGCTTTTCATTATGAATGGCTTTTCATTAAAAAAGAGGTATTTTTTTGTGCTTCGCCAAATTTAAAACAGGTTATAAAAATAGCTCATGAAATGTGCCCGCCAATTATACCTCTTGCTGCACATCAACTGCTTCAGTCACACCTTGTGAGGTCTTCTTCTGATAGGGTGGGATACTTTTTGGTTTGTTTTTTTATTTTGTTTTGGGTTTTTTTGGGGGTGGGGTGTTTTCTTTTCTTAACCTAAGACAAGAAAGAAAGAAGGATGAGGGTTCGTGTCTTCACTGATCTTGGTGTCTGCACAGTTTCTTACATCTTTTCACTACCTTCTCTGGTGGCAAAAAAACAGCTGCTAGCATTTTTTTACTTCTTAAATGTGACCATTGCTGATGGGCTCGGCCTTGGTCAGCAGTGACTCCAGCCTTGAGCTGGCTGGTGTTTGCTCTGTGCGGCCTGGGGAAAGCTTCTTGCTGTTTGCAGAAGCCACCCCTGCAGCCCCCTCCTCTGCTAGAGCCCAGCCACACAAAACTACAACAGTAGTTTTTGGACTGACTTATGACAGTAGATTGTGATACATAATTCATATTCTGGCAATTTATGACTGTCCTTATTATCTAAAGAGTCCTGTCAATGCATATATATATTTGTAAGGGAGGATTTCAAAGGCTTTTGTGGTCTTGATAGGAAAATAAACAGTTCAGAGAAGAGACAGGTTAGTTATCAGACAGTCTGCCCCAAAGATTTCGGAGTCTTCTTGTGAACAGACAGAGATGACTGAAAACTTCTCAGTGAGAATTAATAGTTGTGTGACTATTACAATCCTTCCACATGACAAGGTTACACCTATAACAATTAATTCCTGTTTCTTTTAAAATTTTAAGATTTCCATCAATTTCAGCAAACCAAGATTCTCCAGGTTGAAGGATGACATTCTCTTGTAAAGCATATTGATATGGAAGTACGTAGAGAAATATGGTCTAAGTCTGGAGTATAATAGTCCAGGAGATTTCCCTCAGTAGACGCAAGTGATGATCATCCACTGATGGTTTCTATGCAGTCAGGCCAGGGAGAGAAAGATCTTTTTTTAGCAAGTTTGTATGATATGATTTATTTCATTTGTTATGTTAATGCAAGACCCATCAAAACTAGAACTGAGATGGTTTAGGATGTTGATAAACTAGATAGGAAGGGGGAGGGGGACAGGGCCAGGCTAGATAGAAAAAAGCCTGGGTGTGGTGGTGGAGTTACTGAGGGATGGTGTGCTGGCAATGACCTCTGGTCAGCCACCGTAGTTAATCAGGGGGATAGTGTTCTAAATCAGAGTAGAGATGTAGCTACTACTGATAGGCTAGGTAATTTAAACAGCTGTTGCTTGGGAAGCAAGGCTTCCCCAAGGAGCACAACAAAATCAGTAGACCAGCTGAAGTGCATCTACACCAATGCACGCAGCATGGGGAACAAAAACGAGGAATTAGAAGTCCTTTTAAGTACAGGAAATTATGATGTGATTGCCATCACAGAAACGTGGTGGGATAATTCACATAACTGGAGTGCTGCAATTGCTGGTTATAAACTATACAGGTGTGACAGGCTGGGTAGGAGAGGAGGTGGGGTAGCCCTGTATGTCAGAGAATGCATTGACAGCCTAGAGCTGGAGTATGATGAAGACAGGGTCGAGTGTCTCTGGGTGAAAATCAGAGGAGAACAAAATCAGGGAGATATAGTGATGGGAGTCTGCTCTAGACCACCTGACCAGGAGGAGGAAGCTGATGAGTTGTTTTTTAAACTTGGTGAAGTCTCGCGATCGCCAGCCCTCGTCCTTATTGGGGACTTCAACTTACTGGATGTCTCCTGGAGGTACAATACAGCAGGGAGGAAACAGTCTAGCAGGTTCCTGAAGGGTTTAGAAGACAACTTCATGACCCAGCTGGCAAATGAACCCACAAGGGAAGGTGCCCTGCTGGACTTGTTTCTTGTCAACAGAGAAGACCTGGTGGGGGATGTGAAGGTTGGAGGACGCCTGGAGCATAGTGATCATGAGCTTATAGAATTCTTAGTACTGGGAGAAGGAAGGGAGACAGCAGAACTAGCACCTTAGACTTCCATAGGGCTGACTTTGGACTGTTCAGAAAGCTGCTCGATAAGATTCCATGGGAGGCAGCCCTTGAGGGCAAAGGAGCCCAAGAGGGTTGGCTGCTCCTCAAGAAGGTAATCTTCATGGCACAAGAACAGGCTGTCCCAGTCGGACAGAAGAGGTGTCAGCGAGCTAGGAAGCCAGCCTGGCTGAGTAGAGAGATTCAGGCTGATATACAGGAAAAGAAGGGAAAATATGAGCTCTGGAAGAAGGGGCAGGTGTTTTGGGATGATTATAGGAATTTAGTAAGATCATGTAGGGAGAAAGTCAGAAGGGCTAAAGCTGATCTGGAACTCAGGCTGGCCAGTTCTGTAAAGATAATAAAAAGTCCTTCTATAGGTATTTTAATAGTAAAAGGAGGGTCAAGGAGAATCTCCAGCCCTTATTGGATGCTGATGGCACATTAGTGACAAGGGATGAGGACAAGGCTGAGGTCCTTAATTCCTTCTTTGCCTCAGTCTTTAACAGTAAAGAAGGATATTCTGTGAGTACTCATCCTCCGGAACTGGCTGACAGGGAGGGGAAGAATAACATAGTTCCCATGGTTCAGGAGGAAATGATTAGTGACCTACTTGGCCAGTTAGATACCCACAAGTCAATGGGACCAGATGGGATTCACCCAAGGGTACTGAGGGAGCTGTCAGATGTGCTTGCCAAACCCCTTTCCATCATCTATCAGCAATCCTGGCAGACTGGGGAAGTTCCAGTCGACTGGAGGCTGGCAGATGTTACACCCACATACAAGAAGGGTCGGAAGGAGGATCCAGGGAACTACAGGCCTGTCAGTCTGACCTCAGTCCCAGGGAAGATCATGGAGAGGGTCATCTTGGGAGCTATCATGCAGCACATGCACGATGGCCAGGGGATCGGGCCTAGTCAACATGGGTTTACAAAAGGTAGATCCTGTCAAACTAACCTGATCACCTTCTATGACAAGGTGACCCGCTGAATGGACGAGGGGAAGGCTGTGGATGTGATCTACCTGGACTTTGGTAAAGCCTTTGAGACGGTTTCTCACAGAATTCTGACTGAGAAACTGGCTGCCACTGGCCTGGACAGGTGGACCCTCAGCTGGGTTAAAAACTGGCTGGATGGCCGAGCCCAGAGGGTGGTGGTGAATGGAACAAAATCCAGCTGGAGGCTGGTCACGAGTGGCGTCCACCAGGGCTCAGTCCTGGGTCCAGTCTTGTTCAACATCTTTATCAATGATCTCGACGAAGGGATTGAATGCTCCCTCAGTGAGTTTGCAGATGACACTAAACTAGGAGGAAGTGTTGATCTGCCTGAGAGTAGGGAGGATCTGAACAGACTGGACCCATGGGCTGAGACAAATGGGATGAAGTTTAACAAGGCCAAGTGTAGAGTGCTGCACATGGGACATAATAACCCCATGCAGCGCTACAGGCTTGGGGGAGACTGGCTGGAGAGCTGTCAGGCAGAGAAGGACCTGGGGGTGTTGGTTGACTGCAGGCTGAATATGAGTCAGCAGTGTGCTCAGGCGGCCAAGAAGGCCAATGGCATCTTGGCTTGTATCAAAAACAGTGTGGCCAGTAGGTCTGGGGAGGTGATTGTGCCCCGTACTCGGCATTGGTGAGGCCACACCTCGAGTACTGTGTCCAGTTCTGGGCTCCTCACCATAAGAAGGACATGGAGGTCCTGGAGCGAGTCCAGAGAAGGGCAACCAGGCTGGGGAAGGGTCTGGAGGGCAAATCCTATGAGGAGCGGCTGAGGGAGCTGGGGCTGTTTAGCTTAGAGAAGAGGAGGCTGAGGGGAGACCTTATCACCACCTACAACTATCTGAAGGGAGGTTATAGAGAGATAGGTGGTGGTCTCTTCAGCCAGGTGAGAGGTGATAGGACAAGGGGGAATGGCATGAAACTGTGCCAGGGCAGGTTTAGATTGCATGTTAAGAAAAAATTTTTTACTGAAAGAGTTGTCAGGGCTGGAACAGGCTGCCCAGGGAGGGGCTGAGTCACCTTCCCTGGATGTGTTCAAAAAAAGGGTAGATGATGTACTTAGGGATATGGTTTAGTTTAGGATGAGAATGGTTTGACTTGATGATCTTAAAGGTCTTTTCTAACCTTGTTATTCTGTGATATACCCCTTACTGAGAAGCAATCTCTATTAAATATCATAGCTTACCTTGACTATATTGTGGCTGGTTCGGTATGTCTTTTGCCACTGCAGGAAATATCCTCAGCTGTCATTTAAAGAAACGGCAACAGCCTCTGTGTTTGTTCAGATTTTATGGCCCATTTATTGTTTCTCATTCTCCTAGATGAGGATAATTATTTTTTAATTAATCATACATAAACAAAACATATCATCTCTAAAAATTACTACTAAAAACCCCATTTATAATGGAAAATGTGTGTTTGCTGAATTGCGTATCTCATACTCTGATTATTTAGTGATATTGACCATATGCTATTTTTTCCTGTTATTTGTTAGATGCAGTGAGAAAAGTAGAGAAAAGGTGTGCAAGGTATCAATTCAACATTTTGTTGCCATAGAAAAGGCCAGGGAAAAGAATCTGGCAACTTGCCTTGACATCAACCATCTGTAAATTCATCATTTTTTGGCTCCCTAGGTAATTTAGTTTCAGCCAAAATGAGCATTCTCAATGTTGACAAATGGTCTTGCTACATTTCCCCAACAAAAGTAGTTTTGTTGGAGATTTGACCTTATGGAACTCTTGTTTCCCTTGAAAAAACTAAAAGTACAAGAAAAAATCTTTATGATTAATTGCTACTATTGCCAGTTTTTCAGCTATTGGTTCCATTAAAAACATGGCAATGGATAGTTTCACAGCACTGTTATAGTTCAGTAACTGATTCGTAAACTCTAGGGGCTTTGAATATGCAATTTTTTAGGCAACCTTTTCCTTGGTGAGGACAAAATCAGGTTTTCTGACACATTTCTTGGCTCTCTTACTAATATATGCACTACTTTTGTTCCATAACCACATCACATCCCCAGAATATAGTATGGTGACAAGCTATACGCCTGAGTCCTGGATCATACTCAGCTTTTATGCTGTAGGGTATATATCTTTGATCTAATGAGTCATAGAAATTGTTAACTTCTGCTGAAAGATTTCTCTCCTGTAGAGTGCCTGATTTCCCATTTCACCATTATAATTACAGAGTTGAATGTAAAAAAAAAAAAAAATTACAGGAAGACTGTACAATCCATTCCCATTCCTTAAAAAATCCACCTAATCAAAACTAAATGCATTAGGTCATTCATGCACATGTTTGCCTAACTTCTTATTGAAGTCTTTCACGACATCTCTCGGTAATATAATACAACAATAAATCCCTTAATGCTACTAGACTTCCCAAAACCCTGCTGCCATTTCAGCCTATTATTATTCATCCCACAACTAGGAAACAGGGACAACGGCTCTTACTTTTCTTCCTCCTAACACAGCATTTTTAATGTGTTTGAAAATGGTTATGATGTCTACTCTTGCTCTCTTTATAAATTAAATAACTTCAGTTGTTTCAGCTTTCCTCAGCTCTTACAGTCTTTAAACCTCAAATTATTTCTGTTACCCTCTCCTGAATTTCTTCCAGCCTCCACTAACAACTTTGAGGTCAGTCAGCCTTGACTCCAGCCCTGGAAAGATGTTGAAGAAGCTTATTCTGGGGTTCATCTCAAAAGATGTGGAGGGAAAGGAGGCTATCTAAAGTAGTCAGCACAGATTCACAAAGGGGAAGTCATGTCTGACTAACCTGATAGCCTACAGAAAGGGTATGACTGGATGGGTAGATGAATGGGGAATGGTGGATGTTGTCTTCCTTGACTTCAGCAAGGCTTTTGACACTGTCTCCCACAACATCCTTGTAGCCAATCTCAGGAAATGAGAGTGGGGTGGATTGAACACTGTCTGAAAGACAGAACCCAGAGGGTTGTGATCAGTGGCACAGAGTCTAGTTGGAGGCCTGTAACAAGTGGTGTTCCTCAGGGGTCAGTTCTGGGTCCATCTCTGTTCAATATATTCATCAGTGACTTGGATGAAGAGATACAGCGTACCCTCAGCAAGTTCTCCGATGATACAAAACTGGGAGGAGTGACTGACACACTGGAAGGTTGTGCTGCAATCTGGACAGGCTGTAGAGTTGGACAGAGAGTCATCTTATGAAATTCAGCAAGGGCAAGTGTTGGGTCCTGCATCCAGGAAGGAATAAACCCAGGCACCAGTACAGGTTAGGTGCTGATCTACTGGGAAGCTGCTCTGTGGAAAAAGGCCTGGGAGTCCTGATGGACAACAGGTTGACCATGAGCCAGCAATGTGCCCTTATGGGCAAGAAAGCCAATGGCATCATGGGGTGTATGAAGAAGAGTGTGGCCAGCAGGTCGAGGGAGGTTTTCTCTCCCTCTAGTCTGAACTGGTGAGGCCTCATCTGGAGAATTGTGTGCAGTCTGGGCTCCTGGGGTCAAAAAGGACAGGGAGCTACTGGAGAGGCTACAAAGCTGATGAGGGGACTTCAATATCTCTCTTATGAAGAGATGCTGAGGGACTTGGGACTTTTTAGCCTAGAGAAGAATGAGAGGGCATGTTGTCAATACTTACAAATACTTGAGGGGTGGGTGTCAGAAGGATGGGGTCAATCTTTTTTCAGTGGTACCCAGTGACAGGACAAGAGGCAATGGGCATAAACTTGAATACAGCAAGTTCCACCTAAACATGAGGGGAAACTTCTTCTCTGTGAGTGTGGCATAGCACTGGAACAGGCTGCCCAGAGAGGTTGGGCAGTCTCCATCTCTGCAGATAATGAAAACCAGACTGCATGCTGTCCTGTTCAACTTTCTTGAGGTGATCCCACTATGGCAGGCCTAGGTGGACTAGATAATCTCCAGAGGTCCCTTCCAACCCCTAACATTCCATGATTCTGTGATTCATTTGTGGTGCTCAAAACAGAACAAAATTGTCCAGCTGTAGTTTCAATGCTCTTTGCATATGATCATTTATTCTGGCTATGTATCCCAATTATGTAACGTCTTTTTATCACCAATAATGGTGTTGATTTTATTCAGCTTAGTACTTTCTGTGACAGACATTTCCTGCAGGACTGGCCCAGTCCTTATCTGCTCTGAAATTTTATAGGGTTTTTCTGTTTTGGTTTTTTTTTTTTCCAGTTATTCCCTATTTTTTTGACTGAAGCATATCCTTTTCCTTGAGGTGGCTACATCAATTTTTACAAGATCTTGAATTCTAAATCTTAGAAAGGCTTACATTATCCTTTTTTTTTCAGCTTCACATCATTTGCCAGTTCAATAGGCATACCCACTTTTCTACAATTCAGGTCATTAATTAAGATATTACATAGTTGGGTATATCCAAGCAGAATTTCACTAGCAACGAATCATTGACAGATATTCAGTTCTGCAAACACATGACATAAATGTTTTGTTTGGGTTTTACATCCTTATTTGGCTTTAAAAAGCATCATGTTAGTGTCAAAGGTAAAATCACACTTCATAACCTGTCATATTCTGGTGTGTCACAGCAATTAAGCGTAGACACAGTTTAGGTCTCACAGATAGGTTTGGACTTTGGAAGATTGGAAATCTCAACTCATTTTGCTTCAGGGTTAGCAGCTTTGACACAATTATAGACTAACATAGCTGTTTTGAAGACATTTTGAATTATTTTTATTGGAATATATTCCTACTCTCATAGTGAAATGCATAGCAGAGCTGGCATTAAACTCATGGTTTAACACATTATCTAAATGAGTCCTGAGTAAGCCTTACATTCTAAGAAATCTTTTATGTGCTTGGCCATGTCCTTCCTGATCAGTTCTGGTTTGTGCCTTCTTCTGAAGATTCATTTTGTGTTTACGTGCTTCATTCTGCAAGATAAATCTCTTATCTTATTAATGTATCTTGCATACCTTCCTTAACCTCTCTGCTTAGTTGGTCTGCTCTTATTATTTGGTGTCCCCTACTTAACATTCAAAACTATATATCAATCATAGGATTTGATGTAATATTGAACCAGTTCAATGTGGTTCACACTCTGCCACTGACAGCCCGAAGACTTTAATTCATAAATAGGTAACGGAAGCTATTTTCAAACAAATAATCCTAAATATTTAATATTTTTCCTTGCTCCATTAGTAGTTGTTAAACAAACTGGTGTCAGCTCTACGTTTGTTTCAAAAAGTATTTTAGGAAGCTGAATGGGGCTTTTCTACATATTTCCTTAGGCATCTGCTAGTAGGCACTGTTAGAGGATAATTATCTGTTCACTCAGTACACAGATACAGCATATGGATTTGTAAACTGCTTTTCTTAGACTGTGCATTTCTTAATATGGCACCTGTGTAGTTTCCATCAATAAACTGATTTTCTCCAGCAACATGAAATTTCAGTAGAGTGTAAGAAATGAGGAATTTCCAAAGGCCTCTGACTTACAAATTCATTTTCAGTCTAAACATGTTGCTTGCTAACCAGCCCTTGTGATTAGGTACTTGCTCATTTGGACTGGGGAAACAGAAGTGGCCACGTCTGAATGCCATCACGTCCTTTGCTTTTGAGATGCATATTAGCGTGTCTATCAGACCTCATCCAAGCAAGTCATCTAGGCAGAAATGTGGTGTGGATTCATTTCTATGAACAATAAAGCCAGCTATCTGATGGGAGAAAAACTAAACAGCATTTTACTTCACCAAGAATAGTGCAGAGAGCCTTAGTAGTTTTCAAGTCCTTTACCTTCCTTTACATCCCGGCTTCCAAGGGCGCTGTTGATTAATTCAGATACTTTTCTTGCTTATAATTTTCTTTTTGTTCTGTGGTGGTTTTGATTCCCCCCCCACTCCCCTCCTCTTCCCCCCCTTCCATATTCTTTGACTGTTTGTACAATAATTTCCCTCATCACCCTTCCCTGAGGCTGATTGTGCCCAGCCCTCACATTGGGTGGGTAGTGTGGAACGGTTGTCATATCTGGCAGGTGATGATTTAAGACCCTTCTTTTACATGCTGTCCTGCTCAGCGAAATCTTTGTGCTCAGCTCCGCTGCTAAAAACTCACTTTAATGGTAAATGAAGCATATTTCTAAACCACTGCACATTAGCTGCATAGTTAATGTTGCAAATCCATTTTCGTTGTACACCTGGAAGAAATCAGTGCTATTAACTTCTTATTTTCCCCAAGCATTAAATTTACGCAAGACCAAATTAACATTAAATTCCTCTTCAAAAGACTCTGTAATAAATGAACGTGAAAGTGCGGTTAAAAATTTGCCCGTAACAACATATTCACTATTTACAAAGGTCAGTCCTCACCCACAGCACGTATGGGTAATTAACTACTGGAATACCTTGCCTGGGATGAAGGAGATTTTCCTCTGCTTTTGGTTATTTTGTCAAGGTCTTGATAGCAAAATTTAGAGCTTGATGTAAGAATTACTGAGTAACTCTGCACAGCCGGTGGTAAGCGGTCAGCAGATGAACCCCATCATTTTGCTTGGCCTTGAAATTTATGGCTATAGAACAATAATAGTGATTAAAAAAAAAAAAGTCTAGCACAATATTTTCCATTTTGTTTTAAGGAATTTATTATCCAGAATAAGGATACTGAAATGTAGGGAGCAGACAACAAACAAGCACATAAATTTCTGCACAGGCACTTCCCCTCTGCATTATGACTGGGCTAGCCTTGCCTGTCCTTCTCAGTCACTGGGATGTCCCTGTGTCAACTGCTACAAATGCTTCCAGCTGAAAGTAGCATTAAAAAACCTCGCTAAGAGGTTTAGTTTTCCTCAAAACCACCTTAGGACCTGTAAACAAGCGAAATGCTCATCAGCATCAAATCAGCAACCACTCTATGGACGAGGCACGAATGCTCCTCAGACACTGGATTCCCACAGACTGAAGTCTGTAAAGTTAAAAAATGCCATGCATCATAAAATCATACCTTGGTTCACCAGCAATTTCGGGGCTGCGAGTTACTTGGGTCAGGTGCAATAGCATCCAGTTGTAACAGCCAGCTCCATTCGTTTCCATTAGTGGTGGATTTAACCCATTATTGCTGATTTTTCAGCCTTCTCCTAAAGTCAGCTAAAGGAAGGGCTTAGGGATACTGAAATTTTAAAACCTACTGCCTGGTTTCCAAAGGAACAGGTGCAGTCCTCAGCTAAGGCTAACCACTGCTCAACCCCCATGTCCTAGTGGGGAACAAACAGCCCCATGAATTATAAGAAGCATCTATGGAAAAATTAATTAATCTCAACCACAAAAGAGTAAGTGGAATGGAGTGCAAAAAAAGCATGCAGCATAACGGTGTGCATTCCAACCAGGGCAAGTAACACGATTTTACAGAAACAAAGATTTACCTACATTATGTTCTAGTGATGCTAGCACTGTGAACCTGTGACATCACTTGTGGACTGCTTTCTGGGTTCGTGCATCTCCTCACCAGTTCCAGTGAAAATTCAAAGCACAAACTTGCAGCTGGCAAATATCAAACCCAAGGATAGCTAAGGCATAGAAATGTAGCATCCAGTATCCGTGTAACCAGCCGGAGGTGTGAATGAATGCACTGGAGTTTATGCTAGCAAGTGCATTGTGAGCGCAGCTCAGGAAGTCTATTTAGAAACAGCCATTAATAAAAATAACTAGGGAAAATAAAACACAGCAATTTGATGTGAACCATGTGCCGGCCCTGGCCCGTGCCGCTGCTCGCCAGCATAGAGTCCAAGGATATGGCCGCTGAACTGCATGTGGCTCTTCATCGCTCAGCATGGGGCTCTCGCTCAGGTCTGAGCAGTCAGTGTTTCACAGCCGCTGCCTGGAGGAAAACCAGGCAGTCTCCAGGAAAAATTCAAAGAGACAGCCTGAGACATGCAGAGGGGCACAGGAGGGTGGCAGTGAGTGATGCTGACGGAGCTGGATGGAGCGAAGCCAGTAGCAGAATGATAATGCTGTATCTCCAGGACAACGGGAAATGCCATCCAGCCTGGCTCTTGCAACCGCTGGACCTAGTAACCCAGTGGCAAGCCATGTTGGAAGGAGAAATGCATCAGCCTCGTGTTTCACCTCCAAATTCAGCCAGTTTTCACTCCAATGGAATTAACACCGGCATGAAATGAGCCATCCAGGCACAGTGAAGGCGTGTGGGTCCGGAGGAGTCCTTGCAAACCTCCCTGAAGACTTGGTTCGGCGCTGCTCAGCCACACATCCAAACCAGGGGCGTGAATCGTGACTGGCTTGTTATTCCTGACTTGGCAAAGCAGCTAACCATGCACTTAAATTAGTTTGTGCTTTAACTTGGGCTTAACCGCTCAGCTGCACTGTGGGCTCAGCGGCGTTCCGGGTTGCAGTACTTCCCCCACGTGTGTTGGATCAGCAGCGGGCTTTTTCTGGGCTCCTGATGTGGAAGGGGGTCTCCAAGCAGGACACATGGCTGGAGCTGAAACTCATTTTCAGGCTCGCATGAAAGAAAGCTTACTCAATTTCTTCCCTCTGTCCTAGGGACAGAAACCATTGCTCCTCAGAGCTGCTACCTGGGGACTTTACAGCAGCATTAAATTCACACTTCAAAAAGAGAAAGTGAGGGATAACATGGAAGTCAGGGTTTTAACATGTAGTAAGGCTTTTTTTTTTTTTTAATAGTAATCACCTTAACAGCATGTCTTACTCCCACCATGTTCCCCGAGCCTTTCTGCTTCCACAGATATTTCCCCCTCCATCCCTGGTCTGTGCCTTTGAGAGATGTCCCCATCATTCTGCAATTGCAGGAACCAGAGCCAGATGGTCGCACCAAGTGAAAGCAATGAGATGCCGCCCACGGCATGAACGCTGCAGACAATATCCAGCAGTGCTGATCAGCCATGTGCTCCCAGGGGTGATTTTCTGTAATATTTCTGTTTCTCCCCTGGGCTCAAAGCATCTTGAAAGTGTATAATCACTGGTACGGTAGCTAGCTGTCAGAATGAAAGTGGAATTTATAGCGCAGGTCTTTCAGGGGGAAGATCAGGATGGAGAAAGATCTCCCGGTTCATCACTGAAAGACTCGATCCAGTGCCAGGGATTGAGGGGTTGGAATCTTAGGAAGAGGCCAAAAGTTTTAATTTATACCATCCCAATCAGCATCAACCTGGATTCCAATACATGCAGAGAGCCCCCAGCTACCTCCTGTGTCACAGAGACCCTCTGGCACACAGTAAGGGGTTTCCTGCTACCAGCACAACATGTAAGTTGCCTTGTTGGCGCCTTCCCATTCTTACCTCTGGGATTTAGGTTTCACAAAGGGTTGTGGAAGGAAAAATCTGATGTCCTCACACTACTTGTTTGAGAAGTTTAATCATTAACATGGGGTGCCTCTGAGCATATGGAAGCTGATCAGCAACCAAAAATAAGACGAATGCATCTGAAGGTTTCTGCAATGTCTATTTTTTCAGTGCTGCATCCAATTAAAATAGAAATCCAAATGACTTGCCTCCTTTCCCATTGAGAGCCTGAAACTATACAGAGGCACAGTGAGCAAATTGTGTGATTATTGGTTTTCCCAGAGAAATTGTTCTCTGCTAAGATGAGATATTAAAGTCGGGGACTGCTGTGCAGAAAACAGGCTGAAGCAAGCCAAGCTTTTGGATGCTTCGCTGTGGTTTGTACTGTTTCCCAGCAATAATGTCATTCTAGCTGTGATTGCTAGCTGACAGGAAAGAAACACTACCCACAAATATTTTTTTTGGGAAAAGTTAGGAGTTTTATTAGGTACAACAAGAAAAGCAGAATTTTACTAAGAAACTAAGCCACTCAATCACTAGTTCGTTGCATAGCTATTTTTTGTGGTTATTTTATTGTTTATGAAAGGTGCCAAACTGGCACTGCATCCACCCACCCCATCCTGGGCTTTCCAAAATGTATTTGTACACAATGCACACGTTGATGGGGAGGGACTTGCTCTACAAGGTGGGAGCCAGGGAAAGCTGCTACCCTTGGGCTGGGGACAAGCCACACAAAGTTGCACACATCAGAGCAGCCTCCCCCGTGGTGGTGATGCGGCTGGGTTGAGGGACCCTGAGAGAGGAGCATGAAATGGTGACCAAATGAGTGAGCCTCATGCATAATTTATGGCTTGAAACAAACCTTTGTACCAGACAAGATCACCCATTGAATTTCTCTTCAATGGACCGTTGCTTGCTTAACACCACGCAAGATCCATCTCACTCCATACTGTCTGAATGAGAGCAGCACCAGCCTTTCTTACATTATTCTAAAACAATTAGCTGATCTCTCTTTCAGAGGCAAGTAGGTAATTCGGGCTACAGAGCCCAATCAATCCCTACTTCTTCTTCTGAGGATGCCAGCAGAGAAGCTAATTACCACCTCCTCTTGAAGGGTAGGTTCATTGTCAGCTAGGGACCAGGATGAGACCTCTATTCACTCCCCAATATGTTATGTTCAAGGACTAACCCAGACTGACATTAGTTAGTACTGACTTACAGAAACTCTTTACAGACTTGGAACCAAAGCCACGCTAATGCAGCGGGGTGGGGAGGGGAATGTGCCACTGTTTGTTAGAGAGTTCTGGTACGGTTCATTTCCCTAGCTTGTTCTCCAAAGAGAAACTTCTCATGGCTCGAAGAGGGAAAGAGAAAAAGAAATAACCAGTGTAAATTGTGGACTAGAAAGAAACCTTATGATTTTATTCTCCTGACCAAGTGAAAAGTCCAGTTTGGATTACCGATATAAACCATCCTCCAAACCCTTGAAAACTTCATTTAAGCCAAGGTTTCTATTTCATGAGAAAATATATTTATTTCCTTTTCTGTCTTTTTCCCCTAATGCTTCTTTACTTAAAAAAAAAAAAATTAAAAATCAATGAGACATTGTTTTTTTTTTTCCTTCAGACCTTTGCGCTTATGGGTCACCAATGCCAACTGAAATCCATGTCCAAATGACCTCATTAGAGACATCCAACATGGAGCACAGAGTGGGGAGATGAAATCCCACAAACACAAAAAGAGCAGCACCAAGCTGGTGCACCAGAAGGAGGAGAAGAAAAGAAAACAACAACAATATCTTCAACCTGCCTTCCTGCTGTGAAGCTGTGCAGGGAATGAACAGTTCCTCTGACTTGAGCTGGTGTTGCCATAATATAATCAGGTGGGGGCAACTGGGTGTAGAGAAAAATGGCTGAGCTGTTAGTTAGCTGGATTTACTTTATTTTCTTTTCCCCAGGCAAAGAAAATAAATATTTTCTCACATGAGATCGCAAACCTTACACATTTATCATCTACTCTCTGCTTGCAACAAAATGCCATTTATATTTTCCCTTTGTGCTCTGTTTGGGGTAAGAAAGGATTTGGAACTTGCAAGTCTACATGCACTTTCATGTTGCTGTTGTCTTGTTTTATTTTCATTAATGTCTGTTCTTTAAAAGCTCCTGAGGATGATGGGCCAAGCTTCCTGTTGAGTCATGCTCACAGAGGTCAATGCAAATGTAACGTGATGTAAAATGTTGCCTCTGGTTTACACCAGCAGGGGATTTGGCCCACTCTGTCTGATCAGCATATTAAGGATAGTGCTGGTTTTCAGGATCAAGCAGGAAGATGCTGTAAAATTTTTAGCAGGCTCCAGAGGTGTGGTGGGAAGAGGCAGGCAAGGGAAGTGGGGAGATATTTTTTTTCTGTGTTGATGAAAGACGGTCCACTGGAAGCTCTGAACAGTGAAGGTTACACAAACATCTCCTGATCAATTTCCGCTTCACTCCAAAGCCATCTCACAGTCATTAGGTGGTGGAAACAGATCCGTGGTAAGAACCTGGGACAAGATGGGGCAGGCTGGTGGTCTGAACCTGAAAAGTGCCAACTCTGACACAACACTAATGTCATCATCAATGTTCTCATGAAAAGCAATGTCCCTCCTAAGGGCCTTCAGGAAGATCTTGGGGGTGCCTATTGAAAGGATTATTGCTTTGCTTTGGTTAGAAAAGACAGAACATGTTAACTGGCTATAAAAATCTAAATATAATCGTAAACTGTCCAGCTACAAAATCTCCTCCCTTGGGAAAATGGAAAGTATTGCGTTCCCTCATCCTTTTGTTTATATTTTTCATTAGTTAGTAAGACCAGTGACAGCCTAAAGATCAAAATTTGTGTTTGTACCAATGCATTTCTTGCCTTAAAACTCATAATTCTTTAAAGCATAGGTAGAACCTGAATTTGCAATCTCAGAAACAAACGGAGGAGAAGAAACCATTAAAAAAAAATATCCTTGAAAGGAAATCAAGGTTTGGAGCAGACGGGGTTGCCCTTCGCTCATGACCCCTCACAGTTATCCGTGAGGTTCCTTGAATGAACAGGTCTGTTAAAACGGTCTTCAAAGTGTTGTGAGGAAATGTAATTTCTTAACTTCAGAAAACGTGCATGTTTGATTCCATTAATTAAACTCACTGAGCACATAAATTTGTCACTGAAACATTAAACGATACTCAGGAGCTGTTAGCAATGCCATCTACTTATCAGCACAACCTGTCTTCTTTAAGGTGGCAACTAATTTGCACCTCCTATGTTTGGGACCATATATATGTGCCTCGGGACTAAAGACATTCAGAGCTGGCTCATATCTTCAGCCTTGCTATACAAAACCCTGTACAAAGCTGTAAATACTGTATCATGGTATATAGGTAGCGCACATAGCGACAGCCTGGCAAAAGTATGGGGAGAAGCTTGCATGACAGCTGGCTCTATCTACTCACATTTTACTCATTTCACAACAACTGAAAAGCCTTATGTTGAAATATTTGTAAGCAAACTCCCCAGTCTGTTGAAGCCAGTTAAAGATAGTGGCTGGAAGCTGACGGAACATCTCTGTTCAGCAGATTAAAGGACCTCCTTATTCTTTGGGAACAAGCACATTTAATGGTTTGTGGTATGTCAGGTTGTGCCTTTGCATCCTGTACTCCTTCTGGCTTAGGGAACAAGCTGGATGTTGCCATCCCTTTCCTTCTGGAGGCAGAATTACATGGCACAGTCGGTGCCTGGATCTCGCTAGCAAACAGCAAGGCCACACATGCAGCTATCTCCAGCATAGAGAGAAAGCCTCTGCACTTGGATTTCTTCACATGTTAAATGAAATCATCATTGTCTTGATACACTTTCCAGCTGTGACAGGATCATTCAAGGATGCCTTACATTCACTGCAGGTTGGAAAATCTCCTATCTCCTTAACGATTTGGAGACCTTGAGGTGTGTGGCCACTGCTCCATCAAAACGTCAGGGGAACTGCCAAATCATGTTACAAGGGCCTGTGTCTCTGTAGGTCCCACTTGCTAGGCAGTGCACCAAGGCAGCAGCCCCAAGGGCTTCTCTTTGCGCCCTTTGAGAAGGCAGATAGATCTCTGTGGAAGTGGCAAGTGTTGATTGCTATTGCAGCACATACAGCGGGCTCCTTCTGTCATGGAAGGGGCCAGAGGAAAAAATCTCACTCTTCAGCAAGTAAATAACTAAGAGAAAAAAGACCACATTACAGCCTCCTGTCAGGATGTTCTTCGTGCCATTGTTTACAAACTGCAGGCATCTTTACTGCTAGTTTTCTCCTTAGAGATGACACCCGGGGACCTAAAAGTGTCAGACTAGATGTCTGGAAAATTTGCAGGCTGCTTCAGGACACTGATTTATATTCAATCCAGTCCTTTCCAAGAAATTGGTTCTTCTGAAAAGAATAAAGCTAACGCTACCTCAACAACAACAAAAAATGTCATTGTCACTAAACTAAAAGGAATGTGACTGAAACTCCATGTCAGTCCGAGAATTTTTGATGTATCACAAGCTTCTGTGGAGAGCTAACTACTCACTATTTCCCACAGGCCACACAAAAATAGGTTACCACAAAAGAATTAAAAAAAAAAAAAAAGAAGAAAAGAAAGCAGCAGATAGCATCATCACTGTATCTTCTGGTTAGGAGTTGGAGAGACATTTTATTTGACTAATATCTTTTGTATATGATACAAGGAAAACCTTCAATGACAAACAGAGAAAAACTTACTTCTGCTCTCCAAACTCCAAAGTCGGTATTAAAAAGAAATTATTGAGGGAGAAGAGAGTGCCAGAGTTCACCCATTGGGCTTATTTGCTTCCTTGAACCCACTGAAAGTGAAACATAGGGCAGGCAGCATTTAAAAAAACCCTTTCTCATTTCTACATTATGGATATATGAAGCCATTTCTACACTGTGCAACTCCAGACAAATGGCATATTCTAGAGGAATATTTCTTTTTAGAAACTGTGTAGGCTTCACAGCTTTTACAGGTGCCTCACGTTTTTCTGCACGATTTTTAAAAATGAGGAAGATGGGGAGAAGCTGTTTATGGCTCTCCGATCTGGGCCACCAGTGTTATGTTAGAGGTGCACTGGAGCCATTCTTACTTAAAAAATTTTTTATAAGTTTCCCTGAGAAACCTCTCACTATTAGAAGATAAAGACAAATGCACCACTCCCAGAAGGATCTTTCCTTCCCCCTTTAGCTGAAGGTAAAACACATATATATACACGTTTGAGCTGAAATACACTCACTTGCAGAGAACTGAAATGTCTTTATTGCTGTCTGAACCAGTCATATAAAAACCCCTCTCAATAATATATTTGCCAATCTTCCATTTTAGCACTTCCAGCATCTTGAATTGGAGATCAGGTAATTCTATCTGGAGGAAAACACATACTGAAACTATTTAATTCACCTCCTCCAAAACAGCTTTTGGGAAATTCCCATCCCTTGGGGGTTTTTTTTGGTGGTGGTGGGGAGAACTGTGAACATCAGGAGTTCTGCTTCCCTGCACTTGTGCCCAAGAGCTAGTCAGCACGCCTGTGCCAAAGACATAGATGTGACACCCACAGACCCCAAATACTCTCCAAAGAGCTGCCTTCAAGGGCCCTGTCCCCTCTTGCATCTTCTGTGATGTCCTTCACTGCTCTGTGGACACTGGGCTCTGTCAGGAGGAGACATTTGTGCAGTCTGAAAGAAGAGAGTGTCTCCAAATCACCCCCTCAGCCAAAAAACATAGGTTTTTCCCTGGTCCTTGTCCATCTTCTTTCTAGGCCAGGCTGGACCAGTCTGAACAGTGGCTGGGGGACAAGCTTTGTGTGACTTCCCTAACTGCAGAAAAAAACCTTGTAGGCATTCAACGCCAACTCTGTTTCCAATGAGGAGACTCCTGATGTAAATGTCCATGCTGCTTCTAGCAGGATGGCTCACCTTCAGGTGCTGCTTGATTCTTCCCCAAGGTCTTTGGCTCCACACTTCCCTTGAGCACACCTCTTATATCATTGCTGCCTTTTAAGCAATACCTTTAAATCTGATGGTCTTTTTTTATCGCTAAGGGTCCCACATTTGTACGCTTACATAGCGGGTTGGTGGGAGTTTTTTTTATAGAGAGAAACGTTTTTTTATTGTTTCCTTTTTCTTTTCTCTTACAAAGCTTCTAATGTGTTGTGCTAAAGGTGGGTGGCTTTAAAAGAGGCTGGTTTCATTAGGTTTTTATTGTGTTTAAAATGTGGTTCTATTTATTGTGCTAAACACTTGGCAGCCTTTGTCACGCCATGTCTCATGAAGGCACTTGGAAATGAGCACACACATAGAAAGCTGCATCAATTTCCCCCCCGAGCAAGATAAGCAGGAGATCATGAAAGCTTTGTTTCTTTAGCTGGCAGTTAATCCTTCCAAACTTGGCCCCCTTTCTGAAATTAACTCATCGAATAATGGACATGCTCCATTAAAGTGATGAAGATAAAAACTCTGCCAGTGCCTGACTTAGTAAGAAAACCATCTCACTCGCAGGCCAAAAGAACACACTTGAGCTGTGACAAAGGATCTGTGTAATTGAGAGCCAAGACTCCCCTCCCGTTTATTTCCATGAGTTGGTATTCTTTGACTGTCCACATTTCTTTCTGTAGTTAGGAAACGGGTCATGCCTTTCTGGTGGGAAGATTTAAAATTAAGGAGAAAAAAAAATTTAAAAACATTGTAGAAACTTCCAGATAGATTTTGCTTCATCCATCTTCAGTTGTGTATGTTTTTCACATGTATTGTTACTATTAAGATTTTAATTTACTGACAGTTGGTGCTTTGATTACAGATCCAGACAGGGAGTCAAGTTCACGTATGTTTGGTTCCCAACTCTGTGACTGACTTGATGTGTATTATAAGGCAAGACACTTATTTCTTGATTTCCATCCAAAAAAATGCAAGAATAGCACTTGTTCATGTCTCCTGGGAGCTGCAAAGAAAAACTCACTAATACCTGTCAGGAAGCATTATCACAGAATCACAGAATCATAGGTTGGAAGGGACCTCAAAAGCTCACTAGTCCAAACCCCCCAACCAGAGCAGGATCACCTAGATTAGGTCACACAGGAACACATCCCAGCATGTTTTGAATGTGTCCAGAGAAGGAGACTCCACAACCTCTCTGGAAAGTCTGTTCCAGTGCTCTGTCACACTCACAGTGAAAAGGTTCCTCCTTACAGTCACATGGAACTTCCTCTACTCCAGCTTGCACCCTTGTCCTGTCGCTGGCCATCACTGAGAAGAGCCTGGCTCCATCCTTCTGACTCTCACCCTTTACATACTTATAAACATTAATGAGGTCACCCCTCATTTTCATCCTCACCACGCTAAAGAGGCCCAGTTCCCTCAAGCCTCTCCTCATAAGGAAGGTATTCCATTCCCTTCATCATCTTGGTGGTCCTGTGCTGGGCTCTGTCAAGGAGTTCTCTGTTCTTGATCTGAGGGGCCCAGAACTGGACACAATATTCCAGGTGTGGTCTCACCAGGGCAGAGCAGAGGGGCAGAAGGACCTCACTTGACCTACTAATCACACCCCTTCTAATACACCCCAGGATGCCATTGGCCTCCTTAGCCACGAGGGCACATTGCTGGCTCATGGTCATCCTGCTGGTCATGATGATGATGATCATCACCCACAGGTCCCTTTCCCCTGTGCTGCTCTCTTATTATTTGGATGCTACTGTGATGAGGCACAAGTATATAACATACTCACATTAGGCCACACTTAAAAAATACACCTTCTGATTAAACAAGTTTATATTTTTTTTCCTCAGTGGAAACAGAAATAACCTGAAAGGAACCACAGCAATGCTCCTCAACATTTTTCCTGGGACACTCTCACTGTCTCAGAACTGACACTTTGGGCTTCTTTGAACTATGAGGGAGATGAAAAATCCTCTTTTCTTATTAATCCAAGAAAGGATGGGAATGATACCTATATGTGACCCTTCTTCCAGAGAAGCTACATGTTAGAGCAATGCCCTCTGACCTGGGAGTTTCAGACTGTATTCTGCCCAGGAGATGTTCTGAATTTCCTCATGGCCATAGAAAATTAAAACCTCTTAAAACTAAGGAGGCTGTGGCTGTGGTCCAGGTTGGCAGGGAGAGCAAAGGAAGATGCTACTCACATTACTCACACATTACTTCTGCCTATGAGCCCATAAAGGCCAGGAGCTGCAAGGATGGAAAAATCCAATAAAGGAAGAAAAATAAGAGCCTGTGAATTAAAATGACCCCAAATATCAAAAGTCAGATAGAGCAGATATCTTGCTAGGCATCTATAGGCACAGAAGTGTCCTCTGGATTAATTTTATCTGTTTTTATACACTTTAAGGCCATAAAGGAGGATTATCTCATTGAGTCTGACCTCTGGCATAACGCAGGCAATAAAAAATGTATTCAGTTAGTGCTGCATGGAGCCCAATAATTTGTGCTTGACTAATGTAGTTCTTTCAGTAGAGCAGCCCTCCTTGGCCTCGAACATTCAGTACTGGGAGAGTCCACTCCTCTTCTGAGCAGACAACAAGCTCACAGCTTGGCCAATATAGAGGGTGGAAGAAGCGCCCAGTTACAGCTGCTTTCCCCATGCACACCTATACTGCACAGCTGGAAGCATAGAGCTCAGTACTGGTGGATCTCTGCAGGTGATACAATATTTGGTCATAGTTTCACGTTCAAAAATAAGATAGCATGAGATAATGAAGCAATTAAGGAGTGAGCCTCATCCTTCACTGTCCCTATGGCACGTCCTTCCATGTGCCAACACAAGCATTGAGCAACCACACACCGAACAGGTTAAGGGAGCTAAATAAAATTAATCAATTCAGTGCTTGAGGTTTCGTTGGCTCGATCATACAACCTGGGTAGGAATAAATGATGGGAGATGTGACTACCTCTTTCAAGGGCAGTGCTGGTTTGTGGCAGTTTAGAGTGGCACATGCAAATCTGCTGTTTTGCATTATTTGACTGTTTCTAATGGTTTCAGGTTTCTCTGCAGCTCCTGAGTGATGCAAAGAGGCTCAGTCTCAAGAGACAATGACACCCAATGCTCATAATTTACTACAGTGAAGGAAAGTGCTATCAAATATTAGGTATTATTTATGACATTTGGCATGCCAATATACCATGTATAAAATAACCTGCATATTTTTGTGAAACAAAACAGCATTGTTTGGTCTAAGTGGTAGAAATACAAATGAAAATTATAATCTGTACACATGCTAAAATTTCACTCTGTTTCCACACATAATTTAAAATTGAGTATGATCGTCCCTCTCCTCTCCCCCCCACTTGGGGGTCTTATGCAGTAACACATTCTCAAAAGTGTAATAGTCACATTTCCATGATATTCATAATTCATGCCATGAAAATGGCCTGAAGAAATAAAAACTTCCTGCCTCATCAGATCCTCCTGAATAAAAAAAGTTCTTAGGCTACCTATTGCTGAAAGTAGAGCTATTGCCTCCATTTTCTCTTGCAGACACAGCCCAAGGCAAAACAATACAAGTGTCAAACTCTGTGTTCTTGTAGCATTAGAAAAGGCAAGGAAGGAAAGATGAATATAAGGTACATTACACTGCTTTGGCATCTGGGAAAGGGAAAAAATCAAAATGATAACCCATGGCAGCAAAGTAAAACAAGAAAACATGTCCCCTCTTTCACTCCTCTTTCTCTACTATTTTCATTAGGTACAAATATCTTTTTTGGTGCCTAGCACCAGAGCACTCCATGACATATCACTGCCCTACCTCAAAAGCTAATTGATCAGAAGTATGACTCATCTCACAGCTGCACTTAGTCATACCAAAGTCAAAGATTTAATCAGCTTTAAACTAGTTATCTCAGTTACTTCATCAATAGAGAGAAACCTGGTCCTTTCCCCCAGGCTACTTACCTACCTCAGGTAACTGTAACCCCTTCTGCTCCCACATCCCTCCCAGGGCATTTATCTAAAGCTGTTGATCACCAAAAGATGATCACTCAGATATCTCAGTTTAGACACATAACCTAAAAGATGTCTGAAGTTCGGTGAAACTAATCCCATCTAATGAGACTAATGATAAGCTTAGCCATGTACAAAAGCCTCATTCAAAATTCATCAATAGTATTGGAAACTATTTGATAAGTTTTGTATCAGAATATCACAGCAGAGTATTTTGGGTAGAGATAGTTAAAATTTCATTCATTATGAGTTTTCAATTACACGTCTCATCAGGTTTTCATGCTAGGAGAAAATTGGAATTTTTTTAGCAAATAAATAAGCATGGGGTTTGATCAGCTGTGCAGAAAAAAGTTCTCAGTAATAAAAAATTTGCTGAAGTCTTTTGTTTATATTTATATGAATTTAGTATCTGCTTTGCAAAAATTTATTGAAATAATAATAATAACAACAATAACAACAATAATATTAATAACAATAATCATCATCATCTTTGACCTTTGTGTCTGGATTTGGAGAATAGAAATTAAGCATCAAGCAATAAGGGACAGTGCCCTACCCGAACATGTAATGACATTTTTCAGCCCTGAGACAAGAACCTTAATTATAGGATAAACTTTAAAATCTTACAGCACCTTTTTCTGTTGGAAAAGGTATTAACCCAGTGATCCTTCGAGTCCCTAAATGAGTGTCTAATCTGTTTTGTTCAAGAAATGTTGCCGTCATGATTAAACTCGTCATTAGATCTTCGTGCCCCTTTCTTCTGCTCTGAAAGGTTGACTTTAAAGGATTCCTGTTTTGGTGGTGAACAGTTAATTTTGGTTAGTAACCTATAAAGACCTTGGGTAATGTGGGGATGAAAAAAATGGTGGTTTATCTTTTCTTTATTATTGTTGAAAGGTGTGTGTTGAAGCACTATTCCATGCTATAACATCCATCTAAATATAGCTATTTTTGGAAGAGGTGTTACCCATTCAGTAATCGTAGGTAAAGACTGATGTTGCAGGGTGTTAAAGGGGATCCAGACCCTGACTGTGTTGTGCCATGTTCACCCACCACACCATTCCCTGCTAACGTAGTCTGGCAGGAGTCAACATCAAAGACCGCACATTTCCCCACACTTGGATGTCAGTGGGATTTCCAGCACTCATCGGTCGCTCCCTCCAGAGCCTCGGTGCACCCTTTCTGCTGGGTTGTGAGCATTCAGCGTTCCTTTCCTGGTGGTGGACGTGATGGGCTGTGACACCTATCATCTCAGTAAAGAGCCGTCTCAAAGGATATCAGAAGACGTCACTTAGAGCCTGCCAGCTGGAAGATAAACTGGATGGCACTGATGCAAAAGACTATTTATATCAGACCAGTGTAACTTGAGTTCTCTGAAGTGCAAGCTGCATTATGGAGCACGACGGGGGCTAGAAAAACTAAATCCTATCACAGTTAGGAGTATTTTCCCTTTCTTTCTAGTGCCAACACATGATTTTACATGATGCTGCTCTTCAGCTGCTGGGACAAGGAGCACTTCTGAGTGAAGAGGGGCTCTTTTTTCTGGTCCAAAACGAAATGCATTGCTGGTTTGTCATACGGACCCAGGTCCAACCCTTGTCCTGCTGAGTCTGTGGGAAAGAGGTTACGTGGTTTAACACCTAATCTGATGACCTGACATGTACCATCAAATGTGTCTGTTGCCCTGACTTTGTCTGCTTCCTATTCCCTTGCATGCTTCAGCTGTTCTTCATAGCACATTAGAGGGCTGCTGTCTTTATTAGTCACCAATAACACATTAATACATTCCTTCTCCTATTACCTCGGACACTAATTTGGTGGAATTGGATACTGACAGTACATTGATGTTGTTAAGGTTAATGACCCAGAGATTTACAAGAGAAGTCGCATTAGAAGTCAAATTGATTGTAATAATTGTTTCACTGAACAGTGTCAAAATTAAGTACAGTATGTTGTGCTATGCCATCCAGGGAGGCCCTGTGGCTGTTACAATGACGACAACACTGTCTACATACACTCCTTACAAGACAATTCACACTGCAATACGTTTAGGTAAATGCAGCTCTAATAATGGAGGCCTAAGATGTTTTAAGATACAAGACACTATGTTTCTAGTCTCTGCACATTATTTTGCCTCCAAGCATATTTTGTACTTGCATCCAATTCTAAGGAAATTGTTGCTTTTCTCAGACAGGCATGAGCAGAAAGCAAAATTTGGTGACTGTTGCCTCCTTTTGGGCTGAATTGTGAGGCAATGCAGAAAACCTCTGCTGTTCAGTCCTAGATAGCGGCTGTTTGGCTGTTCAGATGCTTTGCAGTTAAGCTCCTTTAAATATTTAAGCTGCAGTAAACTGTATGAATTTTTTTTTCTATTAACATCACTTTAATATTGACAGTAGAATGCAGAAATTGCAGCTGAGATGTTGTGGGAATCTCCCAGAAATTTCACCCTTGACCTAAAAGGTGTGTGATTGTCTCCGTGTAACTATTTAAAAAAAAGGACTAGTGACCTTTCCACATTGCAGATCCCATTCTTCCCCTTTCCTTCTCTGTTCATCTATGCATTTCTGCTCTTTGTCTCCCTTGCCTTCCTCATTTCCCCACCTCTTCTTATTCAGTGTACTGATCTTGCAACTGAGGAGGTCACTGTGGAGTGCTGAGTGTCACCGTGAACAGTGATATACAAGGTGCTCATCATGCAGGAGTCCTGCACAGTCATCTGCACGCCCACAGGGACTTGAGTCACCCGTTCCGCTATCGTAGTGTCAGCTCTGAATGACTGCAGGGTGCTCACAGCATTGCTGACGATGGCAGGTTATGACGAGAGCAGGAGGTCAGGAAATTAACCTCACATGCGCTTCACTGACGCTCTCTTCACACACATTGTCTTGTTTCGCAGTCTTATTCACAACCCTCAATCAAACAATGTATGTTCCAAGAAAATTTCAATTTTAGCAGCAGCAACAAACATTCGGCAGGAAGAGAAAAGGTCTCAGTAAAAAATGCCTGTTTGTTTTGGCTTGGATAACATACACTAATCGCATCCACCCTCCTTTCTTCCTTTCTCCCAGTCCCAGCTTGTCTTCTTCCTCAACTAGTTTATATACTATAGGTTTACTTTGAGGGTTAAAATTTTAAGGAGGGCTGTGGAAAATACAGAGAGATTGGTATCTTTGTGGGGTTCTTGTGACTAAGTGAAGGTGCTTGCAGCATTGACACCTAAGCCGAGCACCTTTGGCTCCTCTTACAAGCAGGGGGAAAATATAAAACCTTTGGGTGTAATTAGTGTCAGCCTAGGGTGGGTGATCTGCAGCCTAAATGTAATGCAGATTACAGCCTCACTTTCCAGTCACTTGCAGTGTGAAGCCTACAGATTGTAGCGGCCATAAAGGAAATTGGGGTGAAAAGAATGCATTTTGGTGCATAGACCCTTAGCGTAACAAGGGTGTAATATGCCTTCTCTTCAGCACCACAGGCATAGACAATGTGGTTGCACTCTGCTCCTGCTTAGAAAGGCCACACCACCGAGATCACACAGTGACAAGTTTTATTTGCTAATGGAGAAGGCCTACTGCTTCATCTTCCATCAAGCCGCTGCACACAGGACACCTACATTTGAAGAAATGTCCTATGGATTTGGCTCATCTGTAAATATCGTCACACACAAGAAGCAAACCCAAAAGTCATCGTATTTTGGATCTTATCACTGTTTATGTAACACATCAGTAACACGCCAAACACTGTTTTTTGCTCTATAGAGCATGTTGTACAGCTTGCTCTCTACACCATCGGCTTGTTTTGTGGCTGATGTGTAAGCTGGGATATTACTTTTAAAATGTATTTTTGTGTCATCGTGTATTCTACAACAGGCCTGTCAAAATACAGTGTCAAGCTCTCATATGTCACATAAAAACTGTTTGATGCTCTCCTCACTTGAACTCTTACTTTGCATTGTAATTAGGAGAGATCTTGACTGGGTGAACTTGTTAGCTTTTTACATGCACAAGCCTAAGGACACTTTAATTAAAGTCAGAGGGAAACTTGAAAGCAAAGGCAGCAGGAAATAATAAGACTAAAAATAACCTGTTCAAAACCGCCACAGGGAAGCAAAAGGGACAGGTCATGTCATAGATAGGGAACATTATGAGCTGGGGCAACCTAACCCCTCTTTCCGCCACAGTAACACATAATAATTACAAATATAACCCATGCTTCACTTCTTGCCTTATGACAGCACCGTCAAAACAGAACATTACTGACCAGTAAAGCTGCCTGAGTACTAGAAAAGGGTTGGTTTGGTGTTTTTATAATCCAAGACCAGGCACCTTAGTTTTAATTTTTTTAGAGGAAAAAAGAGTTCTTCAAATCAGTGTGGAAAAAAAAATAATTAAATCCTCCACAACAACCATCTTTCTTTTCATGGAAATAATCTCCCATAATTTAAGTGTACAGGGAAAAAGAAACAACAGAACTCTTCTAAAAGAATATTGTCATTTTCAATTTTCCTTATTTTAGTTTTCTCATGGAAAATCAAAGTTTTACAGCAAAGCTGCAATTTTCTCACAGAAAAGATTACTTTGATTCCCTCTAAAGAATACCATGATAGGTAAAGGAGTAGATAATGATTTCCCATCTTTTTTCTGTGCTTTTACTTGTTTATTTGTTTGTGGGGTTTTTTTTGTTTTGTTGTTGGGGTTTTTTTAACTAATATGAGTATTTTCCCATTTCCTGATTTTTGGGGCTGTCTTATTATTTAGTTCTTGCTTAGCTACTTCTGTCTCCTAGAGTGTTCATATGTCAGAATCTCTTTCTAAATAAAAATAATAGACAATACCAATGAAAAATCTATTTTTAAAAGCCACAGATACATGCACTTCACACCTTGTCTCTGCTCAGCTTTATCTCTTGTACTGTGCTTTATGACCTACACATTAATTGACCAGAAGGCCACCCTGTTGTGAGGCCTAAGTATCTGTATGTTTCTACTTCTACAGGCTTTGATTACATCAGAAGTCCAGAGTTCAAATTAATCTCAGTATAATTTGTTATTTAAAATGAGATTCAGGTCACCGACTGAGACACATAACTTGAAGAGTGTACGAAGGAGGTAAGTATTTGTGATCTCTGTACAATCCAAAGCCCAATGCAGTTGACTAAATAGCATCATCAGATGCTATCTGAGACTTCTCTAGAATGCAACATAGTCTCTACTGGTTTATCTAGAGAAGCATATATCTTCTGTAGGTCCTGGGTCATATCTACCAGTCTCGGAGGATGTCTCAAATAGCATATGTTATCCCAGATGACTCAAAAGACCAATATTTTGGCAACTGAATCAAGTCTATCATCAGTACAGGAAGCTGAATAAAGACTGGTCAGGAAATCAGCGCAACTATATGGACAGCCGAATCTTGCACCAGTGTCTATTGACTGTATCTGCTCCTTCTGCATCAACTTTAATTTTAGGGCACTGATTGCCTAGGCACCAAACTCACATTTATACACCTGCATATGAGCACGTGAATTAAAGCATCTTAATCTCTGCTCTGTTCTTTCTCCCTTGAGCACCTTTGACATAGCTACTCCTCCGCATCTTTCTGTGTTACTCTTAGATTTTGAACTGTTGGTGATTTTTCATTATTCCCAAGCATAAGGTCTTCATATTTTCCATTTTTCCAAGACACTACAGCAAATCTATAACTTTGTCCTTATTCAGAAATAGTACTGATCTCGTCGGTCCCTCTCTTCTCGACTCTTTCAGACTGTAGTATTGGATTTCCCCCCTGTGCTTGCACACCTCCAAAGTGTCTTGGAGCAAATGCCTTCCTTTTACAACTTATTCTTGTGCACTATGAGTTGGACCTGCTTATTTGCAGATTTAAGCAGGCACATGTTGAGGCTTTTGTTTTCATCTTTTGTGCTCTGACTTGTTTAGGACTAGTCTTGGCTTCTTGGCTTCAGGATTCATTTCCACTTTCTTTTTCTAAAGTTCTCCTTGGGGGTGTGCTGACAAGCAGTGCCACAGGGTCCAGGAAAAAAAATGTATACTTACATGAACAGTGTTACTGCTGCAAAGCTGTACCCAGTGTTCTAGATATGTCCTCCTCAAAGTCTTTGGCAATGTAATGATGCTAATACTCCCATTTACCTTAGAAATACTGCCATACAGAATCACAGAATCACAGAATCGTAGGGGTTGGAAGGGACGTCGAGAGATCATCGGGTCCAACCCCCCTGCCAAAGCAGCTCCCCAGCACATATTGCACAGATAGGCGTCCAGACAAGTCTTCAGTATCTCCAGAGAAGGAGACTCCACCACCTCCCTGGGCAGCCTGTCCCAGGGCTCTGTCACCCTCACTGGGTAAAAGTTCTTCCTCATGTTGGTGCAGAACTTCCTGTGCTCCAATTTACAGCCATTGCCCCTTGTCCTATCTCCACAGATGACTGAAAAGGGGTTGGCCAATTCCCCCTGCATCCCATACTTAAGATATTTATAAACATTAATTAGGTCCCTCCTCAGTCTTCTTTTCTCCAGGCTGAACAGCCCCAGCTCACTCAGCCTTTCCTCATACGGGAGATGTTCCAGGCCCTTAATCATCTTTGTAGCCCTTCTCTGGACTCTTTCCAGGAGATCCCTGGCTGTTTTATACCAGGGAGCCCAGAACTGGACACAATACTCCAGGTGGGGCCTGACCAGGGCAGAGTAGAGGGGGAGGATCACCTCTTTAGACCTGCTGGCCACACTCTTCCTGATGCATCCCAGGATCCCATTGGCCTTCTTAGCCACCAGGGCACACTGCTGGCTCATAGCCAACCTGTCATCAACCAGGATCCCCAGGTCCTTCTCCACAGAGCTCTCCTCCAGCAGGTCATCCCCCAGCCTGTTCTGATACAGACGGTTATTCCTCCCCAGGTGCAAGACTTTACACTTGCTTTTATTAAACCTCATCTAGTTTCTCCCTGCCCAGCTCCCCAGCCTATCCAGGTCTCCCTGGATGGCAGCGCAGTGTTCCTGCGTGTCAGCCACCCCTCCCAGCTTTGTATCATCAGCGTACTTGCTGAGGGTGGATGCTATTCCCTCATCAAGGTCGTTGATGAAGATGTTAAACAGGACTGGACCCAACACCGAGCTCTGGGGAACACCGCTAGTTACAGGCCTCCATTCAGATTCTGCTCCACTGATCACGACCCTCTGAGCCTGGTCTGACTGCCAGTTCTCAACCCAATTAAGCTCCTACAAGAAGTTGGTTCCTGCTTCTTTCCATGACTGCACAGGAAAACAGACACTAGAAACCCTGGCTGGGAGCTCTTCTGAATCACTCGTCACTGCCACTAGCTTAGCACTTATGTATGTATGTAAATCCACCTACGTCCATGCGTAGCCCACAGAGGCAGCACGACAGAAGCTGTAGCAGGTCACAATCAGAACCCCATCTGTTTGCAAGAACGAATCACTAAACACATTTGAAATTGAATACAAACAAAATTATGACAACGTTTCAACTGGTTGAGGTATGATAGCTCAAAGAGTTCATCTGCTCCAATGTTTTCCAAAACTTCCCAAAATATAGAATTGATTTAGAAAATAACTTCTCAGAAATATATTAAAACTATTGTGGTTAGGACTTATGAAATAAGCATCTTCTAAGGTTCTTAAATGTGTATGAATCTTTCATATGTCAACTAGATCATAGAATCATAGAATCATAGGGGTTGGAAGGGACCTCAAGAGATCATCAGGTCCAACCCCCCTGCCAAAGCAGGCTCCCTAGCTCATATTGCACAGATAGGCATCCAGACAGGTCTTGGATATCTCCAGAGAAGGAGACTCCACCACCTCCCTGGGCAGCCTATTCCAGTGCTCTGGCTAAAGACGGTCCATTAACTGGTTCCTTGATTTAGCTATTTTGTGTCTCAAAAATAACTGCTGGCCTGTTATCCATGATGAGATGATGAGAAAAAGTCTACACAGACTAGACTGAATGTAGAATGTGTCATCACTGCCTCCAAGGGACACCCGGTAAGATTTGTATGGGTGCTACCATGGCCAGCACAAAGAGAGTGCGCTGTTTTTGGGGAAGGAGAAGCGTTTAAAATTAAAATGGTGAAAATCCATTTTCAAAGTGAGTTCTGCACATGCTACCGAGTCTGCAGTGTCACATGTAAATGAAATGAGATGTATAAAGTTGGTTTCTCATCCAGAAAATTCTGTACATTAAAAAAATGAAAATAAAATAGCTATGAGATTCTCAACTAGAGGAAGCTAAAGAAAACATCAAAAGATACGGAAATCCTCAGCCAAGCTGGCTTGTGTGTAAAAGATTTTATGATTATCTACCAAGGAATATATCCAGCTGTTGATGTACTATTCTGCTAGAGTTGACACTCACACAGTAGAAGGCCAAGTCAACTCTTAGAAATTCTGGAAGCACTGTGATGTGTGAATAAAGGATACATAGCACAATTGCAGATGTAGTCAGTTGCATTATAACACTGATCACTGAAAACTGTCTCGGGAATACAAAACAGGAATTTACAGACCAGTACCCTGGTTAAATATAGCCAAGGACGCCGGAGACCTGGTTAGCATGGGTGACACATCGGCAAAAACAGAGCAAGCAAGGAGATAACTAAAGCACAAAGCTTCCCCAGAAGATGAACAGAAGCATGGCAGGGAAGGGATAATTTCATTCCAAGTTATTCAAAGTAGTCTAATACTCAGACATCTGGGAAATAGATGAACTGCTAGGCATTACTACTGGGATACTGTAAGGCAAGCAACACGGTACTTGAGAAACCAAAGCATCCCAAACTATTTAATTTCAGATTGCAATCCTAGTTTATTGGCAGAGAGCTATGTTATTTATGTGAGAGTGGGAATTCGGTCACATCACATCATCTCCATATTTAAGCCATCAGCTTGACAGATCAAATTGCTAAGCTGCTCATAAAGAAACTCACAGAAGTCTTTAACAGAAGCTTGGTCCAACACTCAGTATTGGATTGTAGAGACATTTTCATGCCTATAGCTGGAGATTTTGTTAGGATTGACTTATTTCCCCAGCACAAACCACACATTGCGAAGCAAATGAAACGGCTCAAACAGATAAAAATTCAAACTTCTAACATCATAATGAGTAGCAGGATTATTTCATCCAAACTTCCAACTAGTTTGTTGCCACCAAACCCAATACAAAACTATGGGGAGCATAAACTAATGACATATATTTTCCCATGAGACATCACAACCAGGTAGTTGAAAGAATAGTAGACTTCAAATTGTCTGAAAAGGACACAATACCATCCCATCCAGGAGGTATCTTGCTGTCACAGGAAAAATAGTCACACTTAACCTTAATACAAGTTACATTTGACAAGTCTTTGATGCCGAGGAAGGAAAAACAACTCTCCAAACCTTGGAGAACTGAGTCTTAAATTTGAAGTTAGAATGTATTTAAATAATTTTGTTCTTTATTATTTACACATACACAATCACATACCTAATTTGGTAGCAAATTTAATCTGCATTTTAAATTTAATTGTTGGGACGTTATAATGTTTTCACGGTGTTGTCATTATAACATGACAGTCTATCAGGGAAAAACTCTGAAATTAGAACTTTGATACACTGTCTTTGGTAAATTTCAGTCAAGTGGATTTGGATATAGGTACCCCTTGGCTACCTGCCACAGATCTGCCCTTGAAATGATTCTGCTGCGGTGAAGTTGGCAGGAGTGTCTGACAGTCAGTCAGTGACAGATCAAAGTTGCCTTCACTGGTTGTTTACATGAAGATGGCTTCCTGTGTGTTGGAGATGCTGAAAAAAGAAGACTCATTTCCCATCTTTGTGAGGTGAAACAGAGACTTCAGTGAGTAAAAGGCCAAAACACAGGGTTACCTGCCTGATTGCACTGTTGTGCACACCCAAAGGCATCACCTGAGTTTGAAATACCCATGGAAAACTGGGTGAACACAAGGCTTTTGCTCACTTCTTACATCACAGGAAGACATCATGCTGAACTAATTAGTAACTGGGTTTTTATTACCAGGTGAAGATCTGATAATTTACCCCTGTCATTGCATCAGACTCATCAGTCATGGGCAATAAGAAAGAGCCTGAGAGATAGGGTATGAATAGAGAACTGAGAGAACGTAACTCTTTCCATCTTGAGAAACTAACAGCTCTACAATGGGATAAAAAAGCTTAAAGCCACATGAAAATTGCATCACAAGAATAGTTTATGGGACACTCTTCACATTCATTAATTATGCCAAGACAAGGAGTGGCCACTGGGTTAGTTAAAAGTTGTTCCTTCCCTAGACAATTACTTTCTGGTATTTGCAAAAATGAGGACCTATAGTGGCCTACTTTTACACAGAATTTGAAATAAACATAAAATAAAGTTCTGTCATTGCTATGAGAATAATATCTTAGATCTGAGCTGCAAAAGTTACTGTGTAGAATATGAAAAACAACACCATGTATTTTATGTGTTTCAGAGGTAATGTACATTCCAGCTGCTCTTAATGTCAGTAATAAAGGTTAAAACTCCTAAACAAATCTTCAGTAGAGTTATTTGCTAAGTTCAGGTTATAAAAACTACTGCTAAGGTCTTCATTATTTTTAAATCTTCTTCAAAAGTGCATTTTTTTTGTTACTTTGTTAAATCCTTCCTGTTTTCTTGCTATAACTTTATAACCATAGAACAAAAAGCTAGAACTTAACTGTCTGCAGCAACCTTCAGCTCCTTTTAGCACTAACTTGATTCCATCCTTTTGTACTCTTGGTGACATGAGATTTTCTCCAGAATCCCATTACAAAGGCTTTTTGCATGAAACAAATCATCACCAACCACAAATCTCCAAAGGGGCTAAGGAGAGAAAAAAAAAATGAATAAAGAGAAGACATGCTGGCAGATAAAAAGCGATGAGGAAGGGATGGGGCAGCGTAGGTCAGAGTATTTGCTATGATTTATTCTCCATAAAGGTGCGCCTAAGGGTAGAGAGGGAATATAATGTGATGTGGCTGGATATGGCACCAAAAATGATGGCTGTGTTCTAGAGAGATGAAAAGGCAAGGAAACTGGTCCCCCACCAAAAGCCTGCAATATTCTTATTCCTTAAACATGGTAGAGCTTATCTCCTTCATTAACTGATGGAAACGGGATCCAAGTATTTGGGTCCCACTCACAACTACAGGCTGGGTAGAGAATGGATTGAGAGCAGCCCTGAGGAGAAGGACTTGGGGCAGTTGGTTGATGAAAAGCTCAACATGAGGCAGCAGTGCATGCTTGCAGCCCAGAAAGCCAACTGTGTGCCGGGCTACATCAAAAACCAGCATGACCAGCAGGTCAAGGGAGGGGATTCTGCCTATCACCTTTGCTCTGGTGAGGCCCCACATGCAGTACTGCCTCCAACTCTGGGATCCCCAACATAAGATGGACATGGAGCTGTTGGAGCAAGTCCAGAGGAGACCACAAAGATGATCAGAGAACTGGAGCACCTTTGCTATGAAGACAGGATGAGAGAATTAGTCTTATTAAGAGCTTCCAGTACCTAAAGGAGCCTACTAGAAGGCTGGAAAGGGACTGTGTAAAGGGGCATGTAGTGGTAGGACATGGGGCAATGATTTAAACTAAAAGATTGCAATTAGATATGAGGAAAAAATCCTTCCCTGTGAGCATGGTGAGGCCCTGGCACTGGTTGCCCAGAGAAGCTGTGGCTGCCCCTGGATCCCTGGCAGGGTTCAAGGCCAGGTTTGATGGGGTTTTGTGTACCCTGGGCTAATGGAGGATATCCTTGTCCATGGTGGGGAGTTTGGAATTAGATGATTGTCAAGGTTCCTTTCAATCCAAACCATTCTATGATTTCTCGTGTACTTATGAGAAAATAGGCATTTGAGAGATACATAGCATGCAGTAACCTTCACATGTGAAGCACTGGAACTTGGATCCTTGTGAAAAGGGAAACTCTGGACTCAGAAGTAAATCTATTGCATCTGTATCGACAGTTTTCATAGTGTTTTTTCTGGGATTCCTGAATCTAATTATTCTGTTATTCAGAACTTCAAAAGGGAAGAGCTTACAAATGACATCATCATATATTTAACGTCTTCTCATTGTGTAAAGGGAGGGAAAGGGAGTTATTGCAAATTCTGAAGTCCAGCATGTCTGTGTCTATAAAACATGAACACTGACCCAGAATGATTACTGAAAACTCTTGCCACTTCAGTATTGCACTATCAGTTTAGATTTTATTTTGCAGCTGTGTCAGTAGCCAGTCAGGTTATTCTTTCCCTACTTTGAGAAGTGATGACATCATAGTTAGGAGCTGTCCCTTGGGAGTACCTGATAAAAGAAAGGGGATGCCTCACGCTCTGCTGAGAGGACCAGACTGAGGAAGGGTCAGACTTCAAATCAATTTGCCAGAGTCCCCTTATAGTAACCACCTCGTGTATGTTTTTAGCCTGCTGCTAGTGTGGGATTCTTCATCTTGATTTAGACTGCAATGAAAAGTGTTATGATAACTTGGATTATTTTCTGTGGGATGTGGGTTAAAAGAGACACATAGACAATAACCACAGCTCAGCTGACCCACAGGACTTGCTAATCTGTGGTTAAGCTTCCTTAAATATCTGAGTCATATAATTTAACCAAGATATAGATTTCTTGGTTTTACCACAGTTTTCCCATGTGGCTCAAGAAGTTCAGCTCCAGTTTTCAAGTTTTTTAAATGATTATATAATACTTTAGCTACATTATGGGATTTTTTTTTGTGCCTAAAGATGTTTAAATCTGGAACATACAAGGTATTCTGTCCCAGCAGATTTTCAAAACATGATAACAAAAATACCCCATTCAGATCATAGTGTAATACTTTCCTTCCAAGTCCAGATATACAATGGTCATCAAACACAAGACTGAAGTGGTGCAGCCACACTCTATATCTCATAATTTGATGTTAAACTGAATTAATTTTTATAGTCTTTCCCTAAATAAATTAACAGTAAGGATTTTAAAAAGGTTAGGGTGGAATCTGAGTGTGTCTGTCATTTAGTTTTTTATCATAAAACATATTTCATTCCAGTTTTCCATCTGTTTCATAGACTCATTGTTGAGCTCTTTGGCAAGGATGTTAATTAGAGTGAATTGTACAAGTGCAGAAATTGTGAATTGTGATAGTTTCTTGTATCTAGCACAGCAAGGAAGAGATCATCTTGGCCATTTCTCCTGGAAGCTTATGACAAAAAAAGGAAAAAAAAAGTTGCTGTTATTAGATAGAAGTTATATAAAAACATTTTGTAAGTGAACTTATTGGGCTCCCACACATATGTAAAGAGAGAGCACAAAAGAGAAAGATTAATTATTTTGTCAGGAAATCCATATTTCTATAGCTGTACCTAAAGTGAGAGTAAGTTCAGCAAGTCAAAGGCTTTTATCAAAGTCAATAAAGCTTGAGAAATGGGATCTCAGTATCAGGGCCCTGCAACAACGGAAATGGAACTAGAGAGTGATTATCCATCCCCTTCCTTCCCCTTCTTCCAAGAATACGAAATCTTCAAGGCAAAAGGATTAAAGAGAAAACTACTGTTACAGAAATGGACATTTCTTCCTGAGGATGATTTGCATATTTTCCACATACACTTTATCATGTCTGAAGCTTTTGACACCCATATGTAAGGCTTTGATGTGGGTCAGCACGTGGTAGGGCCCAAAAGAGAACAGCACTGAAGACACTTTGACTCTTTGCAAGTGCATTGGACCAACATAAATGACCGTAATCGTATTAGAGTATGGTCATATTGAAATGGTCACAGTTAAGTAAGTGCAGGGAAGTCACTGAGCCTAAAATGCCATCAACTACTTTTATAGTCAAGACTTCTACCTTTCAGCTTCATTCTCCTATGGGAGAGGGCCTAATTTTCATGATTACATACTTGACATCATGTCTTTTAGTTTTACCTAAATGATTAGTTTTATTTAAATCAACAGTATGACTTTCAAAGTTTGAGGTATAACATGTAAAATAATCTTTCCAAGATTTGCTCCCCTTTAATGACAGCTACAAATACAAAAATTCATGTCTGAATCTGCAGCAGATGTAGCCAGCCCTAAAATGCTTTTATGACATTCCTTTTCAATACTAATATTCCAGAGAGGTGATTTATACCTTTGCAACTTACCATATCAATTATTATTAATATTTTGTTTAATTATAGAGCAATAACAAGTGGTACCTTTCTCTCTCTCTCTCTTTCTCTTTCTCTCTCATATGTCTAAGAAATAATCCAATGGATAAAGAGGGTAGGCCTAAATGTGCAGCAAGGGCACAAAACTTCACAAAAAACCACAAAAGACATAATGTTTCTCCTGCTTCTTTAAGCCACTCCTGACTTGAGTTCTCTTAAGAGAACATGCCATGTTGAAGATCCTGGAGAAACTGCATTTGTTATCTATCAGACCGGAGGTAGAATGGAGAGTGGGAATGTATGCCAGAAGGGCAAAAAGAGCAATTCAAGAGAAAATCTTAAAAAAACCCTCACCTTTGTTTTGTCTAAAACATAAATAGGTGGATTATGTTGAAGTAATATGTGGTGCATAGAGCTGATGAGAAACTGCACTGCACAAAGCTATTCTCTTAGTTATTTTCATCCAAGTGAGGGATGAAAACTCAAATCTCAAAGAAATTTGCAAACTGAAATAAAAAATCAGTACTCCTCAAATGAATAATTTTGTTTTAAGAGATCTAAATTTTGACCTTTTCTTACACTGTTTTGAAATACAAATATATTCAAATTCAAAGCAAAAATATAGGTTAATAAAATGCTGAATATTTTCCTCTGCAAGTGTCCAAGAGAGTATTTTGACAATGTTCAAATATTTGACAAAAAAAAAAAACCATCCAAAATTCAAATGAACTCTAAACCTTTTAGGAAATTCTGCCAGCTGAAAAAATTCCAGGGAAGAACTGAAACTTTTAGAAGAAAATATTTTGATGTCTCTTTTTATAGAATTAGATTTTTTTTTTCTGATAGACCCCATAGAAATGATCTGAAATTGGCCAGACTCTGTAACTGAATATGTTAATTCACATACCCATTGGGCACCCAGCTTTTTCCCATAGCCACAACATGGATTCATCTGTTCAGGGACAATGACAAGTGATTTCACCCATCTTCAAAGCAGAGATGAATGGAAAGAGAGAGAAAAGCCAAATACCAATGCAAGTGTTATGCTTAGCTTGTGCTAGATATTACTACACTGATAATATTTAATTGGTCTTGATTAAGAAAAAGTGCACTTGGTCATATTAAGTCATATATAAAAGATTGGTGGCAATTATTTTTCAGCAATTCCAAATATTAAGATTTTCCTTTGATCTTAATGTGTTCCTTTGAGTTAGTCTTTCTTAGAATCATAGAACGTGTTAGGTCAGAAGGGACTTTTAAAGCCATCTAGTTCCACCCCCTACACTAAGCGGGGACACCTTTAACTAGATCAGGTTTCTCAGAGATTCATCAAGTTTGACCTTCGATGTCTCCAGGATGGGGTTTCCACCACCCCTCTGGGCAACCTGTGCCGGTGCCTCACCACCCTTATAGTGAAAAACTTCTTCCTCATGTCCCATCTAAACCTGCCCTGCTCTAGTTTAAAAACATTTGCCCTCGTTCTAGCACTACACGCCCTTACAAACAGTCCCTCCCCAGCTTTCTTGTAAGTCCCTTCAGGTATTGGAAGACCACTGAAAGATCTCCCTGGAGACTTCTCATCTCCAGGCTGAACAAGCCTAACTCAGCCTGTGTTTGTAGGAGAGGTGCTCCAGAATCCTCATGGCCTTCCTCTGGACCTGCTCCAAGAGGTCTATGCCTTAATCTGGTTCATATGTAGGCACCTCTTTGAGATACAGTAAGAGGTTTGTTTATGTCTTTTACACCAAGTTTCTAGGGTGAGATGGTTTAATCATAACAATATAAGACACAACTAATGAAAAGAAAGAGAAACTCCTTATCAGTGAACCTCCACTAATCTCCAAGGCTTGCGGCTGTGAGTTGATGGGGCATTGGGTGGATATGCAGGTGCGAGGGAATACAGTTTCTCCCAAATCTCTCCATCAAACCTTTCTGCTCTAAAATCAGAGAAGAAATACATGGTACATCCAAACTGAACTGGAGTTCCACACCAAATTTCTTTATCATGTACTAAAACAGGAGAAAAAAAATGATGCACAAAGCCCACTCCTCCCTCAGAGTTAAATACAGGAATCTTGGCCACACTAGCAGTGTCTTTCCCCATATCTTTCTATATTTTGATGGCTTAAGTGACTTTCAGATTTTTTTTAATCTTTTCTATGTGCTGCACTGTTGCCTGTGCTAAACCATGCTAATAACTCAGTTGACTTTCTTTTTAATTAGCATGGTGCAGGTATGTATTTGAAGAACAACAGTGTCCTTTCCAAGGATGTATACAGCTATTATGTATTATCATAGGTGAGGGAAGGACGTGGCACGATCATCTATCATTGTCCCATCAAACATTTATCAAGCAGTACTGAATTGTCAGAGGTCATTTTAATATCTAGATAAATTCACCTCAGAGAACTGTTTTTATGCAAAAATAAAAGTAAAAAATAAATACAGCCCAGATTATAGTCCTCCAAAATGTATAACATCGGAAAATGTTCTTATTAACTGACACAAAAAAACCCAAAAACACCAAAAAACAAACAAAAAAGCCCAATACCCCACACCAAAAAAATCCCAAACAACCCTTAATGCTTAATGCATAACTAACATTTTAATTATTATTATTGTTTTCCATTGACCATCTTTGCTTATTTTATGAATTGAGGAAAATGGTTGGCAGTCAATTTTTTCCACGGGGCACTTTTTTTCAACTGTAAAATGTATCGCACAGGATACAGAATTCAATACATTACCTGAAACTGGAAAAGCCCTGACAGAAAAGTTCCCAGTCTTGAAAAACACTTGCACGTCTGTTATGCATTTACAGATCAACCTCAGCAAAACATTGGAAATTTAAGCACCTGCACAATCAAGGCCTAAGTAGCAGATATAAATGTTTAGCTAAAGGATTTACAAATCTCAAATTTCAGGACATAAGACGAGCTTCTTAGGAGGGAGATATGAATCATATCTATGTAACAGCACTTTCAGACACTGTAATCATTGTTCCTAGCAGAAAAATGTTTCTTAATTAGAGACAGATGTTTAAAATTTTGAGTTATACAAAAATGTCACAAGCCAAGCCTCTCAAAGAAAATCAGATGTTACTTTTTGGACTGTATCTTTTTAGAAATAAAGAAATACAGAAATGATAAAATTACACTTAAAATGTGTATTTCTTTTCTGTATTCAGCACTTTTTGTAGGTTTGAGCCAGGCTGAAGTCAAGAGTGTAAATCAAGAGTATATTTTGTGATAGCTGGGAATCCTCTTCTGGAAACATTAGACTTATGAGCAACTAAACAACTGAAATAGACAGAAAAAGCAATTTCTCACTAGTACCTTCCTTTTTTACCACATTAAATCTGTGCCATGTGCTCTCCTTTGCAAGCTCAGAAAATGTATATCTTATTTTATTAAAAATCTCTCCCATATGGTCTTCACAGACCTGGCCACTTCTGTTTGACTGCAGTGAAGTGCTTCAGCCCTGGAGTAGATGCTTTGAAAGAGACTACTCTGGTCTCTCTTCCTTGGCTTTTACCAGTAAACACATTTAATCCTGTTGGTTTCCCTTTTTTTCCCCAAGGAAGTAAGTCCTTAGTGTATAGAGTTCTTAAAATCTATTTAAGAGAATAACAGAGAACCACTTTTAGGGTCCTGTTGAGGTCATTTGTAATGCAATCTACCCCATGCTGTGATGTCATCCTCTTTGTAGCATGACATCCTTATGTGTCAGCAGCTGTTAAACTATGGTCTAATAGAAACATTGTGGTTTATCCCCCAGATCAGTGTTGAAACCTAGTTTGTCATAGTTGAGATGTATATGTAGAGCAATGCTTCCCACTGAAGAGTCATGTCTTCTCTTCCACCTCCACTCACAGAATAGCCATCCTTCCTTCCCACTCCTCCCTTTCAGTAGATGAATGGCCATTCTGATTTTAATATAAATTACTGGCCTGGGAGATTTCATTCTGTTCCCTTTTAAAATTTAAGAAGAGTCCTTTCTGAAGTTGTGTATTTTATATCTTGCAACTTCAAAACCTTGCTTTGGGATTTTTTTCTTGCTCTGTGAAGCAGAAGAAATGCAGAGAAAGATGGAGCTGCTGTTGGCTGCTCATCTACAACTGAATTGCACCTCATAAATGGTAATTTGAGCATACATAAACATACAAGTATATACAAAATGTTCATAACTCATCCTACCATCAATGAACGACAAACACCAGTGAACAGGATCAACTCTCAGTGGGAGTAGGCATCTAAATACCCTTGGGTTACACTCTGCAGGTGGTGAGGCCTTCATCTGGATTCAGTGTTACATTTATTCAGATCAGAAGTGAGCTTGCTCCTACCCTCTTGCTTAGGAGTAAAATCTGACACATGGCAAATATAACATAGACTGTAATATTTATTGCCATAGGAGTGCTACTTTGATGTGATGACTAGTTACTGTTGACTACTGATTGCCCATTTTGCCTGTCAAGGGTGTCTAGCCAAGCTGCAGTGAGGAAGACTACTTGCTGGCCTAGACCATGCTGCAGCCATCTAGTTCAAGTAGAGAGATGTCTTCTTTGTGGAGAGCAGGATAAGGAGTCAGGGGAAGCAATAGAGCAAAAGACACAGCAAACAGGGAGCCAGTGGGGTCTCTGGGGCTGCTGAGAAGATTGGGGAACAGACACATAGTGAAGTCTGGGGTGGCTGAAGGAAACCTTTCAATTTTGTTCCAAATCCACCTTGTTGCAGCCCAAGAAGATGCAACTGCATTGAAACACCACAGTAGAGTATCTGTTTTTCACAGATGACGGAGATATGGAAGAGCTGCTTTCCATCCTAGTCAACTGGAGATGTGTCTATGTGAAAAACTTGCTCTTTTGTATGGTCTTACACAGAGTAACTCTTCTGTGGTAAAACAGCACAAGAGACTCAAAACCTTCAGCTCATTCGAGAAAAGATATTTTGCAATACCACCTCCAGGTTCTGGTGGGTTTGTGTTCCAAGTTCATTCTCACTTTTGTTAGTTGTTAGAAGACTGGGGTACCCTGTTATTTTCACTACATGGGGAAGTAGTTCTGTTATTACCAGAGGCTGAGAGATATCCAACTTAACTGTGTGTTATCCTTGTGTCATCCAAGATGATCTTGCTTATGAAAAGACTTCTAGGAGCTGTGTTCAAGGGATCTGCACAGAGAAATGCCCTAGGTAGCTGTTCTATGGAGGCAAGTCGGACTTGCAGAGACGGGATCAGGAAAGCCAAGGTGCAGATGGAACTGAACTTGGCGAGGGATGTTAAAAACAACAAGAAGGGATTTTACAGGTACATTGGCCACAAGAGACAGGCCAAAGAGAATGTACCCCCCTTGGTAAATGAGAAAGGAGAATTGGCTGCAACAGATGGGGAGAAGGCTGAGGTACTGAATGAGTTCTTTTCCTCAGTCTTCTCTGGCAGCCAGGATTCTCATAATTCTCAAGTCCCAGAACCTTGCATCCCTGGACCTGTGGGTGGGAACTGGGGGAATAAATCTACCACACCCCACCCCCCCGCCACTGTAAGAGCAGAGCAAGTCCGAGACCGCCTCATGAGACTGAATGTCTACAAGTCTATGGGGCCGGATGACATGCATCCCAGGGTCCTGAAGGAGCTGGCTGATGTGGTTGCTGAGCCACCCTCCATCATATCTGAAAAGTCGTGGCTGTCAGGAGAGGTCCCTGGGGACTGGAAAAAAGGTCACATCACTCCCATTTATAAGAAAGGGAGCAAGGAAGACCCAGGGAATTACAGGCCGGTGAGCCTCACCTCTGTGCCTGAGAAGATCATGGAACAGATCCTCCTGGATGACATGTTGGAGCACATGAGGGATGAATGCATGATCCGGGACAGTCAGCATGGCTTCACCAAGGGAAGGTCGTGCCTTACCAGTCTGGTGACCTTCTATGATGGAGTGACAGCATCAGTAGATAAAGGGAAGGCAACCGATGTCATCTACCTGGACTTGTGCAAGGCCTTTGACACAGTCCCCCATCACATCCTTATCTCTAAATTGGAAAGATGTGGATTTGGTGGGTGGACCATCCAGTGGATAAGAAACTGGTTAACAGACCATAGCCAAAGGGTGGTGGTCACTGGGTCTGTGTCCAGGTGGAGGCCAGTGACAAGTGGTGTCCCCCAGGGGTCTGTCTGGCGACTGGTTCTCTTTAACATCTTTATCAATGACATCGATGATGGGATTGAGTGCACCCTCAGCAAGTATGCGGATGACACCAAGCTGAGTGGTGCTATTGACACCCTAGAAGGAAAGGAAGCCATCCAGAGGGATCTTGACAGGCTGGAGAGATGGGCCTGGGTGAACCTAATGAGGTTCAACACTGCCAAGTGTCAGGTGTTGCACTTGGGCCGGAAGAATCCCAGACATAGATACAGACTGGGAGAAGAGCTTCTTGAGAGTAGCCCTGCTGAGAAGGACTTGGGGATTCTGGTGGATGAGAAACTTAACATGAGCCAGCAGTGTGCTCTGGCAGCTCGCAAGGCTAATGGTATCCTGGGCTCCATCAGAAGAGGGGTGGCCAGCAGGGACAGGGAGGTGATTGTCCCTCTCTGCTCTGCCCTCGTGAGGCCCCATCTGGAGTCCTGTGTCCAGATGTGGGGCCCCAACACAAGAAAGATGTGGAACTGTTGGTGAGGATTCAGAGGAGCCACAAAGATGATTAGAGGACTGGAGCACCTCCCCTACAAAGAGAGGCTGAGGGAGCTGGGCTTGTTCAGCCTGGAGAAAAGAAGGCTGTGGGGAGACCTCATTGCAGCCTCCCAGTACCTGAAGGGAGCATATAAACAGGAAGGAATTCAACTTTTTAAAAGGGCAGACAATGGCAGGACAAGGGGGAATGTATTAAAAGTAAAGGAAGGAAGGTTTAGATTAGATATTAGGGGGAAGTTTTTTATAGAAAGAGTGGTGAGGGGCTGGAACAGGCTGCCCGGAGAGGGGGTGGATGCCCCATCCCTAGAAGTGTTCAAGGCTAGGTTGGATGGGGCTCTGGGATACCTAGTGTAGATCCAGGCCTGAGGTTGGTGGCCCTGCATGATCCTTGGGGTCCCTTCCAACCCATGCCATTCTACGATTCTATGATTCTATGAAGTCTTTGGAATAACCATTGGGAAGGTGTGAGGTAGGAACAAAATACTGGTTTAGTGTTGAGATGGGAAAAAAAAAAAGAGATGAACTTAAATATCAGATTAAATATTCCTCATTGAATGCTAGAGATGCATCCTGGCCAATTAGTTATAATTACTGAACAATTTTTAGCCTGGTTTCTTCAGGAAATGAGGCTTGTATGATCATTCTGTCTGTCAGTCCCACTTAATAACTGCTGGATCTATTCATCAGCTGCAGATTTAACAGAGGAGTGATGCTGTCAAAGCTATCAGTCCTCACAGCACTCTTGAAAAGAGCATGGCTGAGTGGTGGAAGGTGGCCATTAATACACACCCCAAAGAGAAAGAATTCAACAGATTTAAAAATCAGCTTTAAAAGAATTATTAGAAAGTAAAAATATATATGGGAGGATCAGAAATACACTAAACTCAGATGCCTTTTCTCAGTCAAGGGGATTGTGTAGGTTCTTGGATTTTGAGTAGGGGATGTATTGAGTACTCAGTATCATTGCCTAGATAGTGCCTGGAGGTTGGTGGCCCTGCCTGTGGTGGGGGATTAGAACTGTAAGATCCTTGGGATTCCTTCCAATCCATACCATTCCATGATTCTGTGATTTAACCACTATGCACAGGATACAAAAACTTTGCCAGCTGGAATTTCATACTCAAGTGATTGCTCTTTCTTCTTAAACTATGCAATATTTTCATAGATATGCTATATCACAGATTACCTGTGACTGACACAGAAGCAGGGTGTTGTGCATCTCGGCCAGATTTCCATTAAGTCCATTGTGCTTTCATAATTTAACAAAATCTATGAAAGGAAGAATGTCAGTTCTGACTATTTATTTTGTGCAAGCTACCTGTCAAAAAGAAAGCATCCTTTAGCAACCCCTGGGAAGTATGAAGAGAACCAATGCTTTGATTTAATGACAGGATCCATCACCTTCTCTTGGCAGCAGTTTTCTAACTTGAGTCCTGATATTGTCCTGGTTGTGAAATGTTACACATAGTAAATTGAGTTATTAAGGAGTGTGGGTAAGTAGGTAAAACCAACACCATGGCAAGTCAGTCAGTTGATTTATGTCTTTTGCACCTGATTTTTGAGGTCTTCATTAATTAAATTGAATTTAATCTCCTACAGAAGCATGTGTTACATATTCTTCCCCCCTCGTCCTTGAGCAGATATAGCAAGCTTTCTTCACATGGCAGTGCAAAGCATCTCTTGTTTCACTTTTTGGAGAGCTCCATGCAGACAAATTCCTTCATGGCATTTCCCAAACACTTTTGAAACGTTCCAGGCCAAGAAGAAAAAAACATTATTTTTTCAGTAAATTCATCTTCTGCAACTTGCTCTGAGCAAGAACAGCACTGCCCTGAGTGACTTCAGAACCTGCTTTTTTAGGAAAAAGTATCTCTCTTCTCTCATATGAATGAAGATTCATATATATATTGTCATTATCTCTCACTGTGTACATACTCGTGAGTGTGTGTGTGTGTGCTTGCCTCTCCCATCAGATTAACCAGAAACACTCAAACCTACAGGATGCTTCATGTATACACTTCCCAGAGCATTTTTAAAAAAATATCTATCGCCTTAAGATCTTGTCCCACAGTTTAGCAGGATAATTGGCCTGTAGGTTTTCACACTTCATTCCTGCTTTCTAAAGCAGTTTAGAGGAAATAGTACCTGCAATCTACCAGACAAGGCCGTATCAGATGAGATCTGGATACAGGAGTTTGTCAGCATGACATTTTCTAACAGAAAAAAGGAAAGAACTCCTCATGCTTTTAGGAATGACTAATAGCAACAGGAAGGGTGACCTGGATGAGCAGTTTGGTCACCAAACTTCTGCTCTACTCAATCCTCATATCCAGACAGACTGTGGTCCTACATGACCACATCAGATACATTGCTCTTTGTTTGCTTATAGTACATAAATTGTGTCTACAAACTATGAGTGCACTATGTGGCAATTTCTGTAACTGTAGTTTGTATCAACAATTTACAAGTGCCTCATTTAGGTAAAATTGCATACAGATAGTGTCTGTGAACTGGTTTGGGCACAGCAAGGCCTACTTAAGTTGAGGTATCTCTAGGACCATCTGAAATCCCCACTTGGAGCACTACTATACCAACTAATCAAACACTTTGTTGTGAAGGTCATTAAGAGTCCAGTCAACCACTTTGTCCTAAGTCCATCGTCTCAAACCAGTGCTTTGTCTCCATGACTCCGCGAGAAGCAAGGGCGCTCTAGGACCAGGGAGGGAATTCATGGCATAGTGCATTTGGTGTGCTCTGAGGCATACCCCTGATAGCCAGTTCCACCATAGTTACAATTGTGGGAGAACACAAGTTCTATTCTTTCTTTTTTTTTTTTTAATGGAGCTCCTCTCCCTGCATTAGCATCCAGCAGACAAAGTGAAATCAGGACTAACTTTTGCAAACTATTTGCCTCCCATTCAGGCTATGTTTCAGGGGAGAGCATTCGCTTTTAGCAATACACTGTAAATTTGTCTCAGCAGTCTTCTCCAACATCTAACAAATTAACCTGACTCATAAATGCCAGACAGGCAGTAGGAAACCTTTGTCTAGATGCCGAGCTTGATCTCTCATACATGTGCTAGCACAATACATCCTTTGCCACTTCTGTGTCTAGACTAAAATATTCTTACGTTACAAGAGGAAGTATTTGTGGTAAGTCAAACCATTCTCTCAAAGTCCTGTAAAGTCTTGCTAGCAAGCTCGCCAGCATCAGCTAGGAAAATACCTCCTTATACCTGAAATTCAATACTTTAATTAGGAAGTGCCCTGATGGTATTGCCTCCAGGGAAATTAAGCCTAGACACAGAACAATATGTTACTTAAAGAAAACAAGCTGACACAAGACTTCCCAAGATGTTCTAGTCCATTTTTTTCTACAGACTTACCAAGCAATCACCACAGTCACTCCTACCTGTGAAAAATTCTTCTTGACCCTGTATTTTTTTATTGGTTTCATTCACAACAAGTAAGTTAAACGAAAGACCATACAACAGTGATTCTGATGTGACCTGGTGGTCTCCACAGAGGTACAGAAGAGAGTACTTGAGAGAAGTTTGTGACTGAATAGCCATGCGCATTTATGCTCAAAAAACCCCACCCAAAATGACTGAAGGGAGGTGGAGGGAAGGATGCAACATAATAAAAGCTGTGATGAACTGTTGTAGGCTATACTACTGTCTAAAGCCATTTTCCTATTGCAGAATAACAGAATCACAGAATGGCAGGGGTTGGAAGAGACCTCTGGAGATCATCAAGCCCAACCAGCTGGGCTAAAGTAGGATCACCTTGAGCAGGTTGCAAACAATTCTGTCCAGGCAGGTTTTGAATATTCCCAGAGAAGGAGACTCTACCACCTCTCTGAGCAGCCTGTCACAGTGCTCTGTTATCCTCAGAGTGAAGAAGTTTTTCCTCCCATACTCCATTTTGTACCTGTTGTCCCTTGTCCTATCACTAGGCACCATTGAGAAGAGTCTGTTATCTACTCTTCCTATGAGAAGGAGGCTATATAGTTACTTTGCAACTAAAGGAAAAAAAAAAGAATGAAAGAAGGAAAGTTTTCTTAATTTGTCAAAATTGTAGACTTCAGGAAGAGGGATGTGGTGGCACAGGTCCTAGTGCTCCCAAAAGGGAGAAAGGGGCTCTGTCAAAGCAGGTCTGGATCTCAAGTGGCTTCTCAAAGGTTTGTGTGAATAGAATACTCCCTGCTGTTCTCAGAGGACCACAAGAGCAGTAAAACAAAAACCACTCTGAGTGCAGGAGCTATTGTAAAGGGAGTAAATAAGCATCTTCTGCAGCATGCACATTATAAACAGCAGCTCCAAAGGAAACGTAACCCCCACTCCAGCTCTCCCTCAGCTGTTTGCTTCCTTTGCCTACCAAACTGAATGATCTCACGTGAAGTGAGAAAACAGCTGCATTCCAGTTTTTCTTGGGCATTTCTGTAGTTAGGGGATGCAGAAACAGAACGGCAAATAGAAAGAAATGTGGTGGTTGTAACTTTCTGTGAGGTGCTTGGACGGAGCTCATGACTGTCATCTCTTGCTCTAATTGATAGCTTAATGATAATAGCTGCATCTCTCCTGTTTCATAGACAGAAAGTGTAAGCAGAGGGAAGCTAGTTCTCTTAGTAGCATCTGTATTACAAGTGCTTGTAATACCCCAAGGCACCAAACACAGTTTCCCTGGGGCCTTTGCTGTAAACTGTCCATCCTTGCTTAAGTCAAAAATAACACAACAATCCCCAAAGTCAAAACTGTTAAAATAGTCAATAAGATTTTTTTTCTCAAGGATGAATAGGAAATAAAATCCTGCTGGTGCCAGACTCCCAGCCACATCATTGAGGTAGATGCCAGCAGGATTCAGCAAACTGTGGACTGAGAGTTTTAAATCTCAGAAACCCTTTGGTTAAAAACCATCAAGTTGTTTGTTTTAGGGTGAGTGAAGTCAGATTTTCTTTTCCCTAGGAATGACCTGTCCCTGCATGTGTATTATATTGGTAATACAGGAGGCTAAATGATGAGTGAAGGAAAAAGAAATGTTTACTTGAACACCAAATAAAATAGAGCTTTGCCAGAAAAATTGCAGACCGATGATAGAATTTAGCTCATCACCATGTTTTAGCAAAGTCTATTTTAATCACTATATACATTTAATTTGTACCAATGTCTCACACAGAGATAATATTTGTATTGATGCTTCAAAAGGCAAAGTTTTTAAATTAAAATAACTTTGGAAAAAAAAGTAAATCCTTGGGAAAGTTTAAAAAACTGTGGGATTTTTTTGTGGGACACATTGTCACAGCCTGAATATATCGATACTATTTTGCCTACTAAATTTATTACATTTACATCTTTTCAACTGAAAAATAAGTGAAACAATGAAATGCTCAGCAATGGGTGGCTTCCAGGACAACACACTGTTTTTCTGTTACAATGTGAGTCTCCATGTCTTTACGGTTCATATTTCCATAAAGGATTTTGGTGATGGAAGTGCAATTGCAAGGTAAGGAGAGCTACTGTGAAGCCAGTTAATTTCAGAGATCCACTAACTTTGTGCTCTTACACTTAGGCTACTTCCTAGCTGCGAGGCTGATGTTAAGCTCTGTGAATTTAGACACAGGGCAGCCAGAAAACTGGCATGAAAACGGTAAGACGGGTAGATAAAACTCTGTCACAGTAAGACCACAGCAAATTATGTAAAGCAGGCTCTTCTTCTTCAAATAACAACAATTCCACAGAAAAAATGATAACTGCAGAGAGAGGCAGGAAATATTTTCCTTGCAAGGGGCAGTGATTTTGAGACGATCTCTCATTTTAGGACCAGTGTTGCTGGGAAGCAGGAGGAGGTATTTAATGTCTCCTTGCCCAGCCGACTGATCCCACAATGAACATTGTTTCACTTTGCTTTATATAAAATTAAGGAATTCATCTCACTTGAGACATATGAGTGTCAGTGTGGTACATTTCCTCCAGTTTTAAGCTGATACTCTGTCTATAAAACTGAAAAGCTTGTGATTTTCTCTTCTTCCTGAAACCTTGTCCCCAAGGTCTCTCACTGTTTTTGTCTCTGGTCAGGAAAATTGGACATGAAAGAAAGAGATCTGGGTGGTTTTTAGTTTTTCTTGGCATCAACTGGCTCAAATCTTGAGCCAAATGGAGATACCTCAAACGGAGTTACCTCAAATGGAGTTACCATGACCAGGTTTCTACTCTGAATCAGTGTGACTCTTGCCCACCCAACGTAACTCTTCCAACTGCAGCTACAGATCTGACCATGGTGGATTTGGACAACATTAAGTTCATGACAACCCAGTAGTTCAGAGTCTTCAGACCATGTGTGAAAAAACCCAAAACGATTGTAAATCTGTACTGAAAACTGTCCCCAAGCCCTTCCACTTGCTGGACCATATTTTGCATCTTGTCATGGATTGGTACCCTTGACTTTTTTTTAGCCTGGACCCGTGAGGGCAAATATGAGCTCTACAGACTTGTCCTCCTACCGACATTGAGGACTGCACTCTTACTGATGACAATGTGCATATTTGAGTTGCTATTATGGGCTGCAAAAGGTCAAGAAGCTCACGAAGGATTTGTGACTTCATTTCACATAGACCCAATCTAAAATCACCAGTGTCTAGGAAAATGACATAAAGAATCCCAGCCAAGCTTGGGCTCAAGCAAGAATGACTCCCTCTCTACAGTAACAGACTATTTCTCCCATCTCCTTTTTCACAATGATAAATTCAGTCAATGGTCTGGCAGTCCTTTGGCCCCAACCTCTATAACAACAGCATGTAGCATTTTTTCAGAAGGCATCTTGCCTTTCATCAGGCAGAAGTAATAATAGGAAGACCTTTCCATATCTTTTCCATAGTCTAGACAGCATCAGATACAGGAATCAGTCTGGTCTTTTGTGTCACATGCTTGAGGAAGCACCATCACTGCTCATGGTGTTGATGATGTTTGATGGGACCTTTTCTAGAAAAGGTGGATCTCCAAGACACAATATATTGCAATATATATTTTTATGTCTTTCCATCCAAGCATTAATGACCTAACATCTTCATAGATGTAAAATGCATGATAAATATCTGCTTTTGCATAGAAAACTAACGGACAGGATGATGGTTTTGATTCTTTTGTTCATTGGTAGTACAAGAAAGAGAAGGCATTTTTCAGCTTGAATTCAACTTTTCCACGTATCTGCTTTGTGAAGTTAGGCATATCTGATGTAAGTCAAATTTCTGCACAAAATCTTGAAGTAACGTTAGGTTGATATTCAGAGGTAACAGGTCCCCTTCAGATAGCAATATGTTCCAAGGTAGATGAGGTTAAAGTTCTGCCATGACTAGAAAGAAGACATAGAAAAGTAAAATTTGCAAAATTCTGGCTTCTCCCGATAAGTTAATTGTGGCTTTGGGTCAGTGGCCAGCCTCGAAGAATAGTTTTCTAAACAAGCTGCTGTGTGACTTCACTTCTTTTTGCTGTCCTTTTTAATTTCACATTTCTAGGAACACAAAATCATTGTGTGAATTAATGTTTAAGATTTAAGATTGGGGTTGGACTTGATGATCTCTTGAGGTCCCTTCCAACCCCTACAATTCTGTGATTCTGAGATTTGCCTTCATAACCTACAATGGACATATCTGCAGAGGTTTACAAGTCAACTCCTACTGTAAGCATTTCCTGTTGGACAAGCCTCTTCTTTTAATAGTGTCTGTGTGTGTACATGTACTTCCACAATCAGATATTCATGACAAACACAGGATTTTTCTTCTCAGTAGGTAGTTTGTCACTGCAGATAACGTATAATTCACCATGTCTGAATCCCTAATAGAAATTTAACTCACCATGTGTTCAGAGAATCACAGAATCACAGAAAGGTAAGAGTTGAAAGGGATGTCTTGAGATCATCTCATCCCAACCCCCATGCTAAAGCAAGATAACCTTGAGCAGCTTGCACATGATCATTTCTAAAGGGTTTTTGAATCTCTCAGAGAAGGAGACTCCACAGCCTCTCTGGGTAGCCTGTGACAGTGCTTTGTCACTCTCAGAGTGAAGATGTTTTTCCTCGTGTTCAGGTGGAGCTTCCTGTGTTCTGGTTTGTGCCTGTTCTCCCTTGTCCTGTCACTGGGCACGACCAAGAGGAGTCTGGCCCCATCCTCTAGACAATCCACAATTGAAATAATAATAACCATTGATCAGATCCCCTCACAATCTTTTCTAGGTCTCTCAGCCTTTCTTCATATGACCCTTTCCTCACATCCCCTCATCATCCTTGTAGCCCTCCACTGCACTCTCTCCAGTAGTTCCCCATCTTTCTTGGCCTGGAGAGCCCAGAACTGGGCACAGCACTCCAGGTGTGGCCTCGCCAGAACAGAGTATGGGGAGAAGATAAGCTCCCTCCACTTGCTGGCCATGCACTTAATGCACCCCAGGTACCATTGGCCTTCTTGAACATGAGGGCACTGTGCTGGCTGTGGAGAGCTAGTTGTCCACCAGGACTTTGAGGTCATCCTTCATATCACTGCTTCCCAACAGGCCAACCCCTAACTTGGTGTTATTACTCCTCAAGTGCAGGACCCTACACTTGCCCTTTTGTGGGCTTGCACAAAACAAGTGACGAACAGCACAATTTCTCTTCCTCTGAAGTTGATGCTACATGAAGCCCCCAAGCTGCTGCACATGGCCCCCAAACTGCCCAGCCATTCAGCCCAAACACACAAGCAAAGCAAAACAGGGAATTCATTCACCACGTCTCATCCACAGGCAGGTGTTCAGCCATCACACTGTAGTTCTTGCTGCACAAGACCCACAGCTGTCTCATGAGGTCCCCAGCTGCCACACCAGGCCCTCAGCTACCACTCAAGACCTCACCCCACCCCCAGTTATAGATAGAACATGATGTTGCATGGCATGGAATATTTATTTGGCCAGTTTGGGTAGGCTGCCCTGGACGTGTCTTTCCCAGCTTCTTGGGTGCACATCAGCTTATTATTAGTAGGGCAGTATGAGATGCTGAAAAGTCCTTGACTGCTCAGCAGCAAGTAAAAACATTAGAGTGTTATCAACATGATTCTCATCCTAAATCCAAAACATAGCACTACACCAGCAGCTAGAAAGTAAATTAACTCCATCCCTTCCAAAACCAGGACATCCATATTGAATTTCATTTGGTTCCTCTCCACCCAACTCTCCATCCCATCCAAGTCCCCCTGAATGGCAGCACAGGCTTCTGGTGTGTCAGCCACTCCTCACGGTTTCATATTATCAGCAAATTTGCAGGTCAGTGATGAATATGTTCCATATGAATAAAAAAGGCTGGCAAAACCACTTGGAAGCCTGCATAAAAGAACAAGGAACTCCTGAGCAAACTCAAATACAAAAAGGAAGCCTACAGAGGGTGGAAGCGCAAGTAGCCTGGGAAGAATACAGAGAAACTGTCCAAACAGCCAGGTATCAGGTTAGGAAAGCTAAGGCCCTTGTCTCTGAATTGGAGAAACGGATTTGATGGATGGCCATGGATAAGAAGTTGACCAGATGATTATACTCAAATAGTTGTGCTCAATGGCTCAATGTCTAACATGACATCATGGGTCACTACTGCAATTGGTGCTGTTTGACATCTTTGTTGGCAACATGGGCAGTAGGACTGAGTGCACCTTTAGCAAGGTTGCTGATTACATCAAGCTATGTGCTGCAGTCAAAAAGCTGAAGGAAAGGGATCCATCCAGGGAGACACCAGAAGGCTGAAGAGGTGAGCCCATGTGAACTTCATAAAGTTCATCAAGACCAAGTGCAAGTTACTGCACATAGGTCAGGGCAATCCCAAGCAATACTGCAGGCTGGGAGGAGAATGGGTTGAGAAGAAGGACTTGAGGGTGTTGAATGAGGATAAGGACTTGAGGGTGTTGAATCACAAGAAGCTCAACACAAACTTTCTATGTGTGCTTGCAGGCCAGAAAGCCAACCATGTCCTGGGCTGCATGGCCTTAACCTGAAGGAGAGGACATTTAGATTAGGTGTAAGGAAAGCATTCTTCCCCATGAGGGTGTTGAGGGACTGGAACAGGCTACCCAGAGAAGCAGTGCATGCCCCTTCCCTGGCAGGGTTCAAAACCAAGTTGGATGGGTCTTTGGGCAACCTGATCCCTGCCTGGGTGTCCCTACCCATGGTGGGGGGTTGGAACTGGAGAATCTTCAAGGTCACTTCCAACCCAAACCATTCAATGGTTCCCTGTGATCTGATTTTAGTTGTGACACTGGAGTATGGAGACTGAAGAAAAGTCCTGCTTTGGTGTGTCATCATGCTCCAAGGTGCCTCATTCTCAGTGGTGCCCACCACAGGTTATTAATCCACCTATGTATCTGTGTCTTGGCTCCTCTAATAGTGCACAGCCTTTTATCTCTTTCTTGCAACTCAGCCACATGATGTGACTGATCATCAACTTGTGCACACCTTCTGGAAGTACTTACCTTTTCACCAGAAGGGTCTGGGTATTTGTTGCAACCTACTTCCTGTACTGAAGTCTCATTCCTTACCACTTCTGTGGATGCATCACACATCTCAGGGGAGATGGTTTTAGCTCTGAGGCAAGTTCCCACCATTTTTTCAAAGACCTAGAGCGCTTCCCTGGGCTGTGGGCCTACAGACAGGTTTCAGGGACATCCCTTTCCTGCAGAAATGACACTGTTGGCCATAACCCTTCTAAGTCAGTAGACACATAAAGCTGACAGAAAGTCACAAGGCAAATTCTACATTTTTTTCCTGATGCCTTCTTTGCATAGTACAGTATCTAAACTTGGACATTACCAAGCTGGTTTGTATATTAGTACCTTGTCTTGAGATTCTATTTGTTTAAATTATAGTTATGCATACCTAAGGGCTGTGCTTCATGACCAATTTCGTTTTGTGGTAATGAGCAAATTACTATTGTTATAGAATGAATAGAATAGAATAAAATCAAAAAAGATAATTTTTAAAACCAAATCTTGGGGGAAAATTATGGACATTAAATGAACAACATGTTCCATTGCCCATTGCTTCTTTCACTAAAGGATAATTCCTTATACTAAAGACAGTTTGGAGTTATGCATGATCAAGTAATCTCATCACAACTCTATTGTATCTGCTTGCTTTCTATCCTGCCTGCTTTTCATGTCAGTAGTGTAAGCTTTTCAACATGATCATCCTTTTACCACATTCTGATACTGCTGTGTCCATTTACAACTCTGCAAAATTAAATCATAGAGAATCCCAGACTGGTTTGAATTGGAAGGGACCTTAAAGACCATTCAGTTCCATCCCCCTTGCCATGGGCAGGGACACCCTCCACTAGCCCAGGTTTCCCAAAGCCCCATCCAACCTGGCCTTGAACCCTGCCAGGGATCCAGGGGCAACCCCAGCTTCTCTGGGCACCCTGTGCCAGGGCCTCACCACCCTCACAGGGAAGAATCTTTTCCTTCAATCTAATGTAAATCTCCCTTCTTTCAGCTTAAGACCATTCTCCCTTGCTCTGTCACTAGACTCCCTGCTCTAGAGTCCCTCTCCATCTCTGCTGTAGCCCCTTTAGGTACTGGAAGGCTGCTATAAGCTCTCCCTAGAGCCTTCTGAAGGCTGAACAGGTCAAACTCTCTCAGCCTGTCTTCACAGGAAAGGTGCTCCAGCCCTCTGATCATCTTTGTTGCCTTCCTCTGGAATTTCTCCTGCAGCTTTGTGTCTTTCCTGTCCTGGAGACCCCAGAGTTGGATGCAGTACTGTGGGTGGGGACTAAGCAGGGCAGAGAGCCAGAATCACCTTCTTTGACCTGCTGGCCAGGCTGTTTTTGATGTACCACAGAATGCAGTTGACTTTCTGGGCTGCAAAAATACCTTTCAAGCTCATGTAGGGCTTTTCATCAGTCAGCACCCTCAAGTCCTTCTCCTCAGGGCTGCTCTCAATCCATTCTCCTCCCAGCCTCCTCCCCATGATTGGGATTGCCCCAACCTATGTGCAGGACCTTGCACTTGGCTTTGGTGAACTTTATGAAATTCACATGGATCCACCTTTCCAGCTGTTCAGCATCCCTCTGTATGGCATCTCTTTCCTCCAGCATTTTGGCTTCATCTTTTACTGCAAGACAGCACTGATGTGGTGTAAGGTCCTGGGTCCCTTAACCCTTGATAACAACTCAATGTATTAGGAGTCTTACAGAAAGCAAATTAATCCATTAAACTGCCCCTTCTTACTTAGTCTCACCTATACCCATTTAACTGTTGATCAGGTTTATACTGAGATGCTCTCCTATTTTGTAATGTGTTAGAGCAGATTCTTGTTTCCAACATCTGTTTCACCTGCACTGAGGTATTTCTGTGCTATCCCATTCAGGACTGTTATTTCTAGTATATAATTACATCTCTGGAGTGGTTTAAGAATTGTATTCTTTGGTTATATCCGTAGCATGATAAACATGCATCACCTCCAACAATCATTCCTTCCAACTGTAACATCTCCTGTCTTGGTCTCTCTTCTTCCTTCCCCTTCTTTGTGTCTTCAGCCTTCATCTCATCTCTCCTTGACTGTTGTTTTATCCCATCATTGAAAAAAAATTAAAATCTTGTTTGGTTTTACTTCTTGGCACTGCTCACAGCCAAGGAGGTTTACATTTGTCCCAGATCTTTCCTCCTGCTGTTTGGTTTCCTGCCTGTATGCTTTTTGCCTAACTACTTAGAGCCTAATGCTTGCTCTGTATTGTACTTTGTGTTGTGAGAGAGCAATACAAGCAATACCCTGTAATTCTGTTTGCATTTATGTCAAACTTTTCTCTCTGAATCTCTGACTTTAGGGGCATTTCTAGTAAATGTGTAATTTTTGTTTCAAAAGGAAAAGACAAGAAAAATATGGAAAGGTTATGTCACATTCAGGTCATGAGTGCATAAGCTGTATATAGCAAGATTTTTGTTTTTGCTCCCCCCACCTTTTACAGAACCTTGAAGATTTTTGTTTTTATCTCAGAGGTAGGTATTAGAGCATCAAGTGCCCAGTCACCAGATCTGGTGACTATATAGCCTTAAGAAACAGTCTGGGAAATTTAGAGAAAATAGGAATTCAGAGAACATCTTGACGTAATGATTCTCCTGAGGTCTTCAAAAATAACAAAATTTTAGGCAGAATGGTGTAAGAGCTTACCAAGCATGGTTTGGAAGTAAAGTTTTTCATTATATCAGTTAAAAAACAGTGGCCCTTGCTCACATCTCTCATGCTTGTTTCATATCCTGTTGTAAAATTAAGTTTTTGCTTTGAACTCACATAGCAAGATACGTCCTGCAAATATAACTGATCTCCTTTCAACAGGCACAAAAGGCTTCCTTAACAGCAGCTGACTTATTTTTCTCCAAATCTGGAATTCACCATCTTCTATTTGCCCTTTGACTCTATTTCGTGCTAATCTCAAAGCATCTGATGCAGCATGTTGAACTTTTTCCTAGTTGTTTTGGGTTGGTTTTGGTTTTTTGAGGGTGGTGGTGGGAGGTCAAGACTTACTTTTTGTGCTACATGACCTCTTATCTCCTATCAGACATGTAACCCTTCATAAATTATCCCTGAGTACACAAGCTATGTAAAATTTTAACCTCTCAGAAATTAGTTTCCTCCTTTCTCACAATAAAGAAGGGATTTAGGATTGCCCAGGTAGAACTTCAACTTAAACCTGAGATCAGGGGAATCAAGATATAGAAAATGAGGGCTAAGTTCTCAGCTGGTGAATGTTAATCTGGCTGTATGCACTGCAGGGGGGCTGTGCTCTTCTACTCCCACTGAAAATCTGGTCTAGCTGTTGTGAAGAGCCATAACATCATGAAAAGTGCCTCTCAAGAAATCTTGATGGGTGTAGAAGATTTTCCCAAAGCAAGAAAAACCTCTGGCCTATTAACATCCAGTCCATTATCTGATTTCCATGTAGAACAAGATGTTAATGCAAACATTGTGCAATTTCATAGGAAAATATTTGAGACTCACTGTTTACGTGATAGGTGTAATATCTGATTGGAAAACTTCATTTATACTCTGTAAGAAAAACAAATCGTATCTGCCATCTTCTTCCAATGGGATGACCAGGTAATAGCAATTTGATGCCAATATTTGGCTGTCTCTATATACTGATATATATATATATGCAAAGGAGACTTCATGACTCTCTCTCAAAGTGTTGTGAGCTTGCTGTGAGGTAAGATGCACTCATCTAATAAATCCATCCCTGTTTTGCATATGCTTGAAGATGAATCTTTTACATGCTTTTTCTGTAGTAAGCATTGGAATAACTTTGATTTTAGGAACTGGTCTTTATTTTAAATAAATTTCCAGTATTTATAATATTTTTAATAGATTTCCAACAGCTTTCTTCATCACCAATACCAATCTTGACAGAAACTAAAAACTAGGAACATTAATTTTAACTTTATTAGATTTTTTAATTATATTTATATACTTTTTGTTTCAAGAACATTTTTGATTGTCACACAACTTTGTCATTTTTGATTGTCACACAACTTTGTCACAGAAAACTTGGTTCCATTTTTCTTTTTTTTCCCCTTTTTATAGTGTTTATGTTTAAAAAAATTAGAAAATATCTGAGAAAAAAAATTCACTTATGCATGCATATTATGCTGTTCTGAATATATGATTTTGAAGGGATGTTTTTTGGCTTTGTTTTTTCCCATCAAAGAGAATGAGTGTGTCAGACAGTCTAACACATGAATTTGTAACTTGGTGCTCCCGTATGCCAACGGTGTGTTTATTTAGTGCATGCTTTGAGAGTTGATTTTAAAGGTCTTAAAGAGTCTGGTTTAATAATTCATATTGATTCAGTAGGGGATGAAGATGCTTGACATGTTAAATGATTAGCATTTACATTATGAACATGTTAATTACTGTATTTTTAATGCTGTTAGCTTTCATAAACTAAGATAAGAGTATTCTTAAAGGGACATCAGATTTGCAACATGCTGGAAACCACTTTTATACAAACCAGCCCTAGAAATATTTCCCCCTTTCTCTTTCCATTCTTCTCCCTCCCCTTCTGCACTTCAAGTAAAGACATTTTATTCCTTTGAATCTTGCACACGAATACCAAGATAGATTAAAGAAAGAAAGAAAGAAAGAAAATAGGAAGCAAAAGAGACTGGGGAGAAAGTATCTGGTCATTCAGTTTGTTTTGATCTGTGGTAACCTAAAGATAAACGGTGTCATGGTTTCCCCTACCTCCCCTCTCCTTACAGGAGAGTGGCTCTTCTAGCCAGTCATGATGCTTTGGTTTCCAGCGCAAGTTAAAAGCCTTTATCTGCTGCAGTGTCTGATACTCACAATAGTGACTACCAAACAAGCAGAGTAAAACAGTTTACAGATGTGTTTCCCTACCTTTCTTTCAGAAAAACAGCATCCCTTTAAACAGTCAAAGGTTGCCGGGAGGTAATGCAAAAGGGAATTGGCTTTTTAGTAATGCAGCTGGATAGAACATTGTGTCACAGACCAGAGAACTCATATTTTGCTCTCTCTCTGGGCCATTTCAATCGCACCTGAACACTGTATCGGCACACATTGTTTTGAGAAATCTTTGTGTATCTAGGAGAGTAAGAAAGCTTTCATGGTGCATTGAGTTAATGAGGCTGTGGCAGAGATAAGGCAATCAAGTATCTACTGATACTTGTCAGGGACAGAAATGATGTAGTAAGATCTCTATGTCAGTACAGGAGATGGAGATAAGGGAAAACATAGGATGGAAGTCAAGAAAACCTCTCAGATCAGGCTAGGGAACCTCACATCCATAGTCATAACATCTAGCTCTTGCAGCTGTATTCCTGGAGCTGTCCTTCAAGGCAGGGAGCTCCACAGGAAGGCTTGTTTCCAGACATCAGTGAGGGAAAGCTTTGAATAAGGCACCAATCCGAGTCTGGGGCTAGGGAAGAGAAAATGAATGATAAGAAGAGGGGAAAAAAGAAAAAAAGAAAGAGGGAGGGAGGGAGAGAAAATAAGGGAAAAATGAAATGAAAAAAAGAAAAGAAGGGAAGAAATTTATCTTGGAAGGGACCTACAGTGATTATCTAGCCCAACTCCCTGACCAATTAAGGGCTGACCAGAAGTTAAAACAAAGTATTAAGGACAAAGACAATTTTATTAAAGGCATCACAGTTAAAAGGTAATACTTCTACTTAGATGTAGGATTTTAGCCATTGGTACATCACTGGGACTACTCAATGGTCCCCATGAATAAAGCACTGCAGAAACTGTGTGTAGAGGTTGGGTAGGAAAGGGTATACTCCAAAGTAAAAAAATGAATCCAAGCTTTTTCTAAACTTAGTCCTCTTCAGCCTATTTCAGCTGCTGAAGAGCACTAATGCAGGTACAGATTTCACTTAAGAACTCTGCAACGATATCTCTCTAGGTCCTTTTTTTTATTTTTAAAGTCTCAACATGAAAAGCGTAATCACAGTTCTCATTTGTCTGGAGGGCTCCTTCAAAGTACTTCTGCAAACTGCCTGAACAGGGTCTTATATTGAAATGGAGGTGCATAATAGCATCATTAATTAAAACTGGAGGACTCAGACAGCAAGGGAAGAGGCAAAGGGAAGCAGGCTGCGAGTTTCAAATTTAAGGGAAGATTTCTCAACTGGACATTATGTGTAATCTTGGTGCTACACCTTCTGACAGCATGGCTGCATGTGTGTCTTGAGCTTTTGTCCCTGACTTTTGGAGTTTGAAAGCTCTAAGACATGCTTCTGCATCTGCTTTCTTCTGGCCAGTCTTGCTTATCATACCATTTTTAATCTGTAGGAGGGTGCAAAGGAGGAGGTGATGAAAAGCCCCAGGAAAGTAGAACATTTCTGATTTCTTCAATCCAACCAAGTGATGGAAAATTTGCCAAAAAAAAAAAAAGAAGTGTGATTTTTCAAGCTTTCAGAAAACTACTGACTAACCCAATAATTTCTAAAATGTCTGAAAGACATTCAGATCGTGAGATATTTTTTGACAAAGAACTGTTTTGGGTCTGCTTTACCCTCTGCTAGAATGACTGTAAGGGCTGCTGTTTCAAAAGTATGATTTGTTTTCTTGTAGCCACTATAATTAATATCAAAACAGTCATTTTTGAGTTTTCTTTGGGTTTTTTTTGTATATAATAAAAACAGTTATTGCATTATTGTCTGAAGGCAGGTCGCTATGACAAGCATTCTGAAAGCTGCCAACATAGAAAATCCTTTTCACAGGGAATACATATCTTGCTTCTTGGACTCAGGGAACTCCAGTAAACAGAAATAATAAACTTTCAGAAAATGTTACTGCCCAATTCATTAATAAAATATTAGTAACCATGGTTTCTCTCCTCTTGGCTACATCATAGCATGTGCATCCTCAAGCTGGACTTACTGAGTAAAGCCCAACGTCCCTTGGTTAGAAACTTTAGGAGGTTATAGGTTGCTTGGTGCACATTAACAGCTTTCCTGTTGGATTTTACTTCTCTGACCGGGATTTTAAGCCCAACACTTTTATTCCTGTCATTTTATGCATGTTCTAAAGGACGTTTCTCACACATCTTGAGAAGCCTATGAGTCAGTATTTTTAAACTTGAAATTAAGTTCCTAAAACTATATCCAAGAATATAAATATCATCACAGTTTTGGAAAGTGTTAAATATCCTGTAAATGTCACCAAGCCAGAGTTTTAAAATTAAATTAGCTTATAATATATAGCTACTTTCCAGTAGACATTTCTCAAAAAAAATTTAGGGGAGAAAAGAAAAATAAGGAATCAGGAATCAAAAGTAAAACTTTCAGTTGCTCGAATCTTCTACATCTTCATTGTTGGTTTTATTTTTCATAATTGTACATTGGGGTTTTTTTTCATCAAAACTAAAACCAATGTGAAGGCTCTGACAAGTGGTAAAATTGAATTTGTGTTCCTTTCCCAGTCTTTACAGAAAGTTCTACCCTTTTGTAAATGTTTTTGACATTTTGAAGACAAAAAAAATACCATGTCTGAAGTTTTCAAAACAGGCACCTCAAATTAGCAAGACATTTCCCAGTGATCAAGTTTGAAAGAGGAGCTTTGGCTGCAGAGTTGTTTCTGTTATTTTCAATAATAAGCGATTCCTTTAATTTTTGCTTTTGCATTTGGAAACTTTCAGTTCCTTCTGCAGCCTGATTCAGAAAAAATCTGTGCCCTGAAAAAAATTCATAACACATGTTTACTCCAGACATGGTTTTAAGTCACCTCTAAATGAACAGAAGCGTGGTCTTGAAGACTGTATTAAAGTGTGCTCACAGGGAAGTAACATATTCACCCTGTCTCAGACTACGTATTGCATGTGAATTTATAGCTCCATTTTCCCCAGCTCAAGCATGTGGGATGCAATTAAAAAAAAAAAGACCAAACCAACCTGCATATGAACTAACATGAAATGAATAAACTTAGTGCACCTCAGCTTTAAAATGAGATAAGCAACTATCCCTTATTGACATGCTCTTTTATTTAGATCCAAGAAACTATCCCTTGAGCTTCGTTCAGGTTTGGATTTCTTATCCTCGTCACCAACAACTGGATGAATCTCCACACCATTTCATCATTGAAGTGAGATGCTCCAACTATCCTGTGAGTAGGAGATAGAAATAAAATGTACTGATTCGATAAACATGTCAGATTCCCAGTGATCATCAGGAGATGCCATAGATATTTTGGGTTCTTGCAGAGTTAAGATGATAGATTTAGGTCTAAGGCTGTGTCAGGTTGAGTGAGTTTTGATGTCTTTATATGTTTCCCTAAACAGCAAGTATCATTTTTCCCACCAAAAAAAAAAAAAAAAAAAGGAGAGCAACTCTTTCCCAGATATGTTTCTGCTCCCACAGCCTCTGTTCCTCTTGTTGTGTTTAGTTCAGCATAAATGAACTAAAAATAGGTATGGAAAATATTAGAATAAGAACTGTGCCCAGAGAGTGACTTTCAATCTGCTACTCTGTCTTGCTAAAGGTGGGTGAGACATGGAAGCATAAAGAGTTCAGGCTAACAGCCCATGGACAGAGAAGCTGTTGCTGGGCTTCACCAAATTTCTGGATGGTGCAGTTACTCATGAGATTAAAGGTGTTATCAGGGTAAATATTTTGGGTAATACCTCCTGCAATTATGATAAATTCCCCAGGTTATTGATGGTAACTGACTCGCTGTAGGGCACAGGGGCTGTTGCGTGGTCTTCTGCAACCTGGTGACCCTTTTACCTACTCTTTTAACAATGCCTATTAGTCTTGATGGGTGCTGCATGCACCAACAGGCAGGGACACAACTCACCCCTGGAAGAAATAAGGCTTCTCATGTCTTTAATTCTCATTTTTAAAAATCCTGTGTGTTAAGTAGGCACCTAGTCCCAGATTTACCAGATGCTGCAGATTTTGCCAAAAGCTGGTCCCTTGTAGCAGAGCACAACTATTTCTTTTTTTCATGGAAATTATTGAGATAGCTCTTTGCTATTTCTTAAAATTATTTCCTTTTTATCTTTTCTTAAATAAGGAAACATCTGCTAAATCCTGTAATGAAAAGTCATGGGTGCCTTTAGAATGAATTAGTACCAGTTACCTCAAGAAAGCCAACTCTTGCAGAAAAACAAATAAGATTTAATGAAAAATTGTGATCCTTTCTTTTGCATGCATTGTAACCACTGTGTAGTAGACAGGTCCTCTTTCCACAAGAAGAGACACCTAAAAGGTAAGTATAATTTTTCAGCCAGTGGATTTGTTCCAGTCTCTCTAGATAAAGTACAGAGATACTGAGGGATTTGTACAGAGCTATCTGACTTTTCTTTCAAACCCCACAAAACTTTTCCACAAGAGGAAAACTCAAATGTAAATGTTTTAAGATATTTTTCTCACTCTCTTATAATTTTCCCAAGGTCATTTATTTGATTTATCATGGTAGAAATCACTTTTTTTTACTTTTATTCTTTTTGGTACATTTGTTTCAAAATGAAATTTTGAACCATATTCTTTCTCAGATCACTAACTTTATAGCTAATCCTTTGTTGGTTATAAATGTTGGGTACATTTACTTGTGCAAGCAGGCTCTGGGTTCAGGGTGGGGTCAACAGACCTTATCTGTGCTCATAAATGGGGATTTTTTGCCTGTGAATATGGTTACAGGAATAAAAATCCAGGTATAGACCTGTACAATTCAACTGTATGCTGTGAGTAACCATGCAAAGATGAGGCGTCTCTTTGTGCATATTTGAACAACTGAAACACTATGGATCATACTTGCAAAGCCTTTTTTTCTTCACCCTGGAAAGCCATATCTGTCCTTGTCTTTATCTTCTGCATCAATCTCTTCCTATACTGAGACAGTAAAGTTAAGACACAGGATGGCTTTGTCTGCAGGAGCACACTCAGACTAGTCTTCCAGACTAATTTTCTGCTTGGGTTACTTTCCTAATTATAATTTGTGTTCTCATCATGTCGTGGAAGAGTACATTTTAAATGAGTTTGCAATACACAGCGTAGAATACCAGCTTCATAGCACCGTTCGTAACTTAGAATACCAGTTTTTAATTTGTCATAATGCAAATGCCATAATGATTACAAGTATTCAACCCTGTGATCTATTTTTTCCCCAGCTATTTGTAAACTGAAGTCTCGAGTTACATTTTCCCACTGTGTATGTAAGACCATTGGTGCCAGATGTTAATTTACCTCTGGACAATCAGCGCTGTGTATGTTATGCATAGTGTTCCAAAACAACATTAAATATGTGGAAAGGGAAAAAAATAATTGGTTTAATTTTACCTTCTTTAGTCGTTTTGTGCTTGCTAATAGGTTTTAAATAGACTTTTCTGGGGTTTTTTATTGATAACCTCAAAAAAAGTAATTCATTCTCTAAATTAATACTAGAAATATTTCCTGAGAATGGAGAACTCATTTTTCTTCAGTGATAGAAATATGATACCTAATTCTGGTGAGACTAGAAGAGGCTAAGGTTTCAACTCTGAATCAGCCACCTACTCCTGGGAAACAGATGCAAAATTTTGCAAGGGCCTCTCATTCTATTGAGTTTACTGTCTCTGGAGACACACTTCAAAACAGTGGCACCACACACAATAGAATGTGCATGGGGAAGAAAAGGTATGATATGGATTGCTATGCAAATATATTTGAATGCCTGTATTTGTACCCTTGGCCTGATTAACCTTATGTCAGGTTTCACCTAAAGGTGTACCACTGATCCTGGGATTTATAGTAAGCTGGCCAATGTTGCCTATGTGGTGATCCTCACAAGAAAGCTTAATTGTTTCCTACTCTACAGGCTCATATCCTGATGTTAACATACAGCATGACAAATGGAAACAGCCTCCCAGCTGTACTGAGTGTGCTAGTTACAATGTTAGAGAGAGAAGCCCAGCTTCCATGCATCCCTGGCCTCACTTTGTATCTTTTAGTGTCAGCTTGCACTCTTGGATCTGGCTGATCCCTGAATGGTGATATTTATTCCTCACCCTTTGTAGCCATCTAGTCAAATCTCAATGTAGCCCTGGTGGATAATAGGTACAGGTCATTAGCTGAAGGTCTAATTCACTGTGAATCTGTATGATATCATGAATACTTGCTGTCCCAGTGCAGCCATACGGGTTTGAGGAGCGTTGCATGACAAGCATGAGTGTTTTCAAATGGGACATGGATGTTTTGGTTTGTATTGTGAATGATCTGGATGTTTTGGCACTGTGTCTGCCCTGAGCACTAGTTCATTCCCCATTGATGTGAGAGGGCTGCTCCCTTCTTTGCAGAAAACTCAGGAAATCGATGGAACACGGTTCCAGACTGCCCACCCTAAAGGAAGGACGACCATTCTTGTGGTCCTACTGCTCTCCAAGGGAAAAAAGAAAGACGATTGTCCCTTCACCTCTCGGTAAACGCAAGTTCTTTCCTTCATCCAGCCTGACAAAGACCACAGAGCTGATACTAAAAATGAGCTCATTGGAGGGGAAGCCTGTAAGATGTCCCACCTCCAGGCAGGGCAGGAGAGGGGTATGAACAGATACCCAGGAAAGTGTAGCTCAGCGCTTCAACGATCTCCCCAGCCTTGAGCAGCTGAGCTGTGGAAATCATTTCGACGTAAATCTCTCAGCAGCTTTTTTTGTCTGAAATAAATGGTGCATAAAGGAAATGCAAAATTGTTTGGTGGACAGGATTATCTATGTGTTTACTGCTCTCAGCACTTTTCTTTTGTCTTTTGACTGTGTACTTCTCACTGGGTTGAATAGCCGTGCATGAAGCTAAAGCCTCTGAGCATGAGCAGGGTGTAAGAGAGCTCTCCCTTTAAACCTGTGACAGCTATGCACTTGTGGTTGCAAGAAATATCAAGGTAGAATAATCAGTACTGGTAGGCAGTAATTATTTTTAATTTCCAATGTTTCCTTTTCAATATTAGCCCAAATATAAACTTTCTATGATTCTTTTTTATTATCCCCCTGGATGCATTATTTTCATTTCCATTTGCTATTTTATGTTTGCACCCACACATGCCCATCACTGTAATATCTTATATATATATATTTTTTTAAAATGCCATTCTATCCCTTCAGGTGTATCTTGGTATGTACTATTCTGTTGCTATAACATGCTGGTGATATGCAATATTTGTATAAAGATTCAAATCAATGTTTATCACATCAGAGAACTATCATTCAAAAGAAAGCACAAATCAATAATTCATTAAGTAGGATAGAAATGACTGATTTGAAATTGTGGTTCTTCTCCCCCTTAATACTTTGAAAAGAAATTTCATTGTTTAAATGAGGCTTGATCACCTTTTAGACTAAATGCATCTGATTTAATGCATCTGATGGTAGTCAGCATAGCATTCATCAGGGAATAAATAGTGATAAAGTAAAACTAGCATAGCTAGTTTTCAGTTTGCTAAAACTTCTGATTCATTAAAAATACTCCATGATATAAAAATGCTGGGGTGTTGGGTGTATTATGGTTTTCCAAGTTGAATAAAAAAGGGTTTTTAGGCATAAATAACACGATTCATTTCCAGTTGGAACCATTCATTTTCAAAAAGCTTGTCTCATAAAAAATGAATAGAGCTATTTGAAATAGACAATTTCGCTCTTTAAAAAAAGGGATATATTCAATCTAGGAAATGTTAGGAAGTTTAAAATTTCTGGAAAGAAAGGCAGAAGTTTTGTTTTGATTTTGAATTTTTGACTGAAACAACCAGAGGCATAGACATAAATGTGCGACAGCTGGTCAGTTCAGTCATTTGTTTTTCATCGATAATAAAGCTTAATTTGCCTCACTGTAGTCAGAACAACAGAAAACAGCATTCTCTGGTATCATGTGTAATTTCAAAGTCAAGGAAGAGCCTGTTTTTCTTTTTTGCACCCGTCCAAGCCCATGAGATAACAAGGTGATCTCTTGCATTGGAAGTTGTGCTAAATGCATGAGTCTGTGGAATTAAAATGTACCTTTAGCCCTGCTCATTTCCTAATTCACCAGCAATAAAGTGGTCATTGCTGATGACACAGGGAATTTCTTGTGGTTTTAAAATACAATGACGGAGTATCCACCAGGAACCACAGAGCATTAGCTGCTGCTTTCACTGGGGATGAGTGTCCTCTATTGATTGGTTTTCATTGCCTGGGCTCAATAAGACTTTTATTTATGATTACATAGTTTGTGATTGCTTATTTATCTGCTGTGCGTAAAATGAGTTTAGAATCAAATTGCCATATTTACCAAAAGGATGTCTGGATTCTCAAAGAAGTTATTTTACTCCCAGGCATATACCATAATTGGATAGAGTAGGAAAAAAAAAGTACTCACACTGGCCTTGAAATCACCCTATCTCTTTTCTTAGATATGCCCATCCCCATCGCCGAGGCAATGGCTTCCTCTCTGCTCAAATTTTGATCCCTTCCCGTGGCCCTGGGAGAAGCTTTACCTTCAAACATGAAGTTACAACAGAGGCTCAAATCTGCACAATCTCCCCAAGTTTTTCATGTGAAAGTGCACGTGTAATGGAGATTGGGTTCAAGAAGTGACTAAGCAAGTGCAGGGGAGAAAAATCCAGCAAAGACTGTTAGAGGCAAAGATGTGCAGTGCTGGGTCAAGAGGTCCCCAAGTCACATTACTGAGATCATACTGGGGAAGGAGGACTGTATGCTTCCCTTGTTATCATAGTCTTCATTGGGGCTTTGCTCCAGGGCAGTGTCAGGTATGGGATACTGAGCTGGATGGACCTTTAGCACAACTGTTTTTTTACTCCAGACCAAAAACAAAAAAACAAACAAAAACCAAGCCAAAACAAAACAAAACAAAAAACTTTTTCCCTAAATATTCCCATAAACACAACAGAAATGCATTTGTGAATGACTGTTCACTTACGATGATCCCAGATGATCCCTGCTAATGGAAGCAACACAAGACAGCACCACTGCTTGGAATGTGAGCCTATTTCCAAGGCCCTACATAGGATCAAAGGAACTGCTCTATAAATTAAGCAATTGGTAATAACTAAAATTCTAAAAAAAATCTTAATTTTCTGATTCATATCTTTAATCAATTGCAAAGTGGTGCAATTGCGTTTTGGCTGTAGATTTCCAATTGTTTGCTCAATAGAGATTGCTCCAGTGCTTTTGATTGACACAATGTTATTGCATTTTTATTGACATTTAGGGTAGTTTTTACAACATTCAAGGTGCATAAGTTAAACAGAAAAGAACACAGTAACATTTCAAGATGGAAGGAGGTCATAAAGATGCAGAGCAGGTATAATTTACAAAAACAGGAAATTACAAATTAAGGATAACTCCCTTGCCCCTGTGCCTAGTTGGTCCCTCTGTACATGTTTTCGAAATATGTCAGTAAAACTTGAAGTGTTTGCATACCATAAAAAGTTAATGGATGACAGAGTTGGCAAATACTTTAGGATTGTTATTAAGATTATTTTAGATATGATTAGGCTGAAATTCAGATGAAAACAAGTACCTATACTGAATTTCTGTGTTGTAAAAATGCTAATTATTTTAAGAACTGGGTTTTATCTAAATCAAGCAAAGTCAATAAAAAAAGTTGTGGAGTTTAATGCACATGTAAGGCAAATAAACATAAACATAATCTTGAAAAACAGTCAAACATGCTCCCTGAAAGCTCTCTGTATATGGGTTCTTTCAGACAAGCCATTTGGGTTCAATAGAGTCTGTGCAAGGCCCCTCTTTATGAAAGAGTAGTTATGTGGAAAACTTCAGAGCACATGCGAGATGTTTTTTTCCTTTTGCTGTCTATGTAGTTCTACACACTTTCTGACTGCTACGTGTAACTGTGCCTTTTGTTCAATGAATTCCATTAAACGTGAGTATTTTAGGAGTCTCTCATCCTGCTTTTGGAGAGCATCTAGCTATATTTTTACATTTATGGCTTTCTCTCTGATGTGCCCCTCTAGACAATCTTTTTAGTAATTATTACCAATTATTTCTCAGAGCTCACAGTGTCATCATTTTATGCCTGTGTTTCCCCATATATAAGATGGAAGTACTTTATAGGATCTCTCTGACTTCAGCTGATGAATATTTGTAAGACTATTTTAGAATTACAGTAAGTTAATAACATTTTGCTAAATTGTTCTTTTTCTGAAGCAAAAAAAGTGACTTTTGTGAGAATGTCTCATTTCAGAAACCCCAAAAAGCTTTTGCAATCAGAAATATAAAGGGGTTTGGGTTTTTCTTTTCCTAATAAAATACCTGGATCTTCCCTAACAATAGCAATCACATTGATTTCATCTACCTAGCACATTGAGGAAAGCAAGTCATAATAGAGAACAGTCCTGCATTATCACCTGAATAAATATAGTTGGTTTTTTGAACCAGTCCCTCTGCTTTCACTTTATTGTGAGGAAGAGGGATGTTTTAAAAGATGGTTCATATATTCCAGAATTAATCTTGGGATGTTGGTGAAATGCATTTGTACAAAATATCTTCTTTCACTTCGCTAACCAGAGGGTGACCAGCTCACATATAGGTGAGATGAATTTTATGCTGAGACCAGCATAGCCTTGTCCCTCTGTGTAACACAGAAGCTTTAGCCGTTCCCTAAGGGATTTCTCCTGGAATTGTCCCCAAGTGACCAAATATGTGTCAGTCTCACCAAGCTAGGTTAAAAGAGGCTGTCCAAAGACCTTGTAAGAACTAACCCTTACAGTTTCCAAATTAAACTCACAGGGCAAGAGGAAAAAAAACACATGACATGCTGTTACAAAATCCTCAAGGGAAAGACCATCTTTGTGGCCAAAGGGAGAACACAACAAAGATCTGCCTCCTTGTCAACGTGCTACATATTTTTTCCAATGGCAAATAAGATTACTTGGGAGGATGCTTTATCTATATGAAAAGCTTTGGCAGGGATACAGTGTTTCCACTGCATTTAAATAGACCAGTTAGGAAGTAGAAATAATAATGGAATACTATATTTATCTATTAAATTCTGCAGAGCTTTCCCATAAAATGATAGCAAAGGCATATCTTCACAACAAGGCATTTTGCCATTTCAGCATTATTATGTTGTCTTTACACATGGGACTTGCTGCAGTTGTTGTGACCACTGAACTTTCTCTCAGGCACCAGTCAATATTGTATTATGATTGAAAATCCTCATCATTAATCCCATTACATTGTTCTTGGTCATGGGATAAATTCAACAATGGATGATCTCACCCTTTTAATCTCGTTAGTTTAGAATATCTCTCTTCTAGATATCCTTATCATAATCCTATCATCACAACCCTTGGGAAGTTTGGTCCAACAACGCTGTCTTGACAAGGGTATTTTTATATTTCACAATTTGATAAGAAAGTTATCATTTAAATTGCCTCTGATAAGACAAAGAAAAACTCTGGAAATGATGCAACAGATGACTGCATATCATGGATCTTGATTGCTTCCCCTTGGTCGGACTTTGATTTTTAAAGACCTGCTTCTGCATACCGCTTTTCTCATAGGCATCCAGATAGAGACATAATCTGCAGTCTACTGAATGCTGACTATATCCCTGACAGTATCATTTTGTTTTGATGGAACCTGCTTAATTATACTGGGTTGTGCCTTTCCTCAGAACAGAGTAAAAATTTCAACTCTGAAAGTATTATCTGACCTGCCAGCTAATATTGGATAAGCCTGAACTCCAGCAATGACTTCTTTTAGGGCAAAAATAAAATAAAATTTAAAAAATCTTCTCGGCATCTAGTTTTCTCTTTCTGCAGGTGTTCTAAAGTAGAGTAATGCTTTCTCATGCCTGAACCCTTTCTTTCTGTAGCTGGTCTTTGAAAGGTAAGTGAAGGAAGAAAAGCCGTCAATGTTGTGCATCCTTTATAAATGAAGCCAGCAGTCCCAGTTGCTGGGGCACGTGGCTCCCTGTGAAGCCTAGGTTTGAGTTCACTTTTACCTGAACAGATTCAAAACAGACCCCATGGCTCCTACAGGGAGCTCAACAGAAATGAGAGTATACTACAGTAAATTTACCAACTTTCTGTAGAAACAGTGAAGTTTATAATAATCCAGAATTTCTTGTTTTTTGAGTCCAAAAGAGACATCAACTGACTGTACAGCTCTCAAATCCAGCAGGGCAGATGCTTTCCTTGGAAGGGAGATAGATCTGTGTGTTCATCTCTATTTCCAAGAGTGTTTATGCATTTTTTCTAATGATTCTCTCATGTAAATTCTGCTCTCCCTCTGGGTTAGATTAGAGCCCTTGGAATAACAAAATGAGGTTAGGCACAAATTAATATGTGGATTTACTCCTCTGCTCCTCTGAGGTCTTGTAAGGTTATTCATGAGTGTATATGAATTACTGCAGTCTGCTTCTGAATCCGTTTTCAGGTCCCTTGCGTTTCTCAAATGAAGCTTTTCTGAATACTTATATGTTGTTCATGGTTCAAGATTGGCCATTATACTTCTGTCATCCAGTCACTAGTTACATTTTACTTGACCAGCCTGGGGATGGGAGCAATACTATGACACCAAAGTAAAACATAACACATATGTACACATCATGGTGAGCAGATGCCATTCATAACTACCTCATAGTCCAGAGACTGTTTGTCAAAGCTGCTCAGTGAATGTTTGTTTTCAGAAATCAATACTAGTTTACGAACAATTTCTGAGAATAAAAGTTGCTACACAACGTATCAATAGCAAGAATTCAGATAGGTCTGTGGAGAAGACTATCTTTGGAGTTAAAAACCCATCTGAACATATGAATCATTCATGATCTCAATCACCCTCAGCAATTAAATGAGCTGATCACCTGTAAATTGTGAGATAAACTTAATGTGCTCTACTGTTTACGTCCAAGACTCCTGTGGTTTTGCGTAAGCCCTAACCTGTCACCGACTACTAAACCTTGTCCCTCAGCACCACATCTCATTGTCTTTCAAATATCTTCAGTGGTGGAGACTCCACCACCTCCCCCGGAAGCCCATTCCGATGCCTAATAATTCTCCCTGTGAAGAAGCTTTCCCTAATATTCAATCTAAACCTCTCCTGGTATAACTTGATGCCTTTTCCTCTTATCCTGTCACCCATCACTAGGAAAATATATCAGTCCTTGCCTCTCCATAACCTTATTTCAGGTAGTTGTAGAGAGCAATTGGGTCACCCCTCAATCCTCATGGTTTAAACAGTTTTTGCCTTCACTGCTAAGCCAATGAATTAAATTATGAATCATGAACATAGACTTTTGCAGTATATCTTTCCACACATTTCTGCTTTTATTTCCTCTAACATGTTTTCTCTTTTTCCTTTTCTTCTTCTCCTAGTCATAGTCTAATGTCCTTCAGCTGTAATCCACAGTTTCTTATGGAACAATGTCACCAATGTCCTCAGTCTTACTTTCTTTCCTTTTATCATATGCCACACCTCAGTAAGAAACTCTTACTACTTCTTCACATTTCCTTTAAACATTTACACAAAAAACTTCCTCTGTCCTCCTATGAAATCTAGCATGTTCCAGAAAATCAGTGCAGTGATCGTGCACCATTTCTTATCATAATCCAATTTAATATTTGGAACTGATGTGGTCCATATGCCTTTGGTGACCAGTCAGTAACTCTCCAGTGTTACATGATAACTTTACAGCAGGCAGATGTAGGTTAGAACAGGGTGGAAAGTCAGTCCTCCAAAAAGCTGTCAAATCCTTATCCAGCTACAGTTGGGTCCAAGAATCTTGTCCAAGACTTAAAAACTAACTACATTCATGAAGTCTCACTTGCATGCATGACTACAGGTCAGCCATCAGCATATATCAAATAGAGATTTGGGGAATACAAAAGTCATGTATGAATGTTTGAATCTCTCTCTGGCAAGAAAAAACCTTTTGACTAATCTAATAGCCTTTTATGAAGATATAACCAGATGGATAGATGATGGAAAGGCAGTAGATGTGGGCTACCTTGACCTCAGTAAAGCATTTGACACCATCTCCCACAGCATCCTCATGGCTGAACTGAGAAAGTGTGGTCTGGAAGGTCAAATGGTGAGGTAGATTGAAAGCTGGTTGAAGGGAAAAAGCCAGTGGGTTTTGATCAATGGGACAGAGTCTGGCTGGAGGCCTGTATCTAGTGGAGTCCCTCAAGGGTCGGCACTGGGACCAGTACTATTCAATATATTCATTGATGACACGGACATGCAAACCCTGCCTGGATGCATTCCTTTATTATTTAGTCTAGGTGATCTGGCTCTGGTAGGGGTGTTGGACTAGGTGACCTTTAGAGTTCCCTTCCAGCTCCTAATGTTCTGTGATTCTGTGTGATTCTGTGAATGAATTTCCACAATTATGTTGTGAGCAAGGAGATACCTCTGATTTTCCATGCTCAGGAGTCAGTTGCATTTCTGAAGTTCTGAGGAATCCTCCTGAAAGAGTAGAGGTTTGAATTTAAATTTGAATCTTAATGAAAGGTTAGTTCAGTAAGGAACCTACAGATCAGGATCCTCTTCCATGAGGATCATTATACACAATTTTCTTGAGAATGGAAGCCGAGATGGAGGGATCAAAGATGTGGACAACTGTCACTTGAGTTTCTGAATCAAGTGTCAAAAATATGTGCTAGTAAATACCCCTTTTCCCTTTAATGTTGGTCTTCTGTTAAGGATGATTTCAGGATAACTGGTGAATTAGAGTTCTGCTATTACACAGAGACTCAGAATTGCAGCAAGGGGTCCTTCTCCCATTATGAAGCACCTCAAGATATTTTTCAGTGGTGTTCAGAAAATGGTAGAGTTGTTCCTCCATAGTGTTTCCAGGATTTGTGAACATGGTGTGTTGCTGTGAAACAAACAACTTCATTGACTCCCTGTCCTACTGCAAGACAGTACAGAAAATACCTTGTCTTTGAGAATCTCTGGTGAGTTTGTAGAAAACATTAACAAAGTCTCATCTTGACCCCTGGATATGATTTGAAAATGCAACAAAAAAGGCAAAATGGTGTAGCATTTTTGAGCAGACAACACAGACAGTATAATTTTTTTAGATGTAACACAATCCCTATATTAACATGCATTTAACATTATTTAACATAATATTCATATTAACATACAGGGATTTAACCTCCCTACAAAGGACTGACTCTTCCTGGTGGAAGAGGAGCCACACAAAACAAATGGAGACTTGTCTAAATTCTCTTACTGTGGGAAAAAAAAATAAAATATTGGGTGGTCATTTGTTAATTAGCTATATTCATTACACTTCCACTAAACGAAAACAGATCAGTCAGGATTTAGTCTGAAATAGAGCGGTGTTCAATAAATGCACTCTCTGACCCTTGCGGCAGTCTGATGCATTCCTGGAAGCTGTTTATCCTGTAAAAGGCAGGAGTGTAACTTGTTCTCAGGAACAAACCCAGCAAAGATTAAAGGAGTAATTAAAGACCAAAACTTCATGCTATATACTATAAAAACCTCTTAACAGCATTGGCTATGGTGAAGGTTTATATTATAAATAGACTGAAATGCTAGGTTAACTTTCCGAGCACTCTATTTTCAGAAATATTGCTGAACTGAGAGTTTTCATTTGATAATTAGTTGTGGTAGAACAAATTTCTGTATCTCGGGTTAATTTAGTCCTTAGAGTGCCCCTCTGAGTTCCTGAAAACAAAAAAGTATGTGTGTAATTGCTCAGCAATCTGACTGCAGAGCTGTAAGGATCTACGAGTTAATACCCATTAAGTGCACTGGAAAAACTTTGGGTGTGGGTAAACTCAACACAAAGATCTGCCCACAGGGGAAAATGGCACATTCGTACCTCTCTCACTCAGGACAGACCACCACACAAACAACCTAACCCTGGGAGGCAGAATGTGTTTTCTGTGTTTTTCTGCTGCTAGCTGGTGATATGGAGACAAGAAATGTATTTGTGCTCTACCAGGACTCATCAGTGTATTAAACAAAGTGTGTGTGTGTATATGTATTTGTGTGTGTATATATATATATATATATCCTGTTCCTGTGGGATACTGGGATGGAGAAAAATGAAGCCACATCTCACACCGTGACCTGTGCACTTACCTTCCAGTATCCAGTTCAGAGGACACATGAACTGGCTACAACCTCTGCTAAGCAGGGAATGTCTGTTGTTCAAGTTTCAGGAAAAGAAATAGTCTGTGAACTGTATGTAAAAGAGTATAGATAGACATGAGCAATGACTCAAGCCCTCACACCAGCCATACCGTTGTGCTTGCATGGGCACAGGCACATAGCTGTGGCATCATCTGTGCACAGATATGGATTTCAGAGGAAACATTTGCAGTGTGTGAGATTCACTGTATGAAGCTTGGAATGCTCAGTGCCTTTGTTTGCAAAATCTCAAAGTCAGGATGGGAGAGGGAAAGGGAATCTGTTGTTTATTCCAAAGGCACAACCAGGGTCAGTGCTGTAAGGATACTCAGAGAATCACGGAATTGCTTTGGTTGGAAAAGACCTTTCAGATCATCAGGTCCAACCCTTAAGCCAGTGCTGCCAAACCCATCACTAAACCACATCCCTAAGTATCACATCTACACGTCTTTTAAACACCTCCAGGGATGGTTACCCCACCACTTCCCTGAGCAGCCTTTTCCAGTGACTAACAACCCTTTAGGTGAAGAATTTTCTCCTAATTTCCAAACTAAATCTCCCTGACACAACCTGAGGACTCTTGTTCTGTCAGTTGTTACCTGGGAGAAGAGACTGACCCCCACCAGGCTGCACCCTCCATTCAGGTAGCTGTAGAGAGCGATCAGGTCTCCCCTCAGCTTCCTGTTCTCCAGGCGAAACACCCCAAGGTCCCTCAGCCATTCCCCATCACACTTGTGCTTCAGACCCTTCCCCACTCTGTTGCCTTTCTCTGGACATGCCCTAGCACCTTGATGTCCTTCCTTTAGGGAGGGATCCAAACCTGAGCACAGCACATGAAGTGCAATCTCACCAGTGCCCGGCACAGGGGACAATCACTGCCCTGGTCCTGATGGCCACTCCATTTCTTACACAAGTCAAGATGCTGTTGGCCTTCTTGGGCACCTGGACACACTGCTGGGTCATAGTCAGCTGCCAGTAGGCCAGCAGCTCCTTTTCTGATGGGCACTTTTCCAGCTATTCTTCTCCAAGCCTGCAGCATTGCCTGGGGTTGTTAGGACCCAGCACTAAGCCTTGTTAGGCCTCATTCAGCAGGTCTTGGACCGTTGATTCAGCTTGTCCATTTCCTTCTGCAGATAATTCTACCCTCAAGCAGATCAACACTCTCACCCAATTTTGTGCCATCTGCAAATTTACTGAGGGTCTGATTGATCCTCTTGTCCAGATGACTGATAAAGATAATAAACAGAACTGACCCCAGCTCTGAGCCCTGGGGAACACCACTTGTGACCAGTCACCATCTCTATATAACTCCATTCACTGCAATTTGGTGGGCATGGCCATCCAGACAGTTTTTAACCCAGCAAAGAGCACACCTGTCCAGGCCATGAGCAGACAGTTTTGCCAGAAGAATGCTGCACAAAAAAGTGTCAACAACCACTGCCTTATCTAATAAGTGGGTCATGTTGGCATTGAAGGTCAGATTAGTCAAGCAGGACCTGCTTTCCATAAGTCCATACTGACTGGACCTGATCACCTGGTTGGTCTGCATGTACTGTATGACAGCACTCAAAATAATGTGCTCCATAACCTTCCCTGGCACCAAGGTCAGGCTGGCACACTGATGCCCTTCCTGTGGATGGCCATTACATTGACTAACCTCCAGTCAGTTGGAATCTCCCCACTTAGCCTGGGATGCTGATAAATGATGGATAGTGGCTTCGTGAAGTCTTCTGCCAGCTCCATCAGTAACTTTGGGTGAATCCCATCCAGCCCCATGTCTAAATAGTGTGTCAGGTGACTAACCAGTTCCTCTTGGACTGTGGGGGATTCATTTTCCTCCCAGTCCCTGTCTTCCAGTTCAGGGGTTTGAGTACCAGGAGAACATCTGGACTCACTGCTGAAGACTGAGGCAAAGAAAGCATTAAGTCACTGTTTCCCCCTTCATACAGAAAACTATGGGGATTGTCCTTAGCCCTCCTTTTGCTCCTAATGGATTTACAGAAACAATAGCAGAGGCAGATTAGAAGTCTCCTAACTGTCTGTTCGGTGTGTGAAATAGTTTAAGTATTTTGCCCTGTGCAAAAAAAAAAAAAGCCATTTTAAACATGAAAACTGATAGCATCCATTCATTTTCTCCAATTTTATTTTATAATTTCACAGTGGAAAATTCTGAGGCTTTTTTTTTTTTAATGCAGGAGGTTATAGTAGAGGAAAACAATTATTCCTTTTGAACCTAAAATTTAGAAAATGGTGATGGTTTTTTGTGTAGTGTCTTCTGTGACACACACAAAAAAGTGTCTCCTAATACAAAACAGATGCAAAGCCCTATCACATGTAACAGTGTAACAAGACATAAGAGTGATTTGTTAATTTGGGGTAAAATCTCTATTTTCTAAGCAGTTATCAGTAAGGAGCCATTTGTTCCCATAAATATCAAAAAATTATGTAAAAAAGCCACTACTAAATCCGAGTTAGATGAAAAGCATAATCCCAGCACAGAAGCAGTGAAAACCAGTGCTCTGGGACCATTAAATTCTGGTAACTTGTTACCGGGGAGGTTTTGCGCCTTTCCAGCTGACTCATTTTCATACACTTATGTAACTTTATCTTGGAAGGGTGAAAAATAGCTGAAAAAAATAGTCATCCTCAAACAAGAATAACATGTCTGAACAGCCAAGGTGAGAGGAGGAAGCAGGGCCAATTTAAAAGTTCACTCAGGAGTTCACGTACTCATTTTCATATCAGCTACATGTAGCGTTGTGGGAAGCATGAGAATGCGGGAGGGCAAGATAGCCCCCAGCAAGCACCCCAGCATGCATCTTGTTCTCTCAGATTCAGTGTAGAAAACTTGCCTGTACAACTATTTCTTTTGGCTTGAGGCTCTGCAGCTCTGAAACTTCTTATGAAGAGAAAAAATAAAGAAAAAAAAAAAAGAGAGAAAAGAAAAAGAAGAGGGAAAACTATCCCTAAAGGCCTAGTTCCATGATTTGAAAGCCAATTTTTAACAGCACACATAACTTTCAAGATTAGATGCCCTGAAGCAAAGTAGAGTTCAGAAAGTTTGGGTGGGTTTCTTTTTTTTCTTTTGCTCCACAGGAAATGTTTGGAAGTTCCATGAAATCGTGTGCGGTGAGTCCTGGTGAGGGGCAGGAGGGGAGAGCCCTGAAACATGGTAGTGGAAAGGGGGGAAATGCTTTTTAAAAATGCAGTGTCAGGCAGCTGCCTTGGAGGAGAAACTCATTGCAGGTTGGGAAGATTTGAGTGTTTGTCCCACTGTTTTAATCATTTAAAGGCTTCTCACAGCAGACCCTTCGCAGGGATATTGTGCCTCATCCAGATCTGTTTTATAGCTGAGCCAACGTGAGTCAATCCACTTAATGAAGCTCCTCCTGATTTACATCATGATAAGTACGGTTGGAAGGAACCAGGGAGAGTAATTCTAGCAAAAGCAGTTTTGAACAATACTCCATTAACCTACATTCACACAAAGATGCTGTGCCTTTCTTTTCTCCCTTTAATTTCTATTATGTTCGGTTCTGAATTATGAGGCTGGAAGTTGTTTCATTCCTGTCTTCGCACTTAAGATAAATAACATAACAGATGTGTCACTGTGAAGCCCTACATGGATAGCTATTTTTCTCCCACTGAATTGCAACTTGGAAACAATGTTAGATGACAGTTGTGGACATCGAAAATTGCTTGAAATGCAGGGGGAATATTAAATTCTGAACTCAGTCCAGCCTTTAATAATGTGCCAGCCTTTGTCATCAGTTACTTAACAATAGATATGCATTCTACTAGAGAAAAATACCCCATGGTATTATCTCAATATACACATATTGCAAATTATCATATGGCACCACAGAACAATTACACATAGGTGCAACATGGCCCCTTGTAATCTTGTGGGGTTTGTCTATGGGAGACTTCTTTGTCTAATAAAACAGGATTTGGCATCCAGTGGGGAAGAGAAGTTGCAAGACACCCTCCACTTCACAGGTGATTGTTGTTATTACTCATGCAGTGCTATTGTGTTTGGGGTTTTTTGTTTGTGGCAGGTTTGGGGTTTTTTGTTGTTGCTTTTGATTTTGTTGCTTTTTTAAATATATCTGTGTTAGGGTAAGACAGGGCATCCTGGTTCCTTTGTGCTGGGGGCTGCAAAATTCTCCAACAGCTATTGTGGTTCTCAATGGGGTTTCTCCTTCCATGTAAATATATGGCCAACGGGTCATTACAGATAGGAGGAACACAAAGAAACTATGAGAAGTAGCAGTGTCGCTGAAATAAAGCTGGTCTGAGCTAAACATCCAAACGAAAATAGGACTTCTCAGTATCTATATGAAACGGACAAAAGAAAGAGGTGATACAAAGATTCAGGAGAGGTGGGAATGCTTAAAGGCACCTAGAGAAGAAAAAAAGCATCTGATAAAAGCAGTTATTTCAATATTGTTTCAATAATAGCTACTTCCAGGGGAGAACTACATGAGGAAAGTGTCTGTTTACAAGTACATGTCTCTTAAGTCCTCAGGTCCTTAGCAAACAGTCTTAAACTGTTTTTCTCTGACATACTAACCGATTGCAGAGAATTTATCTAGGTAAAATAAAATTTTAAAATTTCTTTTAAAAAAAGAAGTAATAAAATTTGCAAATGCTTCCTTTTGTAGAAACCCTTTTGGAAGATTTTGGAAGCTGTTCTGTACTGGGAGGCTGATTTTTGACTTCACTGGGAGCATTTGTTGAAAGCAAACCAAAACTGTCTGAGTGTTTTATAGCCAGTGCCTTACCTTTTTCACACTGCAGGTTCCTTAAAATATTGAAACAATGGCTTTCTGATGCTGAACTTACATTTTATAATTTATGCCACTTGATTGCTTTTGGCATCTCATTCAGTGAAAACAATGAGGAGGCCAGTCAATTCTATGTTTGTTTCTATTGATTGCTATTATTTATTCATTAGCTCGTTTATTTGTGTCATGCCAGCAATAAGTGTGATGCTACACAGACAGATAAGAAAACACTGACAATCAACATGCAAATGCAGAAAAGAAGTTGCAATTCAGCATGAGTAACCCGACTAAGGACAGCCTTGCTAACTGCAGGATTTTTAAGAATTCTGGATTTTGCCAATTTTTTCTCCATCCTTTCTCTTACTGATGTCAGCAAGACTCAGCTGGAGCTTCTGCGCTGATACCAATATGACTCAGTGACAATCTACAGGAAACTGGGGAGACATATGGTTTAATAGGGGTATTATGAAAAAAGGTTTGATGTGCTGGAAAGGGGGAAGCAAACACAGAATCTTCTCAGTCCCTTGAGGGCTGGTAAAACAAACAAGCGGTACAATGAATGTAAATTTTATATAACCATATTAAATATTTAATATTTAGACACTGGGAGCACCTTAAAGTCCTGTTTGTGAGTCACCACTCTTATAGATAGATCTTTGGGATTAATTTCTTAATGTTTGCTTCAGCCACAGCACAAAAGGTGATTAAGTAAAGTGCCACAATATTGGTTTTAATCAATCTAGAAATATGACTCTAATTTTAAAAAAGTGGTAACTTTTAAGACGTATTTGAAACATTTGAAAGAAATTAAATCACCAGAGGGCTGGGTTCACAAACCTGGCCTTGTGCAAACTTTCCAGATTCCACAGTCCATTGTGTAAGACACAATTTTCTAAAGGTGTGGGAGACTTGAAGCTCATACTTTCAAGCAAAAAGGGAAATTTAAACTCCAATCTTCTTCGTCCCAGGTGATTACCCTGCTCATTTGGGATGAGATGGGAAAGCACAAATTTCTTTGCCACTACTTTCTTAGACACTTTTGCAGCATCTAAATTCCTTTGTGGGTTTATCTCCCAAAATTTAAAAGATTGTATTTAGCAATGTGTATTTTTGGCATTTCCAGTTGTCCTTCAACACTGCTTCCCAAATGACTCACTAAATATGACACAAATATGTGAAAACTTTGAGCTGAAATGGTGCCTTCAGGAAATAAATGCTTTCCTGAAGTGAAACTATTCACCATGCTGTACTCTAGGCTCAGTCCTGCAGTGATTTATGTCTACAGTTAATTTTGCACCAGGGGCAGCTATGCTGAAGTCAGTGGGACTGCTCAGAGTTCAGCAAGTTAAGCGCATATGTAAGAGTTTGTGGAACTTAGACAATGAAGAGGGTTTCTGCTTTTAACAAGAAATATAAAGAGATGAGCAGTTTGAGAAAGAACCTGTCAACTTGTGGTGTGTTGACCCAGGCTGGGGGCCAGGTGTCCACCAAAGCCACTTGATCGCTGCCCTTCTCAGCTGAACAGGGGAGAAAATATCAAATGACAGGCTTATGGGTTGAGATAAGGACAGGAGAAATCATTCAGCAATTAGTGTCACTGGCAAAAAAGAATCAACAAGGAATAAAAAGCATCTATTTTATCACCCAATCAAAACAGAGAAAGATAATGAGAAATAAACCCACATCTTAAACCCCTCCCTCTACCCCTCCCTTCTTCCTGGGCTCAACTTCACTCCCCATTTCTCTCCCTCCTCCCCTAGGAGCAAGCAGGACCAGGATGGGGTCAGTCCATCACATGCTGTCTCTGCTGCTCCTTCCTCCTCAGGGGACAACTCCTCACACTCTAGCCCTGCTCCGGTCCCACCCGTGGCAGACAGTCCTCCATGAACTTCTCCGGCATGAGTCCTTCCCACAGGCTGCAGTTCTTCACCAACTGTCCCAGCGTAGGTCCCTTCCATGGGGTCCTGAACTTCAGCCCCACACTGCCACAGGGTCACAGGGGTCACAGGGTCACAAGGGTCACAGGGTCACAAGTCCCCCCAGCAAACCTGGGGGTGTGGACCCCTCTCTCCACAGGCTGCAGGTGGAATCTCTACTCCTTACCATCCTTCATGGGCTGAAAAGGGATAACCATATTCCACCTCAGGCTGCACAGGAATTTCTGCTCCAGCACCTGGAGATCCCTCTCCCTCCACCCTTCAATGACCTTGGTGTCTGCAGAGTTTCTCACATTTTCTCACTCCCTTCTCTGGAGGCAAAACCTTCCACTTGCAGGTTGATTGTTTGGGTGTTTTTCCTTAAATAGGCACTACCACCATCACTGATGGGCTTGGCGTTGGTCAGTGTTGAGTCTGTCCTTGAGCTGGCTGGTGTTGGCTCCACCAGACCTGGGGGAAGCTTCTGGCAGCTCCTTACCAAAGCCACCCCTGCCATCCCCCCCCCACTACCGAAACCTTGCCACCCAAAACCAAAGCACGAGTGTATGCAGTCATATAGCATCCCTTAGACTAGCAATAAAGCCATGGCTATTTCTTGCATTGAGAGCTGTAGCAGAAGTAGTCCTTAAAGGATCTGAAGTCCTTGAGAACCTTGTGGTTTCCAATTTACTGAATTTCTGTTACAGCTGCTCTTTCCCTCCAAGCTTCCTCCATGCATGTTGTACAGTTGCATGTCCATCCTGATGTAGTGGAGAGAGCTCACACTGCTGGAGAGGCTGAGTAGCTGAGTAGCTAATTTCTGAGAATTATCTCTTGGTTTTAGTACCCCAAAAAGGGCAGGTGTCTCCTAATCCATGAATTCGAAGCTTTCTATATAGCTTGCAAAGAGCATTCCTGAGAAAATATATGTGGTTCTATCGATGTTAGAAATACATGAAATACATGAAAAATAAACTAGTTCTGTTGCTCCTTAATCCTCAAGATTACTTTTATGTTACTTTTGCTGAAGGCTGAAGGATATAAATCTAGAAGCAAACTCATAGCCCAGGAAAAACAATGTCTCTTGTTACCTTCACTCATGACTATCCACAAACTCTTCCTCTCTGTGTTGAAAGGAGACCTGAAAGAATCTTAACAATATTTCATACTAGCTTTTTCTATTCCTGAACTTCCAAATCAAATGTATATGATTATTTCTGACCTAGGAAAAAAATAACTATAATAAAAACTACTTCCCTCCATTGTGATTTTGGTATTTAGAGAGAAGGATTATTCAACAGCCCAGAAAAGGATCGTCCTGAAGTTAGGAAATGGTTACAGATCTAAGATGGCTACAGTCCACCTGGTTTCCTGTCATGCATCTCCTCTAAGACTTCACAAATCACCTGGATTGAAGTCTTCAACCTTGTAAGGTTTCCCTTGAAATCTAGGGGATTTAGTTATCAAGATGGTCTTGAGGATCTTAGCTTCAACCTGTTTGAGGTTTTGTTTCCTACAGATAAAAATAAGGAGACTGTATCTTCAATACTCTTTAGAGCTGGTATCAGGATAGAAAAGTGTACACTTAATGACTGCAAGGGGCTTAGGGAATGAAATAGTAATGGCAATGGTAAAAATCCTTTATATATCCAGAAAGATGCTGAATTTGGGCACTGGAATGTGTCTGGTTGCATTTAACACTGGTTAAAACACTGGTTAACAGTGTTGCATTAAACACTGGTTGCATTTAATTACAGAAAAGTCTTCTTTAAAAGCAGTTGACAAAATGTTCGCTGACCACTTTCCCATTGAAAATATGCTTAACAGTATGGCTAAATTGCTGCCTAGTGTTTGTTTCCTAATGCATTGTATCAAATGAAGGGCAAAGATGAAAATCCATAATACGAAATCAATTCCGTTCAAAGCCAGTAAGCCCAAACAGCATTAGGAGATTTGAATTATTTCCCCCTGCCCCCACCACCTTATTTCTATTAAATAGAAATCAAACTGAGGCTTTATAGAATCTTCTGGGGATAGAAATGATCTGACAATTTTTCTTAGTAAACAGTAACACCTAGAAATTTGATTTCTGGCTGAATCATCTGTTTGGCGGGGATGTTGTTTGTCAGGGAGCGCTGCTTGCAGACTGATTCATTATAAGCTTTGATTTCACAGGTAACAAATTAAATCAATATGTTTCTCACAAAAGCAACTTTCTGTGCTTTGGGGATGAACCAGCTGATGGGAGGGGAATGTCAGGGAAGGAGGATGAAGGAAAGAAACCATTGCAAACAGATGTGTGTTTGTAGAGAATAGCTTTGATTTCTAACTGGTGGATGTGTGGTTTATCTCAAAGCACTTACACAGTGCTTTGTATAAGGGCAGTATCATTTCAATTACTAAATCCCACTCCCTGAGAAACAGAAAGCATGGTACAGAGGTGATGCAAGACCTGATTTCCTAAAATATATCTACAGTATTTGACAGTATGGCCTTAGACTCTGCAATATTTACTGTTGTTAATGTGGTACGAAAAATCTGATGCTTAGAGCTGTTCATATCTTTCCTTTAGGGAATCCAAATTTCTACTGTTTTCAAACTCAAAGGAACAGTCCTTTTTTATGTGTTACCCATTTTTAGTGTGGTTAAAAAAAAAAGGTAGATGAGGTACTTAGAGATATGGTTTAGCATAGGATGGGAATTGTTGGACTCGATGATCTTGAAGGTCTTTTCCAACCTAGTCATTCTGATTTTGTAAATCCAGAGAAACTGTTGTACCTGCAGTGATGTTAGTCTAGCAATGAGTGTAGAACCCAAGGTAAGAGTCTACTGACTGTGGACTGATGGTGAAGTACCTTCTAAGTACCTTTCAGTAAAGAAAACAGGTAATATAACCTCTACAAAACCTCCAAAGAGGTTCTTCTCTTGCAGTTGTAAACCATAACATTTTTCTTGACTTTCTGATTTCATTTATCACATGCATTGCTATTAATTTCCAGCTAGTACCCACAGTCCACCTAATGTTCTGTCACATTTCAGGAGTAGACTGCACTCTCTGGTAGCTCTTTCTCTTGCATACATGCCTGAAAACTCATGGATGCTTTTTAAGAAAAGTTTGAGCTTTCCCTGTATTTGTTGCAAGGGAACACAAAGTATGGGAACACAAAACACATGAAAAAGCTCAAAAAAGAAGCCTTCTGGCATCTCTGAAAGTCAACCTCATCTTCCCAAGAGAATCAGTAGGTGTGGTGATATGATGTGCTATTTATGGGCAAGGAGAGATCAGTATGGGACTTCCAGAAATGACTAGTGATTCGTACTGCTGAAAACATCTCCGGAACTTTTGAGAATGCTTCTGACAGTGAAATCCCACAAGCCCTTAAGTCCATGATGAAATTTTTGGCTAAATTCCTTTTAAATCTCCCCATTTGAGTTCCCGTTTAGAGACTTTGGTCAGCATTTGGAGACTTCTGATAAACGATGACATGCAAACATAGCCTTTATGAATTAGTGTTATTAATCATTCTCCTCCATCTCATGGCCTTTAAAACCCTTTGGGCATTTACGGGTAAAGAACCATTACTCAGAAGCTCTACATAAGGGAGATATACAGCAGCAGTTCTCTTCCAGAGAGGCTATGTATCCACCTAGCCATACATACATCATATCCTCCAGTCTCCCTGCCCTACAATAACCAGTCTTAGTGAGGATACTCCTTTACACCTATGTCTACACTGAGATAAAACTACACACACTAATTACAAACTTCACAGTGGCTGTATTATTGCAGAATATAAGGTCTTTTGAGGCAAACCATTAATCAGCTTGTTCTCCTTAATCTTCTCATGATGAAGAGACATGTCGTTTGTATTGCAATGACAATTGTTGGATATTGTGCTCTCTAACAGATGAAAAACCTGGGAATTCTGGTCATTCCAGAAACAGATTTAGGCCAGAATGAAAGATTCATTATAGGATAGACATCTAACTGGTTGACCCAGGGGGAAAATTGTTATCTGAAACTTCTTCTGTAATCAGTGGAGAAAGGCGTGGGTATCAATTAGATACTTATGTCATTTTATCAGTGTTTATCCCTTGGTATTGAAGAGGTGAAAACCCTTGTTTGTAGCCCAAAGGTGGGACAGAATGAATCCTGGGTTTATTGTTGATGGATGAGAGTTACAGAAGCCATCAAACAGGACATGAGAAAGCTTTTAGGAAAGTTGAGGAGAAGTTGTGAAGATTAGCGGCCCATGTGGGTATGGGTTACTTTGGTGAGAAAGGAAACATAGGTTGTCTTTCTTCCCCATTAACTCATATTTTCTGCATTTATAGAGCAAAACTGGAATTCTGTATCAAGACCAGACACTTACGTTTTAAAGTGAAGGGCTGCACATTGAAAAGCTGCAATCGCTGAAGAAAGTCACATAGCTATTTCAGAGCTGGCAAAAATGCCTGCAAGTCAGACACTTTGAGAATACAATCTATTTAATTTATCTAAAAGGCTATTGGGAGTTAAATACCTTCACAGGAAGCAAATGCCAAAACTCTTAAAAAAACAATGAGAAATGTTTAACTAGCCTAGAACCTCATGCCAGACAAATTCAAGTAAGAAATTAGGCGCAGAGTTGTTGGCTGGGGTGTTTTTATTTTTTGTTACAAAACCCCCCCAAAATACACAACAAAACCAAACTTGATTTCACTTGTTTGTTTTCTGGGTTGTTGTTTTTTCAGCCAGGAAAGTCACACTAACAAATGAAGCACTGACTTCACCAGCTCTTAGCCTGTAAATCACAACTGGACATGTTTCTGGAGGGTGTGTGTTCATCAAACACAAATTATGCATTAGACCAAGCACCAGTTACATGGTTCAGTTTGGTTATCTCACAGAAGTGCATAGTGAGCTGGTGAAGGTCAGCAGCAGTGACCTTCCACTCGTTCCTCTGGCTTGTCCAGTAGCCCTTTTCCATCTGTGATAGACCTGGCACAGTCCCAGTCCAGAGAAATGAGAGTAAGTTCCTTTAGAGGTAGCTATGATGGATACATACTACCTGAGGGAATCTCCTGAGACTTGGGAAATATTTGACCAGCCATCCAGGGGCCAAAGAATTAGGCCAAGATCTTGGGGGGTAAGAGGGTGTGGGATTGGAGGGGGGGAATCTAAATGAAATAAAGAAAATTCTACAGAGATATGGGAAAAATGCCTTTCAAAGTGGAAACTGGAGGAGGAGTGGTATTAAATGTAGGAGCAATACTTAGGGGCTGAAGCTGGGGAGTCAGGGTGGAAGGAAGAGCTGGAGGGAAGTGAAAAACCAAGAAAGTAATTTTACAAAACATGCTGGAGTCACTGGCTCCTACAGCGGGGTAATTCAAGGCCAGGCATACATTATAGCTGGAGAAAGTAAATAATGGCAATAAAGCCATAATTCCTGCAGTAATTGGAAGTGGTGCACAGGAACTTATTTTCAATTTGGTGACTATGTGAGACTTTCGATAGCTATTAGGAGGATAATTAGGGGTGAAATGAACATTAAATCAATGCTTGCAAGCTAAAGCTCTATGTGTGTGTGTATGATCCTGTCTATTTTTGCTTTCACTCAAAAACAGGACAAAATTTTCCTCTCAAAAGCAATTTCTTTTTTCCTGCAAAAGTATACTCTGTCTCAATTTCTGCACTAACCCCATATTATTTTCTTTTCAAGGCATTTTTAAATTTTTTTCCTTTTCCCTTAATTTCTTATGGCTGCATTTGTGTAGGAAGGGAGCTCTGCTACAGGACAAAAGGAGACTAGGTCATGCTGGCAAGCTGAAATCTTATGGATAAATTACTTACTGATGCAAATCGGAGACCATCCAGGTCCAGACGGGTGCAAAGAAGGTCTTGGAGGCACGAAACCACTCATATGCATGATTCTGCTCAAAATCAGCTGTGGTTCTACTGCACTTGTGGATAGAGTTGTCTTTTACTGGGCAATTGTTTACCGTTAATGACCCCAGGCTCACCAAGTTTTCAAAACCCCCTTTCAGAGACCATCATCATCTGCTGCATATATTTCAATATTAGCTCCTCGCAGCATGCATTTAAAAGAAAGCACCTTATTATAACAAGCAGGGAAACTGGGTAACACAGAGGTGCCTGGCTAAATGGAGCAGCTGCTTTTAGCCTGAATAGCTGTTCAGTGTAAATAAGCCATGGCAGTTTTTCAATTGGGTTTGGAGCCGATGCAATAAGGCAAAAGAAGAACAAAACGAACTGGATAATTAAGGAAGGGGGTGGGGGGGGAAAGAAAAAAAAAAGAGAGAGGGAAAAGAGAAAAAATGAAAAGGGAGGGGAAAGAGAGTTGTGATCTGTGAAATATCACAGAATAAAACAAAATGTCCCTCTCGGGTGTTCATTTGAGCAGGGTGGAGTGCATTTCACCCCCCAAACCAATGGTCTAAAGAAGATGTCTGTGCTGTCAGGGCCTGATGAAGTGCTTCCAAGCCACAGGGCAGGGCTTCATGCTGCCTTCACATGGGGAAAGTTTTCTGCGCTTGTCTATGCAGCAACACACATTCTCTCGGATTAATTCCAGCTGTTCAGTGCCTCGCTGGCAGAGTTGTTATGTATTAGTAATGCTATCTGATTTGAGCAAATGGTCTCCCCTTGCACAGCTCGCTCTCTCACCGATGCTCTCCCTCCCACATACATAGATACACAAGCCTTGATTATCTTCTTTTCATCTTTTTTCTTTTCATATTTTTTTTTAACAAAAGAGGCCAGATTTCTCCCTAGCTGCTCTTCAAGGAAAGGGTTTAAAACTCACCTACCTTTCTCATTAACTCAAAATTCTCACTGGCTTCATGTGGAAATAGTGCTGGGAAAGGCTTTGTTGACAGCTTTGTCATTCACAAGCAGGAGACTGCAAGCACCTTCTGATGGTGTAAATCAGTAGTAACCCCACAATCAGGGGCTCTTCTAGATGGAAATCCAGATGAGACAAGAATGTATTGAGAGCACATAGCTGCAAAGCTTCCACCCTGATCCTTAATTTGCCAACCACCAGTTTACCTGGAACTGGTATGCTCAGAAATAGAATCACAGAATATACTGAGGAAGGGACCCATAAGGACCCTCAAGTCCAGCTCCTGGCTCCACACAGGGCCAGCCAAGTCAGAACATGGCACCAAGCACATCATCCAGATACTTCTTGACCACAGCCAAGCTCGGTGCTGTGACGACTTCCCTGGGGAACCTGTTCCAGTGCCAGACAACCCTCTCAGCAAAGAACCTTTTCCTAACATCCAACCTGACCCCTCCGGTCACAGCTACACTTTACATTTTACACATTACAGACACCTACACTTTACATTTCTTAGACATGCCATTTTAACTGCTTGCTACTTACCCAGGGGCCGAAGCAACCCCTTCTCCTTTCAGGATAGAACACTTCTTTAATGGTGGCACCTGGTGGGTCACATCATGGTCATTTCATTTCCATAACGGACATTGCACATGTCTGAAACTGCCTTGCTCTGAGAACATTTCAAATACTTGTGGTTTCAGCCACACACATGTGTGTGTGTGCACATACACACACACACACACACACAAGGATATTCCTGCCACAGCATCACTAGTATGACTCTCACCTCACCACCCTCCTTTCCCATGCATTCACAGAGGGAGAGGTGGATTGCAGTGACTCAATATCTTCCCAAACACTGAGCTAAAGCCTTCTGAGTTCCAGGCACAGCTTTACTGCCTGCAAAATGTATTATAGCAGTCATGCTTCTTTACATTGATACAGACACCTATGTATACATACGTGTTCTATACATAAGTGCTCTTCACCTGTGCTAATGTAGCAACAATATACACTAAATCTTATATCCATGTCCCAGAGCACTTTAAAACAAATTTTAGGAACCTGCATGTTAAACAAAGATGTAAATTTGAGGCACTTGCCACAAGGTATTCCTCAAGGTAGATTTCCAGACGGCTTTCTAGCTTCACTTCTGAGATTGTATCCGCTGCAAGCCACTGCTAGGACAAGGTGTTTGATTAATCAAGGAAAATACAATAAAATCCACTCAAAATCTAGTAAAAGGCACTAATTTTGGACATTGCAGAATCAATTTTTATCAAAGATAAACAGGGCATAAAGTTATAAGAAAGTGACAAAAAGGCAGTGCTCACCATTTCATTTATGTTGTCCTCGTTCCTTCACTCATCCTGCATTCTCAATTACTTCCTCCACCCAAAACTGCCAAAAGTCTGATAAAAAGTATGTTTGAAAACTGGTGAGAAATAAAGTAGAAAAGTGGGTAAATTAAGTGCAATGCCCTAGTTCCATGTCCTGTTACTTTTTTTCCCTCAGGCTTAGGAGGTCTACTTCGCTTCCACAAATTTTAGCAGTGACTGTGGTCAAATCAATTCAATGTGGACCCCCAAAGTAATTTAGAAGTCCTGTTACAGTTGACCTTCTAGTCATTGACTTCTTTGTGCCTCGGTTTCCCATGTACAGTGGGGATTCCTGTAACTGTATTCCATGCAACTGAACTTCCCAACTCTCCTGTTGGGGAATAGTCTACTGTGTAGCACAGTCCTCAGTCCAACATCCACTAGAAGCTCTGTAGCACTCGGTTTGGGGGAATTAAGAAATAGAAATAGTCTATTGTGGATTTATGGATGTTTGCTGTTCTCATGGTATCTAAGCTCTCTCACAGACCAGAGTCAGCAGCTTTAAGGCTGGAGGGCAAAACATCACCCAGTTCTATGTGTTGGGTCTTTATTATATCTGACTTCAGCAAACACTACGTTGAAATAAAAGCAGGCAGTAAAACTGTACTTGCACTACTGAGAGTTGCATTGCTCCGAGGGCAGCCATGTGTGGTTCACAGACACCTTAAGCAAGTTCTAACTTTTGGAACAGACAACTATCTCATATCAGACTTAAAATCCACCTCTGAATTTGTAAAGTAGCAACAAGCTGCTCAGGAAACCAGAAACATAGGATCATAACCATTGCGTAATGTAGCCGTATCCTGCCTGCTGCAAGCTCCTTCTGAAGACTCAGTTTGGAGTCAAGATAGCTTCAGGCCATGCTCAGAAAACTTATCATACTGTAGGGAATACAATAGAGGTGGTGGTGCTTTTGTGGGGGTTCCTGTGGCTCACATAGCTGTGACTTGCCAGCCATGTGGCTTTGGTTAACATTTAGGAGAACTCTCCAAAGTGAAAATAAAAAAAAGAAAAAAGCTCTAAAAACACATAATATTACTGAAGAGCTGCCCAGCTATTCTATCTTGTCTGTGTAACTGCTTTGGGTGACTGATCTCTCATTGTTTCAGTGTACACACGCCCCTCAGGAAAGTCAACTTGCACATTTTCTATCTGATGCTGGATCGGGCACTACAGCACACTGACTTGTTACTGAGGTTTCTCCGGTGCTGTGATTTGAGGTAACAGTTTGCCCACCCAGGCTATGAAGTCAAGTATATTTTCCCTAACCTCTTCCTATTCACAACCTTCATATCTCCATGTATTTTAATATAAATATCATTTATCTCTCTTGTCTGAGAGGTCTGGTCCATATTAACATGTTGGTAAGGTTCATCACTTAAGGGTCTGAATGCATTTTAACTTCGCCAGTGTGGGCAAGTTCTGTCTGTGGACAATGCCCGTATTCAGTAAGACTTTAAATTATGGATGTAAAATGGAATGAATTGCAATTGATGTTGATTGATTTAGCAGAACGGATGTTTGCAAGTTTATTTTCCTGGATCAGAGAGAAATAATCTTCTCCTGCCATAAGTATTAATATAAATTTTGTTCATAACTGATTTTGGACAGAGTGATTAGGAAGAAGTATTTGATCCTTGATCCATCAATAGATCTTTGTCTTCTTTGGAGCATATTATAAGGCCAGTCTGCTATTTAATTCTACAAGCATCCCTGTCACTCATTTCTCATGTCCCTTGTGAACAGTATCCTTTGGTTTCATTTCTGAGATACAGCTTTTGAGGAGATCTGTGCCAGAGAACTCGGTACCTCTGGTAAGAGCCAATGTACCTTAGTCCAGAAATGCATTTGAGCCAAAGGAATGGCTTATGGCAAAATTCAAATAAATAAATCAGCAGCTCTGCAGTAGGTGAGGAAAAAAATAAAAATACATTTCTGGAGAATAAAATAAGTTAATTGTGTGCCAGAAGAGTGAGGTGGCACTGCCTAAAGATGACAGGAGTAAAAACATTGATAAAACTACTAGCAAAATAAAGTGTTTCAACTTTGTGACATTGTATTTGTCCAGAAATAACTTACAATACCATAAAAGGAGGAAGCACAAAGAGAACTAAAGGTGAAGAGTAAAGATAAGAACGATTCATAAATTGAAAGATGATATTTTTTTTCTCCTTCTTCTTCTAAGGAATAATGCATCCAGTAATGTAACAAGTACTTCTTCAAGGGCACTGAAGTAGTGCTGCACTTTAGATATTGAAAATAGAAAAACCAAGAAGAATGTGGCCAAAATGGTTGAAGACAGGGGTAATAATATTTTATTTCTTTAGTAATTGCCATGTATTGAAGCTCAAATTGACTCTGAAGATGTACTCTTGGAAACAGGAACAAAGAATAAATAGAAGCAATCTACAGAAATGGGCTAGAGAGGAGTTTTCTCATAATCATAGGAAAAGGAGAATGAAAATAGGAGGAACGTAAGAACGTATCTCTCGCCTTCATTCTCTCTACCCAGGCACTGGGCACTTCCACCTCTTTTAAAGATAGAGCACAACTGTAAAAGGAAAAAAAGGTTGTTGAAGACAGTCATGAACTGATAGTCAAAACATATTTCATAGAGTAGATTATTTCTGTATTCATTGTAAGTGTATATTCTAGACAGATCTTTGCAAGAGGACAAAATATAAAATTGACACTTAGTGGATTGTGAGTAAAAAATGGTTTCAAACTTTGCAAAAGGAATGGATGCAGAATTATTTTTGAAAAATACTGAGGGAGAATCAATGCTTTTGTATTCAAGGCTTGGGTTAAGAGTCAAACTTCCAGGACTTAGCCCAACCTTTCCATATATATCTGTGCTGCATTGTCCAGACTCCTCTTCATCCTTCATGTTTTGGCTTCTGTAATGTCAAACAAGTTGTTCATGTTACCCTGTAGGGCTTTGGCATCTTAGAACTTGTCTTTTCAATATATTATAACACCCAATGCCCTGTAAGATCACTGTGGTTCATAATATCAAGAAGTATGATTTTATTAATGAGACAATGCAATTTATCCATTGCCTCAAGTAGGACCTGTGTTCTCTTGCTTTTTAATCTGTGAATTCCATAGATAAGCTTCAGGAGGTACAATGTGCTACGTAGGAAATAATAAGAAAAGCTTTTCAAAGACACAACCACCCATGTATCCTTATCAGCAAGTGGGAACAAAGCATTATCAAGTCAAGGGAGTATGAGTCCTGAGATGGTGCCACAAATACCGTGTCAGGATCACAAACAGAAAATAAGAGAACTGTTATCACTCTTGTGTGAGTCCAGTGTCCCCTGACTCACCAAAGCTCAAAGAAGACCTGACCTACTCCAGTTCATTTACATGAAAAACTCCATTTCCTTCCAGAAATAATTGTATAGAAATAGAAAACATAGTTTTTCCTAATTACCCATACAAACTTGAGGATACTAGTTTGATCACAAAATATTGGCATAGGGTTGAATCGTTCTCTTCTTCAAGAACTTAATAAAATAATGTGCATTTTGGCCCCTGGCAACAATTTCCTTTTGTATATGTGAAGTGTCAACATGATGGCATCAAGTCTTGTGTTTCCTTACCTCCCAAAAATATAATTTTCTTTTTTTTTTTATTGTTCCCTAGTACAGTACCCATGCTAGTGGGTACAAAATTCTTGTAGTGCTCTTCCAGAGAGAATTAGAAACCTTTATTTAGAAGTGTTGGTGAAGCGGTTGAAATAATTGAACATGTACGTTCAATGCCCTGCTCTGATAATATTTAGGGTTTTTTGAATAAAATCATGAGGTCCTGAAACACTGGATTAATTTGGGATTATTGCCTGAGAAATCGGGGCCAGGGAGGGTTGTGAGTAAAAATGTATATGTTCATTTCCAGTCTAATCAAGAATCATAGAGTGTTTGAGGTTGGAAGGGACCTTTAAAAACAAACTAGTTCAACCCCCCTGCAGTGAGCAGGGACACTTGTAACTAGATCAGGTTCCTGAGAGCTTTATCAAGTCTGACCTTGAATGTCTCCAGGGATGGGGTCTCCATCACCTCTCTGGGCAACCTGTGCCAGTGTCTCACCACCCTCATAGTGAAGAATTTCCTCCTAATGTCTAATCTAAATCTCCCCTGCACTAGTTTAAAACTATTGGCCCTCATCCTAATGCTACATGCCCTTACAGTCCCTTCCCAGCCTTCCTGTAGGTCTCTTTGGGTACCGGAAGGTGACTGTAAGATCTCCTCAGAGCCTTCTCTTCTTCAGGCAGAACAAGACAACTCTTTCAGCTTATTTTTGTAGAAGAGGTGTTCCAGCCCTCGGATCATCCTCGTGACCCTTCTCTGGACCCACTCCAAGAGGAGAATTTCTTGTCCTTTGTGTGCTAACGGCTCCAGAACTGGACTCAGTACTGAAGGAGGGGTATCACCAAGGCAAGGGGGGAGAATCACCTCTTTCAATCTGCTGGCCACACTTCTTTTGATGCAAGCTGGGATGCAATTGCCCTTCTGGGCTGTTCTCTATCACATCATCTGTATTCATGACGAGGATTTTCCTGACCCAAGTGCAGGACCTTGCACTTGTCCTTGTTGAACCTCATGAGGTTTGCACAGGCCCGCCACTCTAGCAGGTCCAGGTCCCTCTGGGTGATATCTCAGCCCTCTGGAATGTCAATGTTCAAGTTTGATAAAAATGCAACAGAGTTTATCAGTTAAAGATAAAAAACTAGAGGCAAAGGAAAGAAACCTCTTCTCCATCTTGCTGATGAAACAACCAAGTACATGAATGTCATCCATTTTGAGAAATATTTTTCATAGCCAGGTGACTTCCAAGATGCAAGTTTGAGATATGTATCACCAAAAGGATGTGTGAAAGAAGTGGCAGGACCTCTGCAAAAAACTAAATCAACATAGAATGGAGAGGGTAACTTGTGTGAATATTTATAAAAATTCAATTAGAAAATGTATTAGGGACAAAAAAAAAGTCATTCTTTGCTGTTTGTTATTAAATGTGCATACAGTGATGCCAGAAAGTATTTTCTAGGATATGTTAAAAACATTTTAAGTACAAAAATACGTATTAAAATATATAGTTCTATCCTGTGAGTGATATGAAGCAGAAGACGTATCCCATGGATAGTGAACAGAACAGTGATGGGCACCTGTTTTAGACAAAAACATGTCACTGTTACATAATCAAACATGTATAACTGATGTCCAGAGATCTAAAAGGAACTAGCTGATTGTCCTTCAAACTAGATTCTAACAAGGTTTTGAAAGTTGAGGAAATTTCCTGAAGATTAGATGATTGCCAGTAAAATCCCAGCATGTGAACGAAGTAGAAGAGATGACTCAGTAAACTGGTTAGTCAGATGTCAGTCTGGCCAAACTATTTGAACAGTTAATTCAGGACTCTGTCAACAAAGAATTAGAGGCTAAAAATATAATTAATGCTCATCAACATGTTTGTATGGAAAGTAGGTCTTGTCAAACAAACGTGTTATATTTTTTTGACAACATTACATGTCTGGTTGATAAAGACAATGCTGTTGACATAATATACTTGGATTTCTCCAATGAATTTGATTTAGTACCGTATGACATTTAGATTAAAACCCCCTACATTATATGGAATTAACAGGGCACACATTAGATGGATTAAAACTCCCTGTCTGACAGGTCTTGAAACAGAGTTTTTAATGGGGAGAAATCAATGAGTTGAGTTGCTGCTAATGCAGTCTCCAAGGGATTAAAGTCTTAATCCAGCTCTCTTCAGCATTTCTATCAATGAGACAAATCTTTGCCAGTAAAATCTGAAGATGCCACTATGTTGTTTAGATGACCAATAATGACTGTGGTAATGAGTCTTTGGAATTGCCTGACCAAAGGTTCAAAATTTAATAGAGTAACTTCATAAACCAAACAAAATGTGCAACACCCATTAACAGAAGCTATGAATCAAATTCATATGTTAGAAGACCCTGAAATGATTAAAAAAAAAAGCAATTGAAAGTTAATTTGAAGAGCAGGAAATATAAGGTGATGATTATATCAGCATAGAATTTTGGTTCTGATATTTGAGCAAATATGGTCTCAGAAAACACTAACAAGGAAATACTGGGGAAAATACATAATTCTCTTATAATTAAAGGAATAACAAACATTTTTCAAATTTCCAAACAAAATGACACTTAGAAACAGAAATGGCAATCTTTTCTTCTGGAAATGTCAACAAAAATATATTAGATATTTCCAAATGTTCTTTCAGCTCTTTGGGCCACAAAGATTTATATTGATTTTGACCACACTTCATGAATAACTCACATGCCTCTGGAACTGTGTTTTGTTATTTGGGTTGTTTTTTTCCCTAATGAATGTACTCATTCAGAAAACACAAAAACCAAAACCCAATCATTCATCTCAATTCATTACTCAGCATTGGTGGAAAGGCTACTAAATTTGTTGTAGTTGCTTGAAATAAAATGGAGTAAGAATTAAAAGAGTCTATGCAGATGGATGTCAAGTATTGCTAGTTTGTATTTTGGGGAAAAGAGATGTTTCTGTGTAATATTGAGCACTATGGATGAGCGCTGACCTATGGAAAATTTGTATAGAAGGGGGCTGGGAAGAAATGGTTATTTTAATTTTCCAGACACAAGTGTAAGAGTGTTCAAGAGCTAAAACTAAGAGAAATTCAAACTTGAAATTACATCTGATTTTCTACTAGTGGCAGTTGCAGCCAACATGGCAGATTCCCTGTTATTTGGAATGATTAAGGCAAGACTGAGTGCCTTTCTGAAAATCCACATTCAGGAAAAAAAATAATCAGACAACAGACTGTATATACAATAGATCATCATTGCCTGCCTTTCTATCCATAGAAGATAGAAAATCAAATCAAATCAAACTAAATCAATCTTATCCTTAAAAAAAAAAGGAAAAAATCCTCTTGGAATTGATGGACCTTTTATAAAAAGGTTTGAATTTCATCTTTCATAATTATACTCTGAAGTCATCTTCAGATAATGCAGAATGCTTCAGATTTCTTCTTAAAGATTAAATAGACTAATTCCTAACTGAACCTCTGAAACTCCCTCTAGAGCCTCACTGATGTTAAATTATTTTTTCTCTCCCAAAGGCTGGGGCAAACCCCCTCTTTCTGCCTGTCACACCCATGCAAATGATGCTCTGCCACCACACAGTCCCCTCCAACCTCAGAGCACTCCTCCGCATTTACTTTATCTCTTATTCTTGGGCACTGCCTGTGTTTAATTCCAAGTCATTTTTCTAAATGTATCCATGAGCACATGCACTATGCATCCAATTTGGTCATCTTATTATGCATGCCCAATGCATTTGTATACATTCCTTTGAACTTGGATCCCAGCATGCGGCTCATTACTTCACTCTCCCTGTGCCTGACACGTTAACTTATTTTCTTATTCTGTAAGTCAGTATGTTATGTTGATAGAAAGTGATCTACTGAAACGTGGCTTTTTCTTTTCTTTTTTTTTCTTTTTTTTCTGTTTCTTTTTATTTTTTTATTTCTTTCCTTTCTGTTTTTAAACACGAGACATTGTAATGTAGAAGGATCTGGACATGTTGCACTACCCTGTTCCAATATTCTTTCAAAACTAAGTGCTGCTGCTACCATCTGAAAGCATGTTGTGAATATTTGGCAGGTACTTTTTTTTTCTTCTTTTCCCTATTGTATACATGGTGAATTGTGGACTTGGAGGATGACATCCTTGACAGATAAAACTCCCATCAGAGTCCATGTCTTGTATTAATACACAGTGATGTTTTGATACAATTCTTAGGAGAACCTGTGAGAAAGAATTTTTAATGTAAACTACAGACAAATTTAGAATGACAATTGACAAAATAAATCTTAATTCGGTATAGATTTAAATACCTATGTATTCCCATAAATCAGAGAAGTGAGGTGTTTTTCTGCCCTGTCCCTGTCTTCATAGTGCCATATAAATTAGTGTGTTCTGGTGAAAATCAAGACAATTTTGTTAGCCAGTTCTAATTCTTCCCTTTTGATGGTATTTTATACTGTTCTATGGCTGTTAGCAGCTTGGGTTGTCCAACTGCAAAATAAAAATTCAAACAGCAAGACAGAGGCAAGTTGTTGTTTTTGAAAAGTCCTGAAATGTCTAGGGAAAAGATCAGATCTGAAAGTTCTTGAGAAAATTTGAATTTAAAGAGCAGGGGCATTTGATGGGATGGGTTAATTTTTTTGTTTAGTGTGGTTTCTTTCTTCTTTTTCTTCCAAAACCTGCCAGAGCCAGTTTTATGACATAGGAAGTAATTTCACATCTGCAGCGGACATGCTGTCATCTTCCAGTGATGCTTCCATCTTAGTGAGGGCTCTGAGGCCAAATTTTACTGCTGCTGCTGTTCCTGTTTGGTGGTTTCCATTCTAGGCTAAATAATTTCCTAAAAACTGAACTCACCACCAGTTCATAAAAAGAGGCTCATGGTGCCTGACAGAATATTTTTCCAAGTGAACAAAACATTCCCTTATAGATGAGCATATCCCCTTCTGAGCATCTGAGATGAACCCTGCACCCCTGTCTCCCAGCCACAGCATTTGCAACACACTTTGGCTGTGGGCTACACTGTATGGGAATGGTGGAGATGCCAACCATTGGAGGCAGCAATAATGGAAACCTCTTCAGATAGCCAAGTTCACTCATGATTTAATTGACTCTTTCCATTCACCATCCAGTGTGTGATCTGGATTGGGCATAGCCAATTCTGTTTGGTGTAACTTTGTTCTAGTCATTAGTCTTGTTCAGTTTAACTAGCAATTTCCTACATCAAACAGTTGATCTCAACCATTCACTTTGCTTTCTGTCCTCAGTTGGACTGATGCAGGGCATTGGAAAGTAAGGCAAGGCTGAGCAAGAGCCTAATACAAGGCTCTGCTGTGATTACTGAAATTAACTGGAACTCCTCCTTTCACAGCAAGATCTCATTCAAAAAAAAAGAAAAATATTTTTTTCCATTAATTACCCAGGAGAGCAGAGTCTGTATGAGTTAGGCACGAAAATTTCCCACTGAAATCAATAAGTGGTTTTGAGAGGTGGGGAAAATTTACCCAGTAGCCAGCCCAACATACGTATGATTGCTAGGATATGTGTGTGTCTTTCTGCTAGCACTCTTGTGTGGTTTTTGGTTTCTTTTTGCTTTTTTTCCCCAGCAAGGACAAGGTTCATCACATGGTACCATGTGTGCTGTGTTACATAACGATGGTTCACCCCCCAGAGACAGCATAGGATTGGAAATGATGAAAAGGGTATGCCAAGTTAACCAACACTGTGCATGCATTATAATGTGGCTGCGAGTTTCCAAATAGATACCTGGGAAAAAAAAAAAGAAGATAGTATGATAAATGCATGTTGATTTATTGAACAAGTTGTCCAGCCTATGTGTAAAATCTTTGTGACAGCCGAGTACATCATGGCATCCTGCAGCTATCCCTTGGCTTGCTCATCACCTACTGGGAAATGCACCGTCCTTGTTCATTACTGCCTCCTCTTTCCAGAGGTATACATTTGCAAGTTGTCTTCCTTTTGTAAGAAAAGTCAGGCATAAAATTCTTTGTCAGGTTTATTCCCTTGAATATAACTTAATATATTCTTCCTTTGCACATGCTCTGAGCTGTTTTCTCTCCTCTGTGCATCGCAGCAGCTGCGTCCAGGCATTCAAAACTTTCAAGTTGGGAATGTATCTTTTTCTGATAATGGGTTTCTTTGCAGGCTGAATAAGGATGCTGTGGGCTGTAAACACGGTATTGCCAAAAAAAAATGTTGCCTGCTCTATAAAGGGCCTTCTCATAGCAAAATAGGTGTCCTTGTCCAAACTCATCTGATTTGCTTCACATGACCAAGGGCATGCTAAGGGCAATTAAGCAGTCAAACTTTAGCATTGGTGGGGACTTCCAGATCTGCTGAGAGCTTTGTAAAAAGTTATTTAATTCAAAAATGAGATTTGGGGGGCGGGAGGGGGAGCAAACGCGGCTTTCAGCCAGATGGAAATGTATTTTAGAAATGTCTGTTTGTGACAATATTTTCCCAGTTTTCATCAGTTTTCATCATCTGTTGAGTTTATTTGTTGTTTGAAAACCTTTGAAACAAAATGTTTTCACAGATGTGAAAAGTTTCCATCTTTAGTTTTCCTTGCCTTTCAAAATTAAAAAAAAAAAGTCCATTCTTCCTGCTGGAATATGTATGTTTTCCTGCTCCTTAAATCACTTCCACTGAACCCAGCTCATGATGGGTTCAGGGAACAAGTTCATTCCTATCACAGGAAACTGAAGAGGAGGAGATTATTGGAGAAAAAGATAAAAAAAAAGAGAGAGAACATGACTGTAATACTGTCATAAACTAAGCAGAAAATCAATCTGTTTGCCCACCACTACTTACCACATCTTCAACCACCCGCTTTCCAGGCCTCACAGGCTGTACTGTGTGAGTTGCCTTACTAGCAGCCACTAGATGACTCTTGATGTTAGGCAAGTCTAAAAATTATCAAAACCCTATCAAACTCCTCCTGCCCCAGGCGGATACACGGGCACCGCTGGACACTGTAGGGAGCATAATAAGTGCAGTATTGTAAATATCACTGTTGCAGTTTACCTGCATTTTAGCACAGAGCTCCTCAAGATGATTAAGGGCCTGGAACATCTCCCGTATGAGGAAAGGCTGAGTGAGCTGGGGCTGTTCAACCTGGAGAAAAGAAGACTGAGGGGGGACCTAATTAATGTTTATAAATATCTTAAGTATGGGATGCAGGGGGACTACCTTTTCAGTAGCCTGTGGAGATAGGACAAGGGGCAATGGCTGCAAATGGAGCACAGGTTGTTCTGCACCAACATGTGGAAGAACTTTTACCCAGTGAGGGTGACAAAGCCCTGGGACAGGCTGCCCAGGGGGTGTGGAGTCTCCTTCTCTGGAGAGATTCAAGACTCGTCTGGACGCCTATCTGTGCAATATGAGCTGGGGAGCTGCTTTGGCAGGGGGGTTGGACCCGATGATCTCTCGAGGTCCCTTCCAACCCCTACATTTCTGTGATTCTGTGATTCTGTGATTCATGAAGATCTCCTACTGAAGAGCAGGATGTTTTCCATATACCAAGGATCGTGCCTGGAGTGATGCTCTCAACATGGACTAGTGATGGTTGCAAAGACAGAAAAATATTTGCATTTTATAGATGTGTCTCAATTGCCCGTGAAAGGTGCAGGAACTCAAACACCAGACCACAGCAGACAATTCATTTAACTGCTTCACCACTGTTGAAGTGATGACTGATGCTTCAACAGGGAATCCAGATTTGTTCCAGGCAAGGTAAAAGCAACAAGTCAAATCTTTAAGTTCAAAACAAAGATGCTTCTTGAGTAGGCTTGGCTTTTGCTTCACACAGTTGCAACAGAAGGATTTATGACAACATGGCTGCAGCAATGATCAGAGTTTCAACTCATATTGCAATTTCTAGAATGATAACATTTATATTCCTACAAGAAGGTACCTTATTTTTTCAAATTATTTCTAGTGCAGCTGGTTATCTAGTGAGGATTTTTTATCTGTGTTTTGCGTACAGAATTTCTTCTTCATAATCCATAATTCCTGTGTTGAGAGACAGGTAGAAGACATGTCAGACTCATCTTCCTTCTACTACTGTACATATTTATACTCTGTTCTCTGTGTGGTTCTGCCCAGAGGAAAGGCAGCATTTTGTTTTCATCAGGAATGCTGTGAAGTCTGTGAAGACGACACCATCGAAGCTTCTCTATACCACTTGTAGACAGTACCAAACTGAGTCATGAAGTAGATGCTTCGGAAGGGAGATACATCCCGCAGGAAGAACTTCAAGGGCTGGAAGAGTAGAATAAAACAACCTTATGAAGTTCAGCAAGGGCACGTGTAAGGTCTTGTACCTAGGAAAACATAATCCAGGAGTGTAGCATGCCCTGGGATCCACCTGGCTGGGGAGCAGCTCTGTAGAAAGGGATCTTGGGGTTCTGGTTGACAGGACGTTCAGTAGCAGTGAACAGTGTGCTGCAGCAGCAAAGCAAGCCAACTGGATGTTGTGTCTCGTCAAGAAGGGCATCACCAGCAGAGATAAAGAAGTCATTATCCCTGCCGTGGTTTTGCCCCAGGTGAGAGCTGAGCACCATGCAGTCGCTTGTTCTTTAAAAGGAAAGAAGGGGGGGAAGTTGGGGGGGAAGGGAAGGGAAGGGAAGGGAAGGGAAGGGAAGGGAAGGGAAGGGAAGGGAAGGGAAGGGAAGGGAAGGGAAGGGAAGGGAAGGGAAGGGAAGGGAAGGGAAGGGAAGGGAAGGGAAGGGAAGGGAAGGGAAGGGAAGGGAAGGGAAGGGAAGGGAAGGGAAGGGAAGGGAAGGGAAGGGAAGGGAAGGGAAGGGAAGGGAAGGGAAGGGAAGGGAAGGGAAGGGAAGGGAAGGGAAGGGAAGGGAAGGGAAGGGAAGGGAAAAAAACCCCAAAACCAAGAAACCAAAAACCCCACAGGTTGGGATAAGGATAGTTTACTAGAATAGCAGAAAGATAGTTATAACAATGCGAACAGGACTTTATAGCAAAAAAGTATATGAACCTGGTGACACACAATGCAGTTTCTCACCAAACCACAACCATACAGCTCAGAGCCGTCCTGAAAAAATGGACCATCCCTAAAAACCTAAAGCTGCCTGCTCCTCCTCCCACCAGCCCCCCTTTATACTGAGCATGACGTAATTGGCATGGAATACCCCCTTTGGCCAATTCGGGTCACCTGTCCTGGCTGCGTCCCCTCCTTTCTCATTAGTAAGGAAATATGATCAACTGAAAAAGTCCTTGATGGCTTGGCAACAACTAGAAACATCAGGGTGCTATCAGCACTACTCCAATCCTGACTCTCAAACACAGCATTCTATCCACTATTAGAAAAGAAATGAACTCCGTCCTAACCAAAACCAGGACAATCCCACTCTACTCAGCACTTGTCAGGTCACATCTGGAATATTGTGGAATAGAGTTTTAATCCCCACTATACAAAGAAGATGTGGACAGGCTGGAGAAGGGCACCAGGATGATCCAAGAACTGAAAGCCTGTCATATGAGGAAAGGCCAAAAGAAATGGGTTTGTTCAGCCTTGAGAAAAGAAGGCTTAGGGAAGACCTTGCCACCATGTTCCAGTACTCAAAGGGAGACTCCTACAAATATGGAGACTCCTAAGAAGATGGAGACTCCCTTTTTGCAAGGAGTCACAAGGAAAAGAGAAGGGGTAATGGCTATAAGTTACAGGGAGATTCTGATTGCACACTAGAGGAAAACTTTTCACAGTGAGAAAAATCAGCTGGTGGAATGATCTACCCAGGAAAGTGGTGGATTCTGCAACACTAGACAATTTTATGATTCATCTGGACCAGGTGATGGGCCATCTTTTAGCAATGCTTTTGTCTAGACAGAGAATTTGCCAGCAAAGGTTGGACTAGATGATCCTTGAGGTCCCTTCCAACCTGGTATTCTATGATTTGTTATATCATCAGTGTCTTAATTAAATTGCCTGTTGATATACATTTGAAATTTCCTTCCTATCTGGGCTTCACCTAGTGCTTTAGAAAAATACGGTTTTCTTACTGGTCCCACATTATATCAGCCAGCTCTGTGAGGCTCTCTCAGCTATCCTGGGACATGTAAGACAGTACTGGGCACCAGAGGAGCCTGGAGGTCTAACTGGTGCTGTTAGTAGAGCCTAGAGAGCTGGTCCTCTCCACCTGCATTGGGCTGTAGTGAAAAGCTCACTGTATTTTATTCTTTAAACTGCTAAATCCCCAAGTCCAGATCTCTCTTCCACCCCACCGTCCCTGTTCCTGCATTCATGACCAAGGCTGAATCAAATGATGGAAGCTAGGCTACATTTGTAATGGGATTAATGGGGGTTTTTAATGGATAATTTATGGCTGATCAAATGCATTCGGATGGGATGCTGAACCAAAATGTTCTATCAGACATATTTAAAGGAAAATAATAATGACAAAAAACTTTCATTTCCATTTATAATCTACCTTTGCTTGACCTTAATTCAGTTAGTTTATGCAATATTCATACCAGCAAAAAATCTTTCTCATATCTTTTTTTAAATAGTTCCACTGTGAGCTTGAGTGGATAGTAAAAGGAAATAGTAATAATGAATAGAGTCTTCTGAAATATTCATAGGAAAATTCAAAGGGCTCAGAATCTGATCTTTTTCCATTGCTCTAATTTTGCAAAATTGTTCTGGTTTGGAGGAATTTCCTATTATATATCACAATTTTTTCATTCAAAAAATAAGACAACTTTCATTCTCAACTTGTTTCTTTGTGTTTAATTTGACCATGACCAGTTTCCACATCACAAAGTAATAAGCATGACTCTGAGCACATAATGTTTTATTTCATGGTAAAGCCATAAAAACAACTATTCTGGGGATGCAGAATTTACCAGTCTGAAATTACAGTTTAGGAATATGCCTATTTCTATTTAAAAAATAAAATAAAATAGTGCCATGTAAAACCTACAGCTTGCAAAGTCCTTACAAACACACTGCAAATACTTTGGCTTATATAGAACCTAACTAAATTTTCATCTTCTCTGTTATTCGTGCAATACTTAAGTGTTATCCTCAACTTTATTTACATGATTGCAGCCTAGATGAAGTTTATGAAAATGAGAAAGTTTACATCAACTGAAAGTCTGGCCCTGAGCCTTTGATAAACACTGTATATTCCTCAGTTAACACAATCTTTACTGTACTGGTATTTAGAGCTTGGTTATGACCACAATGCTGAGCATGGCCAACTCCATGAGAAGTAAACAGTTTGCAAGGCAGATACTTTTCTATTTTGCCAAGAAAGTGTTCAAAACAGTGGTGGTTGTTATCATTAAGTCAGTCATCATCCACTGTGGATACAGAGCTAAAAATCTTATTTTCTCATCATCTCCCTATGTTACAAGCTGGGAGAACTCTGCACTGTCCCTCTGTCAGTCTCCCTAAAACTTCTGCTGACTTTAGACAAAAAAAATATAAAAAGAAAAAACCAATCAGTGTGCTTCAAGGAAAATAAAATTCCTAAATAAACCCCCCATAAATTAAAAGGTGAAAATCATGACCTGGATAAATAAAACAGTTATCTGAATTAGTGCCCATGTTGGGGTAGAAGATAGCAGACCCCAATGACTAAGCAGCGGGCATTCCCATGCTCATGTTGACACATGGTCATGTCATTCCTCTTTAACTGGGCACCCCAGGACCTGGCTTCTATATGGGGAAGGGGGCCTCTGGAAATGTGTGAGAAGATGAATTATGAATAGGTAGGGGAAATTTAGGGGATAATCTACCTGACTCCATAGGAAACTGAACTCATGCTGCTCATGAAACAAGTTTTTGGTCAAAACTTTCTGCAAGAGGAAATAGTAATCCCCCCCAGTCCTGCTCCCCAGGGGGAGGCCAGGGAGGATCCTGCCCAGCTCGTTACATCTCAGCCATCAGAGCCCTGGGAAAAAGAGACTTTGTATTGATTCTTGCAGATTTTTAATTAAAGTGTTTATCATTCCACAGGAGATGTACATTGAGGGGATTTTTAAAAAAAAAAAAATTATTCTTATTTATTTTTCTTTGGTGCTTCCTCTCTTGTGAATAGCACCACTTCAAATGAAACACAGTTCCCACCTTGGTCAAACACACAGGAATTTTGTTGGAAACAAAGCATCTGAAGTTGTTTCCGTCTTATTTCTTTCTCTGTAAATGGTTTGCCCATACACTTTAGGAAGGCAATCTCTTTCATGTCGCATAGCACATCCTCACTGGCAGTTACAGTGTCTGCACTTTATTAGAGCATTTTTTCCCCCTAGATATAATGGCACCAATTAAATTACCTTGCAGCCTGACCTTAATCTGGCAGGAATGATTATTCCATGAAACAGTTAGGGCTCTAATTGACATGAAGTGCCTGCAAAATATGTCTTTTGCAGCAGACCCTGTCAAAGTCACATTGATATGCTAATACCTATAGCTGGCAGAATCACTTCATAAAGAGAGACATTGAAAATTGAATTATTTCAATTTCAGTACCTAGGAATCTAGTGATCTGTCTGTATATGTAACTAAGTAGGTGCAGTACTTTATATGGGTAAACAGCTGTACTAGGGCGTTGCTATGGAAACTGCTTGACTCATGACAATTGTGTTAGTGATGAAGTCATTAGTGGTGTGAAATGTACTTTGAGGTTGTCAAGTGTACACTCCAGGAATATTTCAACAGTATTAGTGGAGCCTTTTCATTTGCATAATTTAGGCTTTCACATATGATCTCGTTATGGTGCAGGGAGATGGCATGCCACAGCTATGGCGTGGCTGTGCTCAACACAGGAGGATTGCCTGTGTGCGGATCTACAGTGAAGTACAATCAGTTCCTGCAAGCAGAGAAAAGCTCCCTTTATAACTGAACCTTCCTTTCCTTTCCTAGATTTTTTTTCTTTTTTAATAAAAAAAAAAAATGTTTTGAGGCATAGCAGCATTCAGAGGATGAACTGCTTAAACTTCTGTGGTGCCAACTTGACTTTGAAGGTCCAGACCTCTGTTGTTTCTTTTTTCTACAATGGCTCTGGATTTACTCCAGAGAAACCACAAGTAGGTTCAGGATCATAGGAGGCTACATTTTCCTCATCTTAGGTTTTCACTATTTATCACAGTTAGTATGACGTCCTGTGCTATAAAGCTGAATGATGAATCCCAGGACTTTCCTTGGAGTTGCATGTCCTTTCTTCTAGTTCTAAGTATTTCAAACTACAGAAAGCACTATTTTTTCTGCTGGCAGGGGAATACATGGAGGACCTTAGCTGGTCTTTGACAAGCTATCTGAAGGGACTCCTCTAGTCTTGATGTACCTTCTGTCAGTAGGGTGCTGGCTGATGCTTCGATGTTTATTCCTTTACACATTCTGCCCTTCTTGTGGGCTGTCCCCGACCAGTCAGTCAGGGAGGGAGCACGGCTCTCAGCTCTGCTTGCTGGCAACACACCGTCCCTGCCATGGCAGTTACCTATCAGGACCATTTCCAAAGAAACACTAATGGTCCCCTGGCTGATGTAACTTGAAATTCACTTGCCAAAAAATTGAACGGGAAAGAGTACCTACTTAGTCTGCATGTACACGCAGAAGTGTACACACACAGATGCAAAAGATGTCACTAGTAGCAGGAGATCAATGCAAGAGCTCCAGATTGTCACCAAGATAAGTCAGCAGCCTGCTAATACCAGACCTCATGAGTTGATCTTATTTCTTTACAGTGTCTGATCTATTGAAATGCAATCTAATGCTGTATGTTCACTCTATATGTTCAGCCTAATACTGTATAATCACCAGCCTCTTATGTATTAATTACAGCTTAGCTTTACTATCGGGATGAGCAGAAAAGTAAGCATGAAATCAAAGCTGGATTTGATTAGCATACTTTGACAGGATCTTTGCTAGTCAAGGGTATCTCTAATATTGTATTTAAAGTGTGTGCATCTCAGTGTGAGGTGGAGGAAGAGACATTTTATCAGACTCTGGTAGCATAATAACAAACTACAGCAAATCATTACCAGTTTGAAGAGACCTGAGCTATCCACAGAGCTGGCTGGAGGGCCGGGCTCAGAGAGTGGTAGTAAATGGAGTTAAATCCAGCTGGCGACCGGTCACGAGTGGTGTTCCCCAGGGGTCGGTGCTGGGGCCTGTCCTCTTCAATATCTTTGTTGATGACCTAGATGAGGGCATTGAGTGCACCCTCAGTAAGTTTGCAGATGACACTAAATTGGCTGGGAGTGTGGATCTGCCTGGGGGTAGCGAGGCCCTACAGAGGGATCTGGACAGGCTGGAGAGTTGGGCTGAAGCCAATGGCATGAGGTTCAACAAGAGCAAATGCCGAGTCCTGCACTTTGGCCACAACAACCCCAGGCAGCGCTATAGGCTTGGGGCGGAGTGGCTGGAGGACTGTGTGGAGGAAATGGACCTGGGGGTACTGATTGATGCACGGCTGAACATGAGCCGACAGTGTGCGCGGGTGGCCAAGAAGGCCAACGGCATCCTGGCTTGCATCAAAAATAGTGTTACTAGTAGGAGCAGGGAGGTAATTGTCCCCCTGTACTCAGCACTTGTGAGGCCGCATCTCGAGTACTGTGTTCAGTTTTGGGCCCCTCACTACAGGAAAGACATTGAGGCTCTGGAACGCGTTCAGAGGAGGGCTACTAAGCTGGTGAGGGGTCTGGAACACAGGCCTTATGAGGAGCGTCTGAGGAAGCTGGGATTGTTCAGCCTGGAGAAGAGGAGGCTTAGGGGAGACCTTATAGCTCTCTATAACTTCCTGAAGGGAGGTTGTAGTGAGCTGGGGGTCGGCCTCTTCTCCCATGTAGGCAGTGACAGAACTAGAGGGAATGGTAGCAAGCTGCGCCAGGGGAGATTCAGGCTCGACATTAGGAAGCACTACTTCTCAGAAAGGGTAGTCAGGCACTGGAATGCACTGCCCAGGGAGGTGGTGGAGTCACCAACCCTGGGGGTGTTCAAGGAAAGACTGGATGTTGTATTGAGGGATATGGTTTAGTGGGAGCTAGTAGTAATAGGTGAATGGTTGGACTGGATGATCTTCTAGGTCTTTTCCAACCTTGATAATTCTGTGATTCTGTGATTCTGTGATTCAATGGCTTTCTGAATCAATTTGTTTTCCTGTCCTGTGTACTCTGTTCTAGATGAAAACAAACAAATAAACAAACAAACCCCAAAAACCCAGAAAAACCCACTTGCTTCTCCACTTAGAAACAAGGTGGGTTTTGTTTTTTAATGATGACAAAAAAATTCATCTTTCTTCTTCTTTCTGGTATTTTTGGATGATCTGTTGGTGTTAGTAGTCCAATGTGAAACTGAACAGGACAAGCAGATGAGATTCCTAGTTTGACACAACCACTCCATATTAAGGAAAAAAATGTATTTCATGTCAAAATACTGCATTTTTTCCAAACCTAGTTCATGGAGTGCATGGAGTACATGCTTAGTGGGTTTGGGTGTTTTTCCTAATCCTCTCACCACTTAACATTTTGGACTGGACAAGATAGAAGATTTTGCATGGACAGTTCCTAAATTAGCTTCCTTTCATTGCAATATGGAAAAGCTGCAAGGACACCCAGAGAGCTGGCTGAAGAAATTAAAAAATTCTTCATGATAAGCTGTCAACAAAAAAAAAAGGTGCAATTTTGACATTATTTCTTCCATGATTCCTCCATATGCTTTCTGCCACAAACTGGAGGCAGAAATTTTTGAGTTAGTCTTCAGAGCCCTATACAGACACAAGCAGTTAGCTCGATTTAAGACCGTGAGCTAGATGTTTTGGTACAGGAAGGCCACACATCATCCCTAAAGGCAGTTTAACCTTGAGAACTGCTGCGTTGGGCTGCGTGGTTTACAGAGAGCTACTATGAATGGCCAGGCTCCAAATGCACTGTGATGAGAGTCAGATCCTAGCAGTCCATCGTGCCAACACACTCACAGAAGCAGGGAAGGAGTCCAAGCTATCAAGACCCCATCATTAGGATAAAACGGTCAGGAGATTGAACAGGCACCGCCCTGGCCCAAAAGTGGCTATAATCCATATTTATCTTCTCTGCATTTGAAATTGCTTTGGATATGCCTTAGTCCATGGACAACAGTTTATGTCTGAGTCGTGGCTGGTCCTAATAAAGTTTTCATTATGTAAGGAAGTATATGTAAAACAAAAAAGTTTTCTTAGCTCTCAATTTCTTCAAAACAAGACAGGCCCATAATCGCTGCTTGTGCAGCGCCTGGCTGCTGAAGTTCCTCATCATGGTAAAGCAGATTCATTTACTTTTTGGGTTGTAGCCTGGACTGGGGAATTAGAAGAAAATAAATTTAAAAAAAAAAATAGGTTAGAACATCTTCTACTGTCAATCTGTCCTTTCAGAGGAATTGAGCGAGATGTCAGAGGCATTTTTTCCACCACAGAATCCTGTGAAAATCTCTGATGTAAACCAACTCAGTGCTAATTTTGTGTAGCTAAGGTACCTGATGTGAAATGAACCCGTACTCAGCAGTGGTTGCGCCTTACACAGATGCGTTGGGGTCTGCCCCAGCTTCTTGCTGGCACAGGTTCACTCAGGAAATGGGATCCTTCAGGTCACATTTTTGCCTTAGAGTTGCAACTGCAAACTCATGCACCCAGCCAAAGCCTTTCTCGCTTTCTGGAATGGAGCTCAGTGGCAGGGGGGATTTAGGGACTTTGGCTCTCCTATCTATAATTGACATTTCTTGCAAAAGCTTTATAACATTTTAATTCATTCTTGCCGAGATACACTGATGGGGTTTTTTTTCAAGCAATTTGGCTTGGGTTTAGTGCAGCAAAGAGGGGAGGCAATGTGTAAAAGGGAGAGATACGCTGCGTTGCGATGGGCAAATAAAGGAAGCACTCCAAACTAAAGACTTCAGGCAGGTATGAAATGACACTTCTGGCAGGCTTTTTTAGGCTTCCTCATCAATGAAAGTCTGATGGGTGAGTGGAAGTGAGCAGAGAGAAGCTTGATCATCTTTGTTCAGTCCTCCAGAGGACAGCTCCCTGCAGCACTGATGTGGTTTTTTTTTCCCTAGAAGAAGCAGCAGCAGAATGTTAACAAGCTTCATTTTCTGTTCCCAACAACTAGGAAGCGACCTTTGACCGCTTCCCTGGCTGTTTGTGTTCTTGATGCTGATAGAGCCAGATTTTCACAAGACAGACCTGGGTAATTTTCATGGCAGGCACACTGTTGCAAACCAATTAGCAAGCCAGCTTGATAGGGTAAGGTTGCGGAGATGCCCATGGCTACTTTAATAAAGTTGCTTGTGTATCAGTATGATACTATTGATTTTTCTGCCTTTGGACCAAAAGACTAAAGTTCAAGCTCTGTAGCAGATAAAGTGAAAACCGTGGAGATACCATACCATGTATACTAATTTAACCTTTTTTGGGGAAAAAAAGAAAGAAAAAAAAATTACATACAGGCTTCCTATTGCTTTTGTACACACTATTTAACATTAATGCAAATAAAACTGTGGCTGCACTGATGATTCTTCTGGCATAAAGGTCACCATGTACTACAGACCAAGTCACCAGCAGAGAGCTAGGCACTTTGCAGAGTCATGTGGGAAAGCATGATTCCCACATGCAGAGGTAGACTGGGCAGGCATCAGAGGCAAAGGGATGTTGGAATCATGACAGAAGTGAAACTGAGGGCCCCTGTGCAAGCTACCACTGTTTAATGAGTTCCTGCCCATCAGTTAATCCAGAATAGACATGGAGTAGGCTCTTAACCCAGAGAGGTATGTTGAAGCCACTTTGCCACCTTCTTGCCTTAAATCTCTTGGAGGTACTCAACACTCCGTTGCAGGAATTGTATTACAAGGAGAGTAATCCCAGATGAATAGGATGGAGAGACTGTGTTGTATCATTGCCATTTAATGATTTGCTGGAAAAACAACTGGAAGTTGTCACTAGCTGAGCAAAGGTCAGGAGAGCATAAAATGCAAGAGACTTCTCCCCTGTGTCAGCCAGCAGCACCCTGAAGCATGGACAAGGTTGGACATTGTTTCTGGTTCTGGGTTTCTGTGTCAGCTCCATGAGGAGTCTATTTCTGCCTATCCACAGGCCATTCAGTCCCACCAACCCCAAACGCTCACAAGTCATGAGCCAGACTCCACAGATTTTGAGAAAGGTGGAGAGATCAATAACAAGGGATTATATTTTCTTTGCCTTCTATAGGATTGGAGGTTTTAAGACAGCTCTTTGTCTTCATCTTTCATCTCCTTTCATGAACACAAAATTTACAATATATCTTAAAGAGAGAGAGAAAGAAAAGAAGAGACAGGAGATTTGCTGTGATGTAGTATTTTCATGACAGTTTGTGGGCTCCCTCCCAAAACAGGCTGAACCCCAAACCACATTTTCTTTCACTTTTCAGTTGCAGGAATCCAAAAAGATGCTTGCTTTGGACAAACAAGAACATATTTTTCTTTAATGCAACCCATTTATTTTTTATTCTGCTGTCTGAAAACTCACTTGCCTGAGATCTTTTCCAAGGAAGTGAATTAATCCTGTGTTCTAATGAGTGTTCCAGTAGGTAACTGGTTGGCAAACTGCCTGTTTTATAATCTGAAATGTACAGTGTGCAGTGCTTAATGCCATTAATAATAATCATGAACTCTGTGGATTTGGGTAATTCCTATAAGATATTGGTTCCATAAACAAAAGTCAAATTGGCAGCTGCCGAATAATCCTGCTTATTTCATTCCACTTTGTGGCTGTTAGTTGTGCATCACGTTCTCGAATTTTGAGTACAAAATGCGTGTAAAGTGTGAATAGGCTCATGAATTTGTATTGAGCATAATACTGCATTTTCCTCCACTACTTTTAACTTTGTGATCATCAAAACGAGCAAATTGTCTTCACTGACTTCATTTTACAAATGCTGAGAAGCGCAAAGTGAGAAGCATCTTCTGGCCTGTCCCCGGTCCGCATTTGATGGGAGGCTGTGCTTTACAAAAGGCAGGGGAGGCCCCTTTCCTTTCTTCTGTGGGACAGAGAGAAGGATTTTATAGCCTGTGGCACTGTTGGTGAAAGGGTCGCGCCGTGCTTGTGATGTGCACGCAGAGCTGTCCCTGCAACCTGTACACTGGGAGTGTGGGAAAAGCAGGCAGGTGTCATTTATTCCACCTCCATTATTTGCACGCAGTATGAGAGCCACTTGTCAAGCCCAAATTTGCAGGAAATGGAGTTTTCAGAGGCTGCTTATGAAATAGTAAACTGTGTCCCACCTGTGTGTAAGTCTAGGTAGGCAGTACACTTGTGTGCTGCACTTCTCCACTGAGGAGACATGAACTAGGAGAAAAGGAACTTCTATATTTTACTGACCGCACTGGCAAGGGAGCATATGGAATGGCATGCCAGGTATGCTGAACTCTAGATTTATTCTTTTGGTTTGCAATTACACATGAGCTCCTGAGACGGCCAGGAATTGGAACGCCTGGCTCATGGTGAGCTCTCCCTCATCCCTCACTGCCTGTCTCAACTCTGTTCTTTGCCTTGAACTTAGTTTCTTCAAAGAAAAATCACGTGCATCTGCACCAAGAACACAGAGAGATGAAGTTTCCTGCCTATCCCTTTGAATCTGGTACTACACACAAGAATAAATTTTGTTTTCAGGAATATTTATCCATGCTGGGCTATGTTCTGACTTGGGGTGTCTCATCTGCTAAATGTCTCCAAAAGAAAAAGAAAGCTCAAGGGATTCTGATGAAATATGCAATATCCATAAATCATAGCACTCCAGACTGGTTTGGCTTGGAAGGGACCTTGAATCCCATCTCATCCCACCCCATGCCATGGGCAGGGATGCCTTCAGCTAGCCCAAGGTGCCCAAAACCCCATCCAACCTGGCCTTGAATACTGCCAGGGATCCAGAGACAGACACAGCTTCTCTGGGCACACTGTGCCAGGGCATCACCACCCTCATAGGGAAGGATTTCTTCCTATTGTCTAATCTAAATCTATGCTACTTCAGTTTAAGGCCATTACACCTCATCTTATCATTTCATGACATTGTAACCAGCCCATTCCATCTTTCCTATAGACCCTTTAGGTATTGGAAAGGTGCTATAAGCTCCCTCTGGAGCCTTTTGTACTCCATGCTGAACATGAACAACTGTCTCAGCCTGTCTCCATAGCAGATGTGCTCCAGCCTTCTGATCATCTTCATGGCCCTCCTCGGGACTTTCTCAAACAAGTCCACATCTTCCCAGTACTGGGGACACCAGAACTGGATGCAGCACTGCAGGGGGTTCTCACCAGAGTAGAGGGGCAGAATGACCTCCCTTGACCTGCTGGTCACGCTGGTTTTGATGCAGCCCAGGACACGGCTGTCTCTCTGGGCTGCAAGTGCACATTGCTGGCTCATGTTGAGCTTCTTATCAAGCAACACCCTAATTCCTTCTTCTCAGGCCTGCTCTCAGTCCATTTTCCACCTAGTCTGTAGTTGTGCCTATTAGGACTATGCCAATCCATCTGCAGAACCTTGCACTTGGCTTTGTTGAACTTCATGCAGTTCTCACAGACCAACCCCTCCAGACTTTGAAGGTCTCTGTGGATGGCATCCTTTCCCTCCAACGTGCCAGCCACACCACACAGTTTGGTGTAATGGAGCATGCACTGAGCATGCACTCAATCCTACTGTCCATGATAAACTGAGCCAGTACCAATACCAACCCCTGAGAAAAGACACTTCTCACTGATCTTTGCTGGGACATTGAGCCATTGACCACAACTTTTTGGGAATGACCATCCAGCCGATTCTTTATCCACCGAGTGGTCCATCTGTCAAATCCAAGTCTCTGCAATTTAGAGACAAGGATGAATTTTGGGACAGGGAGGTGATTGTCCCTCTCTACTCTGCCCTCCTGAGGCCCCATCTGGAGTCCTGTGTCCAGATCTGGGGCCCCCAATACAAGAGGGATGTGGAACTGTTGGAGAGGGTTCAGAGGAGCCACGAAGATGATTAGAGGGCTGGAGCACCTGCCCTACGAAGAGAGGCTGAGGGAGCTGGGCTTGTTCAGTCTGGAGAAGAGAAGGCTGCGGGGGGACCTCATTGCAGCCTTCCAGTCCCTGAAGGGAGCTTATAAGCAGGAGGGGATTCAACTTTTTAAAAGGATAGACAATGACAGGACAAGGGGGAATGGATTAAAACTAAAGGAAGGAAGGTTTAGATTAGGGGAAGTTTTTTACAGAAAGAGTGGTGAGGGGCTGGAACAGGCTGCCCAGAGAGGTAGTGGATGCCCCGTCCCTGGAGGTGTTCAAGGCCAGGTTGGCTGGGGCCCTGGGCAACCTTGTGTAGCTCCAGGCCTGAGGTTGGTGTCCCTGCCTGTGCCAGGGGTGTTGGAGCTCTGTGATCCTTGGGGTCCCTTCCAACTCATACCATTCTATGATTCTATGATTCTATGACAGTGTCAAATGCTTTGACTAAATCCAGTTAGATGTTCTCTGTCACTCTTCCCATATTCACCAGTGCTGTAGCATCATAGAAGGCCACCAGATTTGCCAGGCACATTTTGCCCTTACTAAAGCTACATTGGCTGTCACCAGTCCCCTCAGTAGTTTCCATGTGCCTGAGCACGGTTTCCAGGAGGATCTGCCCCATGATCTTGCCAGGCACAGAGGTGAAACTGACCAGCTTGTAGTTCTCTGGGTCTTCCTTTTTTTCCCTTTTTGAGAATAAGGGTTATGTTTCCTCTTTTCCAGTCAGTGAGAATTTCTTCAGACTGCCATGGCTGAACAGCATTGAGAAGTCCTTGTTTTTCAGGTTTCTCCTTTCCTCTGTTTCCAAGGAAGGCATGAATATTGTACGTACGTTCTTAGATTTTTAAAACACATATAAATCTGGAAAACCTACAAATGCAAAAAGGAGATGTTTGGAGATAATAAGAAGAAAATGGCTATGGCTCTTCATAAACATGACATTAATGTGGCTTTCACTGAGTGTTGATACTAGCTTATTTTATCAATTCAGAGGGTGCACAAGGACAGCACAAATCACAAAGGCAGCGCTCACTTCCCAACATCCCAACCAGAAACCATGATGTGAACAACCATTTACCCAGAGCACCACCTTTTGGTGCAGGTGCTGTTTACAATGAATATGACCGTGACATACCCATGTGAGATGAATGAAGTAGGAAACAGGGACAAAAGTCTTCCTTCTTTCACAACTCAAATGCATTCTGGGCTGGCTCATTTCTCCTTGATCTGCTGGAAGAACCATCAGGTCTCTTAGAGAGAGGTGCAAAAAAAAAAGTCTTCCAATGCGACAGTTGCACATCAGAAGTCAAAAATACTCATCTCTTATACAAACATTGTGAATGGAGATCCACAAGGTTGGTGCAAGTCACAGACGGAGGAGGGAGTCTCACAGTGGCAGGAGGGCTCTGTTTTGGCCAAAGGATGTAGAACAAACAGTTTCTACTCAGAATCCTGGAGGCCACACTGGCCAGAGTGAGAGCTTTTGTTCATTACCTGCAAAATGAATGTTAAAGTTGAAACCTCTAAATATGCTAATGAGCAAAAAGAAGTCCATGCTAAGTAGTTCTTGACTCTCCACCTAAATCATGTTAAATGTCATCCCAGAGAGGGGACAGCTAAGGGTGAGCTATAAAGGGTATCAAGGAAGTTAGCCATGGGGAAAGAGAAGAAATTGAAGACCCGGAAGAGGCAGTCAGTGGGTAGTGGCTCTCCTCCTCCACCTGAGATAGCAATGCCTTCTTGATAAGCAATGGCAAACTCACCCTTTTCTTGAAGAACACCAGCATTTTGCTGGCTTTGTAGTCATATAATAGTGCTACTGCAGTAAGTGCATTTATCAATGGCAATCCCGAACTCTTTATATCTGCCACTTTAATAAAGTTTTAGTCTGTTTCAACTTTGCAGAACTCTCCCAGTGAAAGTCATTCGGGGGCTCTGACAGGCAAACATTGACTCTGATATGGAGTTACACATAAAATCCTTTAGAAATAAACTGCTGACAAAGTCTGGGACTAAGGCTGGACTTAGCCGCACCTAGGCTCCTCTGAGAAGGAATTTAGAAAGCGAGGGGGTCTTTTCTGAACCTTGTGACTCAATGGGAGGGCTTTCCTCAGCCACACACTGGGCTCACACCCTTTACACTACAGGCAACAATAGGGACAATAGGGAGTTGCTCGTGAAATGAACTAGAGATGGTGAGCTTCAACATACTCTTTCCATTTGCATTGTTACCTTTCATTTTTTAAGTCTCTCAAAGGCAAATAATCAGGACAGAAAGCAATTTAACTTTCCAAGTCATAAAAAGAGCATAGATATATAGATAGCTTAGTCATTTTGCCAAGGCATGAAGCCTCCTATCAGTCTGGATTGAAGAGAATAATCGCTCAACGTATGGACCCATGCCAGGAGGCTGATGCTACCAAAGCTGCAATTATGTGTGGCATAGAAAGAGACGATGTATGAATTTTACAGAGATGGTGATGGTGAGGTGCTTTCAGTCTGGTCTTTTGCCAGGTTTAGTATGGGATGCACAAGGTTGTCTTCAGGACATTGGACATCCCAGCACATGAGATCACAGTGAATGGGATTAAGGAAAATGTCAACAAGGAGAAAAAGCCAACAGCACTCCTCCCCCTCATCCCCCAAAATACTTTAAATGAGTGTTTCTGGGATGGAATCGCTCTGCAGTCCTCAAATGTAAATTTCTCAGTATGGCCTGGACCACTTTTTTGTTCTCATGGTATTTCCAGGCCAAGTTGGCAGGCTACCTTTTAATTTTCCTGGCTGTTCCTATGGCTGATTACACCGGATGGGTGAAACAACACAGGAATGAGAAATGCTGTGTGGAGCGAGGCAGGGCTGGTAATCTAGAAATCCAGGTTCCTTCCCTTGAAACTCCATGAACTAGGCACACCACATCATCTGTGTCTTTCTAAAATTTCCCTTCTTTGCCCAGAAAATAAAAATACCAGAATATTTTGGAAGTTTTTAGTGTTGTAAATGTTGTAGGACATTGTTACTGTTCACAAGAAATTCCTTATGAATTCCCTTCTTCTCCCTTGTACATCTCACCAGGCAAGTAAGTATCTTTGCCTATACCAAGGGCTGATTTCACCAGTGCCCATTAATGCTGCTCAAACCACCAGCTGGGGGAGGGGGGGTCCAGCAAACGCCTGACAAGGCACATCCTTCTATCAGATCTTGTGTTCACAGGACTCCTACCTGCTGCCCCTTTTGATACAATAATAACAATAATAATAGTGTATTGATCTATTTTAGCGCTGGCATTGTGCTTTGTAATTGCACATGCTATACAGGAGGGAGAAATCCCTAGACAGGCATTACCTCCTGATGAACAGAGGAAGCACGGGCTGTTCTGTATCGAGAGCTGGAGCATGTATAAATCATGGGAATGCGTATGAAATTAAACGACTGAACTCTGTACAGTTCAGAGACACAGTTCCCAGGCCCTGCCAATCCACCAAGATGGATTTCTGAGCTGTCACTCGAGTCCTTTGAAAACAACCTCTTTGACAGTTAAAAAGAATTGGCAGAAGAGACATATGGGGAGTGTAGCTTCCAGATTGATGAGGTATTTGAAAGAGAGCAAGTTACATGTGTAGGTTACTTATGATGCCTTGCTACTCCACGGCTGACTCACATTTCTTGCCTTCAGCTTCACAGGATGCAAAAGATTTGGGGGTTTGCTTTTTCACTTCAGAGAACCCCAAGCTGAACCACTAATTGTGCAGACGTGGTGATGAAGGGATGTTAAGTCTAAAGTCCGTAAGAACATATTGAGAGAAAAATTGTGTTTTTCTTTTCCCCAGAGAGACCCTGCCTTATTTTGCTGTCAGTGCAAATTCTAACCACTGACTCTTACGTGTCAATGACTCAACAAGACAAGTTTATTAGTTTGGTTTTGTTTGGATTTTTTTTTTTTTTTTAATTTTAAGGTAAAAGAGAATTTAGGAAAAATAAATGTGCCTCTTCATACCTCGAGCAGATTAAATCTGAGCTCTCAAAACTGGGAACTGGGGAAAACAATCCACAGCCTTTGAGGATAGAAATCCTTGTGCCAGCTCTGTCTTCCCACATGGGCTGACACAAGATTACAGCTCATCTTTCCAGAGCTCTAAGGCAGTTTTCATTCTGACTTTGATGCTTGTATGATTTGGAGCAGCGGACAACCATACCCGACAGGAGAAGCAGGTTCCAGTCCTGCCTCCTGTGATGTACTGACGGTATGAGTTTCTATTAACACTTTGGACTTCATGAATTCTGCCTTGTCCCGTGCAGGAAAATATAAAAGTAATGATACAAAGCTCTTTTGAGGTCAGAACAGAGCGTGGTCTGCATGGCAACATGGCCCTGAAGTGTTTGTTGTCCTGGGGCTCTTCTCTCTTCAGGACAATTTCAAGGTAGCTCTGGTCATTTCCAAAGCCCTGCATGGGATCAGCTCAAGCTGCTTGAGTGACGACCTCAGCTTGAACGATGATATCCGTGAAAAATGCAGCTGTCAACTTGAAGTATACAGCTGCATTGAAAATAATTTTCCTCCCCCATGAAAATGTGAACATAAAAGCGTTTTTTTTTCCCTGCAAAAATGAAGATAAAAAGTCAATCTAGGGATAGTTTCATGGACTGAGAATTTCAAAATTACATTTCAGCACTGGTCGGCTCAAATTTTACCTAGTATTGATTTTGTTTTACCTTTTTCATTTCTGTTAATGTTGCCCCTTATAAAGGTTTAATTATGCTAATGTTCTTTATTCTTGAGATAAAGGAAGAAAAAAAAAAAAAAGCCTGAAAAAGTATTTCTATCTCTATTTGAATGTCAGGATTGTTTGGGGCAGGGAGAAAGCTTTCTTGGCAAATCCTAAGCCTGACCTCACTTCCAGAAGGGAGCAGGTCAGCCACAGCTTTTGGGAACGAAAGAGCAAATATGTCCTTTCTTTTAGTCTTTGCTTTGTTGGTAGGACTTGGGAAGCTTTGGAGAAAGGATCTCTCCCTGTTTGTGTACCAAGCATGATATAATTGAGATGGGCTACACCTCTGTATCATAGAGATGACACAAACACATACAGTTTTTTTTCTCCCTTTCTGAAATCCAGTTCTTAGAGGTGAAAGAAAAACTAGAGGAACAATGACAAGAACAAAAGAGAAGAACCCAAGGTCAAAGGAATTCTGCTATGGATTTCAATTAGAGTTTCACCCCGTACCTCTGTACTTCTAACTTTCCAGGCATCAAGGTAGCATTCACTACTCTACACTGCATGGGGAAAATTAGGCACATGATGTACATGTTTAATCCCTATCATGTATGACTTGGACCAAGGAATAAGACATTCATAATGGAGGGATTTTTCAACCTGTGTCTGGCTTACGAAACATGTTCAAATATTTTTGTGCAAGAGCAGTAAGATCAGCTCTTGCTTAATTCATTTTAGCCTCCTCTTCCAAGCAACAAATTTCTTCTCATTTGTGGTAAATTATTTTTTTTCAGTAGTTCAGTCCTCATTTTTCTTTTTTCCTCTCTCTAGGGACTTACTAATATCTCCACCCTCTGTTGATCTTGGGTAGAGCTGGATAAAATATTTCTGTGAGATAATTATCTGAAAATTTAATCCCATACAACATATGTTTTTGGTAGGAGACAGGGAAGGATCTTTTATGTTTAAAAAAATGTATTTCCAAAGCTGAAAAATGAGAGATTTAATTTTTAAATCTCAATTTTTTTATTAAAGTCTGTCAATTCAAAAACTGGTTTGCCTTTTAAAAAAGAGAAAAGAATAAAATTTAAGATACAGATACAATTAGGGAAAGGAAAAATATCTGAAACACTTCTTTTCTCTAAAACCAGAAAAAATTGCCTTGAATTTGAATAACATTTTTTTTTTCCCAAAAAATATTTGTCTTTCTTTGGGGAGTTTTTTTGGGGTTTTGTTGTTTCAGGGCTGGTTTTTTATTTCCATTCTGCTAGAAAGTCAAAATACCTTACTTTAGCTTGACTCAAGCTATATTTTTTTTCCTCCTGATTTTTCCTGGAATCCATCATTTGCCAAGTTCCTATTATAGATTTGCAGGAGGAAAGAAGGATGTCAGGTTTGCAACTGTCTGAACAGACCTGTCACCCCCATTGGGTCTTTTTCTGTCGCCTCCTCCTGGTCACAAAAAAAAAAAGGGGTTAAAAGGAATTAGTGGCCACCAGCTTGCTATCAATGTCACTAGTGTCACTAGGGTTTTGATTTTGTGGGTTTGTTTGGCTTTGTTTTTTGTTTTAGGGGATGTAATGTGGGCTGATCCCCAAATGTGGAGTCATTTTCAGAAGTTTAATTGCAATATGGGAGGGATAGATTACTATTCTCCCCACCCCCCTGCCCCAACTACCCGATGTCCCAATGTCCCCTTTGCCTTATTATTGTTTCAGTGCTCTAAAGCATAAAACTGCATTTTTATGACTCCAAATGACCTTCAAAATTCAAGACAAGGCTGACTTCTGCTTCACTATAATATTTTTGGATCATTAATTTCACTAGAGATATTATAATTTGTAATTTTATTAAGTTTCAGAGCATAACCACACTTAATACTGTGTTTCTAAATATGATGGGCCGTATGCACAGCCAGCACAAGTCAGCACAGCTTTTATGACTCTGCTACGGTACCCCACACTATCTAAGGCTATATGTGTGTGTGTTCTCTCTCTGCACTTGATTTCAGTCACTGTTTAATAATCACAAATAGAATCATAGAATCATGGAATTATAGGATCATTTCCGTTAGAAAAGACCTTTCAGATCATCACGTCCAACCATTAACCCAGCACTGCCAAGCCTGCCACTAAACCATGTCCCTCAGCACCACATCTACACATCTTTTAAATACCTCCAGGGATGGTGATTCCATCAGCTCCCAGGCAGCCTGCCGGAGAGATTGGTGACCCCACCACTTCCCTGGGCAGCCTGTGCCAGTGATTGAAAACCCTTTCAGCTAAGGCATTTTTCCTAATCTCCAAGACACACAGACACACACACAAACACAGAAGCTACACCCTCAGGCTGAACACTCCCAGGTCCTTCAGCTGCTCTTTAGATTTCATTCTTGAAAAATGCCCAGCCTTCTTGGGCTCCTTTGCGCTTCAGAACTACCTCCCAAGGGACTCTACTAACCAGGCTCCTGAACAGGCTGAAGTCTGGCCTCTGGAAATCAAAACTGGCAGTTCTGTTGACCCCCCTCTTTACTGCTCCAAGAATCAGAAGCTATCATTCTGTGATCACCATGCCCAAGACAGTCTCCAACCCCCTGTTTATTTCCCATAAATATGCAATCTTACCATCACCATCGTCAAGCTCTAGACAATCTAAACACTTTAAGGGCTACCCCACCACTGCTCCTTCCCTGCCTATTCCTCCTGAAGAGTTTATAACCATCCATTACAGCACCCTAATTTTGCAAATCATCCCATAATGTTTCCACGATGGCAGCTGTTACTGTAGTTTTTCCACTGCACAACATCTTCCAGCTCCTCCTGCATGTTGCCTATACTGCCTGCAATGGTGTAGATGCACCTCAGTGGGGCTATCAGTATAGTTCTGGCTGTGATACATATTAAATATCACTAATAGTTGATTAATATATTTTTGGTAGGAAAGACCAGATGGTCTAGTGTTTGGCATGTTTTTATAATCCTTCTTGTCAGAATCAATTTGCAGAAGACTGGCAACACATAACCATATTACAAAATGATGGTGGGATCTGATGATATGACGTGTTTGTTCCACACTGGCCTGGTTGGCACAGCTGTGTAATGGTGGCCTGTCCACGCCCCGGTAGATCACCTTTCAGTGAGATATACTGAGCCACACCATGCACATCTTGCTTTTCGTGTTGCTGCTACACAATTTAAACATTTCTAAAGCCTACAGCACAAGAGGTTGGAAAACTGAGGGACGGGGAATGTGAAAGACTTCTGATAAGAGAGGGGGAAAGTTCAAAGCAAGGATTTGGATGAACGATTCCTAGGTTTGCAGTGAATGTCCTAATCAGAGGTTGCAGGGCATGCAGAGGGCTGGCCTTTCATCATCTCGTCTGCTGGAGCCTTTGTGCCGTATTTCAATAGATGAACTGAGCCAGGGAGAGGCTGAATGACTCCGTGCCCTGGCAGTTCAATGCTGTAGGCAAGCCAGAGTGCTCCGGTGCCAGTCCCACAGCCAGTGATTAACTATTTATACAACATAAAACAGCACCTGCAGCAGAAAGCTGAAGAGTACGGAGGAGGGACCAAACATCTTGCCACCAGGCAACCCACAGAGCATCATAATTAATTCATTGACCTAGGATATGCAAGTTCAAATAGTCAGTAGCCAAAAAGGAAATTGAACTGGACTTTTCACAGTGTAGGTAAATATCCTGGACCTTGGCTGCAAGGTGATGGAAGGCCATGCTGGTTATACTTAGTGGAACTAACTTCACCCTCGAACTGTTTGACAAGCCTGAATAAAACAAATTGATTTGGGCAAATATTGTTAATTGTGAAAGGACAAGAAGAACTATGTCATTCTAAATTTCTTGAGCCCTGGCCCACAACTTTTTTTTCTAGTCAGGTTTTCTACACAATGTTCCTTTCTTTGCTAAAACTTTACAAAAATAAAGAAATTTTTTTTTTACCCCTGACTTAAATTGCGTAGGTCCCCTGGACCTATTCTCTGCAAAGCAGCCTATAGAAAGAAGCATTCTTAAAATTACTGTGTGACCAATACATCTGTCATGAAGACAAGAGAATATTCTAATGGAACATAGCTTACAGGTTCCTGAAGTTGATGGTCTTCATACAGAGAAAACTTTCTTAGAAGAAAGCTGAGTGGTCATAAAAACAATCCAAATCTGTTTGAACTGGCCATTTTGGCCTGATACACTAACGTGTCACTTTCAGGGATGATGAGTTCAAACTTACACAGGAAAATTTCTTCTTTTTCTTTTTCCCCCTTTATGTTATCAGGCTTTGGCATGTTCATCAACAGTGATGCCTCCTGACCAGCAAAATCTCTTCATTACTTAGAATCATAGAATCATAGAATTGTTTGGGTTGGAAGGCACTTCAAAGATCATCTAGTTCCAAACCCCTGCCATGGGCAAGGACACCCTCCACTAGCCCAGGTTGCCCAAAGCCCCATCCAACATGATCCTGAACACTGCCAGGGATCCAGGGTCAGCCACTGTTTCTCTGGGCACCTGTGCCAGGGCCTCACCACCCTCACAGGGAAGGATTTCTTATATTAAATCTAAATCTACCCTCTTTTAGTTAAAAACCATTACCCCTTGTCCTATCACTTACTGCCTTTTTAATCAGTCCCTCTTGAGCTTTCCAGTAGCCCTTTTAGGTACTGGCAGGCTGCAATATGTTTTCCCTGGAGTTTTCTTCTCCAGGTTGAACCAGCCCAACTCTTTCAGTCTGTCTTCCTAGGAGACATGCTCCAGCCCTCTGGTTATTTTTGTGGCGTCATCTGGATCTGCTCCAACAGCTCCATGTCTATCTTTTCCGGGGTACCCCAGAGCTGGACACAGCACTGTAGCTGGGGTCTCACCAGAGCAGAGCAGAGGGGCAGAATCGACCTGCTGGTCACGCTGGTTTTGATGCAGCCTAGGACATGGTTGGCTTTCTGGGCTGCAGGCACACATTGTTGGTTCATGTTGGGCTTTTTATCAATCAACACCCTCAAGTCCTTCTCCTCAGGGTTGCTCTCAATCCATTTTCTTCCCAGCTTGTAGCTGTGCTTTGGATTGCTTCAGTCCATTTGAAAGACCTTTCACCTGGCCTTCTTAAACTTAATGTGGTTCACACAGGCCCAACTCTCCAGCCCGTCCAATTCCCTGTGGATGGCATCTCTTCTCTCCAGTATGTTGACCACATTTCATAGCTTCTCAAGGAGTAGGGCTTCCAGAAAATAGCAGAGGAAACATTTGAAATGTGCAGATTCATTTCAAATAAGCTAGTTTTGCAAGATACCTGGGTTTGAGAAAGGGATTTCTTTTCATTTAGAGATCTCAAAGCACTTTCCAGAGCACTATTTCAGGACTTGGTTACAAGTTCAGACACAAACAGTTTAAAAAGCTTTCCTTGTGAACCCTCATAGTTAGGGAGCATTTTGCATTGGACTTAAAAGGTTCCCAGAGTTGTTAAGATTTCATGCTGGCCATAGTCTGTAATGATGAAGAGTTTACAATTGAAGCTGATGATCTGGAAAATAAGGAGCAAATTCAAAACTACTTTGTCTGAAGAGAGTCTGGAATTATGAGAATATTTAGTAGCCGGTGTCTCATTCCTCTTTATCTCAACTGATCTTAGGTTAATCTATGATTTTGCAAAAGATATTAATGTGAAGGGTTTTGTTTATTTTTTAAAGCATCCTACCTGTGCCTGTAACTAGGCTGGATAGAAAAACAGTTGTGTTATTTGGTATAGACAGTCAGATTGTGAAATAAATTGAAACTCCGTGGTGGAAGAATATGCAGCAGTTAAGAATGAAGATGTTCTGATATTTCAAAGTGTAAGTGAAAATTGCAGCTTACACCAACATTTGCTAGACTAGCAGAAATACAGAAATACTGTCTGCAAGAGAATCAAATTAAAATTGGATCAGAGATGGGACAGATGGATTCCAAAAAATCATTGATGGTGCAACAGCTGGAATTGCCAAATGTTCCTCTTTTGCTGACCCCTCTATTCCTGTTCTGAGTAACTCCCCTCTGTCTGCACTACTGGTACTTTCTGATTTGCTATTTGACAGGGAGGAATTCAGACATATACCCAGCACATTGCCATGTCTCTAGGAAGCCAAGATGAACAGTCTGAAGCCTTTAAGTGACTAAAAGTGTGCAAGTCTCTAGTTCTCTAGATTTGATGAGGGAGTATGACTTCCACCTGATACAAATGCTTGAGGTTCATTGGATTTTAGCACATTTTGTTTGGACCTCTATATCAGTGGTTCTGTATTAATGTTAGATATGGTTTGCAAAGCCACTATATCAGTGTTATCTTCAGTTAATCCATTCTTGGGCTGCTAAACAAAAGGCAACATTTATGTATGTAGATTGTCTATGTAAATTTCTCTGATGCTTCATATCTAACCGATCTTCTGATGCTTCAAGCTCCCCAGAAATCATCCACCTCCAGTCTAGAAGCCATCAGGTTGTATTAATGGCTGGTTGCACTGGTGGGGATGGCACAACTCTGCCCACAGGTGTCTTGTCACCTGGAGCTGTGCCATACCCACCTGTGCACCTGCCTATCTGACCAGGTCAAGGCTCAAGCAGAGGGCAGCATTTTACCCTGCTGAAGTGAAGGGGCCTGGGGGTAAGCATTAGGGGAAAAAGAGGAGGGGATCCAAACTAAGAGAAAAAAAAAGGCATTAAAGCAAGAACTACAATACAAGAAGGATGTGGAACTGTTGGAGAGGGTTCAGAGGAGGGCCAAGAAGATGATTAGAGGCCTGGAGCACCTGCCCTACGAAGAGAGGCTGAGGGAGCTGGGCTTGTTCAGTCTGGAGAAGAGAAGGCTGTGGGGGGACCTCATTGCAGCCTTCCAGTACCTGAAGGGAGCTTATAAGCAGGAGGGGATTCAACTTTTTAAAAGGATAGACAATGACAGGACAAGGGGGAATGGATTAAAACTAAAGGAACGAAGGTTTAGATTAGATATTAGGGGGAAGTTTTTTACAGAAAGAGTGGTGAGGGGCTGGAACAGGCTGCCCAGAGAGGTAGTGGATGCCCCATCCCTGGAAGTGTTCAAGGCCAGGTTGGCTGGGGCCCTGGGCAACCTTGTGTAGCTCCAGGCCTGGAGGCTGGTGGCCCTGCCTGTGGCAGGGGGGTTGGAGCTCTATGATCCTTGGGGTCCCTTCCAACCCATGCCATTCTATGATTCTATGATTCTATGATAAATAATAGTCATAAAGGGCTACAAGTAACATGGAAATTGAGATTGTTACTGTGTGTACAGGTCTCCTGGGCACTGAGTTTAGCCTTGACTACCACAGGTTTCTCATGTAGTCTGCTACATAAACTTTCCAAAGTTCCCTTTGCTTCATCTTCAGAGTACTTGTTCTCTGCCTTACAGGTACAAGAATTCCTTTGTCTTAGTAAACTGCAATACCTTGCACACTTGCTACATCCTTCCTGAACCTGTCTTCAGAGCACTTCTCACCAGTAACATTTTCTTTTCTCCAGTAGAAATAACTCCCCCTTTTTCAAACTATTAGATCATGTTTGCCATTCCACAAATTCAGCCTGTGATCAGCCGTTGCCTCGAGGCCATCTCCTCCTTAATCGTTTCATAGGATGAACTCTCAAATTATCAGAATATCAAAATATTGAGATACTTGCCCTTGGGACTAATGATTTTTGCATCATGCTCTTGAATGATATGATATTCCTCTCAAGCAAGCTTCCAAGCTTCTTCCATATCTGTACCACCTTCTGATGTTCCTCTGTATTAAGGGTGAAAGATGGTGTCCAAGAACCTCTTGTCCCTCCAGAATAGCAATTCAACTTTCAGAGTCAGCCCTTGCTGTCTGCTCCTCAGCCACTCTTTCTCCCACCAATAATTTCCAGGTAGCTACCACCAGCTAGCTGGATTGTGTGTCTGGTGGCACTTTATCACGTGTTGCAAGAGCATCCCAACAAACAGAGCTCTACACCTCTTTTGCCTAGAAAATCAGGAACAGCGCAGCACAACCTGCTTTCTTTGGTTAACACATCTTTATCAGACAAATTTCCAAACCACTCAATGTTGTTTGATACAGTGGCAAAAGAACTTGTTCCTTACAAAACAACATGAAGAATGACACACTTCTGATATAGATAATTAAGTTGTTGGCAATTCCAGTAACTTCTGTTACTGTTGTGTTTACTTCTGTTATTATAGAAAGCGTAAATACTCTTTGTGACCACAAAAGTTGTCTGAATGTTGTGTCAACAAGTAAGAAACTGAGTGCTCCTTTTCCTCTGTTTTTCCTCCAGTTACGTTTGGTCAGACATTTCATTAGTGTAGCATGTTGGATCTGCTCTCAGTTGCTTTCTGCAGCAGCTGGCCACTTACATCTGTACACAGTGGGTGGTGAAGAGCACAGCTCTGATGTACCGTATTTTTACAGTGACCTTTCACAGTTGCAAACGATTATACAAGGTACCAGAGACTGGTAAATTGGCCCATCTTTGGTCAGTGGGAAGGTTTGCAGCTGCTGTGTGTTTGAGTGACCTTCTAAGGGAAAATGTCAGTACAGCATGAAATGGGATGGAACACAACATGATTGTTTTGGTGGGTTGGGTGTTCAATTCTGTTCTGCTTTTGAGAGATCCGTTTTTCAAGTACACAGGCTTCTGTATTTATACACACTGACACAAAGTAAGACCTGGATATCTCCAAACAGCAAGCAGACAGGTTACCACAGCTCAAGCAGGGCTAGACAATTATTGCAGATCCCTTGCAACTGAAATATTCTGTTCTATTCTGTCTTGTCCTACCTACCTTACCCTACCCTACCCTACCTTACCCTACCCTACCCTACCCTACCCTACCCTGTCCTGTCCTGTCCTGTCCTATCCTATCCTATCCTACCCTACCCTACCCTACCCCACCCTACCATACTCCACTCTACCCTACCCTTCTAGAAAATAGCTTTCCTCCATTTTTTATCACAAGAAGTATGTGTTAAGCAAATGCATCCGCATGACATAGGAACTTAGTAGATACTAGCTTGATCTGTTGGCAGTCCAGGAGATTCATTATGAGTCTCACCTTGTGGTCCCAGTGCTTGTCTGCACTGATCAACTTGCATCCCACTGTGGCTTAGCAAGCTTAGAAGAAGGAGGCATTATCACCAGATCAGACAATGAGCTCCACCGTAGAGAAATCACTTTGTATAAGCAGAGTAATCCTGCTTAAATAATTCCAGCAGGATAATATTGTATTTCTCATTAAGTTATTCCTATCTTTTTCAATGCCTAAACATAGACTTTGGTGCTGTAGTTGAGGATACAGGTATCTGGTTTCCTCTGGTCTGCCAGGGAATGAATCAACCTTCTGTTGCATGTGTCCTGAACTCATATTGCCTTCCCCATCTCAGGGTTGCTACCTAGTATGCCAGCTGTTGGCAGCATCTACCATAACAAAACCGTAACTCTTCATTACAGCACATGAGCTCACAGTAGAGGTAGCTCAGAGTATGGATGACTGGGTCCAGTCTTGTTCAACATCTTTATCAATGATCTCCATGAAGGGATTGAATGCTCCCTCACTAAGTTTGCAGATGACACTAAACTAGGAGGAAGTGTTGATCTGCCTGAGAGTAGGGAGGGTCTTCAGAGGGATCTGAACAGACTGGACCCATGGGCTGAGTCCAATGGGATGAAGTTTAACAAGGCCAAGTGTAGAGTGCTGCACATGGGACATAATAACCCCATGCAGTGCTACAGGCTGGGGGAGACTGGCTGGAGAGCTGTCAGGCAGAGAAGGATCTGGGGGTGTTGGTTGACTGCAGACTGAATATGAGTCAGCAGTGTGCTCAGGCGGCCAAGAAGGCCAATGGCATCCTGGCTTGTATGAAAAACAGTGTGGCCAGTAGGTCTGGGGAGGTGATTGTGCCCCTGGACTCGGCATTGGTGAGGCTGCACCTCGAGTACTGTGTCCAGTTCTGGGCTCCTCACCACAAGAAGGACATGGAGGTCCTGGAGCGAGTCCAGAGAAGGGCAACCAGGCTGGGGAAGGGGCTGGAGGGCAAATCCTCTGAGGAGCGGCTGAGGGAGCTGGGGCTGTTTAGCCTAGAGAAGAGGAGGCTGAGGGGAGACCTTATCACCACCTACAACTACCTGAAGGGAGGTTATAGAGAGGTAGGTGATGGTCTCTTCAGCCAGGTGACAGGTGACAGGACAAGGGGGAATGGCATGAAGCTGTGCCAGGGCAGGTTTAGATTGGATGTTAGGAAAAATTTTTTTCCTGAAAGAGTTGTCAGGGCTGGAACAGGCTGCCCAGGGAGGGACTGAGTCACCTTCCCTAGATGTGTTCAAAAAAAGGGTAGATGAAGTACTTAGGTATCTGGTTTAGTTTAGGATGTGAATGGTTGGACTTGATGATCTTAAAGGTCTTTTCCAACCTTGTTATTCTGTGATTCTGTGATTCGGTGATTCTGTGATTCTGTGATCCTAGATGATCCCCTGATCATTGCCGTGTGCCTACAAAACTAGCAAGTCTGTAATTGTCCTTCTTTCAAAGAATGGGTTCTCTCCATTGGACGGAGGGCTTTACATATGGCTTTTTTTTTTTCAGACTGCAATCTCTGCCAGAGGGAGCTTTCCTCCTAACAGTTCCCTAAAAGCTTTCTTGACGAACTGATCTCAAGCCTCGGTTTTGGGGAGAAAGCCAGAAACATGTTGCTCAGTCTGGAGCTTTCATGAAAATGTTTGTATACTCCTACTCAAACTATCTAAGCTGATTGAAAAGATTGCTAGTAGAAAAGGTGGTAAAGAGAGGGGTGAAATAGAAATTCTGTCTAATATCAGCTATTTGCATCTGTAATTCAAACTAACTACTAAAATACACAAAGATTCACAAGATGTTTCTCTTCTGCTTCCTAAGCAGCTGGTCCATTTCAGTAACTACTTCAAATCCATTTGGGAGGGAGGTGGTCTCATTATTCTGTGCTGTGATTAGGCTTTTCTATCTCCATTCCTTTCTTGTTATCATTCTTGATTGATCTTTCTTCTGTCTCCCACTTTCAGATGCGCTTGTTGATGCAACAAGCTTCTTTTGTCAATTCACATTTTGAACATTATTTCCCTAGTATTTCAGAATTATTTTTTAATGTGTTGTTTAGGGATCTCCTCTAAGAATGGATTGGGCATCTGTTTCTTGATTCTCTTGCTGCAGTAAGTATACTCTTATTTTCTCATTCAGGGCAGAGCTGTTGGTTGTTGCCCGAAATGGTTGCCACACCTTTCATTTCCACTATAGTTTCTGATCAGCAAGGGCTGGAATATGCATTCAGGTTTTGTTCCTTCAGGTAAATGGGGGAAAGCATTGCTGACTCTGTAGAATTATCATTTAATATTCATCCTGGTGTAAAATACTAATTAATTAGCATAATATTTCCAAATTAATTTAGAAAAATTAACTCTTACTTGATTTCATCTTGTCTGAAGGAAAAAGCTGGCCAAGGTAGTCTTGGAGCTGAATACAGAATATGACTTGCTTAGGGTTTTGGGGGACCTTTCCATCAGCTTTCCTTTCTTTTTTTAGTTTTGCTCTATGTATCACTCAGGTTTTCAGCCCAGCAGATACATATCTTCCTGGGTTAAACCCTGTGTTTTTATGACAGTAACAACTATGTTTAACCCAGAGAAGGCTGAGGGGGGACCTTATCACCACCTGCAGTTACCTGAAAGGAGTTTATAGAGAGATGGGTGTTGATCTTTTCACCCAAGTGACAGATGATAGGACGAGGGGGAATGGACTCAAGCTGCACCAGGGCAGGTTCAGATTAGACATAAGGAAAAATTTCTTCACAAAAAGGTTTATTGGGCACTGGAACAGGCTGCCCAGGGAGGGGGTTGAGTCACTGACCCTGAAAGTATTTAAAAGATGGATAGATGCGGTGTTCAGGGATATGGTTTAGCATAGGACAGGTATGGTTGGACTTGAAGATCTCAAAGGTCTTTTCCAATCTAGTCATTCTGTGACTCTGTGATTCTGTTTACCCTTACTACTTGAGCACTGAGATTTCCTTCATTCATTTGCCTGTTTTCCAGGTTGTCCTTGTCCTTCTGAGTGGCAGGACACCCATCCAGTATATCAACCTCCCAGTTTTGTAACTTCTTTAGCTTTGTTGAGTCCCATTGTCCATTTCATCAATAAGGCTGTTAAATAGTATTGGCCCCAGTATAGGTACCATTGTACCTCTGGGTTACACCCCTAGTGACTGGCCTCTGGCTGGACTTTGTGCTGTTGATTATAACAATTAGCAGCAAAGTCCTGCAAAAGGTAATTCACAGGTGGCATCTTGGAGCACCAGTGCAGCTTGACTTGCAAAGTAAAAAAGATGAAGTCTTTCTTTGTGAACATCTCCAATAACAGCATTTTACACAATTAAAGTCTATTTCAACACAGTAAAAGGAAAGCTCTGGGGGAAGAGTAGATACTTGTTCACTTATGAAGCAGTGGTATCTCCCCCACTCCCCAGTGCCTGGTCCTGTGAGTGGCAGGGTAGATGGGCTGAGGGTAGGTGTTCTCTCCTAAGACAACACCCAGCACCTCTTCATGCTCCATTCAGAGCAAGAAAAAGAATGAAAGATCCTGTTGTCTTCCAACTTTTGTAAAATATATAATCACACTATGTCATGGAGAAACCCACCCCCTGCAAAAACAACAACAATGAAACAAAACAACAAAAACTGTCACCAAAACCAAAAAAAAACAAGTATGCTTTTCATGCTAAGCTGGACATATTAGGGAAAAAACCTCTTTTTTTTCCTTCCAAAATATTTTATTTCTATTATTTTGTATTCAAATCACACTGAGACCCCCTCACTTCTCCTCCACTGCACTCATCCAAATAAATATTCATATTTCATCTTTGCCTCATCTTCATTCCCCCCAGGAAGTAAATATCCTTTCCCTTATTCTCCCATGACTCATCCACAAACCTCCCCACTTCTAAACTGTTTTATTTTGTCTTGTCTCATACTTGTTTATCTTGGGTGAAATCCTAACCTCACTGAAGTCAGTGGCAAAACTCCCATTGACTCAAACGGAGCCAGGATTTCTTCTTTTGTCTTGATTAGATTGCGGGTGTGTTTGCCTTGAATATACTTAATCTTGTCCTGGTTTGGTTGCAGCTTTTGAATAAGATCATGCTGCATCTCTGTGCATTAAGCAATGTGTAAGCAATTGCTGTTCTGTGAGCCTTATAGGCTAATTATTAGTATGAAGGATTTACTGCAGCAGTCCAGGAAGGTGCAGATGGAGGCAAATAAAGGAAATCAAACATAAGTTTCTGTGTTTCAGACCCTTTACTTATTTACATTGAAGGCTGAGACCACAGAGAAGAAAACATTGCTCCTGTTATTTGAGGCTCAGGGTTTGCAAAGCACATCCACAGGGTTATAGTGCACTGCAGCAGCTATTGCAGGGAAATGCTGATGCCACAGAAAGCAAATGGGACTGGGTGACTGCGATGCAATAATAACTCAGACAGGCTTAACATGAGGGAAAAGTAGCTCCCGTGCCAACCAGCCAGCGCTTCTACTGTTCCAACAGCAGAGGAAAATGTGCCGGTTGGCAACCACAAAACAAAACAGAACAGCCCACTAAAAAGCAGAGAGTCTAAGACACGGGGCAGGGGGTCTGTGCTCAGGTCTGCCTCACTGCAGCACGTCCGCCTGGAGCAGAGCAGCTCAACAGAGACAGCCCTGGCAGGCATCATGGTGTTGGGATCCAACACGGTCGGTCAGATGCCACAAGGAGTCAATAGCCTCATCTCCCCTCCTGGCATCCTCTGCCCTCCAAATAGGGAAAGCAGGGTCTTCTCCTCAGACTTTGTTCAGGACCAGGGCTGACTTTTGCAAAGCTCCCTTTTGTCAAGATAGGGAGCAACTTCCCAAAAAGATAAGCACTTCCTCAGCTGCCAAGACTATCCTCGAGGGAAATGGTAGATATTTGTTTTCTTGAGGCCTCAGAAACTTGACTGAAGAGCACATGGAGGGGAGCCATGGACTGGGTGGAATAGCTAAAAATGTCTATTCTGTTTCTGTAGAGGTCTGCAAAGTTTATAAAATGACAAACTACAAAGCATGCTGCTGACAACAGCTGATAAAGTCTTCTAGAGTAAGTAAAACCTCTAAAAAGTTTACCCTCTGCATGCTCCAAGGTTGCTAGAAGTGAGGAAAGCCTGTCTTGGGACTTTATGACCACCAGTACCTCATGAAGAAAATCTAAATTAGTTATCTCCTGGGACACAGCAGAGATTCTGTGATACATTAAGCACATCCTCATGCCACAGACTGGTCTATTTAGAGGAGTCATCACCTTTGTTCTGCTTTGTGGCCAGCCTGAGAGAATTTTTTTAAAGGTTTGTGTTTGAATTTATAATGGGATAAATAGGTGATAACAACATCTGGTGAGGTATGAATATGAAGCGGTTTTTTTACCACAGCTACCATGAATGCTACCAGAAGATGCAGGACTGTCTTTATCCAGAAAAGGTTTGGTGTAGCTCTCTCAACCAAATTTGTTCATTGTCCTTTTGACCAGATCAAACCAAAATACTCAGAATTGATTACTATTATCTGCTAGAGGCTAAAACTTATTTTATTTTAATCCACCTTTCTCCATGTTTCACATTTACATGAATAGGTGTTGCCAAAAATACCAAAGCACCAGAAGACTCTATTAGATAAAAGACAAATTTACTGCATATCTCACAAGATGACTGGCCAGATCAAAGCTGTGAACTGTATTCCAACAAATGGCAGGTCCTAGAGCTGTAAAAATAAGCAGTCACTTGGAACTTCCATACTTTTAGACTTTTGTGTTTTGCTTTGACTTTCATTGGGAAATAACTTTATTTAACTAACTTTACATAATTCATTTTTTAAAAATAAAAAGCCTCCTGAGCTTCTATAGTCTTTAAAAATCCATTATCCATTGCAAATATTTCAATTTCACCAGGCTATTCTTATATACATACATGTATACATATTGCTTGGTGGCATTTCCATTCCCTATTAGATAGCTTCAGCAAATAACTACCATACAGAGAGAATTTCAAACTGCATGTTTGAGTGTACACTTTGCAAATGAAAGTTTGATCTTAAAATCCAATATTGCCAATTTCCAGCAATATTTGTGGAAACTGAGCACAAAGAGGAAAGAGATTCCACCAAGGGGAAGCCATGGATTAATTTCCATTGACTGTGCACAGGAAATGGTAGGGGCACAGTTGGACTAGATGACCTTGGAGGTCTTTTCCAACCTTAATGATTCTGTGATTCTATGGTTCAATGAAATGTTTTTGAGAGGTATAGTCTATCTTTTAGTTCCTAAGAGCTAAGTAGCCTTCAATCATTCTCTATCAAATCTCACATCAACTCCTATTTACTTGGTAGGAAAAAAACCCCACCCAAACCCAAAAGACAACAACAACCACCAAAAAACACAGTTAAAATTTCACATCGATTAAGCATTGAGGGAAATTTTTTTCAACATGTAAAATTTAGCAAGAAAATATATCCTTTTTAAAGATTAATTTTCAAACGTGGAACACAGAGGGGGAAGATAAGCAAAAAATAAAATATGATCTTTTGATTGAGATACCCAGGGTTGCAATACATTGGAGTATGTTTCAACACACTAACTTGATATATATTTACTAAATTGTTTGGCACATTCAGCATGTCCCCAGGGAACTGTTGGAGGGAACTAGCAGTACATTTTTCACTCCTTCCCTGTGCATTAGCAGACATAAGGTCACACTAGTATAGCAAAGATGGGTGCAGCCTCAGGCTCATTAGCTCTCAGCAAGCTAGCCAGATGAGGCAGCGTGGTGTTTTCCTTTCATCATTCAAGCTTGAAAGGAAACTGTCGGCAGCCACTTGCTCTTAAAACAATGAAAATTTAGGTGACAGCAATCTCATTAGCTGAAAGGTAGCATTCAGCAGAGATAAAGATTTCTAGGTAAAGATTTCTCTCTTCGGCAATGCATATGCACAAACTTGTTAGCAAGCCATATCCTCTGAATGCAAAAACCTGTGTATGAGAAGAGCAAATAGTGCTTGCTAAATTACAGCAACTGTGCACCAGTGAATTATATTCTGTGCAGGAGCATCGGTGTTTGGATGATTGGCTGCCTTTCAGAATAATGTATCCATCTCACATGCATATACATATCTACAGAACAGCAGCTTAATCCATAACCTTTGCCACAGAACTGATACTTTACCTACAGATGTTTTCTTTGACTCACACAGAAGTGCAGAAAATGCAAAGGGTTATAAAGGCTGTTATTCTCAGAGTTTTTCAGGCTTCAGCCATAATGTACATCATGCTTGAAGATTAAATACCGTTTGTGTTCCAATTACTGTATGAGAACTTCTATTGATGATGTTTTGTTGGTAATATTTCACTGCTGTGAGCTTTTAAGCTGAGTGGAGCTCAGTGTGGACTTCCTAAGGTCCAGGAGATCTGGCATTTACAGCATATTTATACTCAATCTCTTATTATTCTTTTTTCCTGTGCTTCATTTCAAAACTGACCTAACACAGAAATGTTTCTGTGCTTCTGTTACATAGGAAGTGGGAACCTGATGGTCCTAATGATCATTGCTGATTTCGCTGGTGGAGGCAGGAGGTTAGTTTGTGTTTTTCCTAGCGATGGTGCTGTTCCAAGGTGTTAGCAAATGCTGGAAGAAGAGTATTTGCCAAGTCCAGCTGTCAGATATGAAGAGGTTGATTACCAGAGGCATAAAAGGCTACTAGATGCAAAGCTTTCTGTAAAAACTTGTGGCACTTTACTCCCTAGGACTGTTATGAAAATCATAATGTAAAGGGCTAGATTTGCCCTTCGAGTTTACATTCCAGCTTCTAATATATTATCTTAGACTACCTCCCACTCCTTCCCTTTAATGACTCCCTGCCTCAACTGTTGCCTTCCCATCTCTTATGATCTTCCTGATACCCATCTCTCCCCAGCTCTGTAGGGCACGTTCTCTCTCCAGGAAGCAGGAATTCAATCATCTTTTATTACTGCTGTTGCAGTAGTGCTGACGAGCTCAAACTGTCTGTCGGTGTGACCAGGAGAGGGTCTCCAAGAAAATTCCCCCTGTGGCTCAGCTGCTGGTACTTTACTGCCTGTGATGTGGTAGGGAATTGCCAGGCAACAGTCTCCAAACCCCTTGTAGATGACCTTAACTTCATCTCCTGGCCACCTCTCAACTTTTCAATTTGTAACTTGCCTCAGGGCACAGGGGACTTGATTCTGTACTCTGAGCCATCTTCTGAGGACCATACCTGTTTGAGTCACTCTCCTAACCTAATTCTTTGCATTGGGAATTTTGCCAGAGTTAGGACAAAGATCTACATCATGTGGTAGACTCTGCTTTTCTGCCTAAAGTGACTTTTTCCTTTATTCTTTTTTTTTTTCTTTTCTTGGCTTATTTATTAAATTTATCAGTAATAATATACCAGTGTATAAAATAGCCTTCACAAATCTTTTATATAAACAAAAAAAAAAAGCTTGGATGGAGTTTGCAGCTAGGGAAAGTAGGTCAAAACAACGTGACTAAATCATTCCAAAACAATCATTGGAAAGAATCAAATTCACACCCACAGGGTTTATGTGAACAGATTCAAACCTGCCAGAGCTTTGGCATCTATCGCCCTCTCTGGTACTTAAGGGCAGGATTCACCAAAGCTTTATGAGTCAAGGAAACAAAACAAAAAGTCTAAAGCTTAGAAACCAGTTTTCATCTGTTCTTTTAAAAAAAGTTTATTTGATCTTCAGAGCAATTCATATTCAGTTCTGCTTACCAGATTGAACTCAGTAGTCACATCAGCTTTTTAGTGTGGATAGGCTTCGGGTCCTCTGGAGAGTCTCTAGAAATGCAGAAGAGAAATGGGAAAGTGTCTTGGTCGTTGATACATTCCATTTTTTACAAACTAAGCTCAGTGTAGCTATCTGCTGAGAACCCTTGTAGGACACTCTACCCCTGTTTAGCAGTTTCTCCAGGGAAGGGCTAAGCCAAGAGCTGTCAGGCCATGGTCAGCACATGGGGCCCAGAGGAAAAAAAACCACTGGGCCTGACACCTGGTGCCTCCACAGAGCAAGTTTCCATCCTACCCTTCTCTTGATTAAGCCTCTGTATCAAAAGGGTTCAACATTCCTAAAACCAAACAAGAGTCTGTGGACCAGCTAGTGACTGATTTTCCAAAGGCTGGTGTTTATGTTCTCACCTGGTCCTCCTGTGGCTTTGCCCACAAGCCGGTTTGTGTGTCAGCAGCCTGAAAATATTAGCCAGTTTACAAAACAATTTTAGTTATCATGTATCTGTCCTGCTTTCTAGTTTGAGGCCTCAAGAAATGCAGAATTTTCCATCTCTCAGTTACAAGGTTTTTGCATTTATATTAGAAATCAGTCTGAAACCTGAACAAAACAAAACAAAGAAAAAAAAAGGGGGGAGGGGCACAGGGAATCCTAGTACCCAAATCCTTCCACCAAATCTAAGCCATTTGTATCATGTTTTGGAACCAAATTTTGTGGTTGGCGCCATTTTCTATAAGGAGACAAAATCTTGGATCCAAAAGCTCCTACACATAGGAAACTCTGAATTGGAAAATGTGTAACCTGTCCTAAATTTACACAGACCTTTCATCAGGGGACCTCTCTTGACCTATTGATAGCAATTCCACAGCACCACAGTTTGGCAACAGCCTGCAGGCAGGGAAACTGAGGCAAGTTATCTAAAAGTAGGAGGAAGCAGGAAAAGGATATTTTAGTGACCTAGATAAATCCTCACGGGAGAAGATGGAGAGAACACAAGATTTGCTTCATTTCTTCATCAAGCCCACTGGGTTCACAAAGTTCACGTTAACAATTGGCTCATGCCAGTCAACACTTTCATCTTTAAAAGATCTGATGAAGATGCCACTTCACAAAAAGCACTTCCCTAGACTCTTCACTTTTCCCAGATGAAATATTTTCCAACCTGAAGTAACAAAAAGAAGGGGAAGAAAAATACAGAAAAAGTGTATTATTTTCTTTTTTAAAGAGAAGGGGGGGTGGGGGGGAAGGAAACCGCTGCAGACCTTCTGCGAATCCCACCCTGTATTTCATATTTCTCCAGTGAGGCTCGCATTCCTTTATTCAGATTCCAAAAGTAGAGATAATTTGTTCCAAATGTTTTCAAAGGCAATCAGCAGCATCGACTTACATTCTTTCCAGGGCTGGGAGAAAACTGTGAAATCTTCTAAACACTAATAGAGCAGTGAGTGAGGGGGAGGGATGAGGCAGAAAGGGAGATGGAAAAAGGTGAGAGGGGAAAATGGGGGGAAAGAAGGAGGAGAGGAAAGAAAAACTAAAAAGAAAAAAAAAGCAGAAAGGAATATGTTGACACTCTATTTGCTTATATTGTTACAGTTATGACTCTGAGTTGAGCAGATCTGGAGAGACTTAATGCTTGCCAGCGACATATTTCCATTGGCAAGGTAGCTAGCAGTTCTTAGCATGATATTATGTAGCAGAATATTATTGAGAAATAGGCCATAAAATTATATATTTATTGTGAGACTGTCAGTGAGATTTTTGCAGGGAAGCTAAACATGTAACTCCCTGTGTGTTGCATGTCTATTTTGTCTGCTAGAGATCTTTACTGAGCTACTCATCAGTCATTGTACAGTCTTAGAAGTCTGGACAGATGTTACTAGTGCAAATAAAGACAAAAATGCTGCAATTTGTCTTCCATTTAAACATATATACAAGCCACAGGGTTGTTGAATGGCTGCCTTTAAGACGCAGTGTGGTCTGTGAGCTGCCTCGGAGAGCAGAGAGGGCTCACGGCATACTGCCGGCCTCGCCACTGGCTCTTTGTGTGGCCTTTGAAAACTCATTTAATCCCCGGCTTCCCAAACCTATAAAGTAGGAACAATAATTCTTGTGGTGTTTCCTGCACGGGGACAACTGTAGGGATTCATCCTGTGCAGCTGTGATCCTTGCCAGGTACATGTCACCATCGCACTGTTGACTTAGGAGATGAAGAGCTGGTCAGCAAAATGCCAGCTGGCACTGGTCTGCTGGTGGCTGTTCAGAGCCGATGCCTCTCTCCGTCTCCCTGCAAGCTCAACCCCCACAGCAAACCCCACAGAGACACAAGCTCACTCTCCTGATGTTTCTGAGCTGGAGAGGTTTCCCCAAGCCTCTGAAAGGTCACAGAATCACAGAATCACAGAATTGTAGGGGTTGGAAGGGACCTCGAGAGATCATCGGGTCCAACCCACCTGCCAAAGCAGGCTCCCTAGCTCATATTGCTCAGATAGGCGTCCAGGCGGGTCTTGAATATCTCCAGTGAAGGAGACTCCACCACCTCCCTGGGCAGCCTATTCCAGTGCTCTGTCACCCTCACTGTGAAAAAGTTCAACCGCATGTTGGTGCGGAACTTCCTATGCTCCAACTTGCAGCCATTGCCCCTTGTCCTATCCCCACAGACCACTGAAAAGGGGCTGGCTGATTCCCCCTGCATCCCCTGCTTCAGATAATTATAAACTTTGATTAGGTCCCCCCTTAGTCTTCTCTTCTCAAGGCTGAACAGTCCCAGCTTACTCAGCCTTTCCTCATAGGGGAGATGCTCTAGGCCCTTAATCATCTTCGTAGCCCTTCTTTGGACTCTTTCCAGGAGATCCCTGTCCTTTTTATACCAAGGAGCCCAGAACTGGACACAATACTCCAGGTGGGGCCTGACCAGGGCAGAGTAGAGAGGGAGGATCACCTCCTTTGACCTGCTGGCTACACTCCTCCTGATGCATCCCAGGATCCCATTGGCTCTCTTGGCCACCGAGGCACACTGCTGGCTCATGGCCAACCTGTCATCTACCAGGACCCCCAGGTCCTTCTCCACTGAGCTCTTCTCCAGCAGGTCATCCCCCAGCCTGTACTGATACAAACAGTTGTTCCTTCCCAGGTGCAAGACTTTACACTTGCTTTTGTTGAACTTCATCTGGTTTCTCACTGCCCAGCTCTCCAGCCTGTCCAGGTCTCTCTGGATGGCAGCGCAGTGCTCCTGCGTGTCAGCCACTCCTCCCAGCTTTGTATCATCGGCGTACTTGCTGAGGGTGGATGTTATTCCCTCATCAAGATCGTCAATGAAGATATTAAACAGGACTGGACCCAACACTGAGCCCTGGGGAACACCGCTGGTAACAGGCCTCCAGTCAGATTCTACTCCACGAATCACAACCCTCTGGGTTCGGTCCGACAGCCAATTCTCAACCCACCTCACTGTCCACTCATCTATCCCATGCTTTCTCAGCTTTGCTATCAGGATGTCATGGGAGACAGTATCAAAGGCCTTGCTGAAGTCAAGGTAGATGACATCCACTGCTCTCCCTCCATCTACCCAGCCTGTCATGAGATCGTAGAAGGCTATGAGGTTGGTCGAGCACGATTTCCCCTTAGTGAATCCATGCTGACTACTCCTCATGACCTTCTTCTCTTCCAATTGCTTGGAGATGGCATCCAGAACAAGCTGTTCCATTACCTTTCCAGGGGCAGAGGTGAGGCTGACTGGCCTATAGTTACTAGGTTCCTCCTTCTTGCCCTTTTTAAAGACTGGAGTGACATTGGCTATCCTCCAGTCTTCAGGCACTTCTCCTGTCCTCCAAGACCTGTCGAAGATGATAGAGAGCGGCTCAGCAATCACCTCCGCCAGCTCCCTCAGCACATGTGGATGTAACCCATCTGGGCCCATGGATTTGTGTGCATTAATCCCTTTGAGCCGCTCCTGGACCTCCCCTACTTGAACCAGAGGGAAATTCTTCATTTCCCAATCAGTCCTACTCTCATCCAGTGTCTGTGGGTCCCGGGGGGCCTTTGAAGTGAAGACCGAAGCAAAGGCGGCATTCAATATCTCCACTTTCTCAGCATCCCCCGTAACCAGGACACCCTCCTTATTCAGCAAGGGACCTACATTATCCCTGGACATCCTCTTACTGTTCACGTGTCTAAAAAACCCCTTTTTATTATCCTTTATGTCCCTTGCCAGCTTAATTTCCAAGAGGGCTTTAGCCTTCCTAGTTGCATCCCTACAGGCCCTGACCACATTCCTGTATTCTTCCCAGGTGCTCAGACCCTTTTTCCACGATTCATAGATCTTCTGCTTCTCTTTGAGTTTGCTCAATAGCTCCCTGTTCATCCATGCAGGTCTTCTGCCTCTCTTTCCCCATTTCCTCCTCAAAGGGATGCATCGTTCCTGTGCTTGGAAGAAGTGCTGTTTGAATGCTAGCCAGCTCTCACAGGCTCCCATTCCTTCAAACAGCATAGCCCACGGGATAGCCCCCATTAAGTGGCGGAGGAGATCAAAGTTAGCTCTACCAAAATTCAGGGTAGCTATCCTACTTTTTGGCTTGCTTCTTCCACCCAGGATCATGAACTGAACCATTTCATGGTCGCTTTGCCCTAAGCTGCCCCCGACTAACAAGTCCATCCTTGTTAGTGAAAACAAGGTCCAGCAGCCGCCCTCCCCTTGTGGGCTCCTGCACCATCTGTAGCAGGAAATTGTCTTCAACACACTGCAGAAATTGTCTGGACTGCATACGACTGGCCGTATTGCTTGCCCAGCAAATATCTGGGTAGTTGAAGTCCCCCATAAGGATCAGTGCCCGGGAACTTGAGGCTACTTCTAACTGTCAAACATCTGCTCCTCCTTTCCCTGGCCTCTGCCAGCCCTTCCAAGCCAGGTTTGATGCCATGGACATGAGCCTTCCTCCTAAAGATGATCCCCAGTAATGCAGCCCCATATCCCACACCGGCATGCCTGTGAGCTCCAACAGCCAGAGCCGTTTGCTAGCAAACGGATGGTAAATGATTGGTGGTTAGTGTTTAATGGGCACATATTAACTCTTAAGCTTTCAAAAGCTCTAATTAAGCCTGGCTTTCATTTGAAATCCACACGAAGTGGGAGAGTAGGCCATTTGTTTTTACGCAGCTGAGGAATGTATGCTTAACTATGTCAGGAAGGAAAAAGAAATGAAAACCACTTGGGAAGCTGGTAAACTCAACCACCTGTACTCCTCCAGCCTACTGGAAAGTCCTTCTCCCAACCATAGACCAGTTCTTCTGAACAGCAGTGAGAGAAGGCTGGAGCCAAACTTGGATTTAGTACAGTGCCCACTGCAGAAAGCAGCAAGGCTTGGAGAGTTTCAACCAGTGTTTTGTCATTGTCCACCCAGCACCGATGAATTTAGCCGCTCTGTACTTGTATATCGTGACACGTCTTTGCCTCCACATTCCTGCTTCCCAGAGGTGCAGATCCTAAATAAGACAAGACATCTAGACAAAGCTGTGCTAACTCAGCTCCGTCTGACTAACTGTTTGGACAGGTTTGCTTTAATCATAAACAGCATAGTAAATTAACGCTGGCCATGCTGAATTGTTTTAATGCTTTCTGCTCCGTGCCCAGATTAGTGCTGCTTTGTCTTCTGCAAATCACACTGGCCTCTAAGACACCCGCCTACAGTTTGGAGAAATGAATGTTTGGAAAAAGGCTGGAAGGACCCCAGTTTTTAGGGGTGTGGAAAAGACCAGACTCTGCATGTAGAGTGTGGGAGAACCTGGGGAAGTGGTACATGCAAATGAGGCATAAGTTTGCAAGACTTTTCTAGCACCCCAGCAAAATTGTAGGAATACTTAGAGAAGTTTTAAATTCAAAATTAGGAAATAAATTCTGACAATAATATGAAAATGAAGAGTTTTTCATTAAAAAGTTGGATTGAAAAAACAGAGGAAATTACTTGGTTTTCGGCAGCAACTGAGAAGAAGATGTTTGGCTAAACAACAAGGGAGGGAAAGAAATTTTTTAAAATTTTATGGTTCATTTGTTGAAAAAAGAAAAGATTCAAACAGCTAAACTAATGGAGAATAAATACTTTCAATAAAAATAAGTAATTTAATCATGTTACAGAAGGAAGTCTTGAGATTTGAAATTCATAACTGAAAAACACCCTTCATGGGATGGAATTGGGAACTGAGAGGACGAACAAAATGGATACCAAAATTGAACTCTCTTCTTCACTCTGAGGTGCCTCTGTCTTGGCAAGAACTTGTTAAGTAATTAAACACTAGATGTACAACCTGCAGAAGAACAAAAATGTATTACTGAACAGAGATTTAGTGATAAGTTTTTCCTCCACCATTGCAGGTGATACCTGTTCCAGAGGCAAACTGCGTGAGCAGATTTCACCTGAACAGATTCATTTCTCACTCCACCTAGCCAGGTATAAAGCACGTAAGAAAATTATTGTATACTGCTGCATCTTGTCTGCTGCTTGCACACTCTGCATAATGATGCACTGCAGCACTCACAAGTTGTCACTGTCATCTGATTCTGGGGTTGTCCAGCACATTCCAGCATGAGACCCACCAGTGGTCAGACTGTAGGGTGTCCTAGAGATAAATCAGATTATTATGATGAGATATAGGCAACTGTAGGGCATCCACCTCCCTGTCTCAGACTTCTCGGTAATCCAGAAAGTTCTCCTAGATGTTTTCATACACGGTCTCCAGTGAGTGTGTTGCTCTTTGTTTCATTTTCTGGGTCTTCAGACCAGGGGCAGAGCTTTTATGTATGTTGAGGCAGAGACACACAGGGAACACTGTGGTTCTGGATGGCCAATCTTTTCAAATTATTTTCTGACTCTCCACTTTGATACCAAGATATGCTTCTGGAAGTCCTTCCCAGTTCTTTTCTGCAACCCCACTGTACTTTCTCAAATCAGTCAGGAAACAAAAAAAAAAAAAAAAAAAACAAAAAAAAAGAAAAAGAAAAAGAAGAAACATTCAACTTTTCCCAAGCAATCTTCTTCTCTGGAGAAACCAGTTCCTCCTACTCCTGCTTGAGACAATGTTTGCAATTAGCTTCCCAATAACACCATCTGGAAGAGAATCAGTCTTAGTATGTTTTCACACCCAGGCCTCAATATCACCATGAAATCCAAACAAGGCGGTTTCTCCAACCACCTGGCAAGTTTCCCCAGGATTTCTGAATTAAAAGAGCCAGTGCAAGAAACTTTGGCCTGATCTAACCACAGCTATGCTTTCTTGAAGTACATGACAAAAATGTCTGACAGATTTAACCCCAAACAGTACTTCCTTTTAGGCAAGTTTGTTGGGTTTTTTTCTCCCAATGTCTTTTCTTTGGAAACTTTTCTTTGTATAGCACCACCATGCCAGATCTATTGCACTCTACCTGCAGTCCCTAAGTGTTACTGTGTCTGAGCAATGCTGAAACTTTTGAAGCAAGGGGAGGGTGAGACAGTAGTAGTCGCTAGGGTCGAACTCTGAGCTAAAAGATGCTTAACTCCCCTTTTTCATCCAGTCGCTGGAGGTATACTGCAGTCCTGATCAACCAAGGGACCTGCTAAAAGGCCACTTGAGAACCTGCCATGTGCTTCACTCTAATCTCATTTTAAATAGCCTCTGTCCTCATCCTGTTGTGACAATACTCTTCACCTTGGTTTAGGTTCCAGTTGCAGGTCCTTACACACATACTGGGCCAGCTGTGGAATCCTGGTCAACATGAATGCTAACACTTCATCCTCTGTTTTCCAAAGGTAATCTGTTTCTGCCATGTATTTTAGCCAAAAACCTGGTGAGATTCTGGGACTGGTTGAAGGCTGATTCTTACTATGTTGATATCTTTCCCCTGTGTCTTATACGGTCTTCCCTTTGTCATACCATGACATGATAGCATATCTGCTCAATATATGCTGCTGTGCTAATCTCCAGTTTGACCAGCATCATCCATATTTTCACTGAGTCTAAGATCAGTGTTTGGGAATTGAACTCAGAATGGTTTTATGACATGATCTTGTTTTATTATTGCAATAAAAATAATGATGATAATAATAGTAATAATAATAATAATAATAATGACAGTGGTGGTGATTATTATGTTTTACTTAGCTCGCCCCTTTAAGGAACTTTTCTAAAGATTTCATTTACTGGCCACTTCTGATATTTATGACACAGTTAAAACCAAAAATGAAATAAAACTATTTGTTCATCAGGACAGGTTTCTGAATGTATTCCAGCATCCCTGTATTTCCCTGCCCTCCTGTCACTGTCTCCATCTGTGAGAGTTTGGGTTACATGTTCTCCAGAATCATGTGAAAATTACCTCTTGCCGTTTGGCCAGTTAATTCTGCATCCTTCAGGGATTTTTGCATTTGTCAGCAAAATGCCATGACTGGTTTTGCACTGCCCACATCTGAAAGCAGTCTTCTACCTCCAAAGCATATCTCCATCCGGTCATACATAAGTTCCCACAAGAAGCTGAGGGGTGCTCACCAGACAATGATGAGGCTCTGTCCTGTCTAGCACTAGATTTAGGGAAATGTCTTTTAGTTCTGTAAGTATTTCATTAAATTCTTCCTGAAAATTTTACTTTTTCCCATTGTCATCATTTATAGTCCAGAGTTTCTCCTGGAAAAATCTACCACAGGTTTCATGAGCCACATTAAATTCCTGTCTCCTATGAAGACAGGCTGCAAGAGTTGGGCTTGTTCAGCCTGAAGAAGAGAAGGCTGCAAGGAGAATTGTGGCCTACCAACACTTAAAGGGATCCTACAGGAGAGTGGGAGAGGATCTGTTCACCAGGGAGTGCAGGGATAGGACACGGGTCAAAGGCTTCAAGCTGCAAGAGGGCAGGGTTAGATTAGATGTTAGGAAGAAATTATTTACTTTGAGGATGGTGAGGCCCTGACACAGGGTGCCCAGAGAGGCTGTGGAAGCCCCATCCCTGGCAATGTTCAAGGCCAAGTTGGATGGGTCTTTGGGCAACCTGGTCTAGTGGAGGGTGTCCCTGCCCATGGCAGGGGCATTGGAACTAGGTGATCTTCGAGGTGTTTTCCATCCTGAAGCATTCTATGATTCCCCCTAACTCCTGAGCCACATGTCCTTAAGTTTCTATGCGTTATGGTGACTCATTTCCATTGCGAGTAGACTCTTTTTCTTTGGTTAGACTGCACCAAGGAACTCTCCAAGAAATGCCTTTAATTCAGGAGCCTTCCCTACAGTTTTTGGCCTTATTATGCTGATCTTAAATCGCCACCTCCAGTAGACCTGTTTGTTTTTTTCAACCATCAGGTGCTTTGGGGATCTGGTGTTTGGGCATGCTGGGAGGACTAGTCTCCACAGGCTCTTTGCTGGTTCAGGTGGGGTCTCCTTGGGTGTGCTCTGGCAGGCTGAGATGAGTCCTTGCCATCACATGCCAAACAAAGGGCTTCTACCAGATTTGGATAATGCTGCTTCTTTCCTGGGGATACAGTCCTGCTGAAGATGAGCTAATTGAGTTGGCTGCCTGAAAATGCCCCTGTCCCTTCCCTCTCCCCCTTGCACACTTTTAATCTCGTCTCCAAGTTTTTCATTTGGACTGTGAAATTAAACAGAAGCAAGAACTCCCAGGGAGTTTTTGCCTCAAAAATAACTGACTTCTGTGTTACTCAGGCTGGGATAATCCAGCCTTTCTGTTCCAGGTCTCTGTTGGTTACAGACAATGTGGAAGATATATGTGCCCAGTCTTACCAAATCTTCCAACTGGCCCAGTTCCTCATCCACTGACTCATCCAGACATGCTGATCTGCATGCCTTTTATTTCTTTCGGAAGCTGATGTTTTCAGCTCCCTGAATCCATGCTGCAGCACATCTCGGCTAGCAATTCCCAGATCTGGCCATAACTTCATGTCCTCTGCTAGGCTTGGGGGCAGCCGATCCACCTTGCCAGGCTTGGGCAGGAGGTTTGCCAGAGAGGGCCTGGGTCTGTTCACACATTTTGTAGCTTTTGTCCCAGCAAATATTTTTCTTTTGTCTCCAAAGACAGCTCGCCTCTAAGCTCTTTCAGGGACGTTTCCAGATAGTCATTTAAAGCCTACTTGTTTCATCTTCAGCCCTTGTTTTGGTCCTTGTTTCAGATTATCTGATCTGTGTGATCGTTTCCATTATTTGTTCCAGCTTGGATCAAGAGGAATTACCAGTCTGCAATTTCTCTCCCTGGGAACCGGATCCCGCTGCTGATACTAACATGACTCCTTATGTCATGAGCAATTAATCAGTATTCGGGGCCTCCAGGGTTGTTCTGTCAGGAGGCAGCATTGCTACTATAGTCAAGCAATGCATGAGTGCCATCCGTTTTAGTCATAAAGAATATGCAAAAATATGCTTCATTCTCCCAAGCAGAGCAGGAGGCACCCAGAACAGTTTCCATGTTTCCAGGCATCTTTCTACTCGGCACTTCATCTTCTGGGCAGCATTACATAGGCTTTTCTCATGCCATCCTCTTTTTCTTTCTCCAGCCTAAACAACAGCTGTCTAACCCTCCCCAAAACTGCTACTGTGTTTAACTGCATTTAGATATTGAGGCCAAAATAAAATCCTTTGGACTGAATAGCCTACTTTTCTAAAGATTTTTTTTACTGTCAGTGTCGTGGACATTTTGTTACTGCTGTGTGTTATTAGCCTGAACTGTAATTTATCAGAGATTTTAAAAAACAATTCATTTTTTTTTAAAACAAGAAAGAATCTCTGTATTTTTTGCTGTTCATTAACTGACATGCCGTTGGAAAACTTTTGAAGTACCTGGCTTAATTACTAAATCATCTGATTTAGTTAAGTTTCCATCTGCCTCACGTATGTTGAGTAATGGAATGTTTTTCATTGCATAGCATTTTTACTGTAATTCCACTGTAATTACACTTAGAATATGTTTTTAAATGTGTATAATTACCCCTAAGTTTAAGCGTATGACTGGCATTATTAACTCTTAATGGAACAGAATTTAACCTGCAGTTGTGCTAGAATTATTCCAACAATTTTTGTAGCAATTGTGTGTATATTAACACAAAATAAAACTTCTAAATAATTGCAGTGCAAAGTTGTGCAACGAGTCTAAAAATAAAATTATTTAATCATAAAAACCCATGTGTAAATGACATAATTGCCCTTAATATGGGTTTTTATACCAAATATATTTTTCAAAATCTTTAACATCAAAGCAGTGACAGAGAAGTGTAATAAATTTGAAAGTTGTGCTAATATGGATGACCTTCCTTTTAACATGAATTTGTAGCAATTACAGATATAAAAATGTGAAACTGTTTCATAATTACGTAGGACATATGATGAGATCACAGCCAAATAATTACGCTGCAGATTTTGTCTCATATTTGGTTCTTCCTTTGGCCACTGGTTTTGTAATGAAAAGATTTCCTTGAGACCTGGGTTCAAGAGTGAAGACAAGAGGCAATTAAATATACCGTAGCCTACAGTAAATCAAGAATGACTTAAAAATTATAGAAGCCTGCATCAACACTCCATTATTTTTGCTCTGGCATAGTGTCTCTCATGTTGATGGAGCTAAATGGGTGTAAAATTGGTCTGACAGACTGAATATCAAGCATTTTCAGAATGAGCTTATGAGGCTTTGGGTGTTTCCTGCCTTTGGTCAGTACAGCTAAGACTGGCCTTTTCTCATGGGTAAGAGCTGTTCGCTGACAGCAATGATACAGCTTTGATCTAGCTATCACAGCTATTAAATTCCCAGTCACAACCAGAATTAGGGGGAAAAAAGAAAAAAAGAAAAGAAAAAAAAAAAGGGGAGAAAATCCAAAGAATAATGAGGACAGAAACATTATTAGCCTGCCTCATTTGAACGGGAACAAAGTTAAATTCAGGCTTGGTCTGAGATAAGGGCAAGTGACTGAGGACAATTTTTCTTGCAAAAGCTCTGTTTGAATGGTTCTAGTTCAGCCATTCTTATTTATTCTTCTTTTCAAGCTCTAAAATATAACAGCCTGTAAAATAAGCAGCCGGTGACTAAAAGGAGAGATACAGTGATTAACTGGACGTGCAGGAGGACTCCAAACAGAGTAGAAATTAACATCCTAACAGAGATTTGTGAATTTTTTTAAATTATTTTTTACTAATTTCAAAATGTTTTTGTTCAAAAGCTATTTAATTACAACAAAAATGGGTAAGTTAGGACAGGAGAACCATGGTAGATAAAGGGAAGTGTGCAAGATCTACTTGTGTGAGAATGTCCTAGATAATGAGTGACAGCAGCGAGGTTTTGGTCTCGCTTTCATTTTAATGGCATCCTCCAGTGATATGCACTGGATTTCAAGCCTTTGTCACACTGTCAGCTCCTGTGATGATCCACAGAATATGGGCATTTGACAGGTCTTTAATAAACAGTTGCTGCTGGGATAAATTGAAGTTCGGCTGGATCTAGCTTGAGTTCAGCAGAACAGACAGTGTTGTTAACTCACCTTTATGCTACGAAAGAAAAAAGAAAAGGAAGGAAAAATCCAGCCTTGGACACCTGCTATCTTTCCAGACGCTAATTATGGGAGACCTCATTTTTGCAGAGGATGAAAACGGAGTAGCGATGAACAGTAACACATTGACACTTTGAGAAAGCAGCGGCTAAGAGCACTAGAAATCACTTTTAAATTTTTTTCCTTGAATTTCAACCTACTTGTAGTTGATTAAAAACCCACCAGGAGATCTCAGTTTGGTGGCTTTTTGGGAGAGATGGGATCTCGGGGCTGTGCAGGGAGGGTCTTCCGGCGCTTCTGCATAGAAACAGTAATTTATCACTGGACACAAGGTCTGCGTCAGGGCACAAGCAAAGCAAAGCAGGCAAACACCCTGGAGATAAGATTCCTGAGAAAGAGGCGAGAGGAGCAAAAATCAGCTATTCTAGACCCTGATGCTTCAACCATGGAGGAGGAAAAGAGAGTTGGATCTTGGCGATTTTGGGCAGCAACTGCTTCCATCACTGTTACCCATTCCTCACCACAGCAGAAATGAGAATTCTAGGTCTTTTGTACTTTTTCACCTACCAAAACCTTCCTTTTCCTCTTCCTCTTCCTCTTGCTGGAATGACCTGGTTCCCCACTTCTTTCTTTCTTTTTTTTACCTACCTAAATTTATTTTTCTTATTTGTGTTATTATTCAGGCCATCTGTGATTCAGGTGGTGTTAAAGGCTCAGTGAGAAGCCCTAAAAAGCTGTGATTTAATAAAAGGAAAAGCTTTTCTGGTGTCACTTTAGCAGGATCAGTACAGGAAAAGGCAGGTGTCAGTGAGCTTGTGCCATTTACTGCAAGCTTCATTATATCGAAGAACCTTTGTCCCCCGGATTTTGTTCTCCCAAACATAAATATTCTTGAGAACTGGGCCTGAACCTGATGATTTGGGCTGATCTCTACTTTGTGCAGATCATTTTATGTAGCATCCTGTGTGAATATAGAATGAAAACCATACGGAGAAAACCTAAAGAATGTTTCTGGCGTGGACAGGCAGAGTAAGGAACTGAGCCAAATTAGAAAGGGTGAGGTGATGCTTTTGGACAAGACAGAACCTGATGTATTACCTGTGATATCACTCAAGAAAGATCAAGCTTTGATATGCTATTTTCCGTGTTGACTGTTGAGTGCAACTGCTCTCTCAATTAACATATCAAAAAGACCCTGGAGCTAATGGAGAATTTAGCAGTTGAGCATGCAGGGACTCAAATGGGGGAAGTGTGGGGGTCTTACATTTTCTGTTGAAAGAGACCACACCAAAAGAGTCACACCAAAAGCATGACCAGTGTAAAACACAGGCTTTCCTCTATGGCCTTTCTAGAATGAAAGACCTGGGAAGGATAATTACATTTATTAACTCAGATGTTCATTTGTCTGTATAGTTTGAGGTCCCAGTCTTCTTACACACAAGGAAATGCTTAAAGAAACCCAGACATGCCAGAGTTACATACTCAAGCGAGTAAAATTTTAAAGGTGTAAGTGTTCCTAATGGCCACATTTAGGTGTAACTGGAAGGACATTTGACATAACACATCCCTTCCTCAAAATATCTGGACTGGATAATGCATACAGTGAGTAGAATTGAGAGTGACATGTTAGGAAAAGTTAATTAACAATCACCTACGTTTAAATAGGAAAGGAGATGAGTATTAAAGTAGCCCAACTGAATGAAATTGGACAGTGTGTGCTATCAGAAGTGACAGCTCAGATGTTCTGTTCAGGGCTGCTTGCTGACTAGAGTTGTGTTGCCGGGCTGTGTTTCCTCCACTCTCTCCTGGCATGTAGCAATCCCTGCTGCATGCCTGCCATGAGGGAGTTTGTGGTGACCTTGGTGTCTCTCTGCCTGGCCCCATGAGGGAGAAAAGAGTAATGATGGGTCCATAAATTGTCTACTGCCTTAAGGAGAGATGCACACTATTGCACTGAGGACACTGCACCACCCAGCACTTCTTACTAGAGGTCCAGCATTATGTTTCCAGTTTTGTCTGTGTGGTATCACATGGCCCTGGGAAGGAGTGAATGGAGCAGGCTTGGAGATCTGCACAGGTCATCTCTTAGATTCAGGGGCAGGGCCTGTATAATGAATTGGCCCCAACCTGTGGACCTGCACCTAGTGCTGCATCCAGCCATCATCAGAAACCTGAGACAGGAAAAACTGTATTAAGATATAACCCAATGAAGGCCCAAATCCATAGGTCATTTTTCAATTGACAAGCAGAAATTATTTAAGTGCAACTATCCTCAAAACTAGAACATGAGCTGTTTGCATTTCTACTAATACAGAATTCCTCACCTTACTGGATCACTGTAAATATTTTCCACATCCATCACCCTATTAAGATAATGATAGAAGCGATAATTTGCTTTTAATAGCATATTCTGCAGTATCTAATCCTTAAGATGCAAAATGTCATGGCTTTGATTTTTGTTTTGTTTTTCTTTAAGTAACAAAAAGGGTTTTTTTCTTATGACACCCAAGGCTTTTGCACTACTTACTGTTGTGTATGGAGATCATGTAGTGTTAGGAGACCAGGTCTGAGGCTGGCGGACATAAATTGGCTAGGAAAAGAGATGCATATTGTGTGTCCTGGGGAAATCCAGGAAAATTCCACTCTGTCTTTTTCTTTATCTTCCCTATTTTACTGCCTCACTCAAAATGTTGTCAAGCTGAAGTGTGGTGGAGGGGAACTGCAGGGAGAGAGAGAAAGCCCTGTGTCTTCTGAGATCAAAAAGAAGACTTCGGTCTCCAACACTTTGCAATGCATGATCCCTTAAGGTTATTCCCACTAAGAGTTTGGGAGATCAGCTAGTCAAGGAAGAGGTATGAAAGCATGTCAGGCACTGAAAGTGTGGGGCTTAGATTTGAGTCAGGACTGGTTTTACCACATATTTGGGTGCAACTTTTCTTCCAAGGGGATATCTGGTGAAGAAGCAGAGAATGTAAAGGTAGAAAGTCTGAACTGTGGGGTGGGAAGTTTGTGTCGTACAGTAGCGATGCAAGCCAGCAAATGCACAGAGAGGATGGATGCACAACATTGTGCCTAAGCAGCACTGAGAGAGCATTGGGAACCTGATTGTTGTGGAGAGGAATGAAAAGGGAGCAAGAAGACATGAAATGCTGCTGAAAGGAAAAAAAGCAACCTAAAAAGCTGGAGAGATGATAGGAGGTTGGGAAATCCAGAAAGCTGTGTTTATTTAGAAAACATAGATACTCTTTAAAATGTGTGACTACTTGCTGTGAGGCTTTTTAGCTTTGTGCACGCTGGTCCCCAGTAATTGCAGATCTCAGGTGGCTAAGAGCAAGTAGAGCTGGTGGGTAACCAACACCCACAGACTGCAATGCCCAGAACTAGAAGCACTTTCCAGGTGCAGGCTCAGGTGTGCCCCCATCCTTATCTCCTCTCTAAAATCTCAGTATTATTTAAGTGAAAATAAAGCACAGCAATGCAAAGCAATATGCATTAAGAGATTCAGTATCTTCAAAGGCTGTTGTCTGTTGGCACTTTTTATTTATGTGGTTTAATTTGACTAAAGATGGTGAATACCAATGGCTCAGCATTCCTTAGGGCTCAGCTGACAACTCCTAAGAACACACATAGACTGTGGATAAGAAGTTATTAACATAATTGTCTTGTTCTCAACCACAGTCTTTGCTTCTTGTGCTTCAGCACAGCTTTGCACCCCTATTTGTTGATGTTTACTTCAAATTCAGCAGATCCAGATGACTTTGTTCAGTAAACATCAAGAGAGATGTGGCCTAATTGAAGACAGTTCAGAGAAAATCAGAAAGAATGATTAGAGGTCTTGAAAGCATGGTCTACAAAGTAAAATTGAAAAAAAAAAAAAAAGGGATTGCTTGGTTTGGAGAAGACTGAAGGTATAAAAATCCCAAGATACATGAAAGACTGCTGCAAATAATAAAATAATTATTACTTGTTCTTCATGCCCCCCATGCACAACGTAAACATGGGCTAAAAACACAGCAAGGGAAATTTCAGTCAGACACTAGGTGTGGCAGTCATCTCCTTTAGTTGTTGGTGCCAGCACGATGGTATCAGTGAGATGATGAATGATCAACTGAACTGCAAAGATCCAGATTGTCTCCTGTCCCACCAATGCTTCCTCAAATGTGGAGAGGGATTGGCAGGGTATGGTGAGGGAAGACTCCCATGACTTTCCTGAATACTACAGCCTTTAAATACACAAAAGGGCCTTTCCTCAGCTAGTAGTTTAAGCTGAGAACTGCACATAAAACATGCGCAAATGTTACTTGTGAAGCAAGTGAGGCAGGTAAATACTATAAAGCTCCGCAGAAATGAAATAATGAAAGAAAAACAAATATTTACTTTTCCTAGACTCCAGCAGAGGCCATTTATTTTTGCCAGTTTTTTTCAAGATGATGCTTCTTTTGTGTGTCAAAGGTTCTTCCTGTTTCATTGTTTTCATACAAACTTCTGTCTAGGACATTTTATATTATACCTCTGCCATGCAGAATTATAGAATTATAGAATGGTCTGGGTTGGAAGGGACCCCAAGGATCACAATGTTCCAAAACCCCTGCCACAGGCAGGGCCACCAACCTCAGGCCTGGATCAACACAAGGTTGTCCAGGGACCCATCCAACCTGGCCTTGAACACCTCCAGGGACAGGGCATCTACCACCTCTCTGGGCAGCCTGTTCCAGCACCTCACCTCTCTCTCTGTAAAGAACTTCCCCCTGATACCTAATTTAAACCTTCCCTAGTTCAGCTTCAATCCATTCCCCCTTGTCCTGCCATTGTCTGCCTTTTTGAAAATTTTATTCCTCTCCTGTTTCTCTGCTCCCTTCAGGGACTGGAAGGCTGCAATGTGGTCCCCCCACAGCCTTCTCTTCTCCAGGCTGAACAAGCCCAACTCCCTCAGCCTCTCTTTGTAGGGGAGGTGCTCCAGCCCTCTGATCATCTTTGTGGCCCTCCCCTGTACCCTCTCCAACAGTTCCTCATCTATCTTGTTCTGGGAGCCCCAGATCTGGACACAGTACTGCAGCTGGGGCCTTATGAGGGCAAAGTAGAATAATGCTTCCTTGTATGGTCAATATCTACTTCCTCCTACTTGCAGTGCCAGAGTTATGACATTTTTTGTTAAATTTCACAAGCTAGATTTTTTTTTCTTCCATTTCCACAGAGCATGGAAGGCATTCCTCAAAAACATCCTCAGAAACTGCCCTCTTCACCTTTACCGCTTTTCCCTTAAAATTCTCTTTCCTGTGACATCTGAAAAAAAATCTCTATGCTTACTAATATGTAATTTTTATTAAGTCTGGGACTTATCATATGGGTCAGAGCCATCTCACTCTAGGTAGTCACAAACTCTTGTACTTCTGCTTGTAGTCCATTTTGAATTATTTCTTGAGGACCACTGGCTGTCTTTTGGATAGGTTTATTCTCACAAAATTATAGGCATCTTCAGTGGTTCTTGTTTGAACTAGTTGTCTAGATTTCCATTATAATCGATGAAGGGAAACAGGCAGTAATGATAAAGCCATTCTAGCTGGAGTTAGCTACCTGAGCTAGGCCATCTGAATCCCCATTTGGTGGTGATGTCCTCTCAGCCTTATCCAAAGGGATTTATTGAAAATCAGTGTTCTGAGATGATCAGATTTCTGAGATTAATTATCTCACCTATATATCTGTCACACTCAGGTCCCAAGAAGAGCTTCTAGGAAGAGGTGTGGAGCAAAACATAATGATAGCCTGTAGAAAAAAAAGCCAGGCACCCAAAAAACCCAACCTCTGTGTCAATAATTCAGTGTCCACAAGCTGCAAGAAAATTCCTTTGGCAAATGACACCTATAATGTTCTCTGACTTGCTGCCATCTGTTACTGCTGCCTTATAATCAAGTTTGTTTTCAGACAGACTGTGCCTGATTCCTTCAAGATTAGGAGGGTGTGTGTTTGAAAAGAAGTTACCAGTAGATCTGTAGCATGGGCAGGGCAAGAAAGTAATTGAACTGAGTTATTTGTGCCTCTGTGTGTGTGTGTCTGTGTGTGTGTGTGTGTATTTTACATAAGAGTTATAGCTGATTCCAGAAAGAGGGATTACTAGTCTTTAGAGGTGGTGACAATAGTATCTGTAATTACCTACTGGAAAGGAAAAGAGTTTGTGAGTTGCAACAGCCTTTAGGATGGAGGAGAGGTACTCTTGAGAGAGGGATTGTTGCCAATATGTCTCCCTACAGCTCTGCTAATGGACAATCAAATTAGTCTAAAATAATTACAAAAAGATATTATTTTATTTGGAAAGAGTAGGACTATATAAAAGTTTATGTTGGAGGTATTATTAATAGCCTTAGAGTAGCAAGGGTGAAAGTTTGATATAGAGAAGATAAAAATACAAACACAGATTAAAATCAGACATGAATAGAGATATAATTATTTTTTCAACTTCAGTCCCTCTGGTATTCATTGAAGTTCCCATATGAAGATTGGTTTCAGAAAATTATCTGAAGTTCTGTATTCTTACATAACTAGAGGTAAAAATCAAAGTGTAAAAAGCGACTGTTTCTATTATTTTATCTTTTCTTTCCCTAATGTTGTTCTAAACAGCATGGAAAAAAAAAACCCCAACAAAACAGTTCTCCAGCATATCGTAGTATTACCAATTATTTGTAGAGGTCAAGGAAGTTTGACCTTTCAGACAGTGGAGAACAAAACTATTCCCAAAAAGCGATGCAGTTAGCTCTTTATGCCTTAACAGGTCAAGCGGGTTATGAACTGGTCATGCTGTGAGCACAGAGATGGTGTGTACTGGTTCACATCCAGCATGGTGCATTGCTACATTACTGGGCAGAGACATAGAGAGATAAGTCATCTTTTGGCTTCAGAGTGGTTATATGTGGAGGCAGGACAGGTCAGTCAGCATCAGGCTTCTACTGTTAGGCCAGAACACTGTAATATGGGTGTCCTCTTCCAGATTCAAACAAATAGCCTTACCAGCCTGCACTATCACTAATATTGAGATCTCTACATATCACAATAAGCAACGTCACTGATCTTTCTTTCCTTTCTTCTCCACTTCTCCCTTTCTCCCCTTCCCTTCCCTTCCCTTCCCTTCCCTTCCCTTCCCTTCCCTTCCCTTCCCTTCCCTTCCCTTCCCTTCCCTTCTTCCCTTCCCTCCCCTCCCCTCCCCTCCCCTCCCCTTCCCTTCCCTTCCCTTCCCTTCCCTTCCCTTCCCTTCCCTTCCCTTCCCTTCCCTTCCCTTCCCTTCCCTTCCCTTTTCTCCCCTTTGTACCCACCCCACCAAGTATCCACCCCACTCACACCTTAAGTACTGCGTCCTGTTTTGGGCCCCTCACTTCAAGGACCTTTAAATGCTGGAGCATGTCCAGAGAAGGGCAACGAAGCTGGTGAAGGCTCTGGAGCACAAGTCCTATGAGGAGTGGCTGAGGGAGCTGGGGCTTTTTAGCTTTAAGAAAAGAAGGCTGAGGGGAGAACTTATAACTCCCTACAACTACCTGCAAGAAGGGTGTAGAGAGGTGGGGGTTGGTCTCTTCTCTAAGGTAACAAGAGATAGGATGAGAGGAAATGGTTTCAAATTGCACCAGGGGAGATTTAGGTTAGATATCAGGAAGAATTTCTTTAATGAAAGGGTTCTCAAGTATTGGAACAGGCTGCCTAGGGAGGTGGTGGAGTCACCATCCCTGGAAGGATTTAAAAGGCATGTAGTTGTGGTGCTTGAGGATATGGTGTAGAGGTGGTCTAGGCAGGGTTAGGCTGCGGTTAAACTCAGTGATCTTATAGGTCTCTTCCAACCTAAGTGATTCCATGATTCTAAGTACACAGCAATTCCGTGTGTTACCTGTAATTTTATCAGACACAGGTAATGCTTGTTACCCCATTAAGCATAACCATATAAGCACCATCTCTGTGCCTGTATGGGTGCGTAAACATGTACAAGACAAGGTTTAGAGTTCACTGATACAGTGCAAGGACCAGTGCACGCTTTTAACTGTCACCAACACCAAAGAATGAGGCAGTACCGAAATGCGTTACAATGGCTTTGTGAGATCAACAGCTACAGCTAGAGGCTAATTTGTCAAAACTCCAATCTCTTGCTCTCTGTAAAGATGTGACTGTTTCAGTCTGCAAATGCAGGGTTGTCTGTCCTTTCTGAGGGATGTTTGATAAGGAAGGGCAGTAGGAAACTCCATGTTTCTGGTGTAAGAGAAGATTTCATTATCTATACTGCAGAAATATGGATTTGGGGAACATTTCTGCTGTGGGCAGGACCTTTATGGTATCCATTATGGGCATGTTTTATCTTTTCCTTGGAAGATCTAGGCATCAACAACTTCAGTGGATGGACCATCAAATCTGGTGTGGCAGTTTCTGTTTTCCTGCAGTCCTTCCAATAAAACTCCCTCATGCCCATTAACAGAAGCTATAGAGTCAGGTGTGGGTCTGTTCTACAGTGACAGGTCTGAGAAAGTGCATCATTTAAAAGGTAAATAGTTTCCCCACAAACCGAGCCCAGGAGCAAAGGAATTTAATTCATGGTATATATCCTAACTCCAAAGTCTTGTCAGATGCTGGGCTGCTCTCTCAAAGAAAGAGATTAAAACCACACACCTCAGCCTGAATTGTAGTCGGATACACCAGGTGACACACTCCTGTATTCACAGGGGCTGGACAAGGAGGTTTGATAGATGATCTCATTCTGATGAGTGAAACCCTGACACCTTGGAAACCAGTGGGAGCTTTACCATTGGGTTTGCACTGTAACCTAAATTGCAGCACCCCATAGGTCTGGAGATGCCACAAGATGAAGTTTACCAAAAGGTTTTGAGTAGGGCTTAAATGACTGCTGCTCACCATGTTTTGCAGGAATCTCATGCACAGCAAAATTCAAATCTTGTTTCAAGCCAAACAAGTTGGACTTTTCTACCTGTGGAGGTATCAACAGGACTTTGTATGACCATGATGTACATGAAAGGGCAAACTACCTCCTCTTCTTCTACTGCAGCAGCTTGCAGAAATAAAAATAATAATAAAAAGTAAAGTAACCACAGTCAGAGATATTCAGAAGGGAGGGCCAAAAAACCATGTCCTTTTCCTTATAGTAACCCTTAGAAAGAAAATGTTACCAAGCCCTTGGTACCTGCTGCTCAGGGTTTTCACACTTTAAATAAAGCTGACAAAAAGGATGAGCACTTTTGTTTGGGCCACATTCTAAACGTCAGTATCACTATTTACTACCTATCAAAGTAATCAATTGTACTGGAGGTCCAGAAGCTCTTTCTGGCCCTATTGATTGAAAATCAGAGCTGTAGTTCACTGTTCTGTGTTTAAGTCACCTTATATCCCCTTCTACAGTGACCTCTGCCTGCATACTAGTAGTGTGAGGGCTTTTGAAGCATGTATCTAGAGAACATGCATTCAATGTTTTTTTTCCATCCAATTAAAATCCTTCACTATCATTCCCTTTTATCTAGCCTTTGTAATTGGATTCCCAGTTTCGCAATTTTCATGGCAGCAAGGGGAAAAAAAAGATAGCAAGTCCCTGATAAAAAAAACAGGAAAGAAAAGAAAGAAAAAAAAAAAGAAGCCCAGTTATAATTTAATTCTGTCTAAAGGGTTTGCTCTTTCTTTAGCTGAGTTTCTGAAAGGGAAAAAAAAAGGCTTCCATGATCAGACTATCATTTGTCCATCTGTGTTCTGCAATTAATAACTCTGGGATCTCTTGGCCTGTTTCAGTCAGATTTGAAGATGGGTTTATACTTCTGTAATATCTTGGCGATACTGTGTTCCTAAGAGACACGCGAGATTGTCAGCTGGCTAAGGGAGGAGATGCGATAGCCACAGAGTGAAATAGCCTGTGCTGTGGGAGCAGGTATCTCTCCAGCCTGGGTATGCAGCAGTCTGTGGGGCCATTCCCACAGCTCTGGCAGCACACAGGCTGCCCTTCCCCAGGGAAGAGCTCTGGCACATAAGGAGGGGATGGAAAGCACTGCAGCTTTTCATCATACAGCATACCGGGTGAAGAAAAGGTGGGGAAGCTAGAAGAATAAGCCAACCAACCTGATAAGGAAAAAAGTTTTATTAATGACACTTCTCATGAAAAAAACTTGGGCTTTTTGAGAATATGACAGCCTGGTTAGGTGTTTCCAAAGCTGCTTGTGTCCAGAGTATTTTCCGTCTTTTTGTTACCAGCAGATCGTGAAAATATGCTCTAGCAGTATGTTATACACCAAGATCAATATCAAAGTTAGGTGAAACACATCACTTGATTGAGATTCCTGCAGAGGGAATAGGTTAGTCTGCTCGCTTATCTTCTACATGGCTGCCTTTAGGTGAGATGAGCTGAGGCCTAATTGACCAGGATATTGTCGCTATTAAAAACATGAAGTTGAACAGAACATTTGTATTGATTTAGTTCACACTGAATCTAACAAACTATTATTTCTTTTTTCTGTTAAAAAAGAAAAAAAAAAGGAAAAAAGAAAAGAAAAAGAAGTTATTTTCTCTTTCTTCAGGAGAACTTCAGAAATGTTTGAAAACCAGTAGTCTACAAGCAGTGCCACAAATATTTAGAGTTACAGAAGTCATCTGGTAAGTCTGGTCTTACAGTTAACCTCAGATAGTCTCTTCCTTGATTGATATTCCAAAGTCTTGGTCAAGAATCCTTACATGACATCACCAGCATGGAACAATAAGATAGTTATCTGGGTTTTTTCCACACGTGTAATGGAAGAAAAAACTAATAAATCCTTGAAGTCAATAATAGCAACACCACACTAATACATCAATTATGAAATTATTAAAAGGTCAAATCTTTTTATAGCCATGCACAGAATGCCAGGAACTAGGAGTTTCAAATGTGATGGAATACTTGTGACTATGATTGTAAGGAGGAGACAAATATTTTGCAAACTTAACCCATTACGCTTGCAATAATGAGTCATTACAAATATTTCTTTCCTGTTAAGTAAGGTATTATCTAGCCTTTGGATAACAGGAAAGTCGAATTAATGAAACAGAAGGTTAAAACAACTAAATAACTGTATCTTGGCAAATAGCAGTAGAGAACAAGATAATTGTCTGCAAGTATTTGAAGGGAGGGATAAGAATAGTTTCAAGTTGCTCAAGGAAGTGTAATTAGATATAATGGGATGAAATTAAGCAATGGAAAATCTTAGGGAGGAAAGTCATAATGAAAACCTCATTCAAAATCTGGAATAGACTCCAAAGGAAGATCTATTGGAGAAAGTCTTGGTTCTCCTGGTAAAAGTGAGTGGAAAGAAGAATTCTGAAAATGCACCAACTGATTCTGCCCTGGAAAGCTGACAGGATAATTTTTAAAGCATTTTCTGGTTTTAGTTTAATCTAATCCAATATCTATTGCCTTACTTTTGGTAAAATAAGATTGATTGCTTTAAACAGTATTTTTACTGTCCTCCTAAGGATCAAAAGCACCACTATCATACCTAGAATCTCTAACTACATTTATGTTGGTCAGTTAAAAACTCACAACCAAAAAAGCTATAGAGGTGATTCCTCTGAATAATGCCTCTGTTTCACTGAAATCTGCCATCCATCTACACCATTCTTTCAGAAACTTTTTTGTTCCTGGAAGGTAACAAGGTTTCTCTCCGTTTCCTGGTAGCACTTTCTTTCCTGGTGGGGGCATTCACTTTCTAGTTCTGTACAAAGATGGTAAAAGGGCTTATTTTCCCTATTTTTATTCATAGACTGCACCGTCGTGCGTATCAATTCTTGGAAAATAGTTCATGTTTCTTACATTGTTGTTATTCTACTCAGCTTTATGCATTGTCTACATGGACCATATTGTATCTGGGCAAGAGGGAGTTGTCTCCTATGTATTTGTGATACTTTGTTATGTACCTTGTACATGAGAATCTGCATTAAGTGGCCAAGTACCAATGAAGGCATTCCTGCTTTGCGATGTGCATGGACCTTGCTGCATGTATTTGGCAGATCAGATTGTTCTAAAGGAAGGTCCAGTTTTCACTGACCGGGTTTCCAGAGCAGCCAGGACATTGTCCCTTCTTTCATGCAAATCAGGAAACAGTTTTTGCCATTTCCATGGTGTTCTAAGGTGATTAGCAAGAGAGTTGGGTTTTTTTCAGGGAGAAGAAATAACATAATTCTTCAGATCAAGGAGTACCTGCTGGAAAAAACAGACACTTAAAGCATATGTCCCTGCTTTAAGTCTGAGACAGAAGTAGTCATGTCTGGAGTATAAAGGGGAGAACAACTATTCTGAACACAAACAGACATAGTAACTGGAGAGTACACAGTGAAATTTAAAAACCCAAGTCCAGCAGCACTGCCTTCTTGCAACCTGTACATCCTGGGTGTAACCTACATCCTCTTCTGGTAAATCTATCTCATTAATACCTCATGTAAACCCAAATCCTTTTTTTCTCCACTTTATGTTAATTTAGAATATTGCAGCTTCTGTTTCAGACATAAAGGGGGACTTATGTACCCCCAAAAGGTGTCATTTTTTTTCCCAAACAGTGTCTGTTGGTCTAATAAGAGATTTCACTTCTCCCACAGAGCTTACCATGCTTGCAATTCCCCCAGGAACTTTTTATTCCCATGAAATATGGGAGCAACATGTAGGAAGCCAGTGAAAACTTTTGGTTCAGTTTTGCTCAAATATCCTTTGTATTAACTGTTTATTTGTTGGCACTGCTGTTGTTCCAATTTCAGTAGGTGATATGAGTCTCTCCCACCACAACAGAGAAAACATGGTCTTGGAGAGAGAGCTTAGTTTTCTACAGACACACAAACACCCACCCCCTTATAACTTCCTGCAGACTATGTCATACCCTTGGCTAGATAAAAAGTTGATCAAAGCTGACCTGTTCCCAGATGCAAAAAACTCCATTTTACCATTTTTACTTCTCTGCCGCCACAGGTCTTACTATGGAGAGACCTATGTGAGTGGGTTTCATGCACATCCCCACTATCACACATCCAGGTGCTGCATGTCTTTCCTTTTTGTGCCAAAGCTGTGTATGATGTTTTCCTCAAGGAGACAAAATTAATGAGGGATCAGTGAATACAAGATCAATTTTCTCAAACCTGTTTTTCATACAGAGTCACAGTCACATTGTTGTGACCCAGTGACTCGCAGGGTTATGGATCATGTTTAGAACATCAAGTACAGGATTTATTCCCATCTAGCTACTCCTTGCAATGCAAGGCAGAGAAAATATTCTCAAAAGTACAAGGGACAGGCAGAGCATTGTCCAGTTCTGTCCTTAGAAGATTCAACAAAACCAAGATTGAAGGCAGCCATCCATTTAATTTAAGATGAATGTTTGCAATCACAACTGGATTTCATTATTACTTACCATACTCAAAGCACTTTTCCTTGGTAAAGTAGATTTTCTTAAGTTGATTGCAGTGCAAAATGTTCTAATTCAATAGAAACAAGAGGACACAGAACTATTTGAAATACAAGACAAAAATGTGAAACAGCTGAGAGGTATATTTATTCCTCACACTTTTCTGATGTTGTAAAACATGTTCTTCAGTCTTTAAAACAGCAGCATTTGTGTGTGGGTAAGGAATTATTCATTCATGAATTATTGCCACATACAGGTTTGCAGGTGTTAAAATGTAGTTTGTTTAGATTTGCTAGCTGCACTGTGTTTTTATAACAAAAGTGATGCCTTTAGTATCTCCTAGTTCCACATTTTTCCCTACCTGACTATAGGCACTTCTGTGAGGTGTCCTAGGATCATTTCTGGATGCAACTGTGACTTTCCTCTGAACGTGAGGAAACCAGAATAGGGATTGAGGTTCAATCCCAATGCTTCTCAGAAACATTTTAAAGCAAAGGCTAATCAGACCCTCATGCTTCCAAAGATAGTAATAGAACTGTAGAATCATTTAAGTTGGAAGAGACCTTTAAGGTCATCAAGTCAAACTGCTAACCCAGCACTGCCAAGCCCGCCACTAAACTATGTCCCTGGGCAGCTTATTCCAGTGACTGACAACCTTTTCACTGAAATATTTTTTCCTTATACCCAATCTCATCCTACCCATGGCAAAACTTGAGGCCAATTCCTCTTGTTCTATTGCATGTTACTTGGGAGTAGAGACTGGCTACAGCCTCCTTTCTCAGAGAGCCTTCTTCTTGGTGTGGGCTTCTCTGTCCTTCCATTAAGTGACTACAAACAAAACTTAACACTTCATGCATCTGGACAATGCAGCAGCTATGGTATCCCTCACCAACCACAGCTGTTTCATGAAGGCTCCTTCAAGACCTTCCTGCCATTTTAAACACTGTCCTAATCTGTAGACCATTTCCTGGAGGTCACAGTTATAATTAGCTCAAACACTTCCTAGACATATTTGAAGACCATCAATTTCCTTCTTAAACATCTTCTGACCACAGGCTCTTAGCAACTTGATATCTGAGACCAAGTCAGCTGCTTCCAAAGGCTATGGTTCCCTGACTGCAGTAGAGTTACTTCCAGATGAGTGCCATGTAATTCTCCAATCAAGGTAATTGAATCTGAATACACTTAGAAAAAACTTATCTAATCAGCCAGCAAAAGAGTAAGATTAGTAGTTAGGACCTCTGGATAAAGGATTATGTTATTGAGTTACTCTTTTATTTTGATGCCCAGTTTAGTTACCAATTTGTTCTACAGTATTTCAGTCAGGTCTACAGCAAGCTCCCTGAAGGGTTTATTCTAATAAGTAATGCAATTTGAAAAGGTAGAAAATCGCAGAAAAACTCGTTTAGTTTCACTCGTTGTTACTAGTTTACCATTCTACATTGATTTTTCTCCTTCCTATTATACATGGGCTGTGTTCTCTAATGGTTTTACAAGTCTACTGATTAATGTGAGTAAAAATAATACTTGTTTTATTGCAAGGGTAAATAATGTCTTAACTACTTTGAACCCTCCAGCCCTTTCAAAGCACTAATCTGACATGGCACTATCACAATGACTTCACCTGCCTCTTTTCCAAACCCTCTTAAAGCCTTTTTCATTCATTTTATTCTTATTTCCTCTGAATATTTGCTCAACACTTTTTTAATGGATTTGCTTTCACAGTGACTACACCTTTTGTGTGCAAACATTTCAATATCCACCTTATCCTGTTGGGAATATTTACAGAAAGGGAATTTTTAAGTCACTATACAAATATTTAAAGAGTGAATTTAAATTCAAGGCACAGATATTTGGACCAAAATTGCTACTAAGCTTATCTGCTGAAGGCACAGGAAAAAGTTGCTGGTGATTTTTTTCAACAAGTTATTAATAAACCTTTCTGTTCCCACCATCCATTTCGGTTTTTCAGTCAGTGGTGACTATTAGTAATTTTTCAGGATCTTCTTGAATGCTCCAGTGACAGCTTTTCTATCATGTTTTTATTTCCTCCAAATTATCCAGTTTATGCCACAGATCAATATTTCAAGTTCCACCTATTTATATACTTCTTAACAATGGGCAATTTTTTTTGCATATGGGCAATCCAATTGGTTCCTAATAACCACAACCTCACCTTTTATCTCTCCTTCCTCCTCTTTCCGTCAGCAGACGCTCCCTTACCATGAACACTTATCTTTACTCTAAGAGAACAATTAATGGAAAGGCAAAGGTTAACAGCAAAGTGAGAAATATTTTTTGGGTAGAACTGCAGGACAGTTTGGAGGTAACTGAGCTGGCTAACAAAGACTTGCCTTGGGTAGCATGTGCAGCTTAGTTGTGTCGGTGATGAACTCCAGGCACAATAATTTATTTTGCTTTTCAGACTTTATAGAGCTTGGAGTTTCTAGTAACCAAGCTAGGATGTTTACAGTAAGAGAAAGCATTTCTGCATCTTGACTATGCTGGAGGTGGCTTGCCTGCTTTAGTAACTGGAAGCTGGTCTCTAAACCAGAAACCAAATACCACAAACTCCACTCCCTGGTCCTGCTGCCCTGTCTCCTGAGAATGATACCACACACATTTTGTGGCATCCTTTTCTTCCTCTTAGAACATCCACTCAGTCTTGAACACAGAAGTTCTTGCCAGAATTCTTGCAAACCCACCAACGCTGTTCATTGTTAGTCTAGGCACCTACGCTTCTAAATCTACAGGGCAAAGCAAAATTTTTCCTCTTCTTTTCTTTTTTTTTCTTTCCTTCTTGAGTGTCAAAAGGAAAGATGGTATTTACACTGTTCTGAACTGACAAAAGGTTGGTATAGTTGAATCCAGCATGAAGAAGCTGGGGAAAAAATTCACACTTTTTTTTTTCCTGTTTTCACAATGTTTTAAGAATGTGTTGACAAATTTGACAAAAATCACTCAGAAGTCTGAATTGTTTTATTAAATGTTTTCGTATTGCTTTTTAAAATAATTTTTCATTTCAACATTACTGTAACCTTTTTTTGTCAATTAAAAAAAAAAACCAACCCAATCCAAGACCTCATACCATGCCATAAAACATTTTTTATTTTCCTCAGCAAATCATTACAGAAATTTTGGGAAATCGAGCTTATTTTTTTGGGTTATCTTTTTCAAAAAATATTTTTAAGTTCATAAGAAGTTGTATTTCAGTTCCAAATAGAGGAGAAAGAAACCAGACTGATAGACTGACAAATCAGCTCCTCCCCAGCATATCAGTCAATTGAAAAAGAATATTGATAAAGAAAGGAACATCTCAGAGATGCTCACCTGCAGTTTCCTAAGAAGACATGCATTTGTTTAGAGCGCTAATGCCCAAACTACTGCTTTTCTTTGAGGAAAAGTCATAGTGAGTTTATGCATGCTGTTAGAGATCAGAGAAGTCGAAAATTTAGGAAGCAGGGACTTTGTAAGTGGCAAAAACTCTGATAATGACAAATAGCTGAATTCTCTTCCTTTTTTGCATGCTTGCTCATCCTCCTGCCTCTGTAAACACATTGTCTGGAGCAGAATTCTCCTTCCTGATTCACCCTATCGATAACCTAGGTGAGAGGGCTACAACAGACTAATCGGTTTAGTGACACGATGAAAGTGTCCGTGCAGTCACCACCCTGAAATCAGCACGGTGCACTGGTGCGACTGACAACGGCCGCGCTCTCCCTCAGACCAGCCTCACATGCTTAGCTGGGAACAAATCAGCACAATTGCAGTCAATGGATATCTGTCTGCATGAGATGAGGATTTAGCTCCTGAAACAACCTCGGTGAAAGAGACCCACTTTCCTAAAGTGCTTTGGGATTAACATGTAGATTAGGGTGAAGGAGAGGAAAAAAAAAAGGGGGGGGGGGGCGGTAAAACTTAATGCTACTGTCCATTTCTTTATGTATTTAAAAATTCAATTAAGATGGAGATGCTGAGCAGGCCTGGGGTTGCAGAAGCAGCTGCAGTGTGCGCGGTGCAAGATGAGGAAACTGGCATGACATGAAACAGCAGGCAGAGCCGACCCATCTTATTTCCTTCACCAGACAGGGTGAAGAATAAACACAGAGCACAACTGCTGCAACATCACTTGGGCTTCCAAATCCATGCCTTCTTTTAGCAACTTGAATATTTCGGGTGGATAGGGAGGTTGATATTTTCTCAAAATGCCTTAAATGATGAATGTGATCTTTATCTTGGCAGTGTCCTTTTGAAGTCTGAGGTCTAGTATTCTGGATGCGCAATGGAATGTGTTTCAGCATCGTGCATTTTATTTTATCTTAGAACAAATAAAATAATGAAAAATTGCCGTTTGAATATGCGTTCTGCTTACTGTGCCTCGGACACAGGTTATTAGTGGTAGCACCAGTGATTCTGTTATCCCCTTTGGTGATGAGACATTTTCTCTCTTTATTTTTTTTTCTTTTTTTTCTTCTTCTTTTTAGTCTCCCCACAACTGTTTCCTAAAAAGGAAGAGGGGGAGAGGGTGTATTTCCAAAACCCATCTTGCAGCTTCTTTATTTTATACAGTCTCCCCTCCTCACCCAAAATACCTTGAATAGCCCTTTATGTAACTTCAATTAAAATAAAAAAAAAAAAATACAGCTGCTCCTCTGAAGCCATCCAAATCTAATTAACTACAGAAGCTGAAGTTATATTAAGCTTCTCACTTTCTTCGTCTTAGCATCTCCATTCATACCTTCATTCAATGTGTTCACAAAAAAAGGAATTTCTAATAATTGTATCTATAGTCTCAGAAAAAGAAAGCCACTAATCAGGAGGCCTGTGAAAGAAGAGAGATCGGAGCCTCGCTTGAAGTTGGCAGTCTGGCCCCGAAAATCTTGCAGACAAAGGGGCAAAGGGAACCGAAGAGCTTAGCCCTACGTCTAAGGATGCTGGTGAGAATTTGTTCAGCCTCTGAATAGAGATCTCCGTTTCAGTCCTAAATTGTGCCCGCACAGATTCATTGAAATGCCTTCTCCGAAGGAAGAGGGGGCGGGAGGCAAGGGAGAGGGAAGACAAGGAAAGTTTGTTGAATATAAATGAGGTTACGTGTGGCTGAAGAGAGAGATAGCAGCTCTACAGAGATTTATTCCTGTCTGACATACAGTAACACAAAGGCAATAAAACGTGTCCTTGGCAAGTGGCATTAACAAGCAGTAAACCTTAATCTTCAGAGAGCCGAGATGATGCAACCCACCTCAGTGAAAAATACTTTCTCATTTGTGGAGTGCATAATTTAAAAATATGTTTAGCCAGTTTTAAAGAAGATTTAACTAGCTATCTTACCATGCCACAACCTTGTGATTCAGGCAGTCTGCAGAGCGACAAGACCAACTCTACATTTTCTCACTGGGGAGCTCAGGGGTCTTACTGTACCTTGGGTCTCATCCAGGGAAAACGTCAGAGTCTTGCTCTCTCCCCACTGCAGGACTTGGTGGAAAAGAATGGGATTGCTCCTCAGCTGAGTATTCTTCCAGAGACTTTTATATTTTTCAGATAGCAAAAGATGCATTTTTGGTCCAGCAGCCTCAGGGACATTCTCTGGTCTGGTTATTCACATTAATTATCTTCACTTACATGAACATCTCCGGCTGCAAGGAGCCCTACTGAAACTGCAATAGTACTCAATAGAAGTAAAGGAACAGGAGCCTGGTTGTTAAATTAAAACCATTGCCACTGCACAGCAGAGAGAGGAACCATTTGGTGTGTTAAAATAAGTGTAGTTAAGATATGAAAACTGTGGAGATTCATGAAGCCATCAGGGAATCACCACAAGTCCTGACCCAGACAAAAGGACATACACCCAAAATTACTGGTGATTAGTTACATTGCAGTCCTAACGGGATTTATTGTTAATTTTCTGCTTGCCCACTACACTTTACTGACTAGGTAAGAGGATAACCTGTTCTCAGCTTCTTGGGGTCTTGCTCTGAGTGTCTGTATAAAGACTGAGAGTTGATATACAAAGATATCCAAAGGTAGGGTAGGAAATGCTAGTCAACAGGTGCTAGTTTTAAGGAGGAGCAAAGTCACTTCCCCACTCTTCACCACTCTTCTTAGGTTGGATAAAGAGTTATCTTAGCAAAATGAAGAGTGGCCTTGCATTACCAGGTCTTCACAAGGAGTGTTCACTGGCCATTAGTCCGAGGCACAGCACTGAAGATCCCTTTTCCCTCTCTCTGAACTCAAAAACATCACATTTCTTGAGGCTGAGAGCAGTTTTCCACTTGGCCTCATACTGTACAGTCACTCACATGATGAATGGAAAGTTATTTTTACTCCACAGCTTAAACAAAAAAGTAAACATTTTGTGAGTTTTATATACTATCTGCTATCTCTTTCCCCATAAATTAAAAAGTAATTGCAACTTTCCCTCACCACTCATTTTGGAGCTGTTTTTACCTCATCTGTATCTGGATTTTCTACTACGTAGCTAAGGACATTCACAACAGATATAAATTTCATTATTGGGCTGTAATTGCATTTGTTTTGCCCTGCTTTGATGTTAAATATAAAGAACCCCCAGGCTATTTCATCTAGCATACGATTGCTAGCTATGACTCCTGCTAAGGGAAGGCAGAGAGCTGTATTTACCCTAATCTGGAGCAATGATGTTTATCAGACAGCTGAACGAGCTCCTAAATGAATGAAGGCACCATTTGTGGGGTTATATACTGAACACAGTACCACATACGCACTGATCAGGCCCCAGGATCTCTAAGCTCTTCAAACAATTTTGCATAGGGGAAAACAAATGCAAAAGCACATTAAATGGAGAGGCACCGTTGTTATTTCTTATTATTTTGATAATGGTTTTGCCCATGGAGACAGGAAGAAAATTTATAGTCTATTCCCCTTGCCACTGACTCTCTCTAGGACAATTCTGAACTTCTTGGTTTTGAACCCTAAATGCTCCGAATCCACATAAAAATGCAAATCACCAAACCTTTAATCCTGTTCTCTTAAACTATACATGAAGACTTTTTTCCCCTTCAAACATACAAATAACTCTTTTGCATGGAGGAAAAACAAAACAAAACAAAGCAAAACAAAACAAAACAAAGCAAAACGAAACAAAATGATTGGACACACCTTTCAAGGGAGATATGAAGGTGTGCCTCAAGTATCAGAGAACCAAGGAGGCAGAAAATATTTTTAAAATCTGTTAAAAGTAGATCAGGAGAGTGAATGACAACAGTGTTTGGCATAAGCTGCAGAAAAGATAGAGCCTTCATCTTCCTTTTTCCAGGGAATCAAACATGTAATAGTGAGGAGTAAATAAAAATTGTGCTGATCTTTTCCTGATTAAAATTTGCACAATACATTGAACTTTATGAACACTGTCCATGCAATCACGAGTACTTCCTAATCATAGACTCTGTAAGCACTTGAAATATCTGGGCCTGGCTAGTAAAATTAAATTAGGTCTGGTGATAAAACGCCGCTGAAAACATTGCTCTATGCAGGGAGCATGTCTTGTCTGCAGGGCAGTAGAGGGGAATTACATTATTAGGAAGCTCCATTAGTCCAAGAGCCTTTTAACTTCATGCAAAAGCACTCATCTTGTGGCTGTGCCACCACAGCTCCCAGCAGTGAAGCAGTTAAAGCAGGTATCCTCCCTCTGCTCCCATCCTCTTCTCCAGTATAACACCATTTAAGTGAAGCAGCCATTTTATTATGCCCTGAGATTCCACCGCATCTTTTTATGCGTACACCAATAAGTATCACGTACATCAAACCCACCTTTTATTAGAATTACTTGCCTGTACAGAGTTTATTACTGTTTTGTCTCTAACCACACTAAGCTGGAGCCTAAATTTCAGTTTTACCTCTTCAGGTGTGTGTGGTCTTTCCTTACTCACTCAAGGGAAGGGGGGGGGATGACCCCTGGATAGCAAGCACATCATTGCAGCCAGAAATGTCCTGTGACTTCATGGCCAGATCGGCTGGTGCCCAAAAGGCACCAAAAAAGTCTCTGGGCAAGAGGGGAATTCCCACTAACGGGCGCCTCGGGGACAGGACCTGTGTTTTGCACAGTTGGTAGGGAGCACAGCCAGGCAGGAGCATACACGATCCGATCTGTGGCCAGGGGCTCTGAGCATGCCGCAACTTTTGTCACTGACATTCACAGCCGCCTTCTGCCATCAGACACCACCATTTGAGGTTAATGGTCTCCTTTTAGAGATAAGGAAATGAGCCGGTACTTGGTATTGGTGAGACTGCACCTCAAGTACTTTGTCCAGTTCTGGGCTTCTCACCATAAGAAGGACATTGAGGTCCTGGAGTGGAGAAGGGCAACCAGGCTGGGGAAGGGGCTGGAGGGCAAATCCTCTGAGGAGCAGCTGAGGGAGCTGGGGCTGTTTAGCATGGAGCAGAGGAGGCTGAGGGGAGACCTCACTGCCTACAATGGCCTGAGAGAAGGTTGTAGAGATATGGGGGATGGTCTCTTCAGCCAGGTGACAGATGATATAATGAGGGGAAATGGCCTCAAACTGCACCAGGGCAGGTTCAGATTAGATCTTAGAAAAAAATTCTTCACTGAAAGAGTTGTTGGGATGTGGAACATGATGCCCAGGGAGGATGTTGAGTCACCATCCCTGGATGTGTTTAAAAGATGGGTAGATCAGGTACTTCAGGACATGGTTTAGTAAAGGACAGGTACGGTTGGACTCGATGGTCTTAAAGGTCTTTTCCAACCTTGTGATTCTGTGATTCTGAGCACAGTGCTTAGAGCTGCATTATGAAAGCCACACCTGACACAGGTGCCTGGCTTAAGCATCCAGACGTCCACCACTTCCCAGTTGATGACAATAACTGGAAATTGAGAGCAGCTGCTGTCCCTGCCTACCTTACTCCTGAGCTGTGCGCTATCAGCAGAGGAAGGCCAACACAGCACCCCATGTGAGGCACACACACTTGCCAATTTTCCTAATCCAGGCTTTGTGGATGCTGTTTTCCCTGGACTGTTTGACAGCCACGGATGGTGTGCTTTTTGAATTGCTCTTTGCTTTCTGTGAGTTCAGCATGGAGATCTGAGGTAGATTCCTGCCCACGGCCTCGAGTAAACGTGCAGGTTCACAAAGGTTGCCTGCAGTGGAGTGGGACCTGCCAGCAGTCCGTACTACCTGCCGTGCCACAGTATTTCTGCTCCCCCTCAGCAATTGCTGCCTGTAGGAGGCGGCGACTTGGCTCTGCAGCTCATTTCCGTTCTCTTTCAGATGCTGATAAGTTGAATAAAATATAATTTCCTCAACCAGTCGGCACGCCTTTGTAACTCTGATTTCTGAGAGGGAGCAAAAGGCTTCCCATCACCCTAGACCAATCCTCGCTGAGGAGGAGTTTGACTCCTGTGACTGATTGCATATGAGGTCATTTCAATCACAGTACCCAGACTTGGGGAGCATCAAGTGATCAACTGCATTTCTGCTTTGAATGTAAGTCCGATCTGATTCTTAGTGGTGCTTAATTAGGGCATATCGTTACAGCAAGAACCTATGTCCTTCTGCTGAAATGCTCAAAGCTTTATCAGGAAAATGTTGTGACCCAGTCCTGACCATAGGATGCTTTCCTGAGGTCCTATAAGAAAGTGCTGTGTCTAGCTACAAAGTGAAGGTGTGATTTTACATCCCTCAATATGCAAAAGCTTTTCCTTAGGCCTCAGTACCTGATATCAGGTTACCTAAATTTCCAAGAAGTAATTATAAAAAGCCTATAGTAAGGGGAACTTTGAGTTTCCTGCAGATGCAACCAGCGAAAGATAAACAGGAACAAGACAAATTTCCAGTTTTTCAAGTCAGTCTCTTCATGTGTTCTCCTTTGATTTGAGCCACAACCCCTAGAGACACTCAGTGCCATCAGCAAAGACAGAAACACCCCAAGTGCACCCAGGACTGCCCATTTGACTGTCTAAAGTGATGAGAAATGTGCAGCTGAGCACCGGCAGATTTGTCAGCACTATTTCTCTTTCTAGACACAACCTAAAGAACTGAAACAGCCCAGTAACTAAAGCCAGTGGGCACCACAGAATTGCCTTGGCATTCCCAGAGCAGTCAGGACAACAACAAAGCTGAAATACAGTCCAATGCCAACACCATGAGCTGCTTGGCTTCCTCCTCCTTGTCCCGGCAATGCCAGCAGGGTCTAACACCTCATGAGAGGGTGCACATATTATTTACCAGGTTGCTTGTAAAATACAGAGCATTGTTTCACTGCTGTGCTGTACCCTTCTTGGGCAATCTTGCTGAGTCTCAAAGAACAGTGTTCATCTCAGCTGATGGCAGCCTTACAGGTTTATGATGTAATCCTGCAAGGAGACACGAGTAAGTTACCTTCATAAGCAGCAGGAAGAGGTATATTCAAAAGGTAACTCACCTGACCTGCCCTAGGTATGTACTACACCTCAGTTCCCTGCCTGTAAAATGGGGGATGGCATCACTGTCCTATCTTCCAGGAGGTGCTATGAAAGGGTGTTGAAAGACTTGGATAATACAGTTCTGATGTTACAGAAGCATCTTAAACAGTCTGAAGTCACTGGGGAAAGGGGATATTCAGCTGTTTGGCACATCCAGAGAGAGAAATTTTTGTCTGATTTTGTCCGAATTTCTGATTATGGCACCTGGAATTTTTAAATATTTCTCCCTGAAAATCAGTGGCTGTGTTTTCGGGGGCAGTTGTGCTGTTTTCCCCAGTGCAGCTAGAGCAGTGAAGGCTTTAGATAAATTAGATATTTAGAAAGATTTGAGGCAAGTTGGAACTGATAGAGATAAAGTAAATCAAGTCACCGGTATCGCCTGCTCTGTGGGAGAGGAGGCTGGGGATATCTTCTTCTCTTTTCAGTTAGCAGATGCAAGAGATGGTGAAAAGGTCAGAGATAAATGTAGTGCTCACTTCGTACCATATATTCACAGGGGCTGGACTAAAGAGAGGCCAGAAAAACACGTGTGTGCTTTCAACCTTTCACTGCAGGCAGCAAAGAGCGTTGCAGAGATGGAAATGACAGACTATTTTTGTGCAAAGCCTGGAGACAGTCGCTGTAGCAGAATGGGACCAAAATAATAAAACCCTAACCAAAAAAATAATTTCCCTCTCTGCTTTCATCCTCCCTGCCTCTCCCACACCCCTTCCACTCTCATGCCTTGCAGAAGCTATAAATCTAGGCCATCAGAGAGAAGCTGGAGCAGCAGCGTATTATCTTGAGAAATCACTCCCAGAAGGGAGCAGAAAGTTCACAAGTAGAGTGCCAAAAAAGGAGAAATCGCAGCACTGTCATTGGATCCGGCTGCGGCTGGAAGGCGTCCAAGCTCCTCGCACTGCTGACATCCCTGTGCATAATCAGAAATTCCTTTCAATTATGTGGGAAAAGGAGCTTCGCATTGTCAGCCCAAATGCCCCTGTGAAGAAATAGGCTGCCACAGCACCACCGTAGAAGGTCATGGCAGAGCGGCATCCGTGCACGGCAGCGGGGAAAGGGAGGGGAAGCGCATGGCGGTGGTCGCACCGCGTGATTTTATAACACTTTGCTCTTCCATTAGCACGTTTAATCTGAGGGCTGCTGAGTGCTTTGCAAGCACCAGTTGACTAAAGCAGATCGGAAATCAGTAGGCACTGTTAGACCAGAGTGGTGGATGGTGCAGAAGGAAACTCAGTGGTGATGCACCGGCTACCCTTGAGTGTTGGGAGATGGTTCATGCAGCCCCAAGCCCCAGGGTCTCCTTCTAACCACTGTGGGAAAGAGATATCGCCTTCCTCAAAGCAGAACGACCTGGCAGGGTGAGAACTTGGCAGGGTGAGGACTTGCACACAGCTTGGGTAGACTTCTGCACAGGCATCTGCACTTCAACCAGACCAGAGGCACAGACCACCTTCAAGTGTAACCAGCCCAGCACTGTGGTGGCTGGAGTTTTGCAGTGTCCTGCTTAAAACATAAATCACAGAGGTGTCTGAGAGAAGATGTCAAATTCATTGAAACACTGCATGTTTTTCATTATTGCTCTTAAGTGCATTTGGCTGAGATGTGGAAAGATGTTCGTTTTCCTGTAAATGGATTCTCCCCTTCCCCCAAATTTTTTGGCCAACTTATATCCATTAATAAATTTAGTGGGCAACCTGACAAAGTTAGGCAGCTGCGTGCTGCTTTTCCTGCTAGCTACAAGGGTGTTATGAGAGGTTATTTTAGCCTAATGAACTTACTATCCCCAGGCTCCCCTCTCTGTTTACGGTAGAGGTAAATGGTTTCCATCAGGAGGAGGGACAGCTCAGCTTTGGACTCTCTGAATCACTTTGTGTGCAGAGGTCCTTCTGTTGGCAACACAGGGAGCTTAGGGAGAGAGGGTCCATCGGGAGGAAGGTGGTTGCTCTCCCTCACTCCGTTTGTGCACTGACCAGGGATATTAATACCATATGAGTTTTTGCCATCTAACTTAGGTACTCTGAGTCACTCCCTGGAAGCATCTCTTTCTTGGCCTATACTGAAAACTTCGGCTATGACTCACACCTAAAATGGATACACCAAATAGTCTATAATAGGTGGTGTGAATGGCTGCTATTGTGTGCAGAGTCTCAGTGGTAAGATCCCCAGGCCAGGGACCATTGTTTCAGTGTTTGCACAGGGTTTAGCACAATGGAACATTTTAATTGCCTCCCACTACACCAGCTTGTCTGGGATAGCACATTTTTCATAACATTAATGATCTATCATGATGCTTCCTTCTTACAAAAGAATGGGAGGGAAAGGACTGAAAGAAGAGTGAGAAGTGTGCTCTGGGCACTGGGCCAAATGGTCGAAATCTTCAGAGACCTCAGAACTACCTTAATGGTAATTACATGGCCAGGTCACTCCTGTCCCAGGGTCCTAAATTGTTAGGAGGTTGGGTGTGTGTGTTTGCCCTTGGTCGTTCAAGAAATAGAGCCATCTGATGAGTGTAGTTGTGCCAGGGAACTCTTCAAAAGCCTCAGGATGATGAAAGACCACTGGCAGCAAGAGCAGAAATTGCAGCTTTGTTGCACATCTCATCAAAAATTAACCAGGCCTTCCGAACACTCTCTCTTGTGCTTTAACTCCACAAGGTGCAGACAGCCTTCAGATTAGGACCAAGAAGGGTGCAAGAGGTTTGGGGAGGGGATAGAGCTTGTTGTCTCTGCCTTTCCTATTCCACCGCTGAGTGCAGGACCACTTCACTCCACAAGACTCTCACTCTGGCATCTTTCGCCAGCCCTGTCATTATTTTGAATGAACAAATACACAGGAGACTTGCTGCACGCTGGAATGCCCGGAATGCCAATGCAGAACTCAGCTAATAATGGTTCTATAGTGTAAATCAGCAGCATAGCGGGTCCCGGTTTCACTTGGCTGTGCTCCATGAATAGCAGCAGAGACATTGAGTAACAGTGAATTGAAAATCAGTTTAAAAAGAGGAAGAGGATAAACCCTGAAAATACTCTCTGTTACGGTGTGAACTATTTTTATAAGCTGAGAATTAAATCTTCAAATGATTAACCCGGGGAAAGTATCTTGTTCTGTGAAACAGTCATGTAATTCTGGCAAGGAATATCTCTGAAGTGGGTTGGTCCCAAGAAAAGAAGTTAGCAAAAGCAATTTCTCTTCACTCTTATGTGACCTAGGATTGACCCAAAAGAATTCATCAGGGAGAACTGGGTGCTGCTAAAATTAATTTACACCATGACCTCTGATTGGAGTTCCTACTAGCACAAAGAGACAGCTGTTGACTCACAATAAGTGGCTGGCAGATCGGTTCATTTATTTATTTTTAACTTTGCCGCATATCTGCAGCCAACAAGAACTTAAGCAGAGAAGCCTGTAACATCTTTTTAATGACCATTATGCGTGCCTCTTTGAGTGCATTTATGATGGGCTACTCGCTGTGAAGTCTGTGCTATGAGATGTTGCTGGCATAGCTTCTCTGGCTAAGAGCACTCAAAAAGAAAAAAAAAATCAGATGTACCCCGCTGATGTATCCTTGCCAACAAAATCCTACTGTAGACACAGCTATGCTGTTTGATGAGGTTTTCACAACTACGTTGGCAGTATACTGGCTTCTGAAGTCTTTCATATTGTGTCTGCTAGGAGAAGGCCCTGTAGTATAGCTGCAGTGGAACAAAGCCACTCTAGTAGGATCCTTCCCAAGGCTGGCATCGTTTCACCCAACTTCAGCTACAAAGCATAGGTCTCTGTGTCAAGAACATATCAGTCTTTATTTCCTTACTAGATAATGAGGCTGGGGAAATCATGGCTCCTCTGGAGTACGGGAGAGATCTGAAGTGGATTGAGTCGCCTTTCAGCACCATCCTTTTATGTCCTGTGGCTGCAGAGGACACACCATTGGCTAGAAGCAATAAACACAGGTCTTAGCATGCCTGGGTCACTGGATCAAAATTGAGAGGAAAAGATGCTGACATAATTTGAGATGGCCCTGGTAATCATATGGATATGTCAGGGATATCTCCATAAGGTGTTCACCTCTTCTGTCTGCAGCTGGTTACACGGAGGTTTTGCCCAGCCTGAGAAGCCACGAGTTGCAAGAGACATTTTGTTGATGATTTAAAGAGGAGGAAGGAAAATGCACTGAGGGAAAATTGAGGGTTGTAGCAGGAAGGTTGTAACAAAGTCCTGAGGAAAATTGGGTCCCAAAACTAATAGGTGTCGCCATATAGGCATGAAGGGTTGTAAAATTTTATATTCATGTTATATTAAATATACTGTCTTAACGGGCTGTGTACCTCCTGGCAAGTAAGTACTGCTGTGCATGGAAGATGCTCTTCCCATGCCCCTGGCAATGAGGTGGCTAGTGCTAAAGCTGCAAGGCTACCAAGTTTGCTGGCAGGTGCTTGGGGTGGAGAGCACAAAGCAGAGACCCAGGCAGTGCACACGAGCAGAAAAGCTTCTTACCTTTTGAAGAAAAACCAAGTACCAGCTGGATCAGTCATTTCCATCTCAAAGAGGATGGGAGGGAGGAGTCTGTCTCTTGAAGTAGCTGCGAGCAAGAAGCTGGAAAAAGTCTCAGAAGAGGGAATCTTCTGCAGAGATCACAGCAAACCCTATGGCTCTTGCACTGCTCTGGAAATTCAGTCAGTGAGGAAAAAACACCTCAAATGAGGAGTGATTGAACAGCATCAGGTAATCCTAGAAAGCACCTTGGCAGGTCCTGTCTGCGCAGCAGGGATCCCTATCTTAGGAGGTCTTCCTGGGACACCAGGGAACTGCACTGCCTTAAACACAGGGCTAGCACTCTGCCGTAGGCAAAGCAAGTGAGATGCTGCTTATATGGATGACCAATACTTTCATAAGTAAGAAGTCTGGTCAAATTTAGCAGCCTGAAGAAGAGTAAGATTTTACTACAGTTTATAAAACTGCATTGGAGGTAGAGCTCAGACTGGTAAAAACAGATTGCCACCTGGATATCCAACATATGCAGACCACAGAATCCCAGAGAGCTTTCACCAGCTCTTATCAGAGCCAGTAGTCTGACAAGGGAAATCTGCAGGGAGTGAGGTTGTGCGTGTCCCTTGCAGTGAGACCTCCTCGCTTACAGACTTCCCTCTGTTCCCCTTCATTTAGTAGTCAACATTGCACAGGAACTGCGATAGCCGATTCAATGCACAGGACCAGAGAGTTCCCACGCTGGAGTGCAAAGACACATATGTTCCTAAGATTTTGGGTCAAGTACCTTTTTTAATTTTGATGCTAAATGAGTTACTGGTGTTCATTTGCTCCGAAGCTTGCCAAAGCTTTCATGTGACCTGTGTCATGAGGGTTTAACCTGTGGCAGCAGAAGACATCACATTTCTTTCAGTGTGGCCTTTCCCATATCAGGTCTTCTCTGAAACTATTGTGCTGGCTCTATCCACAGCCACAGTGCGCACAAATAACTGTTTGTGTTTTAACTGCTCTGTCTCCTAGGCTCGCTCTCTCTCCGACCAGGTGCTTTCAAGATGCGGCGGTTAAAATGTCATTTTTCCACAAGAAAATGGGAAGCGGGACAGCCCAGTAGCTAACACTCTGGCCCAAACGCCTCCAAACCAGGTCCTGTTCCCGGCTCCCTGCAGGAGCAGCTGTCCCAGCAGCTGCGCAAGTCAATCCACATTTATTTTCTCTCCCACCCTTTATCTGTCTCTTGTATTTAGGCTTTAAGCCCTTTAGGGCAGGGGCTGTCTGTAAGTACGTGCATATGCCATCACGAGCACAAAGGAGCCTTGATCTCAGCTGGGGACCCAAGACATTATTTGGACTTTGGTAATAACTGAAATTTCCTCTATCTGGGACTGAATCAGTGCAATGGGAAACTTTGGCTGGGGAACACGATAGTGTAGATGGAGCCAAACAACTCCCTGTCTCTAAAGGTCAGGGAGTAAAACACATTTGCAAGCTTCCAAGCCCTCTGGAAGGTGCCAGACCATCTTCAGCGCACACAAATGGCTGTTACATCCCAGAACTCACAGCCTTTTCATTACTGGATGTGGGAATGAAATGCTAGTGTTGTGTTTTCCTGTTACACATGTTTAATTAGCTGACAATCGTAGTGTCAGTAGAAATAGACATAGATACACATGTTACAAGTGGCCATGTTTTAAATTAGCACCATATAATTTTCAATGGTTTAGAGGCATGATGGACTTTCCATATGAGAAGCTGCAAAGGCTTGGATTATTTAACTTGGAAAGAAGGATAATTACACGGGCTTAATTGGCCTATTTAAGATGATGAATGGTATAAGAAAAACTGATCATTCCTTCTCTTTACACTCCGCAGTAATATGAGAACTGGGGCTCATATGTTAAAATAAATGGTAGGTAAATTTAAAACAAATAAAGGAAATACCCTACAATGCAGTCTGCCTGTGGAATTCATTGCTGTGGAGCATTAGACTTGAGGATGGATCTGAAATCAGGTGAGGAAAATTTAACATTTTCAGGACAAGATCAAAATCCCACATTTGCAGATGTACACTTGCTGCCTTTAGTAGCCCTGTCCATGACAGGGCTGACAGCACCGGATCAAGTACTTACAGACAGTTATGCAGAACTGCCTGAAGATGCATAGCTCAGGTTCAACCAGCTCAACCAGTCAGGTTCTCCCAGTATGGAGGGAGAAATGGCTCACGTATTTGGTCTTCCCAGCCTAGCGGGATGGGTGGTCATGCAGTGGTAGATCCATGCACAGCCCAGGAACTCCATTTCCTGATTTAAGAATTAATCACAGAGTCATAGAATGCTAGGAGTTGGAAGGGACCTTGAAAGCTCATCTAGTCCAATCCCCCTGCCAGAGCAGGATCACCCAGACTAAATCTTGAAAGTCAAGCAAGGTCCCTTGAGGCTGGCTTCATGTCTGCTGGCCCCAAGAAGATAACTCCAATGGAAACTTGTAGCTGGATCAAGCCCGTGCTAAAATGCTTTCAAATAAAAGGAGGAAGAAGCTGGAAAAATGGCATGTCTTGCCTCTGGCTGGATATTTTTAAGCTGTGGAGCAGCCAATGGGTGTTTCTGTCCTGCTTCTGCTTCATGTTGTTTCCTCCTGCCCTGGTCAGTGCTATTTGACTTCTGATGACCATCTTGTTCCATAATGCTTATCTTGTCACTCTGTCTGGATTTCCAAAAGTTTTGTGTGTTCTTCAGTGTGGCTGTGATGGAAATGTTTTCTTGCTCTAAGAGGACATGAGGAAAGACCCCTATAAGGTCTACTCTTGTCTCACTATTGCTCTTCTATGGCAGAGTAATAACTATCCAAACGAGTGAAACATCTCTCAGAGACTGAGAAGTTGAGAGAATGGTTATATGCTTAGGTTTTGGTTAGTTCTCTGTTCTTTCAGGAAAACTTTGGTCATTGCCCCCAAAATCCAAAATGCCTGGCTAAAAATTAATTCCCCGTATTTCATCTAGATCTTCTTCAACCCAAGACATCAGCAAATCACAGGGGCAAAACAAAGTAGAAGCAGTTTGATGGCAGGAACAGGAGCATTTTGCAATTGTTTCCATTTGAGATGAAAAGAGAAGCTGTGAAATATCTTCACTGTGAAATCTCTTCAGACATGTTAAACAGGCATGATAAACTTGCAGCATGTGGGGATGCTTGGGGTAATTTATTATTCTAATCATAAAGATCCATCCTGAAATGAGACATTACAGTATCTTTAAACTTCATTTGCCTTCAAATAGTTCACTATTAAAGCTTGATTAGTGCCAACCAGATTCAAGCCATGCAGAAAAAAGGATTGCCATGTCAGGCAAGAAAAAATTTTCACAGGTGAATAGACAGAACTTTTCTGATAGAAATAAGTTACCTGTTTTATTCTGCTAGTTTTGTAGACTTTATGTCCAAACAGGATTATCTGGTCACTAAGTCTTCCCTTCTAGGTATCTCAAACCATTAAATTGCTCCTATTAAGAGATCCAATTAAGTTGGGCTAGACAAAAGGCATTTCAGACATCAAAATTACTATGTGCAAGGAGCAGAAATCTCAGGACTAAAGAACTGTTAACATCCACAACTGCAAAATTGAATAATTCATTTGGTAGAACATGTTCAAGAGACTCTTGAAGGTGATCCCGTAAAGGAAAGTGAGAAAATACTAGTTCTAGACATATAACCTTTAAAAACTTGAGACGCCACAGAAGCACAGAAGCAGAGACCTCTGTGATGCTGATGGCTTGGCTAGAAAACACTGTGAAGTAATGCACAGACATGCTTGGCAGTGTAAAAATGTGCAGGCCACGTAAGGCAGTACTGGAGGAGGAAGTTCAGACCTTTTGACCTGCCTACTCTAAATCCATCCCTGTAAATACCCTGAATGATATATAGTTTGATATAGGGGGTTTTTTTAATGGAAATAGGAATTTCTCTCTCCCCATGTTGATAGGTTGGAATTTCTTGTCACATGTTGTTTGGATTCTGCAGATTCAAAAGATATCCTTGTCCCTACTGGGAAAAGGACAGGTGATAAGTGCAGATGTAAAAGCTGTGACTGGGGTTCTCCTTTGCCCTTTACTCCATATCTTGGTAAGATTGTTTTTAAACATGATTTCTTGAGTGCTACTATTATTCTTGTTTGAAATGCCTGTCTTTTGCCACAAGCACTTGGTACTAGACAGTAGGAATGGCCAAATGGCTGACCATGAGAGTTTTGTGGCACTTCATGGTTAGTTAAGCCACACACCTACACTGGTCACGGAAGTGAAATTCATAAATTAAGGGTTTGCAAGCTTAGTGACAGAGTTATTAGTCTGAGTAGAATTTACTACATCTTTAAAGATACATCTTTACTACGATATAAAATCATCGGATTTAGTAGGGTTTTAGGAGACATAAAATTTGAGGAAGACAGAGTCAGGAAGAGTTCTGTATGTCTCATAGCAGAAGATGGTGAACAAACTTCCCTGTATACCTGCCACTGCCTGGGCAACTGGGCTGTATTTAGAGACTATTTATTTCTTTGTCCCAAAGGTGCTGAATTCCATTTCTTTTCTCTATATTCACTCTGTGATCTCAGAGACACAGTACCATGTCTAATTCCATTGCCTTCTGAACTAGGCTCTGCTGTCTCTCATAAGTGATGGAGGCCTTTCTCCTCAGGTGATCATAGCTGACTTTCTGAAACCAGCAAACCACATTTATGAGAACATCACAAAGTACTCAGTCTGGAAAAGCTGCTGTGTAGCTGGCTGATTACATTCAGGGTCCAAAAAATCTATTGGCTGCATTAGAACCTGGATGTCCCTGTCAAGACTGATGTCACACTGACTGTGAGTATGGTTAGACACAGTCTATCCTGAACAATGATCATTCTGAAGAGGGAACGTGGAAGAAAACCGTGGAAGTGACAAGCTCGACCCACACAGTGGACAAGCATTAGTTGGGAAACCCACCCTTGTTCACTTAAACCTCATCACCAAAGTTCCAGTAATGGGAAAATCCAGGTTTTACCCCTTTGCTCCCCTTCTTCCTCCTCTTTTCCAGTCACATAAAAATAGAACTGTCTTCTCATCTCAGCTCTTGCCTTAGGATGGTAGGAGAAGCAAATACACTACATCTGCTTTTGTGAATAAGACAGTGGTCTGTGGGAGATGATCCACTGGGCTGGGCTTGTCAGCATAAAGAATGGGGAACAGGATTTTATGGGTTGGCATGATTAAATGTACTTGGTCCTGCAAGCACCCTCCAACAGCCAGCACTGCAAAATATGCCAGCATTTGATTTACTATTTATAAAGAATTTGAAGATAATTTAAAGAATAAGTTTAATGCAGGATAAGATGTGAAGACATTTCACAACTATGATCTTCATTTCACCAATAACTATGCTGATTTTACTTGAGTTTCTCTGTGTTGGGGTGAGAAAATGACTCTGTTATATGCATTAAAAAAACATTGGTTCGTTTCCATCACGATACTCTCTCTTAAGCATCTTCACTTACAGTAAAAGTGTGACTTTTTCCTGTGTCTGAAAGTCTTGATTTCCTACTTCTCATTCATTAGACTTCTGAAAGATGGTGTCTTATTTGACCTAAAATCCTTGGAAAACTCTCTTCATGCTTCTTTCTTGGCTCATTTTGTTTCCCTCTTGAAGTAAGTCTATTAGACTCAAAGAATTGCTCATGTTCATCACTTCCATAGAGTGAATTTCTGGCAACAATTAATTCTTGCACAAGGAGTTACTTTTTCACACTGACAAATGAAAAAAAAAATTCAATGTTCTTTACACACAGTGCTTCATGTTTCATATATAGCTTGAACTTGAAAAAAGCAAGCATTTGTAGCAAGGGATCCAAGGTCTTTGTCTTAGAGACTAGCATTTCCTTTTCCTAGGGATAACAATAGGATAATGAATTCACTACTTACTCTGAAAAGTTGCTACCTTGAGTTTTAAGTGATAATCCCCTAAGAGGGACTGACTGATCTGACACATATACTCTGGCTTAAAGTTGGGCTCTCATTTTTTATTGAAAGTAATATTCATGCAAACTACTTTGGGGTTTGGTGTGTTAATATACAAATACATATATGTATGTATAGTTTCAGAGTAGTTTCACAGAATCTAGACTGAGTTTAGACTGAGACATCTGGTAAATTATATACTATTCTTAAAACCAGGCAGCAAACCCCAGAAAGATCAAAGATTGTGTCAAACTTATCATCGGAACAAGACTTATGGTCCAGGATCAAGACAAGGTCCAGGATCAAGACAAAATCCGGGAAACAAGAAAGTCAAGAGGGATTCCAAACCCATCTAATACAGCCAGTCAGGCAGCAGAGGAGGGACAACACCTATCCATTAAGGAAAGATCACTTTTGAAGGGAAATAGGCTTTATTTGTAAAAGGCAAAATCCAGGTTTCCTCTTGGTTTTCTAACTAAGATGGACATCAAGGCCCAGTTAGCTACTGCTGCTATGGCAAATGTTAGAGCAACAGAGTCATCTTAGCTCCAGTGCACCCAGGATGGTGAGATAGGACAAAGAAGCATTAATTAGGGACAATATAGATAAGATTGATTTTGCATTGATATTGTTGGTGGAGTGAATTGCAGAGTCAAATCTACATCTGGACAAATGTCCAGCCTCAGAAGAGGACTGAGAGATCTACCTGCCTATAGTCTGAAGGCTCTGAGTTGGATAAACCCTTAAATGTAGTGATAATTTTCCCCAACCAAACAGTTTTTTCCAGTTCCCAAATTTAGGCAAGGCAGCTGGGCTTCTATTTCCAACTTCTGTAAGTTCCTAAATCACATGCAATTTGCTATCCTCAAGACACCATGGACCTTGTTTTTCCTGTTGCACCTGAGAAGGAAAAATGTGCAAGAGTAATAATTATATTATGATGGAGGAGGGAAACAAACCAAAATGTTTTACCATTCCATAACCCTGTGTTTAGTCTGCATTTTACTAACAGACTCTGGCAATGGCTGCAGGAAAGTTATTTCGTCCATGAAAATATACACCTCTTTAATTACAATAATGCATACTATAAAAAATATGGAACTATTACAGCAGCCAACAAGAAAAAAATGAGGCATACAGGAGGGTAGTCAATAATATGAAGACAAAATAAAAATAATTTTATATCTTTCCATCTGATCTACATTTCTAATCTGTCTTGGGGTTTTCTTATGAATTAAAACTATGTTAAGAAACAGCAGGCTACTTTAAGATATGAAAACAAACATGATCTGAAAACCATGTCATTTCTAGCAATTGGTTTTCATTAATTGTTCCCTTCTTTAAGTTTCCAAGCAAGGAGTAAAAAAATATGTATCTAGGCAGAAAGTCAAAATTCCTTTAAAATGTGGGGTAGATTTTTTTTTTTGTTATTTTGTTTTAATTTATTGCAAGCTAACTCCAGGAGGTAATTACAGCCAGTTTTTTGTATTATTTTTGACATTGAGCCTAAAGTTTAAACTGAATTTCATGAAGGATTTGACATCTGTAAAGCACAGTCAAAATGATGGTCTTTTCCTGCAGTAGGTTATGACGCTGGAAACCCTGTGAGACCTAAATCTTCTAAGAGAGTTCGCTGTTCAACTGGACTAAGAATGAGCCAGGACTCAGACCACAGGGCAACAGTGTTGTCCTGGGATTAGGGCAGGTGGCTAGAGGGAACTTTGGTGGGTTAAAAGTTTCCATGTGGCCCTGAACTAATTTAAGAAACAAGCCCAACATTGAGCCTGATAGTGAGTGTCTGTGTGTTCAGCAGGTTGACATGACCCAGATTAGATTTTCAATAGCACAGGACTCCCAAAAAACCAAAACAAAACAACGACCCCATAACCATACAACCTTCCCTAGAGCTGTTCAGTTGAAACCTTAAAAGAGTTCTTTCCATTCATATGCAAAACGGGTATATTTATGAATAAATAATGGTGATGGGTAAAAAGATCTTGAAAAGGGAAGTATTATAAGAACTGTGTTGTTAATAAATATAGCTTTTTCCAGATTCAGAAGTTTTCTTACTCTTAGGAATGCCTCTAACTCAAACACACCTTACCCAGAGGATCAGCTATCCTCTCAAAAAAAGTCCTATTTATAACTTACATCTTTAAATTCAGTTAATATCAAGATTGTGTTCTGGGTGGTGATTAAACTGGAGAAAATCCTGTTAAAGGGTTGAGAAAAGCCACAGTTTATTGTAGACCATTCCCGTTGCCTGCTGGAACAAACATCAGCCAGGGAAGCGGTTACATTCCGCTCAACAGGGCACTGGGAGATTGTTGCAAAAGAATTTGGCCTGCAGTAGCCAGCAGGATAGGCAGCTAAATGGACCTACTCTTGTACTCAGCAGGAACCAAGAGGCAAAATTATTGGTAGTTGTTCAGATCTGTGTAGTATGAAATATTGGTTAACATTCTTGACCCATTTGCCTGCTGACAACCCCACCATCACCTCTGACAAAGATGCTTGTAAGATGTGGGCTGAGCTGCAGCAGCTCGTGAGCACAGGATGGGTATATGTGCATGCAGAGGATGGATCATGTGCCTTATGACAGGGAGTGATATGGGTCCCCCATCCCTTGAAATACTAATTTTTCCTCATTACCTATAGGTAGAGACATGCTCAAATATCTATAAGGTAGAGGAATGAGTTCCACCCTTACTATTTTTTCCTACGCTGCTTTCTCTCTGCCCTACCCATTGCTACAAGCTTCAGCATGCAGTATGGACTAGATCACCTGCCATTATTTTAAAGACTTAACCTGATTGCAGCTTATTCCATAGAATTTTCCTCTTATGATATGAAGCATGAAACTATCTGTACCTCATCTGCTTATAGATCACATCTCTATATATCTTCCTGACCTGGCAGATCTCTAAGGGAACTTAGCTGGGACAAAGCAAGAAGGTGCAACCAAAAATGGTGTTCACCCTATGTTGGTGGGGGAAGGTCAAACTTCTTGGCAACCAGCATCATGTTTCTGCTCCTCCTGAACATTTTCATCCAAGTGTCTTGGCCTCTCTCCAACCTGTATCCTCAGGCAGATTTAGGGTCTGACCTGTGGCCGCAGAGCAGGCAATAAAGCTATGAAGTGCCCACCTTATCAAAGGTAACCTCAAAGAACGTCTGCTATATTCTGGTCCTATGCCCTCCACACAGTGTGGCTTACAGCCTTACACAGAGAAGGACAGATCAACAGCTCTGGATGCCCAGGGAATCTCAGCAGGGCGGTACGGCCCTTTTAAATATGAGCAGTTTGCAGCATTTTCAGCTTCTCATATAACACACAGGAAATTGGCTGGAAACGTGTCATCAGAACAAAACAGTGTGTTCAATGAGGCTTGATCTTCAATCATAGGTCATCCAGGTGAAGCTTTTAAATAATGGTTAACTATTAAAAATAAATAATTCAGAGAATTCAGGAGCTGTCTTTATGGTGTAGCCCTGAACGCATTAGATTCCTACAGTCTTGTGAGGTAAAGGGGAGGGGAAAGAAATCTACATTCAGTTCCCTGAGAAAAATGCTCCTCTTCATAACCATCTATAAAAGATTATTGTCTTCATTTTATTTAATTATTCCATATGAAGTAATTAAAAGAGAATAATCAGCTACTTCAGCGATGATAAATGTTTCAAGCCAGAACACAAAAGATACTAATAAAGGAACCACCAGTCCACATCATCGCTATTAGGATCCCTACATCTTCAATTTTTTTTTCTATTTTTATTGTTTACTGAAAATTAATTGCTTGCTTCTCTTCTCAAGAAGCTTTACTGCAACTCTGTCACTTCTTGAGATTTTACAGCATGTGCCAGGCTACTACTCAAATGTTCTAAAAAAAAGCAATTACTGTCATAAAATCACAGAATTGTTTGGGTTGGAATATCTAGTTCCAACCCCCTGCCATAGGCAGGGACACCTTTCACTAGCCCAAGTTGCCCAAAGCCCCATCCAACCTGGCCTTGAACACTGACAGAGATTCAGGGGCATCCAGAGCATCTCTGGGCACCCTGTGCCAGCGCCTCCACTCCCTCATAGTACAAGAATTTCTTTCTAATATGTAAGCTAGAACTACCCCCCTTCATCTTAAGCCATTACCTCTTGTCCTGTCACTACATGCCGTTGTAAAATATTTCTCCTCTTCTCCAGGCTGAACAAGCCCAACTCTCTCAGCCTGTCTCTGTCTTCATAGAAGTGCTCTAGCCATCTGATCATCTTTGTGGCCCTCTTCGGACTTGACTTGATCCAACAGGTCCATGCCTTTCTTGCCTTGGAGACCCCAAAGCTGGACCCACCACCAGACAGCATAGAAGGGGCAGAATACCCTTCCTCAACCTGCTGGTCACATTTCTTTTGATGCAGCCCAGGATACTGTTTGCTTTCTGGGCTGCAAGTGTATGTTGTAAAGTCAGCTTGAGATTCTTATCCCTCAATACCCCAAATCTTTCTCAAGGCTGCTCTCCATCCATTCTCCACCTAGCCTGTAATTGTGCTGGGAATTGCCCTGACCCATGTTCAGTACCTGGCACTTGGCCTTGTTGAATTTCATGCAGTTCTCATGGTCACACCTCTCAAGTCTGTCAAGGTTCCTCTGGATGACATCCCTTCTCTCCAGTGTGTCAACCATACCACACCACGCAGCTTGGTGGTATTGCCAAACTTGCTGAGGGTGCCCTCGATTCCACTGTCCACAACTCCAAGAAAGATGCCTAACAGTCCCAGTACCAACCCCTGAAGAACACCACTCATCACTGGTCTCCACTGACCAAACTGTTTGTGTGTAACGATCAAACCATTCCTTATCAATGGAATTTTTCACCCATCAAACCCATGTCTCTCTACTTTAGAGTCATAGATGTCGTATGGAACAGTGTCAAATGCTATGCACAAGTTCAGGTGGATGATGTCAGCTGTATATCACAGAATCACAGAATTGTAGGGGTTGGAAGGGACCTCGAGAGATCATCGGGTCCAACCCCCGATGTACAAAAGGACTGTGGAGAAGCTGAGTCAGGACACTAATCTATTAGTAACACCCATAAGAAGTTCACAAGCACTGCTATGAACATACTATTCTACACATTAGTAGTACCTTGGAGAACTTAACTTGAAAGAAGATAGGTGTGGCCTTCAGAGTAAGATTTGAATGGATAAGGTGATCACTATTCATCCCCTTTTATCGTCAGTGTGTATGTTGCCAATACACTGGCCTTGCATTTAAATCTTCTGAATAATACTGCCCAACTCTTTCTATTGCCATATTAAAGCATTCAAATGCAGGAAATGAAACAAGGCTGAAAGCATCAACTTTGCTGTGCTGTCCTTACATCTTGCAATATAGTTGTCAGGGAAGGCAGGAAACGTAAGATTTACTGGCCATTGAATAGATCCTTCCTCTTCTTATTTGCAGTACACACAACCTACAAGGTTGGATGGGATTTTTTTAAGCATCACCAAGGAAGTCTGACGAATAATTCAAGTTTCAGTAGCTTCCTGAGGTAAATATGAGTATTGCTCTTGGGTAGCACATCGTAGCCTCAAGAGTCCTGGTCTGAGGACTAGGTGAGCCAAGTTCTAGCAGAGCTTGGCATCTAGTATGTGAAATTATTTTGGGAGAGCAGGTCCCCACATTGCAAATGCATTTTCCCATTTGAAAATATTAATAAACAATAATATTGAAAACTAATATCTAACAATTGATGTTAAGTAAGAGATTAGGTATTGTTAATTGTAAATATACCAAAAGACTTTTAATCAAATTTATAGATGTTAAGTTATCATAACATCCGATAAGGGAGATAGTGCTGCTTTCCAGCAAGTAGATTATCAAAATGGAAGCAGAATATAATATTTTTAAAAGAAAAAAATCAGTAATTTTTGGATGCCAAAGGGGAACCACTCAGAAAAGCTGGGTTTTTTTCCAAAAGTGGTGCCTACTTTGTGAGAACCCCAATGCCCAAAATCCAGATCTTTCATGATAATTCTTAGTCTATACTGCCCCATGCAGGTCCTAGAGTACTAAGTAAGTCCACAACTCACTTTTAAATCAATGGGTCCCTTGTATTTCAAGGCAGTTGCTTGGGATTCATATGTGTTCCTTCTCAACCGCGCTTTCTGAAAATTCATCTTCCACCTCAAAGCCCTGTTTCATTGCATTTCCCTGTCATCCCACCTCGTGTTTGCTTAGTAATTACAGGACACAATTTTCCAGTGATCAAATCAAACTGCATTAATACGTGCCTGTGTGCAGCTCAGTGTGAAAGAGACTTCTTTCCACCCTTTGGGAGCTCATTATTATATACACAATCTTTGTATTTTTATTAGTCAGCCTCATGATTTCTGTGGTAAGGGGGACTGGCAATATTGTTTCACATACATCAAAGGCTGAAATGCAGTTTAACAAGAGCCAGCAGGTTACATACAAGCCCCAAAACACTTGTTATAGGTGTGACTTGCCCAAACCAAACTAGGCAGTGAGTGTTCGCAGAAATTATTCCAACTCTCTGCAGCGGTCAGATCAGCAGCTGTAAAATGGGAATTAGTCATTAAAATAAAAAAATAAAAAATGTACCTTTCTAAGATATCACTTAATGCAAGATCTGGGTCTAGTATGTTCCATTTTTGTCTCTGCCTTACTGAGAGAAGTGAGGCCTTATACACTCCCCCACCCCAAAAAACATTTCGATCATATAGACTCCTAGGATTAGTCTGCCCATAAAAACTCTTCCCAATTTCAGATTTGTTTTCCTAATTATTTTCAGAATATAGGAGGAAAAAGGAAAGAGGAAATGCTCTGTATGCAACTACCAAGGAAAGGAAGGAAAAAGAAAAGCTGTTTTTTTTCCCGAGGAAGCCATCTTCTAAACCCTGTGAAGCACACTAATTGTAAACATTCTTATTGGGCTTTCTTTCTGTGTTTTTTCTTATTTGCTTGCAGCTAGCAAGAAAAAAATCTTCCCTCCTTATTCAAAGGGAAACTTATATGTAGTCATCCTCAAAGTCTACCCCAAGGGAACCCAGTTTTAAGAAAAAGTGTTGTAAGATTCCCATAATTGCCAGTGAGGTAATTTTTTTTTTTTTCCCTCTGTTTTGGATAATTTATGGGGAGCAGAGACATGATGATTTTGCCATCCAGTGAATAAATACTGGGCTGCACTGAAGCAAAGCACCAGTTGACTTCATTGCAAACAGATTCTGCAGTCTATACATTCCCATACAGGGTACAATCTAACCACGCTGTGGTCAGTGGTAGTCTTCCCATGGAACAAAATGAGTTTGAAGCAACCCCCTTAATGCAGAGGCACATTTCCAATTGGAGTTAACAGACATGGTGCTAGAATTTCTTTGTGGAAAGATAGTGTGGCTTGCCTGAAGTCAGTAGTCCTCAACAGGTGTGAGCAACATTGACTGAAAGCAAAAACAGGAACAGGATCACTGAGCCTACTCAAAGCTCAATAGGAAATGAGATTGCAGCATTTTTCAAAATTAAAAAAAAAAGTCATTCACAATTTGTCTTAATAAAAAAATACAATTGTTTCAGAGGAAAATGGATTAATTTTCATAAATCTCCTTCAACAAACCCATGCCTTGGAGTACCAGAGCATATGTAGTATCTGAGAACTTGTTGCATCTGAATCAAAATGATCTGACTCTCATTTTTACTAGAAAAAAAAAAAAGTGGCCCTGATAAAGTTTTCTGACAGAAGTTTAACCAGAGAAATTATATTACAGCTGAGAAAACGTTGCTTTGTTCCAAATTTTCCACAAAATTAGTACTCTCGTCCAACACTCCCAACCACCTCTACATCTAAAAAACAAAGGATCCTACTTCCCAGGTATCTAATCCCACCTCTATGACTGTTTTGTTAAAAAAAACTCATGTGAGTCTCTTAATTAACTCATTTGTACCTTCAGGGGTTGATGAGAAGAGCAAGATGGCTATAAATATCCAATGTTCTGATGAAGGATGAGAAAGCCTGGACTGGTCCCTGGCACTGGGAAGATATCCTGTCATCTCAGGGCTGTAATTCTGCAGTTAGGAGGAAGGCAGCCAATAATTTTTATCGAAGTCAATTGCTGCAATATTTGTTCACCTTCTTCAAAAGGTAAACCAGTGGATATTCACCTGTATCGATGTTAGGATTCTCAAAGAATGGCCAGACTGATGACACGTGCACATAAGATCACCTAAGCTAACATAATGCCCAAATGGAAGGAGAAAATATATAATAAACCCATTAAAATAACTATTTCACCCCCTTATCTCCCCCCTGAAACCCATATTTTTCTTTCACCCTGTTTTTTTCATAAAATAAACTCTCCCTGCAAAAACATGCCCAGAAGCCCTCTCATTGCCTTTTTTTTTAAAGACATCCAAAAGTGAATTTTGTACTTCTTATGATCTGTGGGACTTTTGCAATTCTAATCAGCCAATACCCCCCTCCACCACAGAAATCATCTTTGTTAAACTGTGATTTTTGCCACTGTTCAGCTCCTTTGTAGATGCTGAAAGTCATGCTGCATGGTGTGATGGCTTTAGCTCAACCACAGATGATTTGGCTTGATGCGGGAATTGCTGGGTGACATTTTATGACTCGTGTTATGTGGGAGGTCAGACTAGATGATCATAATGGCTTTAAAATTCATTAATCTGTGTGGAGAAATATCTGTGAAAGGATTAAATAGAAGTCCCAACATTTATTCTACATGACAAGTAAATTGGATTCAAACAAAGGTCTTCAAAGCTGAAATGTAAACACCGAGCTGCCAACTCCAAAGTTTGAAAGGTCATGCTAGCAAAACTTACTGCTGAATGAGATTGACTTCAGCTAAACTGTTCTTCTTTTTCTCAAAATTTCAAGGCAGTTCCCTTTAAAATGAAAAAAAAAGTTTCCATTTGAAAGAAACTTACCTTTTAAAAATTGAATTACATTACAATAGTAAAAATGGCCAAATATTTCATATTTATCTAAGAGAATTTTTTGACTGAATGAGAGAAATTTCTTTTTTTTTACTTTGAAGATTTTTTTAATTTAAGATTCCAAGATTTTGTCTCTGTTCTGGATGTTTTTTTTCAACAGCATCAAAATATTAATGGGATAAGGAAACCATTTCCTTCTGAGCACTACCAACTGTCCAAACTTGGCCTTGTGATTTGAAATTTCAAAGCATCCATGCTGTTTGATGTATACTGAGCTCCAGACATAGAGAAATCAATCTGTATAGCTCTGCCTACCTTGGTAGCTGCAGTCAATGTACTGTAAAGTCTTTGCTAAATATTTAATAATTAGCTGTGATTTAATAATGTGTGTCTGAAGAAATGCTGAAGGCGGTGAGCGGATAATGAAAGAATGCTGTGTCCTGAAACAAATGCCTGGAGATATTATATATTGTGCTGTACTGGTATCCTCTCTCAGCAAATTGAGTGACTCTGCTACTTGGGGGGAAATAGGCAATTGTGTCTAGCAGACATCTGCTTTTGTAACCTCCTGTTTCCCAGGGAGAATCCATTTAGAGATCTGAGCAAAACCCTATATGGTAATTCCAGGCCAAAAATACTTTAGTGGAAAGGGCTTTCTTTAGACTGCTCATGTTTCTACCAAATAAAAGCATCTTTTATTCTATCCAGTAACAGAATGAAGCAAGAGTTGTGTGCAGGCATGTGTGCCACTTGACATACAGCCCATCCCATTAACACAGAAAATGGTGTCTTATGGACTATGGAAGTTCAGGTGTACACTATTGACTGCTCAGCCCAATGCATGGTTATTTTCCAGTTCTAGAATTAGTTTAGATCCCTGGCCTGTTTAAAACAATGCCATTCATTCTGTTGAAGGCCTCTTTACACAGCAGCACTTGTTAACTTTTCTTCAGTGGGGGCATTTCAAAGCCAGAGCTTGGATTCTGCTCCTGAGTAGGCATACAAACTCAAAGTGTGAGGAGTCAGGATATGTGGGGTCTAACAGCATGACTGCTGTAGCTCTATGGAAATCCTTTCTCTGTGCCTGATGTAAAGCAAACCTAGCTGCTCCTCACCGTCCAAAGCAAAGTGACTATGAAGTTGACTTCTTTGATCTTTATAAAATGCTGCGTGCTTCTGACACGAAAGACCTTGAGGGGATGAAAGAAGAAAAATCAACAAATGAATGAATAAAATCATCTGAAACAAAGACAACATGGGGAGTTTCCTCTACAATCAGCTCTGTGCTAGCTGTGATTTGTACAGGGCCTTGTCATGAGTGAGGGCATCAGAAACAAAAGCAAGGAAAAGGCAGTTGCAGGTGTCTAGGTCTTGTATGCTCCAGTTTTGCTTCAGGACTGAAACTCCTGTACCAAATATCCTTCTGCTCAGTTTCATCACGACATGTTCAAATGAAGCCAGGTCTTTCCCCAAAGAGCTTTCAGCCTTCGCATGCTGACTCTTCTTCATAAAATACAGGAGCCCTTGTAGTTTCTGAAGGGACTGGAGAATGAAAGGCATTTTTAATTACCACTTTGCACTGTGATGGATCTGGCTCCCTTTGCAAGAGTGCTCTGAAAGGTGAAGGTGCCTTTACTTCAGCAGAAACTGTCTCTTCAGGTCACAGAAGAAAGCATTTATCCATAGGAGACAACACTGATTTCTTTTCTCAAAAGGCAGCACTGTTCACTGCTGACAAGGTTCTGCAGTGCTCTTCCCCCTCTGATTTATTAGATTAATTGTACAGCCTTTGCCTCTGTATGGAAAGACATGTTTATTTGTCTTCACTTTCATAGTGTTGCCCATCATAGTGTTGTTACTTGTTTAGTTTATTTACAAGGGTGCTTCAGACAGGAATTTTGAGGCCAGGGGTAGGCAATCTTGACCCAATACAACTAATTTTTGCATATGATGGAGTTCATTATTCATAAATAGGTTTATTCCAGCCTCATTCTGACCAACAAATACCTTTGGAACAGATCTGAGGGGTTTTTTTAATATCTAGTGTAATGTGAGTAATCTTTCTTAGCTATGTAGGAGAAAGAGTGTGCTCTAACCTCCAATGCAGTGAGGGACTGGTGCCCCCTGACTCCAGCGTACAACCTTCTGAGTGCAGCAAGGTGGTCTACAACTTTGCAAACCCCACAGCCTCCTCACAAAAATGTTACAGACCCAATAACAGCAGAGGCTCCTCAAACTTAGGTCTGTGGAGGAACATTTGGAAGAGTAACTTTTAAACTTCCCTCAGAAGTTAAGTCCAGTGAAACTGCTTGCCAACTGAGAGCATCAGAATGTGGCTAATGAGCACTCAGCTCCAAAAAAGACATCTCTAAGTGGATCTGTAAAAAGAGCAGGAGCTGTACACACATTCATACCCATACAGGAAAAAATGAAAAAGTGTACCAATATATGTAAAAGGGTAAAATTGTAAATTGTGTTTATAATAAATATTAAAAGGCATATATGGATATAGAAGTAGAAATGAAAGCAAGCATCATACAGCTATTATAGATCATATAGAATTGCTATCTAGTGCAATATGTCTAAAACAGACATAGAAAATGTATATCTAATATACTACCACATTTGTTAGTGGGTAGACAAAACCTTACCACGTTTATACCTGTGCAGCTCGGTTCCAAATCCGACACAGGCTATGTGAGTCCTCTTGTCCCTTGACCTCTCTATAACCCTCTCTTACACTTACTGCTGTGTGACTCCCACTGACATTAATGGCAGCCACAGACACAAGCTCCTCTCTAAAAAAGCATCAGCATGTAGGTGAGCACATCACTCCTATTTCACAATCTTTACACCAACCGCCTGTAAAATTCTCTATTGATTTCAGGGTTTTACTGCTTATTTTTAAGGCATTCAGCAACTATTGCCCAATATAACTGACAGATCTTTTGTCACTGCGTGTTCCTGAGGGTCAAAATCAGCAGGGTTATTAAGTCTGTCCAAGGAACAACCTTAATTCTTTTTGGAGCTAAGATTTTCTGACAACAACATGGCACTATTGGAAGAGTCATGTCAGAGCTGTTTCTGAACTGCTCTCCTTTTGGTAGGTTTCATCCTTACACTCAAGTATCCTGTGACTTCAGGTGGAAATATGGTTCTAAAGGGCATTGTTGAATTACCATCAAGTGTACAGATATTAAAAACCCACAAAGTTATTTCAGGCCAGTAACCTACAGGTTGGTCAAATACTATTCTTTTCACTGCATTTCCTAGCTTGAAGATGGACCAAGAAATGTTACCCAACTTTATGTCTGTAAGGAAAAACTGCATCCCAGGATGCACTTCTTACCTGTATGAAAATTCCCCTAATACTCATCATACATTTTCAATTGCTCATTTCCATCCATTAAGGGATACAATTTAAACTTTTCAGACTTGCATTCAGCAGAATAGTAATAACCAACCCCAAGTGAATAATTTATTGGAAAAATAATTGTTCCTTTCTGTTTAGGGAGACAAATTCACTGGGAACAGAAGTTCAATGAGATGAACTTCATGAGGTCAGTGAGATGATCCAGGCTAGGATTTTTTGGTGGAGTGACCTAGGCAGGGGGCCAGGTGCCCCTCAAAGCTGCTCTATCACTGCCCTCCTCAGCTGGGCAGGGGAGAGGAGACAGAGTTAACTCCTGGGTCGAGATAAGGGCAGGAGATATCATTAAGCAGTGACCATCACAGGCAAAACTGACTCAACCAGGAAAAAAATTAATCTCATTTATTACCAGTCAAATCAGAGAAGGATAATGAGAAATAAACCCAAATCTTAAACCCCTCCCCCTACCACTCCTGTCTTCCCGGGCTCAACTTCAATCCCCATTGCTCTCCCTCTTCCCCCAGCAGCACAGGGGGTCGGGGAGGGGGTTGGGGTTAGTCCATCACACGCTGTCTCTGCTGCTCCTTCCTCCTCAGGGGAGGACTCCTCATCCCCTTCCCCTGCTGCACTGTGAAGTCCCTCCCACAGCAGACAATCCTCCACAAACTTCTCCAACATGAGTCCTTGCCCATGGGGCTTGATGTCTGCAAAGTTTCTCACACCTTCTCACTCCTCTCTCTGGTGGCAAAATGATGATGTTTATGGGTTGATTTTTTCCCTTCTTAATTCTGTTACCCCAGAGGCACTACCACCATCACTGGTGCGTTTGGCTCTGGTTATTGATGAGTCTGCCCTTGAGCTGGCTGGTGTTGCGTCTGTCAGACCTGGGGGAAGCTTCTGGCAGCTTCTTGCAGAAGCTGACCCTGCAGTCCCCCCACCATCACTACCGAAACCTTGCCACACAAACTCAATACAGTTTTCCAGAAGACAATTGTGACTGTCTGCCCAGGGAGGTGGTTGAGTCCCCATCCCTGGGTGTGTTTAACAGACAGGTAGATAAGGTGCTCAGGGATGTGGTTTAGCATAGGACGGGAACAGTTGGACTTGATGATCATAAAGGTCTTTTCCAACCTGGTGATTCTGTGATTCTGTGATTCCCTCAAAAAATAAGATTTGACACAGTATTTTTTCTTAATATTCTAGAATATTCTTTAATATTCCCTTACTTGAAATGGTAAGTGGCTCCAAGTGTTTAGAAATCAAGATGAGTAGCTTAACATTAATGGCCCTGGAAGCTGTGTGATCCTGTTTCATTTCCACAGCAGGCTGAATACAATTCATCAGGACTAGGGCTTACGTAACCATCACGGATCTGAGTATTTCAGAGGCTGTATTTAGTATTTAGGAAAAACAGCAGATAAGATGGATTATAGAATTTAAAAATTTTTAAAAATAAGCCACCAAAAAAAAAAAACCCAACCCCAAACCTTTTTCCTTCTGGCCCACTCATCCTTGCCGAAGGCATCATTTATTTAAAAAAAAAAATATAAGCTCCTTTAAGATTTATTAGCTGGTTGCAGTTTAATTTTATCTTGTCAGATTCAGGCTAAACAAGTGCCCTCGCTGTGAAGGTGGCAGCCAGATTCATGTCTGTCTTGTTTGACTGTCACTTTGACAGAGCTCTGGTTGAGGGTTTTCCTGGTGATCCTATTCCCCCGCTGTGCTAAGCAGTGTGATCCCATGCAGCTTCAGCTCAAAAACTAGAGTTAGTGCCAGCTTAACTCTTGCTTTCTCCGTCATCTCATGCAAGAACTCACTTGCCTAAAGGCACACACCCAGCAGAAGCTAGAGCAAGTTTCGGTGGGAGTGAAGGGGCATGAAGCACTTCTCCTGGATCTGGTGTGACGGGGTGAACCACTTGAGGTGAACCCAGATTCGGTTTCACAAGCTACCCTCTGCAAAGCTTTCTTATTTTGCTTCAGTGTTGTTTACAGACTTAAATCCTCCTTTGTTTTCCTGAAGAAGTTCATGCACCTCATCGATCAGTCAATAGATTTTCAGTTTTACTTTGCTTGTTTGCTTTCCATTTCATGACTTTCCCTGTTGTGCCTGTAGCTATCTTCACTTAGATAATAATCAGTAACTCACAAACTGGACCCGGTTATTATACGGATGGGTAACATCAAAATGCTGAAAAAAAAAAAAACCCAAACAACCAATGTGATTCAATAGTTAGATTTCTTTTTTTTTCACCATGATGCTCCTGTTCAACAGGGTACCAGTAATGTGTGTTGTTTTGACAGCAACAGGGTCATTCAGAAGTCTTTCCTATTCATGATTATTGATGAGCTCAATATTTCCCTGCATTTCCCATTGCCTTTGTGTGTGTTTGTGTGTGTGTGTGTCCACAGCAGTCTAATCCAATCCAGGGAAGGCTGCAGTTCAGCCACAGTCAAAGCAATTCCTGGGCACATGAGCAGAGAGGCAAAGCTTGAAGTATAAACCTGAAGCGTGTTGCAGGGCAGCAGCTGGACACAAACCTGTGTCTGTGTGTCCAGGAGCGTGAGAAATGAGCAGCCAGGGTGTTAAAAGTCAGGCAGCGAAACACATGGGAAAATTGCCCCTGACTCGTCCAGGGGGTAAATTTGCCATTCCTGGGGCTGAGCCAAAGGTCCTCTGGAGATTGTGACATCTGTTTACAGCTTTTTAAAGTCAGGACAGCTCAACTTGGGAGAAGTTTAATCTATCCCTGTGCCCGTAGCTAGTGTTGAGTTCACAGAATGTGTAGTTGAAGGATTTTCAGATTAGGTGGAACACACCCAAACATAAAGATGTAAAAAAAAAAAAAATGGCCCTATTGAAAGCAGCTACATTTTGTTTGACTTTGGTGCTACCAGGATATCAACCAAGACACAGCTATCCTCCTTAATGGAAAGGGTTACACAGAGATGTCTGACCATTGCAAACACTGGTGCTTGCCCAACACAGAGACTTCTCCAGTTTCACTTCTAGCACCCGTTTCACATTTGTGTCATGGTCCCAGCGACCAGCTGATTTACCTTCTCCTCTGTATATATCAGCAGTTCATTAAAATTGTGAGAGAAGCTGCCACCTGATTGCATTTTTTCAGGTACTGTAAGAAAACCTTCTGAAAAGTTGATTGCCTCCAATATATATATATATATTTTTTTTTTTTTAAGTTCCCCTAACATTTCACTGAAGGAGAGTTTCTCTTTAGCTTGCTTTATTCTAGAATTATTGAGAATAATTGTAAAATGAGGTAATAACGTTTAATGTCTTATTAAAAAAAAGAGTCAAACTTATAAATCATTGATATTTTCAAATCACTAAACAGGAACTTGGAGAACTCCAGTGGTATGTGCTCTTGGTCCAGACATCCTGTATTTTATTGTTTTAAGATGCTTCTCTTATTCATCTGGTAGTTTTTTAACATGCCTCATGTTAAATTTAACGTGCTCCTTTCCTTCATCTGTTGCTTTTTCTATGCTGCCCTTTGATGATGAAATATGGACCAATGCAGTCAATAGTTTTTGGTTAGAAAGTGAAAGATGTTTCTTGCGAACATCTTCCCTCAGTGACCTCCTGTGGGCTTGTCTTAAAGCTCTGCAGATCCAGCAGAGCAATGAAATTCAGCAAGCACCAGCAGCTTCGGTCAACAGGGTTTAAAACCTGAGAACTCTGCATTGAGTGAGCGGAGTGAAGCCTGAGCAGAACAGCTCCACTCCCAGACCCTGTGATATGAAGCGGGGTGACTGGTTTGAAAAACCGTATTTCAGCTGCCTGGCAGCTTCACAGCAGAACCCTATTCAAAACAGATTCCCTCTGGTCACATAACTGGGCTGTTTCTCCCTTTTGCTGTGCAGAAACAAAGGATGTGAGAAACCACAGAGCTTTCTTTTTGCTTCCCCTTGCTTCAAGGTTCCCCACTGCCACATACCAAGCATTTATTTTTCCCTGGGGAGGCAGGAAAAGACAGAATAACAAAATACCCACTAGTTGTTTCAGCAGAAACCCTTCACCAGAAGCAGCAGCCCAAGGCCTAAAGGCTCTGTGCAGGGAACACTGATTCACACTATGCCTTTTAAGCTTCTCAGGAGACAAAAAAAATAAGAAGAGCTTGTTCCATTGTACCCTGTGTTCTGCATAAAACCAGCCTGCTAGTGAGCAATTGCTCCCTGTATTGCTGTGTCATTAGGCTGTAAAGACAGGCAAACCTCATGTTCATCTTCCATGGGATTGCAATGGAACACAATGTATTGAAGCCATTGTCTCTTGACTGTGTCTATCAAGTAGGTGTTTACTTCTGCATTATTCACTACAGGCTATCTATAGAGAACCTTCAGGATGTGATTCATTTCATCTTGAAATAGATCTAAAATAAGTCAGATGAATCATTCCCCAGAAGTGTTTTTTCCACCCTTGTACCCCATTGACGACAAAGGGAGCTGAGGATGACCAGCATGGGGTTTGCCATTTATGTGGTGGATGTATAAAGTTAACCAAAGCTGGATCACACTCCTGGAGACATATTTTATTGCACTATGTGAGACCACATGCACTGAGACTTTGCGGTTCTTTCTCTAAATGTTGTTGGAAGTGGCTAAGTAGCAGGTTTTCTCAGTATAAGCAGACAGTCCCTGTGGGAACACCTTGTTTTACTAAAAACACAGCACCACAGCAACTTGGCATTTTAAAGAGCAGTGTTGCAAAATGAATGCTTCTGAAAGAAGGAATCCTTGAGAAAATTCCTTCCTACCTGAAGGGAGGAATATGGGAGCCACAGAAATGACAGTTTGCAATCCTGGGTGTGAAGAAAAAGGATTTTCATGAGAGGTCAACTTTACCTAGCTTTCGGGCTTCACGTTCAGAGGGTCTACAAAATCATCTAGGTGTCTGTTACCAAAAAATATATTGCCAAAGCAATAAATGGACATTACGAAACAATTAATCCAACCAAAAGTTATAAGCCAACTCAAAGATGATATTAATTTTGCCCTAATGCCCACTAACTGTCTTGCCTGTCTCCCTGAGCATAGTAGGATCCTGGATATCTAGCTCACATGTAACACCTGTTCTCTAGACTCCTATGGTTAGCTTAGATTACTCTTCTTTAGAGCTAGTCAACAGCATCCCTGTGTGCCAACAGAGAGAAATATGCTTTTCCAGACAGTGACCATCTGACTGTGCTGAGCACTCCTCTGAGACTGGGATGAATCACTTTCCAGAAGTGTCTGTGTCAGGGCACTCCACTTCTTGCCAGTAAGGTTGCCCCCTTATTTCTTCCTTTCTAATTTACACTGTACTTTTGAATTTATCAAATTTAGATATCTAATTCTATGACAAAGAGTCGTAGAACAGTTCTAAATGAAAATAGCTGCAGTCGTCCCTGGGGGATATACAATACATTGCATCACATTAGTCTTACACACTAGCAAACTTTGGGGAAATCTTTTCCATATTTAGAAGTATCTTCTGTCTTTATTGAAGCAGCTCCTTGCAAAAGGCCTGTCCACAGAAGCAGGAAGGTGATTCTAAACAGGATGTCTTCTTGTTCTGCACCTGGGATCTTCTGGTCTGGTTATGCCCAGGACACCTGACTTATGAATGTTTATACATCTGAAAGTAATATCTGCATCCAGAGGAGAGTCTCAAAGCCTTCAAGGGCATTGGGCACCCACCACACCCCATTACACACATATATATATATATGTGTATATACGTGGTTTGCAGCAGAGTAGGTGCTTTCACAAGTCAAAGTTGTTGCTGCTGCTGCTACTTGGTTCCCATATTTTTCACGTGGGTGCAGCCTTGTATGGGTCAGAGGGGCATCATCAGGGGACAATTTCAAACAAGGCTCTCCCCAGAGCTGGGGGGGATGATCCAGAGCTCCTCACTTACTCAAGTGGTTTTATGTTAAAATCTTCATCTTTCCAGACATAATTTCTTTGTAAAGGTTGCAACAAGTTATTCCTGAGAATGAAAATAAGGCATCCTTCCTATGCAGACAGGGACACTGAGGCACACGATTTTAGTCACTTGGTTACTAAAAAGCCCTGCCCTCCTGCTTCTTGATCCACTGTCTCTATCACCACCAGACCAACCTTTTTGACCCATCAGAAATGAGTGGCCTTTTTTCTTTCATTTTCATCCTGCATTTGAATGAGACAGCAGTGTAGAGAAAGATATATACTTTTTATCCTGGAGAATTTTTGCTGAAAGGAGGGCATTTTGTGGCCTACTTGACAGGTAATTCAAGGTTTCATCTCATCATTTCCAGAAAATAAAAGCAAAAACAAAAAAAAAGAGGGTGTTTGTTTTGGGTTTTGTTTTCAATTACAGTCAGCTGTTTGTACGAGTCACAGAAAACAATCAATATACTTAAGCAGAGATTTTTCAAGAGAGCTCTTTTATTTTTTTTCTTTCTCTGTATTAATGATGACCTGCACTTCCTACCATAATGATTGCCTTAAAAGTCTTTTTGGCTTTGAAGAGGTTGTCTCAGCTCTTGGAGTACACTCCTCATGAAGGAATATAATCCAAAGAAGTCTATTACTTTGGAATTCATTATTCCTCTCTCTCTCTCTCTTTTTTTAAGACAGTCGATGCTGTAAATTAAACTGCTTGAGTTGGCTTTGTGTTTTTTTGCATACACAGCAAGGATAACTACACATCAGATTTATGGGCATCGTGCGCAGGTTGCTATGACAACCCCTCCAGCCCCTGTACACCAAATAACCTTGTCATGTGAACGTTTATCACAAGCACATCAAGTACAGGATTGCTCCGTACGGTCCTTTAGCTAAACAGCAGGAATTTTTTTCCTGAATAATAATTGGTCATGGCCTTTTATGCTATGAGTCAAAGTTAATCAACTTCTAGATTTGAAATTAACCGTCGGTACAACATAATCTGAGCACCATTCTTCATGGCTGCGGTGCTCGTCGAGAGGAAACTTTGCAAGGAGCACTGCTCCCTTTTCAGGAAAACTGTGGGTTGTTTTTTTTTATTGCCATTGTAACCTCACAAAACCCATATGTAAAACGACAGGCTGCGTTCTGTGTGTGCGCATAGCATATTATTGTATTCTAAATGAAATGTGAATTTTAACTATCGAATCATTTGTGGGAAATAAAGCTTAGTTTTCTTCTTCTTCTTTTTTTTTTTTTTTTAATAAAGGAACTTCTAAAGCCAGAGCCACATTCTAATTCTTCACACCCACTTTTAGTTATATTTTTAGGGAAAATTTGAAGGCTGCACACCTGGTCCTTCAATAGACCAGGCTTTCTTATCCATTTAAACTCCTCCCTGTGCACCCACATTTTAAAGAAAATACAGGAATTTAATGACATTTATAATTTATAGTTTCAGAGGGAAAGATTAGTATGTGTGAGGGATTAGTGATCTGTGTAAATTACTCCAGTAATTTTTATACAATACTTACATCATAAGTAAACCTCACCTCATGCATATGAGTAGGAATATTAGAATTTTTGTTCCTAAAGAAATAATATCTTAGGTTGTAGGTATAGGAATTTCCAGAAAGCTTTCTGTTTTAATGTAGCCATCATATTTAATGCCACTATAGGGTGGTTGGTTGGGTTTTTTTTCAAGCACATTTACTTAAATGCCCAAATCAGAAAAGAGCTTTGTAAGTGAGTTTACAAAATAGCAACAGTGGAGTAAGCAAATATCGGCAATGTTCTTTCTTTCTTTCTCTAATAAGTAGGATTAGTTGAAATGATGTATGGTCTTGCCCCTACCTGTTTTTTTAATGATGGCTCATTCTCCTATAGTTTCTCATAACCATCACACCCAAAGCAAAACTTGCTGGACTTGTTAGAAAGACTGCTGTTGGCTTGAAATGGACACTGTCGGGAAGCACACAGAATTTCTTTAACATTTTTAAATCTTTACTAGAGGATGACAGATAGTGTTCCCCTTAAATACTTCTTTTAAGATGCAACATTCAAGGGAGAAGAGGGTGACTAGCTGAGAGGTAAGCATGCATATTTTCAGACAGCAATATAGTATTTTTGCTGGATGACTTCAAATCAAGATCAAGTGCTTTGTTGGAAGGCTTTGGTCAAGCACAAGTTATTTGTCTTAATCTAAATATAATGAGGTGGCATTTTCTGCTTTCCATTAAGCAAAATGTCAGATTAGTTGAGTTAATCTCCCAGATTTACCACACAGACCTCTCTATACTTTACATCTCCTGAGATGTAGATTTCTGGATACAATTTATGAACATTAAATGCTGACTTTGTGATTTCCTTATGGAGAGTGCCTTCTTCTTCACCACTACTCACAAAACACTCTCTGAATAAATAGACTGGATTTCATGCACAAGCGCATGGATCCTTTGAAGTAGTTTTACTTTTCTTCTACAGCCTACATGAGTCTTTGCTAAATTCTCTGTTTGTGATTTGCACAGACGTCAGGGGAATTAGATACTAAAGCACAACTCACTTTCCCTTGGGACCTTCATCCTTCATCCTTCCTACATTCCTCCCTTTGCAATAGTGAATTGTCTTTATTAACAATCAGATTTGGAAGAAGAACAAATATCAGCTAATATGACCAAATATAGGGGGTTTTTTTAAGCAAATTAATTTATAGGGGGGAAAATGACACTTTTTTTCCCAGCCCTTAATATACCTTTGTGTATAGAACAAAACAAGCAGTTTACTGTCAGAAGCTTTCCTAGTGGAAAAGGTTCACACTTCAACTAATTATATGATTTCATAAGGATGCTGGTTTCTGATTTCCCACTCTCGTGTGCACAGTAGTCATAATGAAGTAATTAAGGTAGATGATGCTCAAGGCTGAAGAGAAATCCACCTGGGGTCAGTTCTGCATCAGACACCTTTGGTTTGTTAGACTATTCTAGTTTCTGGTAGAAGAGATGAGTCATCTGTAATAGCTTTTTCTTTGCCTTTTCATCACTCTTTGGTTCTAACAAGCAAAGGAGCTGTTCAAACACGAAGTCACTAGTTGGGCATACACTGAAGTTCTTTATCTGCTCAATGCGTTCACCAGAGCTGATGAAGAAGTGTTTCTAGTGTGGTAGCCATTGCTCATACATCTTGTTTCTTCAGAAATTGTCTAAGAGGACTGTAAAGTGTCTGTGGTTTAAACAGAAGATGCAGCTGGGAAAGAGAGTGTCTGCTGTGTGGAAAACTCAAGGGCAAACTACAGTTTAGGTGATCCAGCTATAAAGTGTACTATATGAAACTTCAGTCTGTACTGTATGGGAATGACTGCAGAATGCATTTCTACATCTGTCTAGCTTTGTCTATGGTAGGTATTTCAATTCCATAACTAGTAAGTCATACAGTAATATATTTTCTTTAAAGATGTAATTTGTTTTCTTTAAATATTAGGAGTTAGCCTTAATAGTTGTATTTGGCAATAGAATTCCTACCTATCCCCTCCAGTCAAGTATACCTCAGAAAGAAATAAAGAAAGTGTGTTTTTTGGGCACAAGGCAAACCACCAGCAGCAATTTTGTCCCTGTGGGCTTTTTGATGAGAATAGCAATTAGGCTCATTCTGATGGTATTTTTTTAATAGTGATGAGTAGCTTCTGGACAGAAAGAGATCCACTTTCTATTCCCATTACAAGTGGAAGAAATATTGAAGAAGGCCACATGGCTTTCCTCTACTACCAGATAAAAACTCAAAAAAGTGTACATGTGAAATTTCAATGCCACCAAATCCAGGTCTAGTCTAAGCACAGAAAGTCAGTTCTTTCCCAATGAGATGGGGAGAGGTATGTTTTTAGACTCAGATGACTCAACAGGTTGCTGATATTATGGATGTGACTTTCAGATAGTGACAAAACTCTTGAGTTAACTACAAAATTATATAATTTTTATGACCGGTTGATGGTTTTTAAGTGCAGGTTGTTCTATGGCACTTTCACCAAGGCTTTGAAGGTTCTTAAGGACCATAACCCAAGATTGGACCTTGTAGGTCAGCCTGTGGAAAAGTACTCTTTGGGGCTACTATATGAGCTACCTGTCAAAATCCATCATCAGCATCCAGGGTTACTAAGAATTCAGCAACCATGTGAGACTCGTGAAGAACTTTGAGTTTAAAAATGACCACAATTTTCATGTGTTTCTACAGTTTTTCTACAGATATTTCAAAGATAATTGAAAGTGCTTACCATACAAGTGCAAATAGAGATGAAATTATATCTATTTTCTTCTGTAATGGGAAGAGCACTGTACTTTTTCCAGGAAAATTTATGCTGCAATTCTTAGTCATATTAAAAAATTTGCAATGTCACATTTTTTCTGGATTGTTTTACCATTCATGTGTGGCACCCTTCTTGAAAGCTGGTTGTTTGCATTGCCAATTGAAGCTTTAAAGGAACTATATGAAAGATTGTTCTCTGGTAGTTTATCTTATGAAAATGGATTTGAATAGACATTATGATTAGAAGAAAAGCTGAAAAAGCATAGCAAAAATTGCACAGAAGACTTAAAATCAAGAATTGCTAGTAAGTAGAATGGATCCTAAGAATTCCATCATACTGAAATGCTCAGATAGTGACTGAATTTTAAGGAAACATTTTATACTGAAAAAGTAAGCTGAGACTTAGAAACAAAATGTAATTTTTTGAAATTGGTTCTCTGCACCGAAGTAATTCATCCTATGCCTTATTTTCTACAATTTTAATTTATAGTAAAAGTTATTGATTACTACATATTTCTAGTTAAATTAACAAATTGACCAAAAATACTTTCAAAGAAAAGTTACTTTCCCACATGAGCTAATAGCTGGACCTATACATTTTCTCAAATGATCCCAAATTGTTGGAAGACACAGAAATTTTTCTGGTTGATTACTAGACTTGCATGATTCTTTCTCCATTTACTCTCATGAAAGCATAGCTCAGTTAGGAGGTATTTTCAGATAGGAAAGATGTCACATGGAATAAAAGTAGGATAATGAAGAAAGCAGAGCCCTGACATGAGCTTATGCTGAGCCTGAGAAAAAGCATTATGGTCACCTTGTGATACAGGTCATGTTGGTATAAATCTGGTGTTATTTCACTGATATCCAGAGAATTTCACTAGTAAAAACTGAAGAAGGACCTGACCTTTTCATGACTGAGAGTACTGCAGAAACACAGAGAATCACCTATAAGAGCATGTAGAAGAGACTAACAGAAAAAAAGACAGGGCTGGGGAAAGATAGATAGAGACCAAAGAAGGATGTTGAGCTTGAGCTGGTAACTTTATCTTCAGAGTTCAGTTGCTTGACAGAAAACTGATTTTACAAGAGGTCACGCTGTGCATATTCTCAATTTAAGCATGTAAAAAAAATCATTAGTTCTGCCAATATTATCAAAGAATCTATGTAAAGTGTTGGAATTCTCCTTGTGACATATGACATGGCTTTCAGTAAAAAGGACAAGGCTGGAAGTAAAAGCCTCCAGAAATGTACCAAAGTCTGAACTGACAAAATATCCATCTGGGAAGTCATCAGCAAGGTCAAAGCATAGCTGATGGGGAGATAAGTGGAATATTGCTACCCTTCTGCAGCTCAGCTTCCTAGCCATGGAGAAATCAGTACTGTAAATGTTTGCTATATGGATGCATCATGTTGGGTGAGCTTGGTTATATTTTACCCAACAAGCCTAGTATAGAGATGAGTAAGAAGAACATGGGCAACACTCTCTTTAAAGGTCCTCAATCCAAGTAACAAGATTTAAGTCTCAATCTTGCCTCAAAATGAGCTATCATTAATTAAGGTAGAAAATAAAACTTTGTTGCTTCCCCATAAAGCACAGTATCATAATACTGAAAACAAAGCCCAAACTGTGCTTCACCAATGAAAGAAGCTGTAGGACTAGCTAAGAGCATAAGTATTTAGGTTGCTTTACATTCTAGCATATTCTACCTGGCGGCCACAAGATCCACAGTTTTTTGGTGCACCCTAAATACTCCTTCCTTCCTTTTAACTGTAATATCTGAGAGTGGCTTCTACTATTACCCACAAAATGCAACACATATACGTATGGACACATAAAGGCTGTAGCCTAAACAATCTCTTTCCTCCTCTTTACTACTTCAGTTTTCTCTCATATTACTGTCTCATCAATGAATTAGATTCCCAAAGGCGAGGGAAAATTTCCAAAGGATGAATAAAAATTAGTCTCTGACCTCCATCAAAATTCAGTGGAAATTTGTCACTTTGCTGTACTTTGTGCCTTTGAGAAACTTAGCAATAATTTCTGGGGTCCTGATCATTTTTCTTGAGCATCATTAACTGTTATTGAAACAGCCTGTGTTGTTCTGTACCTATGTGGATACACACAGCTCAAGAATGAGCCAATTTTGTGGTGGTCCTTATGGAAGATAGCAGCCTGGTAGATGTGTCTGCTGTGTGTCCCACTTCCTTGCTAATTTCCTAGCATCCTTTATGGATACCTCTTGGGTGAAGATGGCCATTGAGTTCTTACTACTGGCAACAGCACAAGTTGCAAAATGACTAACTTAAGCTAGGGGGTTTGTCTCCCAAGACCTTGGTCCCCGAGCAGGGCAGAGGGAGGAAGAGAAAGTCCAAAAACTGATATCCTTCCCTGTCCAAACTCTCCCTGTAGCACCATAAGAAAGTTCCCACTGACTTTCCCAGCTCAGGCAGGTGTTTCCTTAGGGGAGGTTTTGATGTCAGCAGGTGGAAGAACAACTGAAAGACAAGAATAGGCATCCAGAGATACTTCAGTGAAAGGGGAAATGCTATAACAGAGAGCAAGTTTTCATCATATTGTGACCTTTGCCAGCTCTTGTTAGAACCAGTTGGGAACTTGTCGAGTAACGTTGATTTATCAGGACTGAATCATGTGGACTGGAAGACTGGCTTCCTTGGGTGTTTTCAGGGTTGGGACTGGAGGGAGGGAGAATATAATCTTTATAATATTATATTGAAAATGAAAGACTTTCTCAGAGGAACTGTACAAGAAGAATGTGGAAAGGACTGAAATTAAGGAGACTAAATAACAGTGTTAGGTTACAGGCTGCAGGTTTGTTTCACTCTTGGATAAGGACATAAATGGTCATCTGAGGATGGTTTATATTTATGCATGTCGGTTTTACTATCCTTACAAAGGGTGAAATATGAGACTCACCAAGTCTCAGAGCCAGAGGGTGACGCCAGAGTCCATGGGTCAGCCATGGCTCTGTTAAATTGTAGTTTTGTGACCTAATTAATTAATGTATGACAAATACCTGCCTTAGAATAAACACGTTTATTTGCTTTCAGATTTCCATTGGGAATAAAGAACATTCTATGGCTTTTTGCAGGATTCCATGGGAATCTGTTTTTGTAAACTCAGGGGGAAAATGATGCCTTCACCCCAAATACAGAGATAAGCAGACTTTTGAGTCATTTAGCCACACAAGCCCTAAATGATTTTCGAGAATAAGGAGGTGACTAGTGACAACCACCACGGCTTCCCTAAAGATCAAATCATGCCTGACAAATCTGGTGGCCTTCTATGATGGAGCAACAGAGATTATGGACAAGGGAAAATGGCAGACATCATCTTCTTGGACTTACACAAGGCATTCAACACTGTCCAGCACAATATCCGTGTCTCTAAATTGGAGACACATGTATTTGACAGATGGACCACTCAGTCAATAAAGAACTGTCTGGATGGTCACACTCAAAGAGAGAGTTGTAATCAAGGGCTCAATGTTGAAGTGGAGGTCCATGACAAGTGGTGTTCCTCAGGGGTCAATTCTGGGACTGGCACTATTCAACATCTTTGTTGGTGACATGGACAGTAGGATAGAGTGCACCCTCAGCAATTTTGCCAATGACATCTCTATCCTGTGTGGTGAGGTCAAAACACTGTAAGGAAGAGATGTGATCCAGAGGGACCTTGACAGGCTGGAGAGATGGGCCTATGTAGTTCAAGAAGGATAAGTGCAAAGTCCTGCATATGGGACAGGGCAATCCCTAGCATAATTACAAGCTGGGCATAGAATGGATTGAGAGCAGCCCTGAGGATGCTGATTGGTGACAAGCTCAATATGAGCCAGCAGTGTGTGCTAGCAGCTCAGGAGGCAAATAGTGTCCTGTGCTGCATCAAAACCAGCATGACTAGCAGGTCGATGGTGGTGATTTTTTTCCCCTCTGCTCTGCTTTTATAAGACCCCCTTCTGCAGTGCTGCATCCAGCTCTAGGGTCCCCAGTACAGGAAAGGCACAGAGCTGTTGGAGAGAGTCCAGAGGAGGCCACAAAGACAATCAGGTGACTGGAGCATCTCTGCTATGAGAGGCTGTGAGAGTTGGACTTGTTCAGCCTGGAGAAGAGGAGGCTTAATGATAATTGAAGGGGTCCTACAAGAAAGTGGGAGAGGGACTGTTCACCAGGTAGTGTAGTGATAGGACAAGAGGTAATGGCTTCAAGCTGAAAGAGGGTAGGTTTAGAGGGTGTTTAGGCACTGACACAGGTTGCCTAGAGATGTGGAAGCCTCACTCCCGGACGTATTTAAGGCCAGGTTAGATAGGGCTTTGGGCAACCTGGTCTAGTGGAAGGTGTCCTTGCCCATGGCAAAGAGGGGTGGAACTAGATGATCTTTGAGGTCCTTTCCTACAAAAAAGCATTCTATGTTTCTATTATTCCATTCTCTCTGCGATGTAGGGGGAGAGTTCTCCTCATTTCTTTTTACAAAAAACAAACTTTAGAAGTGTATTTCACCTTCAGAAGAAAAAAAAAAAGACATTAAACATATCACCCTTCCTTTCGTCATTATTTTCTTCATTTGTCTGCTTCTCATCCCACATCTCCCACATTGTAGCTGGTCATAATTGGAGCACACAGGTTGATTTTAAAATATTTCTGATCCTGATAGCTTCACTTCTAGAATAGTTAATTTTTTAAAAAATCTCTATAGAAGATTATATCTGTATGAAATTCTGTCTGTTTGTACATGTGGACTCCCTTATTTTGCTAAAACATACTATCTCATTTTAATTCAATAATTTTAGATAGGTCTAAAGAATTTCAGGAAGTTTGAAAACAGTCTGCTGTCTTTCTACACACATCTCAGGTTTTTTGGTATTGCAGTAAGACCCATTGTTCAGCTGTTGCAAGAACTGTCTGCAAGATCTTAAAACTTCATACCTTTTCTACACTCCACTTCTCCTGGGGCAATATTAGGGGAAGGAATATTTGCAGGCAGATACAAAAACATCTTGCATGGAAAACCCTGAATAAGTGTTGAATGCTCTGAAGTTAGCACAGATCTGGTGGCAGGTGGACTTGATACTGAGAAGTTTATTCCTCGATGCAGGAAACTAAACTCACAACCTCCTCCATGACTCCCTTCAATATCACTTGAATGACAGCAGGCTTCTCAAGCTGTTGATGATATGAGTAATTCCTTTAGAGAATACAGGTAGATACTTCAGAAGTACAAGTCCCTAATTACACTTCAGCTGATCTCAGTAGCTTGTTATGCCCCACAAGTTCCTGATCAAGGACAAGTAATCTTGCGATTTGCTTTTCCTCAGCTCTATACAATTACAGCAGTCATGCAGAGCTCACAAACAAAACCTCCCTTTCTTCCTCGTATTACTAATGATCTGTCAAAAGCACACATTTTAGTTTTTTAATCTCTCATATAAAAACAATTATGTTATCAGTCAGGTGACTAGTGTCCTTATTGACAAGTTGGCGTGGAAGATGGCGGTGTTGTTATTTCTCTATGTTACTCATGAGGTTCTTTAATAAGCTGCTTTAAAACAAGGAAATAAACAAACAAAATGAGAGCATGGCCTAATTACCTTGCATTGCGTTGCAACACTTCTTTTGTCCTCTCAGGTCATAGGGGATGGGGTTGTGTTCCTAGAGCATAGCAAAAGAAGAGAAGGATAGTTTCCTGTGCTTTTTTTTTCCTGAAGATTAAGTCCTGCGGTAAGGTTAGATGTCTAATGATGGCTAAAAATTGGGAGGATGAATCTGTGAACATTGGCTATTCACTGTAGAAATATCAAGCCCTGAAAACTGCCGAGTGTTTTATTTCTTAGAGCCTTTTAAATTTTATAGCTCATTTATGTTCCAATAGAATTAAATATGTGATAATGTAGTGCTCTTAATTGCAGTCTTTAGAGTAAATCCTGCCCTTTCTAAAGAAGTACCCCTTTGATACAGAAATAATTAATGAAGAATTGTAATTTAGAAAAGACCATCATAGTCATCTAATCTGATGTGCATAACACCAGACCACAAAACCTTGCTAGCTATGACTGCACCAAGCATTTAATTGAGTTTAAATAATAGTTTATCTTTAGCTCATTTCCAAGTGACCGAGAGTCTTCTGTATATCCAGTTAAGCTGCTTCAATGGTTAATTATCTTCACATCAAAAAAATGTGTGCCAAATTCCTACTCTGAGTTCACAGTAGCTTTGTTTCAAGCTACCAAGTCTCATTAAGCTTTTCTCTACTCAATTAAAGAATTGTCCACTCTAAAATCTCTTCCCAGATATTTATAGGCTATGATCAATTCACCTCTTAATATACTACTCCTAGATAAACTGAATAGATTGAACTTCTTAAATTTTTCACGCTGAGACAGGCTTGTCCTACTCTAAATCATGCTTGTAATTTTTTTCTGAATGCTTTCTGTTTCTATGATCCCTTCATATACTGGAAGGCTGCAATGAGGTCCCCCCTCAGCCTTCTCTTCTCCAGGCTGAACAAGCCCAGCAACCTCAGCCTCTCTTCGTAGGGCAGGTGCTCCAGCCCTCTAATCATCTTTGTGGCTCCTCTGACCCCTCTCCAACAGTTCCACATCCTTCTTGTATTGGGGGCCCCAGATCTGGACACTGGACTCCAGATGGGGCCTCACAAGGGCAGAGTAGAGAGGGACAATCACCTCCCTGTCCCTGCTGGCCACCCCTCTTCTAATGGAGCCCAGGATACCATTGGCCTTGCGAGCTGCAAGAGCACACTGCTGGCTCATGTTAAGTTTCTCATCCCCCAGAATCCCCAAGTCCTTCTCAGCAGGGCTGCTCTCAAGAAGCTCTTCTCCCAGTCTGTATCTATGTCTGGGATTCTTCCAGCCCAAGTGCAACACCTGACACTTGGCAGTGTTGAACCTCATTAGGTTCACCCAGGCCCATCTCTCCAGCCTGTCAAGATCCCTCTGGATGGCTTCCTTTCTTTCTGTTGGTGGAACTAGACACCCCTCATCCTGGTGTCATGTGCAAACTTGCTGAGGGTGCACTCAATCCCATCATCGATGTCATTGATAAAGACGTTAAAGAGAACCGGTCCCAAGACAGACCCCTGGGGGACACCGCTTGTCACCGGCCTCCACCTGGACACAGACCCAGTGACCACCACCCTTTAGCTACAGTCTGTTAACCAGTTTCTTATCCACTGGATGGTCCACCCATCAAATCCACATCTTTCCAATTTAGAGATAAGGATGTGATGGGGGGCTGTGTCAAAGGCCTTGCACAAGTCCAGGTAGATGACGTCGGTTGCCTTCCCTTTATCTACTGATGCTGTCACTCCATCATAGAAGGTCACCAGATTGGTGAGGCATGACCTTCCCTTGGTGAAGCTGTGCTGGCTGTCCTAGATCACGCACTCATCCCTCATGTGCTCCAACATGTCATCCAGCAGGATCTGTTCTATGATCTTCCCAGGACTAATGATTTAATAACACACCAAGAAACATTGCTTCCCTGCTTTAATTGATAATTGCCCTGCTTAGGTAGTTAGGATTGCATTTGCCTTCTTAGTGACAACACTAGATATGTCTATGCACTTAACGTACCTAAGTCATCACATTGTTCTTTTCAGGATACAGACTGTGGTGCTCCTACATCTTCATCATCCAGGATAGAGTTATACTAGTACAAATTTCATTCATCAGATATTGCATTCCTGGGTATCCATTTTATGCCAATTTATGGGCACTAGGGTTGCAGTAACTTGCACTCCAATGCAGACTGAGGAATCCTTCCTTCTCTCTCTACATTGTGGATTTTCTGCCAGGGAAGCCTCTGATGCCTTGAGCCATGTCCTCCCAAAAACCTTTCTCGGCCAGCAGCTCCAGAGTTCCAGTCAGGTGGTTGGGCAGACTCAAGAGTTTATGTATCCTGATCTGTCCTTTGAGGCCACCCCTCACGTCCAGCTCTTCTGTAAGGGTTGGGTCTACAGAGCACTCTGCAATGTTGTGATAGCCTACGTAGTTTTCAGAAACTTCCATTTCACTGCAGACACTGATTGTAAAGCAGCAGCAGGAGGTAAATTCAGTAAGATAAAGTCACCTTCTGAATTTTCTTTTCTTTTCCTGAAGAGACTGTTCTTGCCAAGAAAAGTACTTTGTGAGACCCAAGTATTTACTGCTCTTTCAAGATACAATTCTACTTCAGCTGACCCTGTTTACATGTGCCTTCTCATCTCCATTTATCTGGCAAATTTCCCAAATTCTGTTGCGGGAGAATAAAGGCATCTGTTCCTCTTGAATGAGCAATTGTTGAAACTCTGCAAAAACGCAAGGAGCGGTGGACAAAAGAAAGGGTGAGAAAAGAATTGAGGTTCAGAACATTTCATGAAAGCTCTCCACTATTTAGTGTCATTACTAACTCTACAACCTGAGGCAATTTATTAAGAGTTTGAAAAAGTGGTTTAAAGAGCAGGATGTGAAGATTTCCATTGGAAATAGATGACTACTTTAAAGGTTGCAATTGGTTTCTAAAGAACAGGCTAGATGAAAATTGCGAGAGGTGAATAGCTACTGAAATCTGTGGGCTGGGGGAGGGGAAGAAAATTGCCATCTACTTGAAATAAATAGGTCTTCTAAAATAATGGGTTTTAAACTTTAAAATAGTTTTGTTCTGTGACACACAGAATGATGTATTTAGAGTTGTTTTCAACTTCCCCAAACAGGCAACATTTGCCTGGAAAATAATTTCCATATAAAAATATGGTAATGTAATTATTCTAACTGGTATTTTCTACTATTTGATGTCCTATTCATAACAATCTCTCATATTTTGCAGCAATGTTAGCTATCCATATGAACTCCACCTTTGCTAATAGACAAAGAGGTCTTTAATAGAAACTGAGCCACTACTCTGTCTTTCTGCTAGATTTTGCTTAAAATTGATGCAATGAACCTGAGGCAGAAATCAAAGAACATTATGGTTGCTAATATTACTAATGGTAATTCAGTTGGTTGATTCATCCCAGCAGCAGGATTTTGTAAGTGCTGTATCTGGAGATGATAGATTGTGGTTTTGCCCTCTTACAGGCCAGTTTATCAGTACAGATTTAGTCCAGTTGGGTGTAAAGAACACTTTTGCTGCACACACATGTTAGGCCTTCCTTATAGCTGGGTCTCACAGATATTAGTTGCTTGCTGGATTCGTGACTTAGTAATTCCCTGGAAACCATATTTCACCTTCAGTCCTCCCTCATGCAAGTCAAAATTTCAAGCAAATCAAAATGTTTGCAAGGCACATTTCAAGATCTAGAATCAACATTTTGTGATAGAGAACCCTTCTTCTGGAAAATACTTGACAAGTTTAATTACAGAGCTCATCCTCCTGTTTCATATCCTGTCCCCAAAGGGTTGGGAAAATCTCCAGAAGTTATTGAACAGTTTCCAGTCTTTTCCCTTACCAAGTGGCATAAATTCTATCAGCTCAGACCTACAGTCCCAGCAGCAAAATATTAACATCCTAATTAGTGAAAATATGCAGATCTGTGACAAAGTGGTTGAACTTGAGATTTTGGACCGTTGGATAGGAGTGCAGGAGCTAGTGTCCTTCCCAGTGGGCAGATAATTGCTTGGAAAAAATAAAGGATGTGCTAAGGGAAAAATGCTTGATATGAAAGAATTTTTAAAATTGGTTTTTTTAACATCTTCAAGCAAATCCTTCCCCTCAATACCAATTTCAGCTTGAAGGCTGAGGATAGGGTGATGTAAGTAGCCTTGTTTTACCTGAGTTCCTAATGATAATGATGCTCTACAGGACTTCTAGTATGTCCCTGTTACACCTCATTTCCCATACATTTAAGTCATTCATGATCTTGCTTGTTGTTGCAGGACCTACTGTCATTTAAGTACAAATGATAGAAAAGAGGACTTAACCTGGGATGACTTCTAATCAGCCTTAACCACTAAGATGAGGTGACAAAATTAAGAGTGCAGCCACTGTATGATCCTTTTAGTAAATGAAGACAGGGAGACAACAGGAGCTCCATGCCTGATATTCAGAAATTAGATGGACTGGCTCACTCTTTTTATTTATCCCGTTTCAAGAGTAAACTGGCTAAATGTCTTCAAACAGCTGCTATTTAAAACCAAGAAACATCAGTGTGGTGGCATGCACTTGGAATTATTTTGTCATGCAAAATAGGATTCCTGACTTCTCTCTGGTCCTTTCTCATACTCCAACAGTTCCTCCAAACCAGCTTGATGCATACATCTTTGTTTTCGCCTGTCTTTTCTTTCCATCACGATAGAACAGGTCCATCAAGCATGAGGCATAATTTTAAAAGCAAAATGAATAAAAATACCACAGGAAGCCAGACATTCTGGTGGATGTGCTATTAATTTAGCTAAATCAATAAGCAGAGTCCAAAAAGAAACCACCACAGCTACTCAGAAGGATAACATCCAGCTGAAGGTGAAGATATCAAAGACAGCAAAGAAATCAAACCAAAAGGTCATTGACTGGTGACAAAAGGGCCTTATACCTCCATAAAACATTCTTGTTTATCTGAGGTTTACTTTCCTGGAAGGATTAGCAAAACATAATCCTTCACTTTAAGCATATGAACATTACTGTGCAATCATTATTGTCTTTCTTTTCCCACTCAGTCCTTCTGAAATAGATTGAACTTAATGAGTGGAAAGTACAATTGTTAAATTTTCTTTTTCTTTTTTTTTCTTTTTTTTTAACATGTCTGGAGGTATAAAGGTACAAGGATGCTGGGGAGGTAATCTGTGTGTTTGAAGTAGTCAAAAGCTAAAATGCTATCTATAGCAGCATTTGCATCATCTGCATATTGCAAAAGGAAAAGGAGAAAGCTGTAGAGAGTCACTGAGAAAACAAAGCACAAACCTTACCTCTGCTACCACATGCACTTCACAATATGGACAACCTTTCTCTATCTGAGTCAATCTGCCCATCATCTTAGTCATGGTTTTCATAAAACTGTTTCTTTTCCAAACTGAAGATGTAAGGAGAATGATTACTGGCTGAAATATGAAAGGCATACATGAAGCCAGCAGCCTCAGCTTCAGAGTTTGTTTGAAAAAATGGACTCCTGATCTGCTTCTGCAACTCTTCCTCTAGGAAGAAGGAATGAACAGTGAGAACTATGGTGCCCAGGGTAAGGATGTCACAAGGAAACTTCCCAGCTTAGTAAGGTCTGCAGACTACTACCCATTACTGATTTTCCAGGTTGGAGGTGAGGAAGCTGCAACGTGTAGTCTGTGAGCAAGAGATACTTTAGGACCTTGGGACAGCTAATGAAAGACTCTAGGGCACAGGTTGTTTTTTCTTCCCTCCTGCCAGTGGCAGGCACTGACAGAAATAGGAGGATACAATCTGTAAACATGTGGCTACATGGCTGGTTTCATTGGGGTTTTTTGATATTGGTATGACCTATATGGCACCAGGTATTCTGGCATCCAACAGAGGACACCTTTCTCAAAGGGGAAAGAGGGTCTTTGCCCAAATGTTTATGGGGCAGATTCACAGGGCTTTAAAAACATGTGAAGGGGGAGTGGGATAATAATACCAGGACTGTCTGTGAGGAGCAGCAGGATGATGCACAGGGTTGGAGGGAGGGGTGATAGAAGGCTTGCAGTGGGCACTGCATCACAGGCTAAGTTTTACAGAAACAAGCCACAGGCTCCTGATGTAATAGGAAACAACGAGGCAGTTTCCATGGAATGCCCTGGGGGAAAAAAGGAGTGTCCCTCCTAAAAGGTGACACAGCTGCCCTCTCAGCTGAAGTGCCTCTACAGGAATGCACAGAGCATATGCAAGAAACAGGAGGGGCTGGAAGCCACCGTGCCACTGGAAAGCTATGACATAGTGGCTATTACTGAAACTTGGTGGGTTGAATCCCATGACTGGAGTGTGGCTATTGATGGCTACAAGCTGTTCAGAAGGGACAGGTGAGGAAGGAGGGGAGCAGGCATTGCCTTCTATATTAAGAAATGGATAGAGTGTGAAGAGATGTCCCTGAAGAACAGTCATGAGCAGGTTGAAAGCCTAAGGGTAAGAACTAGGGATCCTGACATCCAGGGGAGCCTTGTGGTTGGGGTCTACCACAGGCTGCCCTATCAAGGGGAGCCTGTCGATGAAGCTTTCTTGCTCCAGCCCCAGGAGGCATCGAGCTCCCAGGCTCTCGTCCTGCCTGGGGATTTCAACCACCTGACATCTGTTGGAAAAGCAGCATGGCAAGCTGCAGGCAAAGAGATTCCTGGAGTGCATTAGGGACAACTTCCTGAGATGAGAAATAGACAGCCCTACTTGAGGGGAAGTGGTATTGGAGCTGGTGGTTACCAGTGAGAGTGAGCTCCTGTGGGATGTCGGGATTGGAGGCAGCCTGGGCTGCAGCAACCACGCACTGTTGTGGTTCACTGTCCTAAGGCACATGAACCAAGTGACAAGTGTAGTCAGGACCCTGAATTTCAGGAAAGCCTAATTCCAGCTCCTCAAGGAGTTAATCAATAGGAGCCCCATGGAACTGACCCTCAAAGGGAAGGAACAGAGCTGGCAGATCTTTAAGGATGCTTTCAACAGAGCCCAAGAGCTCTCGATCCCCAGGTGTGAGACATCGGGCAAGGAAGGCAAGAGACAGGCAGGGCTGAGTCAAGACCCACTGGTCAAACTAAGGCAGGATGGAACTACACAAGCAGTGGAAGCAGGAATAGGTGTCCTGGGAAAAGTACAGGGATGTTGCCTGGTTGTGTAGGGACAAGGTCAGGAAGGCCAAGCACAGCTGGATCTAAATTTGGCAAGGGATGCCAAAAAAACAAGAGGGGCTTCTACAGGTACTTGAACCAGAATTAAAGAAAGTGTGCCCTCCCAATGAGTGACAATGGTGAACTGGTGACAACAGGTGAGGAAAAGGCTGAGGTTCTTGACAGCTTTTTTGCCTTGATCTTCACTAGTGACCTCTTTCCTCACTGCTCTCAACCAAGGAGACAGAGTCCCTCCCACTGTAAGTGAAGATAAGATTCTTGACCATCTGAGGAACCTGAATGTACACAAGTCCTTGGGACCTGATGAGTTGCAACCCAGTGTCCTGAAGGAATTGGCTGAGGTAGTTGCCAAGACACTCTCCATGATATCTGAAAAGCCACGTCAGTCAGGTGTAGTCCACAGTGACTGGAAGAGAGGAAACATCATGGCCATTTTTAAAAAGGGTAGGAAGGAGAACTGAACTGTCAGCCTCATCTCTGTGCCTGGGAAGATCATAGAACAGATCCTCCTAGAAGCTCTGCTGAGGCACATGGAGGACAGGGAAGAGATTCAAGACAGCCAACATGGCTTTACCAGGGGCAAGTCCTGCCTGACCAATCTAGTGCCTTTTTACAATGGAGTAACTGCATCACTAGACAAGGGAAGAGCTACAGATTTCATCTATCTGGATTTCTACTAGGCCTCTGATGCAGTCCTCCACAAAATTCCTCTCTCTATATTGGAGAGATATGGATTAGATGGGAGGACTGCTCAGTGGATAAGGAATTGGCTGGATGGTCACATCCAGAAGGTGGTGGTCAATGGCTCCAACTCCTGATGGAAGATGGTGACAAGTGGAGTTCCTCAGGGATCTGTGCCGGGACAGAAGCCGTTTAATTTCTTTAATAATGATATTGACAGTGGGATTGAGTGAACCCTCAGAAAGCATGCTGTGTTTCTCTGGCTATATACCTCTGTAAAAAAGCTGAACTTGACGGAGGTCTTCCCAATCTTTGCTGGTCCATTTCCACACCAGAAGGGACTGTGGTATAGTACTCCCTCCATTGAAAGCAGAAGGGAAGGACAGGAAGGTGATGTTACCACACAGGTCACTGTTACCATAGTTTCTTGGCAGAACTGGGAAGCCCACTCCATCCTGCAATGCAGAGCTATATCCTCTTTTACCGTGGTTGAGAAGCAATTCTGCATTGGTCTTAACAGAGTTACTGGATTTGTCTTTCTTAAAAGGTTTGGAAGGTCCCTGTGTGACAACAAATGTGAAATACCAGATTTCTAGTGAAGGAAATTATCTTTTTTTCAGTTTGGTCTCTTTGAAAACTGATGATACCCCATGAGGTGCTTGGGGGTTACTCACCACATCTGAATTCAGCCCAGAATCAGAGGTTCATCTCCCCATATTCTGTGTAAACTCAGAGGGAATAGTGAAAGGCTCCCTCTTAGGCAGGATTTGGAGCAGAAGTCTATAATCAGAACAGATAAATTTCTGTTAGCAGTGTATTCCCCTTAGGGTCTGGAAACCAGGAGGAAAAGTGAGAAGGGAAGCAGCTAACTTTATGGCAAGTTCTGGTTTTGCCATACAGATTGAATACTGGTGGTGGTGCCTCAGTGAGAAAGGTATAAGTGCACTTGCCACGAAGGAATGAACAGGATAGAAAAGTCTAGAGGACAAGGATTAATCCTGGGAGTTCAACTCTTCATGGTGATTGAGGCCCTTGAGATCAAAAAGGGTAATAAGATAGGTCAAAGTAAAAGTTTTTAAAAAAAAAGCCAAAGTAGGTGTGGAGAGGTGTGGAGAGGCAACAAGCAGGAAAATAATCTGATTTCAGGGAAAAAAATCTGATTTCTGAAGCATGCAATTCACAGACGGATGTAAACATGTGCTAACAACCCCTGCCCCTCCGAGAAGGTTAAGCAGACAAAGTAAAGGAAAAAATTATATGCATAGCATTATTTTAAAGATAGAAAGTCCTTACTCAGAAGTACACGGTAAAGCTGTGGAAGAACAAGAAATTGAATGCACAGCCCTCCCTGGAAGTGTGTCTACATTGTGTAACATCTCTAAAAGGCACATTTCACACCTTGGGCATGAAGTCAGGCATTAGGAGTATCTTTTTATCAGCATTCAAGACCCACTACTAAAGACTATTTATTACACATCATTAAAACCAAGTTGGTTAGCTATTAAACCTTGGTATTTTAAGAAAACAGGATGCTGAGAAAAGGATCATTCTCTCTAAAACCAAAGGGATCGTTGTGGCTCTTGAATAGACATAAAAGTTTATCTGGATGCGTAAATACTGTACATTTTTTTCAAGAAAGAAAAAACTGACTACAAATTGCTGTACAGAGCTGTTATACTCAGCCACATAACTTGCCATCCAAGTCTTAAACCAACACTACTCCAAACCTGATTCTTTTCTCTTTAATAGTAAAACCACTGTTGTAGAAAAGAAATCCACTGTGGGGCAATTTGTTCTCTTGCCACATGTATTTCGGCTACAAAATAGTCAGCAGCACTTAGACATTAGGAAGACTCCAGAGAAAGTTAACACAGATGATTAGCCCTAAAGGAGCTGTAAGATGATGAGAAGCTGAGTGAATTAAATTTATTTCCCTTACTGTGAATCGGCAGAGTTATGTTGAGGTTTACAATATTTGTGTTCAGAGGTCTCACCGCATCTGTATAATAGGAGGGATGTAGGGGGATTAGTTTGGATGGACAACAAATTGCGGGGGGGTGGACAAGGGACAAGAGGATATATGAGGTCTTTTTATTCCATTTTTCTTTTTCACTGCTAGCTGATTAAGGAAAGCAAGGGCATCTAGGATTCTGCATTTGAAAGGCTGCTAGATGACTGCAAGAAACATTAGGCTGCTTGAAAATGTCAGCACTTTACACTTTATGTAGGACTGAGCTGATTGCTACAGTGAAGAGAACATAAGTGATTCAAAGGTGAACCAGAGGTCTCCGTGTTAGAGATGTGAATATGAACAGGATGGGGGAAGGGAGACTGGGTCTGTAAAATGCTGAATTCATTCGTATCTTAAAGCTGGCTCTATAGAGATTTGATACATATCACAGTTTTGTATGAATTAGTGAGCAAAATGTCAATGAAGGTGCCTTTAATTTGGAATCAGATCTGAAAAGGAAAGTAACACAGACCTGCAGCTTCTTTCTGCAGCCTCCAAAACTGGGATAAAAATCTGACTAAGAGGCAAAAACAGGTCCTGCTTCATCAGAAAGGAAGGGAAGCTGCATCTTAACTAATTCATGGCATCTAACACCTTCTAGAATGCTAATGTAGGACAAGCTGTTTTCCAATCCTTGGTATTACTATGTTAATAATCATCCTGATGTTTCCCCATGATTTTACCTTGTTCTGCTGAAGCACAATAAGCTACCTGTTGTGGGGTTTCGGCTTGGATTTTACTATGGGCAGGACTCATCTTGGTTAACTTCAGTATTTCCAAACACTCCAAGATAAACTGCTGGGGTCTCTCTACAGACCTTGGTCACTGCAATGGGAAAACTATCCTCCTTGTCCCAGTTCTACAGCTTAGGATACATTGCATTGCCTTTTGGAGATGATTCCCTTTACTGACCACAAATTGACAGCAAAACTTCAGCATTAGAAATTCGGTGAGAAAAATCCCACCTGACCTCTTAGTTAACCTACAGGAAGCACTATGTGCTTGTCTTGTGTGGAATTACTAAATGCAGAGTAACCTCTTTAAGATAACGTACTTCCAACTGGGATGCATTGGGTGACTTTATTTTTCAGAAATATTACTTCCAAATGCCTGGCAGGTGAAAGAACCCGTGGCTGGCCTCTTCTGGCAGATAAAAAAATTAAGGCAAGGGACACAGACTGAAGAAAAAAAAAAGTCCTTTCACCTGGCAAGCTGCTGAAAGGAGCCTGTGGTCAACTTAATACTTTGATTCAGACCTTTCTTTCTGGAGACTTTTTTTTTTTAAATATCTTAAAAGCAGAGGGCTGAAACAAATCACTCCGTTGATAAGATCCATTAAAAACCTCAATATGCTTAGGACTATAGACTTGTAGGAGAAGCAGTATGATCATAATTTAATCATTGTAATTATTCCCTTTTTTTTTTCTTTTTTTTGATCATTTGGTCCACCAGAACATCCCTTTTGAGCCTTTTGAGGACTTGTATGCAGCCTAGATTTTCATCTACCGGAACATCAGACCACTTATTGAAGCACTCCAGCTTCAGGTGTTGTGAGAAGTACTCAAATGTCTCTTTGTATCATAGAACCACAGAATGCTTTGGGTTGGAACAGATCTCAAATACCGTCTAGTTCCAACCCCCCTACCATGGGAAGGGACACCCTCCACTAGACCAGTTGCCCAAACCCCATCTAACCTGACCTTAAACCTTTCCAGGGCTTCCACAACTTCTCTGGGCAATCTGTGCCAGTGCCTTCTCTTCTCCAGGCTGAGCAAGTCCAGCTGTGACAGTCTGTCTTCATAGGAGAGCTACTCCAACCCCCGATTGTCTTTGTGGCCTCCTCTGGACTCACTCCAACAGCTCCATGTCTTTCCTCTACTGGGGACCTCAGAGCTGGATGCAGTACTCCAGGTGGGGTCTCACCAGAGCAGAGCAGAGGAGCAGAATCCCCTCCCTTGACTTGCTGGTCATGCTGGTTTTGATGCAGCCCAGGACACAGGTGGCCTTCTGAGCTGCCAGCACACACTCCTGGCTCATATTGAGCTTATCACCAATCAGCACCCCTAAATCCTTTTCCTCTGAGCTGCTCTCAATCCACTCTGTGCCCAGCCTGTAGTTGAACTTGGAATTAACCTCACCCATGTGCAGGGCCTTGTACTTCGCCTTGTTGAACTTGACATGGGCCCATCTCTCCAGCCTGACAGGGTCCCTCTGGATCTCATCTCTTCCCTCCAGTGTGTTGACCTCACCACAGAGCATGGAGATGTCATTGGCAAATTCACTGAGGGTGCACTCTATCCCACTGTCCATATCACCAACAAAGATGTTGAACAGTCCCAGGCCCAGCACTGACCTCTGAGGAACACCACTTGTCAAGGACCTCCACTTGGACAGAGCTCTTTTTGAGTGTGACCATCCAGCCATTTCCTTATCCACTGAGTGGTCCACCCATCAAATCCATGTGTCTTCAATTTAGAGACTAGGATGTCATGCTGGACATTGTTGAATGTCTTGTGCAAGTCCAAGACAATTGTGGTGGTTTGACCCTGGCTAGACACCAGACACCCACCAAAACCTCTCTATCACTCTCTTTTTCAGCTGGACAGGGGAGAAAATAGATATTGAAAGGCTCAGGAGTGGAGATAAGGACAGAGAGAGATCATTTCACAATCAGGATCATGGGCAAATCAGAATAAAGAAAAAAACTTCTCTAATTTATTACACTACACACACAATGAAACCAGAGTTGGATAATGAGAAGTGCAACCAGATCTTAAAACACCTGCTCCACCATCTCTGTTACTCCTTCATAGAAGGCATTTGTCAGGTACAATTTGCCCTTAGTGAAGCCATGGTGGCTGTCACCAATCACTTCCTTATTCTCCAAGTGACTGAGCACAGACTCCAGCAGGATCTGCTCTATGATCTTGCCAGGCACATAGGTGATACTTGACTGGCTTGTAGTTCCCTGGGCCTTCCTTTTTCCCCTTATTAAAAATGTGGGTTACTTTTCCCCCTTTCCAGTCAGTGAGGTCCAGACTGCCAGGACCTTTCAAATATGATGGAGAGTGTCTTGGCCACATTCGTCTGCCAATTCCTTTGGAACTGAGCCCTGCCAAAGAACATGGCTAACTCCCAGAGGCACTGCTGTGAAACAGGCTGGGAAAGCAGCAAGTACAGGGCAGCTCAGAGCACATGAGACTATCAAAGAGAGGGCTTTTAAAAAATCTTTTTTGAGATGAATTTACTACTCAGACCTCTAGGGCATTAATCGGTTCCACTTTTACTGTTTCCCATCAACTAACCATCTGCAGGCAACACCTTTTAACAACTTGCTGTAATACATTTACTGGACATTTTGTCATTGTGGTATATTTGGGATATCAAAAAACATCTGGTAGAAGGCCATAAACAAACACTTTATTACATATTGTTTATTGTCACTTTTGTTTTGGAAGGCTAACCAAGAACCTTAATGCACAGCAACACTGAGAAGCATCTTTATTGTTGCTAGGAAGGCTAAAGGTTACTTCCTTAATAATATGCAAATGGAGGCTTTATTGCACATAATGAATAATCACTTTAGATTACAGGCAGAAATTTTCTTTAGTAGTACTTGCAATAAAACCTTTTGCATGAATTTAATAATTAATTTAAAGAATTATCACTTCACTGAACCTGAATACATTATTTATTAAATGTAATTGAAGTATTTATTAGGAAAGTAATAAATGATGGACAACAGCAATGGTGGCTTTGCTGTTTTGTAAAAAAAACCTCAACCTGTGTTTATAAGTAAGGATGGCAACCTTCCTGTATTGTTATAACAGATTAATTATCTTCAGAAGAAATAGATATAATTACTTGTATTACTTGGTGGATTACCATTTAGTTCTTCCTCTTGGATGTAAGAAGAGGGGAATCAGAATATTCTTGGCAGAAACTGCATTACACTGACAGCATAAGCTCTATTTACATGTTAACTTTTTTCTTTTTTTACTCCAAGCTCAACAAAATTTAGGCCGCAAGTGTGTCTGGCCAGTATCTGAGAGTCTTAACCTGTACATAAAGTCAGAGCACTGGTAGCACGTAAATTAGACTTTGGAGTCCTTGGATGAGAGCAGCATTCACTTATGCTGACAGCAACAACAGTAGAGCTGCTAAACAACTCCAGCGTAAAACAAGTTTATTAGAATATAATGAATTTAATAGCAGGAGGATAAACAAGCAGATCAGACATACCAGCTGCCCTTTTATGTTTCTGGAAGAGTCTAAAACATTGCCACTGATTAAATTGTTTAAAGACAGCAAGACTGAAGTTGATCCAAGAGCCTCTAAGCAACATCATAGCTTAGGAAACCAAGGTAGCTCTCTTTGATGGTTAACTACTCATTTATTGCATGCCTTTGGGTCTAGAAGGCTAAGCTGATGATTTTGATATTCATTGTTCCTAAATAGAGCCATTAATGAAGAAGTTCTATTTTCCTCCTCGTTCAACAGTCTACAATCAAGTTGTGGCAGGATTGTATGATTAACAGTAATGATTTTAGGATATATTATTTCTCTGCAGAAAAAACAATTCAAATAAAATAATTTCTAGCTTTCCATTCATTAAGGTTGTACAAACAGTCTAAGTTTAATGTGGAAAGCTGTTTTACTTTCTGGGCTAGGTTTTTGTTTTGTTTTGTTTTGTTCTACATAAAAAATGCTGCTGGTTTTCATTTTTAACAAAAGAAAAAAAAAACAAACAGAGGGCTACAAAGATGATGAGAGGACTTGTACATCTCTCTTGTGAGGAGAGACTGACAGACCTGAGTCTGTTTAGTCTGGAGAAGGGATTGAGAGGGGATCTTATACATGTTTATAAATACCTGAGGGGTGGAAGTCAAGACAATGAGACCATACTCTTCTCAGTGGTGCACAGGGACAGGACAAGGGGCAATGGGCACAAACTAGAACACAGGAAGTTCCATCTGAACATGAGGAAAAAATTCTTTAACATGAGGGTGGCAGAGTGCTGGGACAGGCTGCCCAGAGAAGTTGTCCTCCTCCTTCTCTGGATATACACTAAATCCACCTGGACACAATTGTGTGCAATTCTCTCTAGGTAATCCTTCTCTAGCAGGAAGCTTGGGGTGGATGATCTCCAGAGGTCACTTCCAACCTTTATCACTCTCTGATTCTATGAAGCATGCAGTTTCCATTCTAGTGTTGTAAAAGCAAATATTGGCTATATGAAAGACAACAATGTGTGTGTTCTGCTCTGAATGTATTCCAACTGCCTGTCCCACCACATGTTTCCACATCATCAAGAAACAGGTGAAAAGGTGAATTTAGCCAAAATGCATTTCTTTCTAGATACCCTCAAAATGCTCACTCCAGTCTAGAAATAAAAAACAGAACCTGAATTACTAGGAGGCTCACATAAATACTTAAAATCAGGTGAGGTGAATTTGGGCCCTTGCCCCAGCCATTCTGGGAAGAAACTCCAAAGTTCACTAGGAAAAAAAGTTTTTCAAAAGTTTTATATATTCTCCCTATATCAGAAAATTATAGCACAGAAAAAAAAATCAGAAAAGTGCTTCTTTAATGCAAAAAGTTCTCTGTCCATCTAAGGCATAGAGTATTTTCTTACCTTTAAACCTCTATGGTTTCAAAATATTACACTTAATCATATTTTAACCTATTTTCCTTAAGCAAGTATGAACTAAAATGTAGGCTGGTATACAATACCACCAGACCAGAATTTTAGCAATACTCTGAACCACTCCTGTATCACTTTGCCATAAGTTAAATAAAAGTCTCCAGATTGTCTCCATAAAACTTCCCTGTCCTAACTTGCCCACCTAACGCTCTCCCAGGTAACTATAAGCCGTCAATATTGATGTGTGCATCAAGATGGTGCACTGCAGAGGTTTAGGAACTCAGTCTGCTCCTCTGGACAGTGAGAAGGTTCTGTGATCACTTTATAGATGAAGACAAATGGAAAAGATATATGATTCAAGAAGGCTTCTAGTCTTGTGGGTATGCACATGCCAAGACCTAGTGCCTAGAAGTTAAAAGTGGATACTGGAAGTGATCACTAAGTGGCAGAGTTTACTGCTCTTAGTGCTTTTGCAGTAAGGCTGAACATGTACATGTTGGCCATCATGTTACTTGTATCCCAGGAGAACTTTTGTGGTATCTCTATGGAGATTTCCTGAAAGTCTTCGTATTTGGTTTTGGTGCTTCAGTCCATCATATTCCTTTTACTTTTTTCTAATGATTCTTGAGGCATCATTAGGATAATTGTGAATAATTAAAAATAAGGACAGGTTTTCACTCCACTGCAGCAGAAGAAGAGAATGAAGATGTGGTGATGTATGGCAATCACTCTCATTGTTCTTAGAAAATAGGTCTTTTGTTACCCAAGAGAGTCTGTTCTCTAGAGAGCTCACCCTTTTTTCTGCTAGAGTTTTTCCATGGAGTTTTTGTTGTTGTCATTTTAGTGTAATAGATTGAGATATTTTAATATGAAAAGGTTACATCGCTGCTTCAAAGTTAATTGCTTTTACCTCAAAAAGCTTGTTAGGTGTTGGGTGTGAAGATGTTGCTTTTCCTCCCCCAGCTCTCTGAGCAGCTGACAAAGGCAGGGAGGTGTGCTGGGTAAACTTTTCCCTCAATTTTCACTGCAAACCCTTTCAAACAGCTTAATTGATTCTCCCACTTGACTGTGTAGTACAAGTGTTTGATGTGATAGGTTTATACTTGTCTATAAAAGTGAAAAAGTGATATACAAGAGACACTTGTGACTCACGGTCCATTATCATGATTATTAACTTCTCTGAAGTCCTGTAATGAACAATCTGTCACTTACAAGCTAGTAGTACATCATCGCTTAATGCGCTGAATACTTCTGTATTGCTAAAAAGCTAAGAAATAATCCATTAAGTAGCCTGTCCCACCATAACAGATCTTTACTGGTCTTGGAGGGAGTGTTAACAGGAATCTCTTGAGTTTTTTGTGTGTCTTTTGGATCCTGTTTCTTATAATAAAGTGTCCTCACACACTAAAAGACTTGGCGCGAGAGCTTGTGTCCAGCTCACTTGTGTATTTAGGTGTTACAGATGTCTGCCATGCCTATCTACTGTCATTCTTTGGCACATTATTGTAATTTATTGTCTGGCAAATTAATTTCTGCTTACGTGTCTGAACTTGTGTTTTCAGCTGTATGCACTGGGATTTTGTAAGGATTTTTCTGAAACGGCTTTGCATTTTGACTTTTCTAGTAACATTCAGTTGTGGAAAGGTTTAATACTTTTACATGCTTCCTGCTACGCTGTCTTACATTGTCTATCTGTGAATACCCCCCCGAAAACACTCCTGTTGTAAAATATATCCTGCCAGGCCTGGAATCTTTTCCAGTCTGTGCCCATTTTCAAAAGTCTAACTGATCTTTTCATTTTGGTGTTTTCGAAGTGGTTTAAATTTGTTACTCTCAGCTAGATTTCAAAGAAATTTCATTTCTCGAAAAAAGTATCCAGTGAATACTTTGGGCACATAGGTATTAGTGTGAATTTTTCATATGCAAATAAAAAGAATAAGATCTTATTGTTAACGGCACATTCGTAAGTGATTTGCCAAGAGCTGCAAAATTAATTGAATTCAATAATCTGATTGTTATAAACTCAGACACATAAATGGATGGTATTGTGTAGACTAATCAGTAACATCTTTTACTGATATGTTTATCCCCATCTTTATCAGATGCCACTTCTGTCAGTAGCAAGCTTAAAAATACCAGCTGATCATCTTTGTATCTTTTAGTAGTGTTTTATATGAGCACCTTTCAAAAAATATTGACCTACTCAGTAATCTTCACTTTCTACAGCCCAATAAATGATTCTAAAATCATCCATACTTGCTTCCCCTGGGATATTTATTGAGAAACTTATCCCAGTATGTCAAACTCCGTGAAAGACTTTTCCTTAAAACAGATATAACTATGTGGTTCTACCATGTAAGCTCACATTCAGTAAAGAAGAATTTTGGTTGCCAGCTTTAACTTCAGGCTACCATTAATTATTTTGTGCACATTCAAGCTGATTAAACTGCATTGATAATCCAGGCTACAAAGATTTGTCTATCATCTTCTGGTTCTGTGTCTGGAAAATAAATAATTGGCTGCTTCAGGTAATGGTACATTTCATTATATTAGTTGGGTTTTTCAGAAGTTTTTATGCTACATGCATATATCTGTATGCCAGGACTGGAGCATCTCTCCTACGAGGAAAGGATGAAAGAACTGGGGCTATTCAGCCTTGAGAAAAGACGGCTATGGGGGTATCTTATTAATGTTTATAAATAACTGAAGTGTGGGACACAGAGGGAAATGGCCAGCATCTTCTCAGTGGCCTGTGGAGAAAGGACAAGGGGCGATGGCCCCAAGTTGGAGCTCTGGAAGTTCCGCATCAATATGCAGAAGAACTTCTTCCCAGTGAGGGTGAGGGAGCCCTGGGACAGGCTGCCCAGGGGGGTGTGGAGTCTCCTTCTCTGGAGATATTCCAGACCCATCTGGACGCCTCCCTGTGCGACCTGTCCTAGGGACCCTTCTTTGGCAGGGAGGTTGGACTCAATGTTCTCTTGAGGTCCCATCCAACCCTACAGCTCTGTGATATTTAAATCATGTACAAACCTGGGGAATATATATGGGGGGGCTTTAGCACTTGTGACACACATACTTGCTTACTGACAGTTACCAGTAACTGTATGTGTGTGTGGCTGTGTCTAAATGCCTCAAAGCAAAATTAATTCAAGGGTAACTCAGAAAAGTTACAAAGAGGGCTTAAATAATCATGGTTCTTAAATTACTGGGATATGATGCACAGTTAACAGTAATGGACGTGAGGAAATATATTACCTCACAAAATATAGTGTAAACAAAATTATTTGCAAACTCCAGCCTCAAAATAAAAAATAACAGCAACCTTGATTCATAAAACAGACTGGCCTTCTTTGCCTCCAAAATAAATACCAGCTTGTCAGACTGTTGACTATTTGAAGCACCTGGCATGCTCTTGATGCTATACAGGTTGTAAATCATAATGAGAAAATATCACAAACCTGGGCTCAGTGACCCATGTGGTTCTCTTCATCTCTGTGTTCCTGTGATTAACTATTCAAACAAGATCTACAGAACCTAGTGCAACTGATCTGCTTGTCTTTAGATGCTCAGGAATATGTATCCATCTGTTTTCTATGTATTCATCCCTGTAGCACCAGGATAATTAAGAATTAAAAGTACAGGCAGGAGTTCAGTCAGCCTGCTTGAGCTGCTGCAACCTAAGTTTCGGTTGAGACCCAAACCTTTAGATGTATTTAGAGGAGGGATTCTGCCTTTACTAAAAGCTCCTAGCTTTTCCTGATTTTCAGATGCTAAACCACTTTCATGTGTCCAAAGTTTAGTGGAGAAGATCTATGTCCAGAAGGTTTCAAAGAGTCAAGCAGGTCACCAGATAGGTCCTGAGAGGGTTCCTTAGCTATGAGACTTTGGCACCAGTTAGGTGTTTGGACATCTTGTATCCCACAAGCAACTGAAAGACAGATGTCTAAACACATGTGGATCAAAATCCCAGGTGCCTAAATTCATATAAAGGTCATTAATTTTGATGCCATACAAGACATCACCTCCATCAAATTTCCATTGTCTTCCATACAGTCAAAATTTTCTCTTTGCAAAGCAGGCATATAAGAAATCCCCAGATCAAAAAGCTAGACAGTGCAGGAGGCAGGCTGCCACATAGTAAGCAGAGAGTTCACAATTTGGTTTTTGCTTTTGTTCCTTAGACTTCAGAAAATATATTTTTTGAAGAATATTTATTTATTCTATTGCATAAATCAGATATGTTTGTAGTATTTTTCACCTGCTTAAGTAAAAATGTCTTTTCCCATTCTAACTCCTTTGTGTCCACACCTGGTTTACTTCATCTACTTCTTCATTAGGTCATTTGAAAAATAAAAAGAGAAGAAAAGAAGAAAAATTTTTAAAAATAAAAGAAAAAAAGAAAACAAAAAGGGGTCCATGAGGCTTTCAGGAAGAAAAGACTTAAACAGACTGAGAATTAGTTTATACATTGATTTGTCTTCTATGCTGTTTAGAAAGCCTTAGCTGTGAGACAGAATTTTTGTCATATATCATGCACACTCTCACACTGAAGCAGCCTTTATTTGACCTCTTAATCAATCTGAGTGCCAGTGCAGCAAAAAAAGAGGGAGATACAAGATAGCTTATATAAACGCCAAGTTGGCTGTGTTCCTCTGAACCATCTGCACTTCTAGCCATGGTCAGACTAAATGTCTGCTAATGGCCCCCTCCTTCTCTGATCCATTTATATGTCCCTCATTCTCTTTTTTCTTTTTTTTTTTTCTTAAAATGGAAAACAAATGGCATTATTGGACCTGCTCCGCTTCAATGCAGCTGTGAATTGCAGGCCTAGAAAGGCAGCCAAGGAGAAGTCAGACAGCAAAGCCTTTCTGCTTAGAGAAGCAAAGCCAAAACTGCTGATTTGGCTTCATTTTGATACATGATATATATATATATATATTTTATCTATAAATTTTAATGTGGTCCTTAGAGAGCATATATTCAAGCTGATGCTTTTTCCATTTCTTTTTCTTCCACCACCACCCTTTAGAAGCAAAGAGGTTTGCTGGACTTTTTCCGGGTTATAATTACTGGACTTTGCAACTTGTTAATCCTTCTGCAGATAGGATGAAACCTGAAATCAAGGAATATGATATGTGGCTGATAAGACAGTGTCCAGGATTGTTCTCCTGAAGGCTTAGGCTTCAACCATAAAACAATGTATTCTCAGTACTGCTTTGACACTAGTAGAAGGTGCATTTTGTGAGAAGTAGGAAAGGGGAAATGGAGAAGAGCCAGTAAAACAAGGTCCTGAGTCAAGCTGGGTTCTCCAGGTAATTCTTGGATTCTTAATAAAAATCATTGTTCTCCAAAGCTGAATGTGAATCTTTAGTGCTTTTCTTAGAGCCTGAGTTTTTGCAACAGCCCATCCTTGTGAGACTAACTTTCCCTATGGTCAAAAGACTTAAGTCAAGTGTTTACTCATTGTCAGCAGCATTGACCCACTGTCAACAGCTTCCACACACATCTGTAAAGACATGTACCCCGTCTTGCTTTCCCAGGCTTTGTGAGAGAGACCCTGCACTCATCTGGAAGTCCCACAGTTGGGTTAGCATAGCGTGAGGCCAAGATCCTCTCTTAAAGGTGAACCTTACCCCAGGAACAGCTCTTCATTCACAATGTAATGAGGGTTTGGACCCTCACATGCCTCACGCTCTGTGGAGTCACTTGTTACATTGAACCCTTCTCTGTAACTCTGCCTTATGCTTGTGGCATAAAAGCAGCCAGGCACAGCACTCCAGCAATGAGTGACTTAGGAAAATACCAACAGTGCAGCTGACAGCTGAAGTGTCAGGATCTGCATGACTGTCCTGAGGGTGTACAGTGCAGGTCTTGTCTACTGAAGGGCTGCTCCTCCTCCACACAGTTCTCTTCCCACTGTTCTCCATTGCTTTGTCACGAAAATGAAAAACTCAGGGAAAGCAAGTGACTGTTTAAATGAAATCAGTGCATTGATGTGTCATTTCAAACAAAAAAGGCTACTAAGCTCCATCAGAAAGGCATTACGGAAAGATAAGCTTGCAGAGTATCTCTCAGTTTCTTTAAACTGTAAATTCACATGTACATGTGAACCACCTCTCCTAAGATCAACCCAGAGCCCATGGCTGATTTAACATGCCCATCAAAATTTTCCCTAAGTTCAAGTTGAGGGCTGGGATCTTCAAGCATACCAAGGTTTTCATAAAAAATCAGTGGGAGTTGGGTTTCTAAATACCTTGGATGATCATGACTGAGAGTCTTGAATTAGAGACCCCAGGTCCATATGTTGCCATCTACACGTGGAGTCTCATTTTCGAATGTGCCCATCACTTAATAGTCCTTGCTGATGTCATCAGCGGGTGTGACATGCTCAGTACTCCTGAAAAGAAAAGCTGAAGCAGATACTGAGCTGTTTGTTAGGGCCAGATTATAAAATCATCTCCCCCATGTGTTGCATTCATTCTGCTGCATGGCTATTTTCAGGGCTTCATCTCCTCACCTCTGGCCAAACCACTGATTCATTCTGCACAAGGGTCTGTCCTCAGCTGAAGGTCACCTTACAGCCAATTAACCTTGCAGAAAAGAATATTTTTTTTTTCCTCCATCCCATTTTCCAGTGAGACCTTTCAGAGAGCGTGTGTGTTCGTGTGTATGCATGCATGACCTTTTGGAGGGCCTTATTTTCTGGGCAAAAAGCCAAATGTTGCACTGCCACCCCAGCCGAGGGCTGTTTCAGGCCTTGGTGAAGACAGAAGGTTAGATCCATCCTTTGTGTAAGGACGGACTCTGTCAGTCTGGGCACCAGGGATGGTTTGTATTCAGCGTTTCTAAAAATTAAAACCCAAAACCCCTGGGGAATGTGTGGAGCAGAGGCCGCTTTCACCTCTTCACAAGCTAAGCCCTGATTAGCAGCGGGCGAGGAGGGGTTCCCAGACACGTTGCAAATGAGGCTTGTTGAGCCAGCGCTAATCGTGCTTTTCTGTGGCAGGTATGCCTTTCCTGGCAGACCCCAGCCTGCCGTCTATTCATGAGCCTCTCTCCCCACAACCTTGCCTTTGAGGCCCCCAAGGCCAGGTTTCAAAATTGCTTCCTTCAATTTAACCCTGAGTTCAATAGAACTAAAACAACAATGGAAATCTCAGCGGTGGAGAGTGCAAAAGAAAATTGCCAGTGTAGCTTAGAAGTTAGAGATGAGCTGTGCCTCCTCTTCCTCTGTTCTCCTGAAACTGCAGGGGCTGATTTATATGTATAACTTGTGAGCAAAATCACGCAAGCTCACATCGCCAGGAATAACACCATTACTTTTAATGGAAATAAGCCATTCATGACCCAAAGCTCTGAAATAGTTCCTCACAATGTGTTGAATACATAAAATCTAAGGTTTCCTTCTAAAGAAATATGCTGGGGGGTTTTGTCTGAGTAAAAAAAAAAAAAGAAAAAAAATAAGAGAGAGAGAAAAAAAGAAAAAAGGAGAAAAAATTGAAAAAGAAAAAAGAAGAAAAAGAATAATTGTGTCAGGCTTTCTCTTTGCTGTGAAATCCTGCCTCTTGGACATGGCAGGTACTGGATATAAAAGTATCAAGGAAAAAGTAGTAGTCAATAAGACTATGAATAACACAGGAAAGATGACCCTTGGCAACAGATAATAGTAATTATTTCAAAGTTCAATTCACAAAAAAATAGTCAGTGTAGAATTAATCAAGATGCCCAGCCAATCACTGGGTTTATGATTAATTGCAACGGCTTCCCTATTTAATTTGAAATAAGACCAAATCCAGCCAACAGCCAGGGTTATGCATTCATAGAAGTGCAAACTACTAAAACCACGAGCATCCTGTTTCGTCAAGAAGGGTTTTACTGGGATCTCTTACAAAAACATGGGAATAGGACTAAAACCACAAACCTTGTCTGTATGTATTAGATACACCCTGGACCTGATCTTATATCACTAAAGTCAATAAGACTATGCCTAAGCCACTTGTGTGGAGTAGGCTTTTGGCTGGGCTTTATATATTTCCTTTCACTTTCTAATATTCTTGCCCAAAGCTTTATGCTGTGAGACTTGTAATTGCAACAAAGAGGATTAGTTTAAGATCGATTTTGCATCTGTGTCAAAATATAAGTATAACCTACTACTTGGATCAGATTCTGAGGTACATACAAATCAGTGTGGAGCAGCCCAGACACCACTAAAGGTGCTACAATGTGAAGCATAATGAAGAGTAATAGAGGGAGGATTGTAGTAAAAAAAAAAAAAAACAACAAAAAACCCCAAAGTATGCCATGGCACACACTGAAAGAAGAATTGGTGGTGGATTTTAAGTGACATTTCATTGTCCCCTACAGAGGAATTCATACAGACCCCACCTGGAGTATTGCATCCAGCTCTGGGGTCCCCACTGCAGGAAAGAAATTAGGCTGTTAGAGCAGAGGAGGCCACGAAAATGGTCAGGGGGGTGGAGCACCTCTCCTGTGAAGACAGGCTGACAGAGTTGGGCTTGTTCAGCCTGGAGAAGAGAAGGCTCTGGGGAGACCTAATTGCAGCCTACCAATACTTAAAGGGATTCTATAGGAAAGTGGGAGAGGGCTGTTTACCAGGGACTGCAGTGATAGGACAAGGGGCTTCAAGCTGAAAGAGGGCAGGGTTAGATTAGGAAGAAATTCTTTACTCTCAGAGTGGTGAGACACTGGCACAGAGTGCCCAAATAAGCTGTAGAAGTCCCATCCATGGCAGTGTTCAATGCTGGGTTAGATGGGGCCTTGGGCAACCTGTCCTAATAGAAGGGCAAACTGCCCATGGCAGGAGGGTTGGAACTAGATGATCTTTGAGGTCCCTTTTAACCCAAAGCATTGTATGATTCTATGATTCTATGATTCTAGAAAACGTAACCAGTCATATGAATAAAAGAAAAGGTGCCGATAGAATTGACTTTTGGAATTGGGGGTCTGTAGACAAATCCTCAAGAATTTTTACAATAAACTCCCTCAAAGTATGATAAAAACCCATGTATTAGTGTCAGATGAAGATGCCATATCCTGTCAAAACATGAGAAAGTGTAACAAAAATAAATCTTTCTTCATCGGACCACTGTGGATACCCAGAGCACCTTTGCATTCACTTTCTAAACTCAGTTTCAACCCTTTTCAATGAAGAAAAGTATCAAAACATTGCATTTCAGAATTTCTGAGCACTTATTTCTATAATTTGGTTTTAGTCTGCTGTTCAATACCATGGTTCTATTACTGGTCTTACTGCACAACTCAAGATGGAAAAAATACTGTTTCTCAGCTGATTAGTTGATTTTTGGTCGTTTCTTTTGATTCTATTTATTTTTTTTTATAATACAGTTAACTTACCCTCTAAGGATTCATGTCTTCCTTATAGAATGAAAGAAGGTGAACAAACAGACACATAAAAAGGCAGGAGAATTTAGCCCTTCTTTCTCAAGTCCAGAACCTGCTGATGTGCTTACATCAGTGATCCCCACCTTCCCTAGCTCAGGAATCATAGTATGAATGCTTCCTTATATTACAGTATTCCCCAGAGACCCAGCTGTATTAGCTGTGCTCAGTACACACTTCAACTTGTTCTTTCTCATGAGCCCACAGTCGAAATGGAGATGATAATGAGTAAAGGGGAGAAACTTTCAACAGTTTTTTGAAATTAAACATGGATCTTCTAGTCCAACATGAACTGGATCTGTTAGCCCTGCTTTTATCTGTGTGTTGAAGATGTTTGGAGACCTTGTACAAATGACTGTGTACTCTGCTTATTACTAACATCATTACCAAATTATCTTATCAAGTGTTCAGGTGCTATGGTAATTAGCTCAGTTTGAAATCCTCACCAGATTAAAAAAAAAAAAATGACACAATGACCTTTAAATCCCCTTGCCTTTGTTTTGGCATCTTATCAGCCTTTTGAAGTTCCAGCTTAATGTGTGACAGTGCAGAGAGTCTCATCATTCAATCCAGCTATTGAATCCAAATATGAAATTACTGCAGAGATACAGCTGCTTTGTCCAGAGAAATTTGCATTTTGAGGCCTGAAATGGGTTGATCCATGGCAACCATTTCTAATGACTCAGATGGTATCAAGATCACAGTGAGCAGAGTGCTTCATTCCCGGCAGAACATAGTGCACAATGCCACTAAACCATTCTTAAAATTACTGTCTGCAACTTAAGATGAGTCAGAGACAAGTTCTTCTTCTCCTTCTGTCAAAATCAACATCCAAATCCTTTTCAAATAACCTTCGTGTTCTTTGGAGTGACTCCTCTCCTCCCACAGGGTTTGTTGGCAATTCAGAGAGAGTTTAAAGCACTTTGGGTAAGGGCCCCCCTGTAGTGCTCTTACTCACAGGGTTGTGGGCAGAGATATGGTCTCTCCTCAGGAACACTCTTCACAGACCAGAAGACATGTCAGAGAGGTGGGAGTAAACCAAAGCTGATAGCTCTTCTTTGGAGGTTTGATCTCTGTTTCACGCACCAGAGAGTCTCATGCTGTCAAACTTGAAGCAGGGGAACAGTAGAGCAATTTCACCAGTGCTTCTAGATTTGAGCCCTTATCTCTTGTGGAAACTTGTAAATGTTGAGCTTTTGATTCTATGGCAAGATTTGTGGAGTGACAGATCCAAGAGGTGATGCCTTTGCTCTTTAGGGGGATTTCCTGTAGCTTTTTACTATCCCTTTTATTTTTTTTTTTTATACACATAAGACCAGTGCTCTCATTTAAGGCAAATAGCAATCATTTTAGGGAAAAAAATGTTTAGCAGTAAGCCTGAGCAACAGCCACCTGCAGTGCTGCAGAGGAAACCTGTATAAAGGTGGCCTGAATTAGCAGAGATCGCTTTGAGAAATCCTTTCACTTGAACTACACCCACCCTACAGGTGGAAGTACCATCCTACTGTAGCACCAGAGGTACCTGAAGAAATAAGGTTACCTAAAAGTCTTGAACTTCAGATGCAGCATCTTCCTAAGTGCAATCACTGATGGCAAAAATTCAGCGGAGCTGTATATTTCCAGAGTGGAGTTTACCTCTACCAGCCTGAGGGGGATGTGGGCAGAGACAGTATTGCAGAATGTTGTCAAAAGCAAAACACACGTATTTCTTCAGCCCTGAACAAATTACTGTGTGGTGTAATATTGCTATTGCAATGAAACTGTTGGGTCAGAAACCTCTGGGTGTAAGTCCTGTGGATTTCACCTGCTTGTAGATAGATTCCTTTTTCCTTTTCCTGGAACCTTGTTACAGCAATGACAGATAAAGAGAGACACTCTTGTGATTTATATCACAGCTGCCACCACAGTATGTGATCACTTGTGGTAGGAGACAAGGATGCCAGTAATCTAAGAGTTATTTAGATTCCAAATCCTGTAATGTGTTGGCAGAAATCTTATGACTCCATTAAGTTGTGTTACACTGTATGGAAAATAGACATATCAATCATCTCCAGTTACATATTTAGAACTCATGTGATATTTAAGAGAACAATGATCTTTAAGATATAAAAATAGTACACTAAATTAATCTATTCTGCTCCTTAACAGACTTAGTTTGAGTTACATGGCAAGTGAAATTGTCCCAGTGATTTAAATCCACAGCAGGGAGTACTAAAATTAACTTAGTACTGAAGGTTTGGTGAGAATGATGTGCACGCATGATGGAGCTGTGATCTATCCCAGAGCTGTGTGCAGCCTACCAGAAACAAAGTAAAGGAGTGCTGGCCATGCAGTATGAAAAGGAATGATGCTATGGAAGCTCTCCAAGTTGTAGAACCCCTGAGCTGAGCTTTTCATTGCAGTTGGGGAAATCAAGGTTGTTCAGCAAGCAGAGGGAGATGCAGAGAGAGTTGTGGTGAGCACAGGATTTTGGAATACACAGCAACGTAGTGAACAGAATGGGTGATACAGAGGAAGGAAATGGCAATGTCCATTTTTCCTGAATGATTCTGGCTCCAGAGGTATCATGGTGCAGGATGGTTTATTTTCTGTTCATCTCCACTATTCCAAAGGCAAGATCATGTGTTCAGGGTCAAAGGGAACACTGTAGAAAAAGCTATTTTCTTACCTCTGGTAATGTTTTATCTTGGGATGGAGGTGGGTGGGAGTGGAATAAAGAAAGAAAGAATGAAAGAAAAAAAGCACCAGAAGTAGGAAGCGCCAGACTGGATCAGACACATGGGCTAGCTAGTATGCATCCAGTCTCCAGCAGCAGTCCCGGCCAGATGCCTCCAAGGAATGTGTACTAAGCCTGCAAAAGGCAGATGTTGGGTAATCTGTTCTCAGTGAATGTTTCATCCTAAATCATAACAGTTACAGATTGGTCTAAACCCTGAAACATGAAGTCTTACATCCCTCTCACAAAGGTTTTGTTGGCATTATCTATGATCATTCTGGAAATGCCTGTTATTCGCGCAGATCTTACTAATTTGTTGCCCCCAATGACATCTTGTGGTGAGGAGTTCCATAGCCTGGTGCCAGAGTTTCAGCCTGTCCTTGGTTTTGAATTTATTGCCTTTCCATTTATCTGGGTTTTTCTGTTTCTAGTTGTTTTGCATAAATGTACACAGTTCATGGTTTTTTCTTGGTATTCATCTTTGCATGTGTCCCAAAACTAGATGCAGAACATCTTTAATAATGAAAGATTTCATGGGATGGACTAAATGGCTCCATCTACAGCATTGTAAGGTCATGCAGTCACACTTCTGCCTGTGCAGTCGACAATTATCATCACAAACTTTATCTCTTTCTGACAACCAGGATGTGAGAGTAGGAGTTCAACTCGCTCAACAAGAAACAAGAATTTTATTTTGCCCGTGTCACTTATCTGAACTGTGTCATATCTCTAAGGTGGGAGCAATTCCCATGTACAGTGATCCCAGACCTTCCTGTTTCACTTTGCTTAAAAGAATGAAGAATTCAGACAGTTCAGAAGAGGAAATATTAAATATTGTTGGTTGCTTCAACGTATTGTACAAAGACATCTTAATACTGGGGGTGGGGGGTGGACCGACAGAAAAACAGAACAAAAATGAGAAGGGCATACCTAAGGAGTCCAGCTTTCTCCTCTTGTTTCTGAAGACCTTGTAGTTTGCATGAAAAGATGGAAACAGAAGAGCTTAGCCAGGAAAAGAATAAGGTGGGATCTAATTGCAGCTTTTGACCACCAAAAAAGATTTATAGGAATCCCAGGCTCTTATCACCAAATGCAGCAAACACATCACACACAGATGTTCAGAACTCAGCTGCACAAGGGCCTGAGCAACTAGACCTAACTGTAAAGCATAGCTTGCTCTAAGCTGGAGGTTGGACCAGATGACCTTCCAAGGTTCCCTTCCAACCAGAACTATTCTATTAACATGTGATATTGTATTATTCATACATGGGATTAAGCTACCTGAAATTTATCCAATGCTCAAAATGTTGTTTAGAATCACAGAATCACAGAATATCCTGAGCTGGAAGGGACCCATAAGGACCATCAAGTCCAACTCCTGTCTTCACACAGGGCCAGGATTCAACTATTTAGAGCCCAAATGCAGGCCATTAGCTTCAAGCTTCAACTTCCTCTCACGATAGTTAAATGTTTCAGAAGAAAAAAAATAAATTGATTTTAGGAAGATTTTGCCCTCAACACAAACATTGCCCAATGTGAATCCAATTCCATCAAGGCCAAGTGCCAAGTCCTTTACATGAGTCAGGGCAATCCCAAGCACAACCACAGGCTGGGCATAGAATGGATTGAGAGCAGCCCTGAGGAGAAGGACTTGGAGGTGTTGATTGATGAAAAAGAAATATGAGCCAGCAATGTGTGCTTCCAGCCCAGAAAGCCAACCATGTCCTAGGCTGCATCAAAACCAGCATGACCAGCAAACCAAGGAAGAGGATTCTGCACTATCTCTGATCTCATGAGATACTCCAGCACTGCTGCATCCAGTTCTGGGGTACCCAAGATAAGAAAGACATGGACCTGTTGGAGCAAGTCCAGAGGAGGCCACAAAGACAACCAGTGGGCTGGAGCATGTCTATTGTGAAGACAGGCTATGAGACTTGGCATGGTTCAGCCTGGAGAAGAGAAGGCTCTGGCATTGCCCAGAGAGGTTGGGGAAGCCCCATCCCTGGTAGTGTTTAAGGACAGGTTAGATGGGGTTTTGGGAAACCTGGTCTAGTTAGTGGATGGTGTCCCTGCCTATGGCAGGGGCATTGGAACTAAATGGTATTTGAGGTCACTTCCAACCCAAAGCATTCTATGATTCTATGATAGTCCTAATCAGCCTGGAGAAGAGAAGGTTCCAGGGAGACATTGTAATAGCGTTTCAGTATCTGAAGGGACTAGAGGAAAGATGGAGAGGGACTCTTTATCAGGGAGTGCTGTGACAGGACAAGGAGTAATGGGATAAAACCAGAAGAGGGTAGAGACATTAGGAGGAAATCCTTCCCTGTGGGAGTGGTGAGGCCCTGGCACAGGTTGCGCAGAGAAGAAGCTGTGGCTGCCCCTGGATCCCTGGCAGTGTTCAAGACCAGTTGGATGGGGCTTTGGACACCCTGGACTAGCTGAGGGCATCCCTGCCCATGGCAGAAAGTGGGAATAGATGGGCTTTGAGGTCCCTTCCAACCCAAACTGTTCCATAATTCTATGATTTTTTTGTGCAAAATCAAGTGGAGATTACCAGAAATCACCTACACCAGATAGCGTAGCATGGTCCAAAGATCTTTGAGTCATCACTCAGTGAAATTTGTGCACCCACACAACATAGCTCAGAGGTGAATAGTCTGTGTGAGGTTTACATAGAGAGAGAGTATCCACAGTGCATATCTGCTTCAAGTCCTCTCAGCAGGGATCGTTAACAGCAATGGTTATGGAGTAAGCTTGGGCAAGGGTGTCCTGAGCACCTCTCCTTTATGCAGTTTTGACTCCCTGACCATACCACTCAGTTTTAGAGTGGTCACTAATATGAAAAACATGATGGCATGGGGACATGTAATCCTGTCGTTCACTGGTGAAACATGTTCATGTCACTACATCCCTTGGAGATTTGGTAATGAGCATTTCAGAGAGCAATGCTGGTGATGAGTGGATAGAGTGATGGTGTAATTAAATCTGACATATGTTGTTATAAATCAAAACTGACAGAATTCCCAGAATTATTTTAGAAAGCTCTGTGTAGTCTGGAATGTCCAAGTCTTTCAAGCAAAATATAAAGCCAAAATCCAGACCCTTCTTGCCTTTAGTAAGCCTACAACAATATTTTAAATAACTGTGCTGAGCATGCAAGGATTGAGGGCAAAGCTTTTCTTGATCAAGGGCAGCAAGATACATATTAAAAATAATGGGAAGATTGAGCTTTTCCCTCTCCTAAGGATGCAGTATAAGGCTTTCAGCTGAAAAGTGACTCTCATCATTAGATGTGTAGTGCTGGCACGTGGACTTACTTCTGTACTCCAAGCAGCAAGATAAGAGGATACCCATCAGATCTTTCAAATATATTTATATATATGTGTATGTAAGAAAAATGCTCTAGACCCTTCCAGAACTTTTGTGTCAAAAAGATAGCAAATCTGAATATCCTGTGAAATCTGCTAGCAGCTTTGCTGATGCTGCTGGTTCTCCATGAAAACTGTTCAGATTCTGTGCTGAAAACTGTGAGTGTAAAATTCATAGGCAGACAGGCTGTCTGGAAGTCAGATCATGACCTCCTTCCTGCCCTGATTTCCCCACAGTTTTGATTGGAAATAGGATTATGTAGTGCTTCCTGCTCCGAGGGGAGGGTTAGATTAGGTGACCTCCAGAGGTCCTTTCCACAAAATTGCTGCAAGATTCCATGATCCCTTCCTAAACAGTTGTGTAACAGCAAGAAGCATCCATCATACTTGGCCATAATTCCGTTTATGCTTTATTTTACTAGCAGAGATTGAACTAAAGAATGATACAATTTTGCAATTAAAATAAGAAACATTAATTGTGTTCTCTCCATTCTCCTGAGATGAGACTTCATAATCTTTGAGTTACCACTGACTATATATCACACTGGAACACCAGAGAGATTTATTCTTAGAATATTTTTGTTGTTGTTATTCTAGTTCTAAATGTTCCATGAGAAGAAAGGAGTGTCTTCAAAGGGAGATTTCCATGTTTCCCAAATTTCAATCTACTAAAATTTCCAAGAACTTATTAGCTACAAGAGATGAAAACAAGAAGGCCTAGTGGCAGTATTTATAAAATCAACCAAATGTTGACTTGCAGAATATTAGTAGTCCATAAATCAAAAGCATGTAATCAGAATGTATGTGCCTTCCTTTAGTCGCTTCACCTATTTGTCTCTGATGATCAGAAAAGGTACAGTATTTTATGGTTTTCAATACCACTTTTGCTGAAAAAGCAAGGCAGTGTTTTACAAGTATTGCCTCTCTCTGCTGAAGTCAAGAAGACCCATCCTGTCACTTTCCTCTAACGAACTGATTGTCTTCCTGAGTTGGCAAGAGCTGAGTAATTTTTTACCAGGCCTGCATGTGTAACTGCCTTACAAAGTACTCGGGATTGGGTATCAGTCAAAACAAGCATATGTGAAAATTCACCATTTTAGCAGATGGAGTCAGAACAGCTCACTTGCATACAGTAAAAGCCTTAATATTTCCACAGCTGGCAAGTTTCCTGTGGTCTAAAAGATTGGAGCCTTTGCTTTTTGAGACAGAAGAACTAAATCAAGCTTTAATTCAGAAAATATTTTGTGTTTAAAATCTCAAGATTCTTTAGACATCTTCTCTTCCGCTCACCCCCTCCAGAAAACGAAACAAAAATGCTATTTGGGGGGGAAAGTTTAGATTTCTTTCCCTGTCCCATCCATTCTGAAGTTCAACCAGGTTTGGCTCAGGTTTGGCTTCTGTGCTTTTTTTTTTTTTCACGATCAGGCGTTTCTTGATACTGCTCTTTGTCCAGAGATCTCACCTCTTGCCTCTCCTGACCAATATAATTGTGTCAACAGAAGTCTGCAGTACAGAGATCAACTTCTGAATTTTATTGTGTTGCTTCTGTGAAGTCCAGCGTAACAGGAGAGGGTGTTGTGAAACCAGCCATTAGTATTACACAGTTATGAGTCATTTAATATACACTGATTTTGTCAAGAGCAAAAGCCCTCTCTTGGAAACACTTTTCTTTGCAAAGTTAACTGTTCCTGACAGCATGCTCCTAAACCAGAATTGTCTTGTCCACAAGGAAATCAAAATCTCTTTATAACACCATGTAAACCAAAGCGTGTTTCTCTGCACATCTCTTGACAGCCAGAATATTCTGAATCAAAAGAAACTTTACTGGAGCTGAAGATTGTTACAGGGCTGCACTAGTTTCAAAGGGCATTTCCAGGGAAGGGTTAATGCTTATCCCACTCTGTACGGCTTGGAGGTATAGGCATTGACATGGAGCTTGCAAATGTGGGCTTTGAGCTTTTGCCCTGACGCAAAGGTGGAGGAAGATAGACAAATTCTGTTCAGAATCAGGCAGAACTAAGTCCTAAAAATTTGCCCCATGGCTGCATTTCTGCTACAGGGTAGTGCTTCTTAAACTGTAAAGTTCAGCTTTCCTTGAGAAAGTGGATGTTGCCACCTCCATGCTGAAGTCAAAAGTCACGTTGTCTTCCCAATGGGATCTTCCTTTGAAGCAGACAAATACTGAAATGGAGGAAGTTGCCTTGAAATGGATCTGTCACTATCCTGTCCCCTCTATTTGAGTATGACATGCTCTTTAAGCCCAGAGGTGGACTGGGAGTCTTGGGTTTTGGGCCCAGCAGTTACCACAACTGTGTTTGGCCTGCTACAAAAAAGGTGACATCATCATTTCTCCACATTTTGTGGCTGGTAGGGCTAGGTGCTGTTCAGAGAGCAGTTCAGCTATAGCTGTTCAGCTATATATATTATTATTAAAAATCACTATTTCAAAGCAAAATTACTTCCATTTGTCTGTCTTCCCAATTTTCTACAGGCTGCTGTTGCACTGTTGTTATGCCTTGTAAAGTCTCTGTTCGTACTGCTCTCCAACTTAATAAAAAGGACTTTTCCCACTGGCTGTAGGCTAAAATTACAGTTGTAGGATTGCTTGACTGAAGTCTGTCCATATTCAGGCAAAGAGATGACCAATTTCACAGATGTGTATATGCTCACAGCCTAGATATGGCAGTTAATTCTTCTTGAATACAGTAACCAGAGAAACCCCCACAAAATCTTAGTGCTTGCTGTATGCAGCCCTGAAGCATGTAGTCCAACACACCGAGTACTTTACACCACCTGTACAAGTGGATGGTTTTGTCCCTCTATATAGATAGCAATGTGTGAAAGCTTTGAAAATGTGAATTGCTTCTCTCTACAGCAACCCAGCTGACACTTGCTGGGACTCCCCACATGAAGATTTGAGGCCCCTTCAACCCTTGCTTCTTTATACACCAGTCATCTAAATCATAGTGATCGCATCGTCCCAGCTGTGTAGTGAAGATGGTGCCTTTCACCTCAGATGGTGCCTTTTTTAGCCTTGAGAAGAGGAGGCTGAGGGGAGACTTTATCACTGCCTACAATTACCTGAAAGGAGGTTATATAGAGGTGGGTAATGGTCTCTTCAGCCAGGGGACAGGATACAGAACAAGGGGAAATGGCCTCAAGCTGTGCCAGGGCAGGGTCAGATCAGATGTGAGGGAAAAGTTCTTCCCTGAAAGAGTTGTGGGGATGTGGAACAGGCTGCCCAGGGAGGGGGTTGAGTCACCAACCCTGGATGTGTTTAAAAAAAGGGTAGATGAGGTACTTAGGGATATGGTTTAACATAGGACAGGAACGGTTGGACTTGATGATCTTAAAGGTCTCTTCCAACCTTGTAATTCTGTGTGTGATCATGTGAATGTAAATGGGCCAAGTATTTGGGTGTGTTGTGTCACTTGTCTGCTTCGTTTACAGTACCTACACTCTGTTCAGTTTTGCCACTGTTTTCCATTTGATTAGGGAACATTAAAAAACAAAACCACAAAATCAAATTGAATTTTAACTTGCTCTTAGTTAAAGAAGGCTGGGGGAAAAATAATTTTAAAAAAATATTTTAAAAACCACAAACAAAACCAAAAATTGAAGAGCAGGATCCTTGTTGATCACAGTCCCTGCTGAACCAGGACCACCTGCCTTCACCCTAGATTCACTCTGGCCACTTTTCCTTTCCCACCACCTCTAGCTACTAGTGTTAAATATCAGACACCTTCTTAAATTTCCACAGATCTCCTGTTTCTTTTCTTTAAAGAAAGCACCCATTGATTCAGACAACCCTTTTCCCTCTGGCAAGATAACGCAGGACACAACAGTGAGCCTCCTGAGAGCACTGTGCTTGACGGGGAGCTGGTTCCTCATACAGTATTTTAACAGACAAACATGCAAGGGAAACAACAAGGACAGTTACCCTGTGTAATGAAAGCTCTGTGATTTAAAAAGCAGCAGCCTGTGCGTGAGGGAAGGAAGGGAGACTGGGGGATGGGATGGCAGATTTCACTTGACAGACCAGGGGTAACAAAAAACTATCCTGATCCAATAGACCATGTGAAAGGATATTACTGGGGTATGAAAAAATTCTTTCAGGGAGGGGGGGATGGGACAGAATGTATTTTTTTCTGCTCTTTCTCTAAAGCCCTGTTATTTTGCTGTTCTTTGCTTGCATCTGTTAAATGCTGGAATGTCTGCAGGGACATTTTGAAAAGCTGCACAATGTCAATTAAATTTGCCGAGCAGTATATCTTTTTGGAGTACGTGTGACCTTTTCTGTTTGTCATTTCCTGGGCATCACACCAAGTGATCCTCTTAGGATGCTGGCTTTGTGGAGCAGGCCCACAGCAGCAGGACTGCAGGAACTGCAGGTTTCTGGGACTGCTGCCAACCTCCGGATAATTGCCATCAGCAGGAAAGAGCTAGAAAAGCTTGGCTGAGTCCATCTTTTACAGATAGATTGACCCCTTTCTGCCACTGCAGAATCACAGTCAGAGAGAAACACATATCCAAAAAGAGAGAGGAGGGAGGGGTGGAGGGGGAGAGGGGAACGATTACAGCGGGAAGGCTACATCTGATCTGAACAGGGGAGATTTGGAGGTTATACTTGCTGCTTTGAATCACCAATATTTTAACGTCTTCTGTTTTAAGACAGGCGAATCTGAGAAAGGAGCTTAAATGCTTCGCTCTGTTAGAATAAAACTGGTGCTCCTGTGAGAGTAGAGTCAGTGTTCTGTGAGAGGGGTGGCAAGGGTGGGAATTCGATACCTTCGTGCAATACCTCTGCTAGCAAATAACAGTTTGAACACATATGCAGCAAGCAAAATGAACACGTGCTGAAAGCCACTGCAGGTGCTTGGAAGGGACCTGGGGGACAGCAGAAGGAGGGAGGAAGGAGCCTGCATGGCCACAGTTCAGGAGCTGAGGTGAAATGCTTGGTAAAACAATGAGACCCACAGCTACATCTTGTGAGAGCTGGAAGTTGAAGGCAGTGCCCTTGATATCCCTGTGTCCAGCAAGTGGCTGACAGGGCAAGTGGTAGTGATGTGGCCACGCAGTGATTTCGACAACCCACCCTCCAGGCACATACCTTCCTTCACATTGTCACCCAGCCTCGGAGCAGGGTTCAGCTTCGGCGCTGCCAGCAAACACCCACCGTGATGGTGGTGCAGGATCCCACGAGCTCAGCATGGGAATTTCTGGACAGGCGCCAGGATCCCCACACCAAGCCAGAACCACCTGCCCTGGCATATCTCAGCAGAGCTGGGGCAGGCCATGGTCAAAGTTGGGCTGAAACACCAAGCCTGCCTGAACCGTGAGTCCAGTTCTAACTCCTCTTGGGAATGGAAAGAGGTGAGTGGGTTAAAGAGGGAATCAGCTGTCACTTGACTGCAGTCTCGTGCCCTGCTAGGTAGGGGCACTGCAATTCTGCTGCCTCTCCCCTCTCCTGGAGGAGAATGCTTCCACCACTCGCTGAGGTGCAGTTGTCATGCAGAAAAATGCATAAGAATATGCATGAGCTCTGAAAATCGAGATCTCTATGGAAAATAAAGCTTCTGGGACAGAATCTCTCTGCTGTGTGTTTAGGTCAGTGCAGTCTTCTATTAATATTAAGATGTTCAATGCTAGAAAGGATATAACAGTAAAATTCATTCACTAGCAATGCTCCTCTTTCTCTTTCCACACCCACAATCTATCTCTCAGTTGCCAACATAAATAATACTTGGGTTACAGTAATGTTCTGTGGCTCCAGACTGGGAGAGCTTCAATGCACAAGGTGCTGAGCAAACATGTATGGAGGCATAATCCTGTCAAATGTTATCCAGGTCATATAATCTGTAGCTATATTCCTCCCTCTAGAGAACACACTCAGCTCGGCAAATGCTTGGCCTGTTTCTGTGTGTGACAATGTCAGTGACTGACATCTCACAGATGACACTTTATTGGTAGAGCAGGTGCTGGTGGCGAGGTCTATATTTATAAAGCAGGGGTCTAAAAATGGCTTTGCAAGGCTCTGTGCTTAGCAGGTCTCCGTCATTTCCAGATCAGATCTGACTCTTTCACAAGACCTTTCTCCCCTTCCTCCTCTGCTCACAAACTCTTACCAGAATGAGAAAGCCAAGGGGTGCTTCCCCAAATCGCCTGCAGAAAAGCCACACACACGATCTGGGATATGAGATGCAAAAGCCACATCACTGGTATGAAAGAAGATGTGCATGCCAAAGGAGTTCCCAAGAGAAACACATTCCACAGCTCCTTCTTTTTTTTCTACAAGAAAATATCCCCTGTAAGGTCAGCTTCTATTTGTCATAGCCCCGAAGTTACTGTAGACAAGGGCAGATGAACACATCATCATCATGAACCAAGCAACAGTGTGCATTTTTGGCATGACACCCACTATGTGGTAACTCTGCCTCTATGTACCTTGTCCTGGGCAAAATGTGAGGCAGCCAGCTCCTTGACTAGCACAAGTAAGAGCATGTCTCTGGTGCTCTCTGGAGGATAACTGGACTACCCTGGAGTCACTGTCCACCCGTGTCCTGATACATTTCTACTCTTAAGTCCCCTTAGCTGCTGAAGCAGTTTGACACTCTGGGCAATAGGGATGTTTCTGAGAGCCAAAGGGTAATTTAGGGCTGTCCAAATGATGTCCAACCACCATCTGCTATTTTCGGGGATTGATGGTGGCCTCTAAAACTACCCTTCTGTGTGAAGGGCTTTCCAGCTGTTAAGAGTCAAGGCCATGTTCAGAGGTGAATGTGGGTTTGCACAAAGAACATCCTACACAAGGCAGAAGAGCAGTTTTGGCATTTTATTTTGGACACAGGATATAAGTTTGAATATTTTTTTGTTTTATCCACCTGTGGGTATAAGCTGGGTGCAAAAAAAGGTGGTGAGATGCTGGTCTGTTGGCCACAAAACCTGATGCTTTCTGCTCAAGTTAACATGAAAAGCATTGCCAGACCTCAGCTACTAATGTGCTATTCAATTACACTTTCCACGTGCTGGTTAGAGTAATACAAGTCTGAGTGTGGTCCCTGGTAAATATAAGGGAACAAACTTTAAGATCTATGGAAACCTATTTGTTTATTCTTTGGAAATTTAAGAAGTTTTGGGGGGGTTTGATGGTTTGGGGTTGCTTTTTTTTTAAAATGAAAATACATTAGGAAACTAGATATTGTGGTTGGAGGACCTGTCAGCATCAACAAAGTCATTCACTCCTGTGGGCGACGTAAAAAGGAAAACACCTCTGCCTTTTATTTTGTTTCCATTTGCAGCTGAAGCACATAAATGATTTGAGAGGACGACTCTCAGTGAGTCCCTTACAACGAGGTACACGATGGAGGAGGGTTTTAACCGAATCATTCTCCAGCACCAGATGCTGGAAGACTCAGTGTTGGTAGCTATTGGCAGCTGACCTGAAGAAGTTAAGTTTAGCAGTGAACGAAGCCCCCAGGCTCTGCAGCTCAGCTTCGTTTCCTCTCCTTAGCACAAAATATTTTAAAAGAAACTGAGAGCAACACCTTTCCCCCAGCCAACAAAAATAAAAATGCTTGCAGCAGGTGAGGTGCAGTGTGCCTGCCTAACTCCAGGCTGCTCTGCCAGGGAATTAGGAGGACGGGTGGTGGGTCAACAGCCATTGAAAGGTGGGCACAGAGGCAATAACACCATGGCTGAGGTTCAAACCCAGAGCAACAAGGCATCCGTGCGAACGATTGCAACTGTTGACAGTGGATAAATGTAATTCAGTGTTTGCAAATGTAGCCTAGCTCCCTAAAATGAGTTTTTAAATGTCACACATAAGCAAATCCCTCAGCTCTGTTAACTACTTGGCCATTGAATGGCTGCCCGTGAGACAGATATGTGATGTTGATATAAACCCCACAGTTCAGGCAAGATCCCCTGGATGGGTTTGATTAAGAAGTAGTGTGTCTTTATGAAAGTGAGTCAGCTGGACACAGATGTTTTTATTTTTTGGTGTTGTAGAAGAAAAAGTCCTCCTCTCCCTCCTTTCTGCCTTCTTCAGTCTTCAGATACATTTTAATTTTTTTTTTTCATCTCATTTCATTTATCCATATTAAAGAAGGCCTGCTATAGATTCCTAAACAGGGGAGGGAGAAGAGAGGAAATGCCAACACATCTTTCTACAACGAGCCAAGCAGCTCACAAACTTGCTCATAAACTCCTTTTAGAAAATTTCTCTCCTCCGTGGAAATCCCAGTAACTCCCAAAAGCAACGCAGTTTGCCCTATATTCTGCTTGTGTTAACAAATTTAGGATATTCCAGGCCATGAAAGAGCAAAAAAAACCCCAAAAAACCATTACAGGCCTTCAGAGAAAGTGTCTCTCTTGGAGCTCACTTAATGTAAAGAAAGGGGGAGTCAGTCTAGAGACACCTGAGTCAGACTCTGCTGCAGCCAGGAATTCTGGCATCGAATCCACCCTTGAGACAACAAAAGGTCACCTGGGAACATTTTCCTTTTTTAATTATTTAGGAGGAAATATCCCTCCATCCCTCTGCAATGCCCTGGCAGGTTCCATTCAGACAAGCACCACCAACATACCCTGCAGCCTCTCCTGCTCTGGTCCTCCTCCTGGGTAAAGTGTCCCTCCTGGGACATTCTTCCAGGGTGGTTTCTGCTGACACACCCAATCTACCTAAGACACAGAACAGCCCCCACTGATTCTGCTTTGGTGCCCTTTTGGGATCTGATAGTCACTTGTGCAGATCCACCAGTGAACCATCTGCTCACATAACACCCTCTGCCATTCAGGGTGACAAGTCACTCCCTGTTCTTCATCCAGATTTCTCCTTACTGTTCACACTGCCGTTATTTGTTTCACCACAGGAAGGAGCATGCTATTGTTTTCACTGTCCTACATCACCTACTTTTCTGTCTTTTCTTAACATGCCTCATATTCTCAAGTCTAAATTGAGAAAGCTTTGGATTTCCCACACACAGTGATAAAGATATTCACAAAGCCAACACAGAAAACAAAACCTACAATAGTACTGACTCCTGGTCCACTGATTCAGGTGCTTCTTCTGCAGCACCTCTGGACAGCCTAAGTACTCAAAACAGAAAATACATACAAAAAACTCCCAAAACAAAACCAAAAAAACCCAGCACAGATAAATGCCTTGCAGACCTGGAGTGTTTCTGGTCCCAGAGCTGAGGGACCAAACACCGCCAGTCACCTTGCAAAAGCTACCCCAACAGCAAAGATATCCACATATCACCCCTTTCCAGGAGATAGGCTCCCTCTTTGTACACACATCTTTCCCATTTCTAGCTCAGTGCGCAGGCGCTGAGCTGTGCTCTGTGTGCAAAACATAAGTTAGGGGTCTGGATTCTGCATTTTATGAGGCAGATCTGCATGGATCCCCAGGGATACAGGATGTTAAAATGGGTTGCATCTGATATATTTTCTTCTTGTAAGCTATGACTATGCAAGGGTTCCTCCTGGACAACAAAAAAAAGAAAATAGAAAATAGCTTATTGTCATTTTTCCCAGTTACTGCAGACAGAGAGATCTGGGAGGTAGAAGTGCCAGTGGTCTCCCTAAGGATCTCAGGCCATCTTCATCTGTGAGATCTGAAGTGCAAGAGGAGTGGGACGTGAAACACCTGGCAAGAGGGAGGTCTGTGGAAAAGCCAGGTCTAGACAGACCATCAGGCTTCAAAAGTAAAAAACAGGGAAAAAAAGGCCGGGCCTAAGGCCTGGTAGGGATGATGCAGAGTTTGCCACCTCTCAGAAGGCCACAAACACTGGCTGGGTTGGAAAAAAAATACCCATGTGTGGCAATTTGTTAAAGAGCTCTTTTGTCAGGAAGGAAAAAAAAATCATTACGAAGTTATATGTGATCTGTTCCCACAGCTATCTCCATCCTTCCCCCCATGACACCACTTGTGTCTGATACGGGGATCAAAACCCTGTCGCAGCCCTGTACACATGCAAGTTTTCCACGGCTCTGGCTCAAGTCATTGAGCTGCTCTTTGCTCCCTGGAAGCTGCTGGGAGACCTGTGGGTGCTCAGGAAATCTTTGGTGGGACAACATTGAGCTTCGAGGTTATAAGAAAACCAGAAATCAAGCATCTTGTTTGTGGTTCTGCTGCATGTCACCTGTGAAATCTCTTGTTCTTTGTTTTGGTGCCTTTTTTTAAAATTATTTCTCTTTTCAATAAGGCAAACACGAATAAATATCATTTCACTCATTCTTCTCAAGGGAACTTGGCTGATGGAGAACTGGATTAATTTACAAAATATTGAAATGTTGCTTTCTCAGTGACCCTGGGCTAGGTGTGAAGATGTTACCTACTAGTTCTCCACCACACAGGTACCTCCTTCTCTCATGCGATAAATGAAGAAACAAAACGACTGTCTGTTACCTCTCTCACACTTGATTTTCCCTGCAATTTAGGAGAGGCAAATAATGTCCTGCTGCAAAAGCAAGAAATAAATCATAGCCAAAAAGGCAAAAGCAAAATATTTCTCCTCTAAATATGTTGGTTTTTACTTTGTATGTCTTGGCAGCCTAACCCTCCAAAAACACCCACCTGAATTCTCCACACTCAGCAGAGCAGCCCAGGGATAGACCCTCCAGTAAATCCTGTGTGACTGAAGCTATAGGAGCCTGACTGTGAGTAAAAACATTTTAAATATTATTTCTATACCTGTTAGTAACCAAAGAGCTGTTTTGGAGCAAATAATTTCCTTGGAAACATCTGAATCCAATCATTTAAGCCTGGGAGCCCACGTCTATGTAATATCACTGCTCTCGTTTCTACACTGTCCGTCCCCTGCCTCAAAAGAAAAGACTGTACCCTGTCCATCCATCATTTAAATGGTAATGAGCTAAATGAATTCCACCTCACTTCTGAGCTTCGGAGCAAGCTTGGGTTTATTTATTCATTTAAAGGCACGGGAACAAGTTTGACATTGCTGAACATGTCCCAGATTTATGGAAAATAAAACTGTACTAATCTAGTGCGTTTATTAGCTTTTCTGTTGGATGCCTCCATGAGCATCCAGAGATGTGAGTTTGCCCTGCAGTTGTGTTCTGAGTGGAACAGCATCTCCTGAAATGTAAATGTTATCTTAAGGTCATATGCTGATAAAAAACACTGTTTTGCCAAACTCTAATTTCTTGGTCATTTGACAAAGCAGCTGCTGTGCAGTTATATGGCACAAAGAAAGCTATTAAAGATGGATGAGTTACATGTTTGATTTGGCATATATTATACTGCTTCTAAAGATAAAAATTGAGATAGACGATTATTTTTCCTGATTTAACTGAGTAAATGAAAGACCTCTCACAAATACATATACTGGAATGATACTCCTAAATGAAAGAGTTCAGCTACAGCTCATGTAGCCCCAGCACTTCTGTGTGTGCTTTTTAAAGGAACAAAGCCAATATCCTAATGCCTGATATAATTAATTTGTAGCATCCATAGATTGGTATTGAGAAAAATTCCTGATTTGGAGGATAAAGCAGAGGTTAGACAATTGTGTCTGTCATGTGACAGTAAGCTCTGCAGCTGGTGTACATTAATGAAAATAAAAATTACAAGGTTTAGGTAATCAACAGCTGGTGTCAGCTGGTACGGTACCACATCAGTGCCTCCAAGGTCTGTGAAGATTATTTTTTACCATCTGGAGGATATCTAACAGTGTCAGAAATAGGATACCAGAGGCTTCTGCTGCTGCTTTGGCAAGCCAGTACGGATGCTCACTGGTATGAGCAGGGCACGCAGCATGGAGTCAAGAAAGATGGTAATACGACATGCTTTAGGAGGTGGTGCTGTCACAGCTAATCAGTCGAGGTATTTTTAGTGTGTGAGAAAGTACTGAGAGGGAAATCATGCTACAGGGATATAAGTTTTGGGTTACAGTAAGATCCGTGTCCAGGAAGAGCTGGAGTGTTGGAGCTGTAGCAGGTCTTGGTCTCCACATTTGAGTTCCGAGAAGTCGTTTCTGGAAGCAGAGATGTACCTGGGAGCCCAACGTCTGGTGAGGGATGGAGAAGGAAACATTGACCCATAGGTTGTTTGATCATCTTGCAAAGGTAAAGGTCAATTATTTTCAGAGAAATATCTACAATGGTTTCTTTCACTAAAAATTTCTCTTGTTGAGGAATATTTTTGGTACTTTGCAGCTGAGAACTGAAAAAACACAAGTGTTTGGGATTTCCATGGCTTCTTCTCTTTCATTTTCCGACCCTTTTAGTTATGAAGTGCAGAGAAGTTCCAAGCAAAGCCGATAATTCAGCATTTAGGATAAGACTTTCCTTGTGTGGTATATCCAGCATTAAATTTCCATATTAACCCTCGCGTAGCCAAGAGATAGGAAAATTTTCCCAGTGAGAAATGAGTAGTGAAGAAGAACTTGCTTTCAGATTTGAAATCTCAGAACAAGATTCACCAATATTCAAGCCAACCAAAGATACGTTTCTCTAGAAATTTAGCTAGCAGGCTGGCAAGGGATCTCCCTCTCCTGCTTACTGACAACTTAGGCCACATCTCAAAATCTAGTTCCCAGATCAAGATGTCGGATCAAGCGACCTTCTGGATGTATTTTAAAGAGGAGGGACATGTGAGTGTGAAGCATCTTGCGTTTATTGATTTCAGCATACATTTCAGTGATGTGTAGTAAACCCAGACCAGGACCACTGCAGATAAGGAGGAAATTCCCCACTTTGGGAATCATAGAATCATAGAAAGAGGAGGGTTTTTCCTGTTAGGCATTATATGGGACTTGATCTCTCAAAGAAATCTGTTCAGTTTGCCTGTGACAGCTTCTAGTCTACTAAATGACCTCAGGAATAGCAGCACACCTTGATATGTGCCTCAGTTTCCTAAACAGGATTGTTTACCTTCCTTATTAATCACTCCTTCTGTTTAAATTAAAACTGTTTTTATATAAATATTAATATAATGCATCTCCATCTCTCAGTACATGTAGCAGACCTGCTGCAGTCTCCATGGGATAGAAACAGTCTTGCATGGCATTGCTTGTGCTCCTGGTGCAGCAGTTCTTTCTCTCAGTAGAAACCTCTACCATGATGAGAACACGGAGCACTTTGTGTCTCTCTCACATAATTGAATTCACATGCTGAGGTTTTCTGCTCTTGCAATTTACTTCTTTGAATTAGCTAAGATACCTCCCTGAAACACATAATTCTTGTGAAACTTGTTAGCTCTCCCTAAAATAAGCAAATAAATAAATAAGAAGTCTGGAATTCATTACTGAAATCGAGTAACAGCCCAGCAGAAAATTCAACAATAAAACATCCCTGTCGTAAAACATCAATATTTGCAATAAGCCATGAGCTGAGAGAAGGCATGGTAGAATAGCTTCTTCCACTCATGAAATACCATCTCCTCATTAAAAAAAAAACCCAACAAAAAACCCCACCACAGCAAGACACAAACTGAGCTGCAAGGTACCTGTACGGCTTGTTGTCCTTGCTTAACAGAATTCCTCTTTGGGCAGAGCACATTCTGTCCCCAGTGCTCAAGGTATGGGAAGGAGAGATCATAAAAGGAGCGAAGTGATGCAGTAAGGCTTATGTGCATCTATTCTGTGTACAAAAGCTTTATGGCACCCTCGTGGTCTGAAAACATCCACTTAACATCCAGCTGACATTTAGGTGTAAAAAATGAGTGATATGGCACTCCTCATCCTAGCTGCTTGGACCTAATTGCTCTGCTCCTCCATTATTTACACTCTGCTTGTGTTTCCATTGCTATATAGAGCTCTTCTCTTCACCATCCCCAAGATACAGGGATATTAAGGCCAAGGGATCATCTTGCTTAGATCACCTATGTCACAGGTTATTAAGTTTCACCCAGCTGCCCCCAAGATTCATCCCAGTAATTGATGTTCAGTGAAAATTCTCTTCCAGACGGACACCCAGCCTTGATTTGCAGGAAGGGAGAAACAGAGAACCCACCGCTTTCCTTAGCTGCTTGTTCTGGCTTGTAATCCACCTCAGCAAAAAGTTAATCTCGCTCTAAATCACGCTGGTCCCTCTCATGCCTTGCTCTGCCTGATTAAAGAGCCCTTTTCCAAACAGGTTCTCCTCTCCACACAAATATTTCTCCAGTAGTCAAACTACCCCTCCATCTTCTCCTTGTCCAAATAAGCAGGATGAGTTTGAAAAGTCTCTCATTCTCAGGAATTTTCTACTGCCCTTGTCTGGCTCTTTCCTGAAATTTTTTTTTTTATTATTATTTTTTCCCCCCACATTCTTGAAAGCAAGAAAGCTGGGATGCCTGCAGCATTACCATTTCACTCACCCTGATTTTGTATGCAGGTGCAGGGATGCAATCAGAATCTATTGAAGTGAGAATATGCATATATAGGAAAGGACTGTGACTTTTAAACTTAAAGGCCCTGAAGTAGAGTGTATAGAGTATATGTATAGTATGTATATATACATACAGATAAACACCTGTATATCTAGATACATCTTGGCTCTGCAGTCTAACAGCCATAGCAGCAATAACTCTGTAGTAGTGTGGGTTGTGTCTTCAGGTAAGTTTAGCTGACTAACACCAGTAAGAGAAAAACAGGTAGAAAAAAGTCAGAAGTGGAAAGTATCAGAAACAAGAAATGAATAGGGGTCTTGCACAAGCAGGGAGAGCGCAATAGGCATGTCCACTGATAACAAGCTAGGTAGATTTGCCTGCCTTGTCTAGATCAAAATTAATCAGCTCTGAGAGGAGTCCTCCTGCCCCAAACTCATGGTCAGACAGAGCTACCTGTCTGCTCCGAGGTCTTTGATGAAAATTTGGTCTCCAGAATCACAGAATCACAGAATTGTAGGGGTTGGAAGGGACCTCGAGAGATCATCGGGTCCAACCCCCCTGCCAAAGCAGCTCCCTAGCACATATTGCACAGATAGGTGTCCAGACGAGTCTTGAATATCTCCAGAGATGGAGACTCCACCACCTCCCTGGGCAGCCTATTCCAGTGCTCTGTCACCCTCACTGTGTGACTGTGAACACAGTCACTTAGGTAAAACTGAGTTCCAAGCAGGCTGGGCACATTAGTATTACCTATAGCATAGACTTTAATTATTAGTAAATTATGTCAGCTGTATCTTCTGAGAAATATCCTTCACACTCACCCATTTAGGAATTCATCATGTCATATTTATATCACGTTCCTTGATCACTGACTGTATCATTTAGTCAAGATTTTAATTAAAATACTTTCAGGTGTATTGCTATGAAGGGAGAGCCTCTTTGGCTTGAGCTTCTTAGTTCTCATTTCCCAGCTCTGACCGGGGTACAACAGGTTTTACACAACACAGTGCAAGTCCTGACGGTGGGCGGCCAAAAGCTACCCCTCCGACCAAGGTCATCCGTCTCTGCTGGGACCTCCCATTCACAGCAGTCATCCATCTCTGCTCAGGGAGCCCTGGAACAACCAGGAATGTTGAGTGTCTCAGCACGAAGTGAAGCTCAGGTTCAGTTACTCACCCATCATGACCTCTCCCATATAAACATCCTTCACATTCCTTGCCTGCAGGAAGGTTGTCCCTTTCCTACATATGAAATTTTGTAACTACGTGATAGGAACAGAGGATACATTCTGTGTCCCTGCATAGACAGCATTGCAATCGGCTGGGTTAAAACACATTTTGCCTGGATAAACCCAGCTTCTTCACTGATCCAGCTTATGCTGTCCCTGCAGTTATTTATACTTCTACCAATCTTCATCAGCTGCAAATTCTATCAGCAGTGACTTTATGTCCAATTCTAGATTACAGATGAAAACATCCGGTAGCCCCAAGCATAAAAATGATTCTGTGGAGATGCTGCTCAGAATGCCCCTAGTTGATAATGATTTATCTGAATTTTTGGACCTGTCATTTATCTTTTTGTCAGCTGATTATCATCCTGTGTGGGGTTCTTTATGTTTCTTTTTTTTTTTTTTTCCCCTAGCCTTCCCTTTCCTTTTCCTTTGAAAACTAAAACTGTGATATTCAGCAACGTTCTTTTCTTATATCAGCAAGCTGATATTCTTACATCAGCTTGCTGGCAGCTCTGTTAGGAGTAGTGGGTTCTTATCGATGGGAAAGCGTGTGATTATGTTGAGCCACAATGTAAATTGAAAGGTAAAGGCCATTTCCTATGTTCTGGCATAAACACAAGCCATGAGAATAAAATGTAGATACGCTCATATAAAAAAGCTAGTTCATAAAAACTTGTCTGTTCCTTTTTTATAAGTTCTGGATATACATTGCAGAAAGGTTTGGGGCTTATGTTTGTTTTATTTTTTAGTACTTCTCTTAAATAAATGGATTGTTTCTGTCTCTGTGTTTTGCTTTAGCAATGCGCCGTTAAACTCATCCAAAAAAAGTTTCAATCAAGTAAACAGATTTAACTTTGTCCAAGAAAAAAACAAACCCAACTCACAGAGCTGTAGAACCAGCTAGGCATTGTAGCCATTCCCTAAACAGAGTGTTCGGTTTGGCTAGAAGCCTAATCTGTTTAATATGGTTTGGGTTTATGCAGTAAGTCATGGTGGTTAATGCTTAGTGGGCTGAAGCAAGAATGGAAGAAAATTATAATGGGAAAGCTTGGTTTTAAAAAATAGCTCTTCATAAAGGGCTACAAAGGAGGTGATTTGACTCGTGGTGGGTATCACACATGTTTTGGCTAAGCCGGGCTTTGAAAACCTTTCAGCTGAGATAAGCATGATCGTCCGAGCAGGGATTTTTAGCTCAAAACACTCCTAATGTTGAACTATTGGCATGAGGTGGTGACAGCTGCCAAAGACAGAGAGGGGAAAAAAATGTAGCATTATGTCTTTGTTACAGGCAACAGCAGCACAGGAGAGGCAGCGTTGCCTAAATTAGTCTTCAGTGATTTGGGGAGGGCTGCTGTGATGGCATAGTCCAATTCCGACCACAATTCCTCAGCATCCACACACTCCATCTCCTTGCCCTGAATGCAGGTTCTTTCTTGTTGTCTTCCAGCAGTTTTTTGCCCCGTTCATCTTTCGGAGACAGGACAACCAGGGTCCTGTCTCCACCATGCTCAGACACCAGCTTGGGGCCATGAAAGCATGACAGTCACGGCAATATGGTGACACAAGCAGACAAATTGACCCCAGGGTACTAATTAGGCAAGATGGAGTGGGACTCGATAATCCCTGTAGGTGCCTTGGATCTCAGTATATTCTGTGAGATGCAGTTGCTGGTTCTGGTGCTAGATTGCTTACCCTCCGTACCAGCATCCAATGGGCCCACAAGTGGACAGATCCTAGGATACAGTGCATCAGGATTTGCCTTGTTCATAAAGCCTCTAAGAGCATTCAGCCTTATCAGTTCTCTTCCAGACATCCCATCGAAACCTTCTCTCTAATGCAGACATAATGGAACTTTATAGACACCCACAAGGGTTTTGCTCATGGTGCAGAACCCAAACTATCATCCCTGTATAGAATGCAGAGAAAATGTGACCCAAACAGTGATAAAAATGCCTTTTGAGCTTTCATGTGCCCATCACTACACTGACCGCTCTCTTCTCCTGTGCCTTTGCTTGATCCAATGTTCATGTGCAATGGCCAGGGAGGAATCTGCTCCCAGATACTGCCTTTAGCTTTGCATCTGGCTTCATGGGTCCCTCCAGGAGGTCCTATGCTGGGAAAAAGGCTGAACAGCAAGGGTGGGACTGACCTCGGTGATCACTAGGCAGCTTGAGGATTGGGTTTGAGCTGGGATGAACTCCAGCCATCTCTCAGATTTGGTGATGAGTTGAGAGAGGTTGAAAAAAGAGTCTGGTGACCTCAATGCATAAAATTTGGGATGAAGAACAAATGTGAAATCCCATTTTAAGTTACTTTCGGAGAAGAATGACTGTCAAAGAAGCAGTGCTCTTATATCCTGATGCCACCTCCATGCAAAGGTTTTTCTGTGGACTGGTTCTGCTGGAGGGAGGACCTTAGGTGAAAACACCTGAGAAAGCATTAAGAATCATTTCCTGACACTATTTTCTGTACTGGCACTGACACATGCTAAATGCCCTCCAAGCACAGCAGAATTGGTTTCAGCTTTGGAGAAAAGCATTGTTTTTAACACAATCAGTGTCTGCTCATCACAGCTCCTTCAAGTGTGCTTCTCATCTGGCACTTGGAACACCTAACAAGGAGGTGGGTGATTTCGAAGGATATCCTTAGTTAATGGTCTATCAAAGACCTGATGTGCTAGACCTGAGTTAACACCTCAGGACCTGGCTTTTTTAAGGTACAAATGTATGCTTGAGTCCCACAAGTGTCTGGGCTTTTATTTTTTCTAAGAAGCCTTGTCATCCCCTTGACATGGTGCAAGTATGAACTGGTTTCCCTTCCTTGGTTTGCCGTGAGGAATCCTTCTCCTTTAGAAATCACTCAGACAGATATTATTTAAAAGCAGCACCCTAATCACTGGTAAAGGCAAAGCTCCCACCTCTTTCAGATCCACTTCCTACCTTCCCTTCTTTATTCACTCTGACAGCATTTGACTATGTCAAAAGCCCAAGTTTTAGCTGCACAATTTCCTTTCCCCTTGAATATTTCAGTGCAGTAACAGCTTTGCTTTTATAAAGACATGCAGTTTAGTCTTCAAGTCATTGAGGAATGTCATCAGCATCTCAACTGTGGCATCCCCCCTTCCGAGCCAGCAGCAACGTGTTGAAGAGGCTGTTAGCCCATTGTACATTCCTTGATGTTCTGGACTCATGCTCTCAGGGGAACCCATTAGCATTTACACTTACAGGCAGTTCTCTCCTCCCCCATTAATAATTATCCAGGGAGGGGATAATTAAAATAGGTTCTGAGGCTACGAAGGACCTCTGTCCGCTTTCCCTACTTATGGAGCCAAATGAGAACTTTAATGTAGATTTGGAGATAACTCCTGAAGGGTTTTGCACCTTTGCCATGTTCTTGTTGTCATTAAACACGATCTAATCCTCCATTTCATTTCATTAACCTGAACAGGGGCAAATTTTGAAATATGACTGCAACACAGCACCAATAAAATTTCCCTAGACACCTGAGAAAGTTCTACCAGTATATAATGGATAATTTCATGAGAATGGACAAGAATGCAGGAGTTAAGGACTGGCTAGCACAGATTTTCTACACAATTTTATCCAAATCAAGGAGTTTCCCTCTCTTGATTTTATCATACAGAAACGAAAAGACTTCTTTCATCTAGTCTCTGAACTAGTGAGATTTTCCAAAGGGATGTGGCCTCGTCCAGTGCATTTGCACTGTGTTGCAAAATGCCGACAGCAGCACCAAGAAAAACAGCTCCACGACCTAACCTTGCTGTGTGTGCGAGGCAGGGACACAGGCAGGAAAACGAGCTGGGTGAGATGTATTACATCAAGACTCATTGGACTAAGAGCCATCACCTCACCGTTCATCTTTGTATGGTGTGAGTATGCCAGCAGTGATTTCCTCCGATGGCTTCTCGACACTCTTGCAAAAAAACACTAGTAGCCAGTGTTACCAGCACATGAGCCTTACTGCAAGAGTAGTGTAGGAAGTCTTGTGAAATTCATAGAATCATAGAATGGTATGAGTTGGAAGGGACCCCAAGGATCACAGATCACAAGGAACACTAGGTTGCCCAGGGCCCCATCCAACCTGGCTTTGAACACTTCCAGGGATGGAGCATCCACTACCTCTCTGGGCAGCCTGTTCAAATTCTGGGAAGAGCTTATTTAAATGCATACTCCAAGAGCTTCACAGCTTCTGTCTTTCTTCTAAATCCAATCTGAGAGGACTTGCACTGGGTTCATGCTACCAATTGCTCTCTCACAGGGTGCCTGGGAGAGAGGGAGCACACGCGATGCTCTGTGCACAACCTGGCCCCCTGGATTGGAAATCTTCAGCCTGTCTCCCTTAACAGCTGTCATTCAATTTGATTTAAAAAAAAAACAAACAAACAAAAGAGCAGATGAGACGAAACAATGGAAAATAAATATGCCTCCCATTTTTCAAAATTATGTTTTTTAAAAAAACCTTATGTTATTCATATGCTGTATATTTTATTACTGTTAGTTCCAAATCTCTTGGAAATCAGAGATCAGTTCCTCAGCCTCAATGTCTTTATTATGCATACATAAATCATGCATGGAAGGGCCCTGACAGTTGACGATGTAAACTCTCAGGAAGCAAAGCCCCTAAGCCATGTAAAATATGTATGTCACAGGCAAAGAATTATGTCATCTCTATTTCCTTTTTATAGATATTCTTGTCTTGTCATTATCAAGGAAGACTTTTTTTCTCCCTTTATTTCCTATTTAAATGTAGTTAGTGCAGAGGTAATTTGAAATGGTATTTCAATGAGACGAATGGAGTACACTTCCCCACATCTGCCTGCATCTTCAAGGATGAGCATGTTGTAATTATACTGTTCCGGTTTCATTAACAGCTCTGCTGTGCCCAATATGGTTCATAAGTGTTCTGGTGAAACACAGGACAAAGTTCATTGAACTGTCAGGAGCATTTGGGTAATACAGGAGTTATGCAAATTACATTAGAATTGGGTTGTTCTGAATCCAGAGATTGGTTGCAAAAAAGTTGGTCAGAATTTTTAAAGTAGAAAAAACTGAAAGCCAAGGATTCCCTATTGTTCTGTAGCTGAAAATGAGGGGGGGGAAATATTCAAAGTTGGAAATAGCTAAGAATGGAAAAGCAAAAAATCAGCTGAATTTGCAGTTGACATTTTCAGTCTCTCAGTCAAATGTAGTTTTCTTTTCCTTGTCGTTTGGTTGGTGTTGTGTTTGGGGTTTTTTTTTTTTTTGGGGGGGGGAATGGGAATTTGCTTCTCTAATAGAAAGATTTCTTTGATGAAAAGTTTTGGTTAGCCGTAAGTAGCAGATAAAAAACTGAAGTGAATCCTTTGGTCAGAAAGTAAAGAATAACCATCCAAACAGGAGGCTGGAGAAAGCATGCCTGATGGAGCACTGGACAGTGAATGCTTGTCCATATATCACAGGCTAAGGGACAGCTCTGTGACAGAGAAGAAAATAATTGACTCCTTCCTGCTACAAATATGCGTACACTCAGCTTTCAAAAGCAGGGCATTGCAGACAGGCTGGTGAGCCCACATTTCATCATTTGAAGAGCAGCAAGCATCTCACAGCCACCCACCCTCATTGCTATATTTACTGAGTTAGACATGTAAATCAGCCTCGCTGCTGTCCTGCGTGTTGTCACTGCGTGGTGGAAAGGTACCTCCTAACTGGCTGTGGAAAAAGGAAAAAAATGCACTTTTCCTCAAGCAACACATCCACTTTGAGCTGATCTTCTTGTGCATCCTCGGTTCACATCCATCTTCCAGATTTACTGCTGTGTGATGCCTCCCATTTATTGAGCAACTAAGACTAATTTACTCTAGCTGCAGGATAAGACAGGCACATACATACACATCAGGAGGAGAGAAAAGCTCATCCTTCCTCCTTCGTTCCCTCACAACTGCTTGTGACACTGCTGAAATCTCCTCCATGGGTCCTCTTCAGCACCCAGGGGTCACCATGGGGGCTTCATCAGAGCTAAATAGCTCTTGTTAGGCCACAATCCCTCTCATTTCAGACCCTTGCTTCTGATGAAGTCCTTCTTTCTCTGCCTCAGCTCAGCTCTAGACTCTTTTGCTTGGGCATATTCCACCTACTGTGTCTCTAGCTCGTGGGAGAATCCTCTTCTTGCTGGGCACAACTTGGGATGCCACTAAAAAGAACTGTGCTGTCTGCTTCCTGAGAGAAACACACAGAGAAAGGAACAGCAGATATATAATCCTGTCCATGGGGGAAACTCAGAACTAGAAGAGATGTTTGTTGCTGCTTTTATCCCCTTGCTTATGCAAATTAGTGGGGTTCAGAGCTAAATGAGAATGCTTTAAAAGGAAACCTTGAAAGTGGGTTCTGTTGCGTACACCAGTCCTGCTCTCTTCCTTTGGAACAACACCTGTGGATACGTTTTCGTTAATAATTTCACCCTGTCTCTCCTCTGATGGAAATTTACAAGCAAGAAGCAGGAAAACCACTGAATCAAATGTTGCAGGCTCACTGGTAAGATAATTAGCATATGATGCATAAGAAAGAAGAATCCCAAGAAGCAAAGCTAGACGTACATGTATCTATTTGTGACAGTATTTTGGGGAAGTTTCAACTCACTGAGGATCAGCTGTGTTTGCATTTTGCTCTTTCCTTCTCTCACTCAGTGAATCTCTCCTAGGAATGCCCTTTTTCCATGAGCTTTCTAACTGATGAAGTAGCTGCAGGAAAGAGGAAAGAAAAGCAACTTAAAAATAGATAAGCTGCTTATCTCTTTAGCTGACTTGAATTTGCTGCCGTGTGGAGGAGGATGCTATCAAAAACAGAAGTTTAGAAGTTCGTAATGCTGGAAAAGTTTCTAGATGTGCATCACCAGTGCATAAATCAACCTGCATGTTATGCTGTAGGTTGCTTATAAATCACTGCTAGAGATAAGATTAATCCAGGTACATTGAATTTTGTTTTTCAAAAGTTAATCATGGTCTTTACCCTGAGAAAACAGGGCTTGTGTGACCGTGCCTTGTGCCTGTCCAGTCATCTGTCAATCTCTTTCAATAACCTGTAAGCCCACTGATCACCTTTGACAAAAGGGTAGAGGTCTCAAAGATATTAAATTCCAATGTTTTTCATTAAAATTGGTAGCTTTTCTGTTCAGTTTTAGCTGCCAGCTGGCCTTTATTCATGACACTACTGGCCATTAATCAGCATATGTATTTCCAAGAGCCACAAGTGCTGCTTCTTGCTAATTGAGACACAGAGAAGGATCAGACAGTGCCCATGAGGGCAGGAATTGGGGATGTACATGGGGATTGCACTGGGGACAGAAACAGCTGAGAAAGCTAAGGTCATTCCAGTGGGGTGGAAGGAAAACAGGACACAAAACCAGAAGAAATTATATTTTTTAAATTATTCACTTCACCCAGAAACCAACTTTTTTCTGAGGTGTTTTATTCAAGACCTGCAAATATTAACAGTTTGCTTTGACTCCTGGGAGGGGAATTTCTGGGATCTTATCAGGGCCAGGGAAAGATTTATGAAAACAACAACCATTCATGAAATAAGAATTTTGAGAGATGCTCAGTGCTGACACTGTGATTTGGTTTATTGTAAAAATAGATGGTTATTTGAAAAAGAAAGCCATCTCTGGCCTTCAGTGGGAAACAAAATACTGTATTTGGAGAAGACAGGATACACACCAGCTTATTGTCATAACCAAAATTAAATACCAAATATTGCATTTTAATGATCCTTACTTTAAATAGGGTCTTTGATTTGGTGGCTTTCTGTATTTTTCTATGATTTTAAAAAAGAAAATCTGTCTTAGAAGACAAAAGACCACTTACTGTTATTTGAATAGAGATGAGATCCAACACTAACCTATTGCCTTCCAAGAGCGACTATACTGTTTGTATGAACAGTAACACAATATTTGCCTAAATCTTCCACTCTGGCTTGGCCATTCTCAGTGGTTTTCTTGTAAAAACTCCTATTTCTTCTACCCTTGACAGCAGATCTAGCTCCTCTCGTACACTGCTGGAAGTGCTCTGAACCAACCTCATTCCTGACCATGAATCTCAAATTCTTTCCTACACCACTTTACAGGCTAGTGGTTACAGCAGTTTCCTGAGAGGCCAGAAACAGGGATTTGACGCCCTTGTGGAGAGAATGGGATTGGGTGTGGATATCCCTTTTTGTGCATGAGTTCTGTGGCATGAACAAGGGGTCTCCCTTCTGGTGTCTTAAAAAATGGCAAAAGTCAAAAACCCCAGTCTTGGAGGTAATCTGAGAAAACCCATTGGCTCCTGCTTCTCAGGGGAGAAAACCAAAGTCATTGTTGATTTCTGGAAATTTATTGGGAGTGAGAAAAGTTCAGGCATCTGGAAAAATTAAGCATAAAAAGTCTGAGGTTCCCTTGAAATGTGGGTCTAAATAACAGCTGAATCAGCATCACGATTTTGGATTTAGGCACTTAAGAAGTTATGCTTGAAGCACCTCCAAGTTTTCCCAGACTCTGGCTTTTCCAGTCTGTGACAGCAGAGGTAGCTACAGCTCATTTGGTGTGCACCAACCATCTGCAGCAGGGCAGCACACAGGAGCCCCTGGGGTGTAAATCCTCATGCGCCTGGGCTCAATGCACCCTACCTTGTTCGGGACAAAAAGGTTTTGATGGGAGACAACTTGAGCTTCCATCCCACCTCCCAGATCTTGTTCTGCTCTGTCACTGTCTTTCTCCTGGTTCTGGACTCCATTTCTTTATGCAGGAAGAGTTCATCGCTCTGCTGATTCATGGGTTTTAAGGTTAGAAGAGATCAACAGGTTCACCCCAAGTCTGATCTGCTGTACGATGCAGACCATACATTTCACCCAGTGATTCTAGGCCAACAAATCAGAGCTATCACTCTGTCATATATTTATTGCATGGAAGAGGTGTCAGGGTGACAGTGTTGGCTGTTGAAAATCTCTGAGCAGGTACACCTCTGTCTAGAGAGCTCTTTGCCAGCACTACCCCCTGTCCTGCTTATCTCAGATAATAAGATTTGGTTCCTGTCAATTTGATATGTCTTTCAAAAGAAAGAAAGGTTGGTCATCCCTCATTAATCATCCAAGTCATAAATTTCTCATCTAGTCTTTCTTTTATCTTTACATATTTGTGCCCTTTGTGTCAGGCTGGAGGCTATTGCATGTGTAGTCAGGCTTTAAAATAGCATCAGTGTTGCTTCTTTGATGCTAATTTTACCCTGTTTCAAATTTCTTTTATTGAAATTTTGTAAATACTAGGGCACCTTAAAATATGGTCCAACTTTTGAGACAGTTAATTTTTCATTCACGAGCTTTCCTCTTTCTACAGTTTAAACATGCTGGTTCCCTCCTAAAATATTTTCCCATGTCTATGTTGAAATTTTGTCCCTAAAGGGTCCTTGTTCTCACTGCTCAGTAGAAGGACTTGGCATCGGACAGGAGGAATGTCTCAACCCTGTCAGTTCAGACTCGGTCATGCCCTGTTTAGGTGATGCCCAAAGCTGGCACACCCCCTGTGAGTTTATGTTCTGCTTCACTTCAGTCTAACTAGTGCATCTCAGAAGACGCAGCCTTGAACAAGGCAGGGAGCTCTTTGCATGACTGCACTGCCAATGAGCTGTAATTGCAGCCCACATAAATGCATCCCCCTCCCCTTCAGAGCAGTGTCAGCCTTTGCTCAAAATACTGGGTAAACCCCTAAGCAGTCGATTCGTGAGGAGTTGACCAAACTGTGGTGGTAGCCATGTATTCAACATCAAAACAATCCTGTTACTCCTGCACAAGGGCAATCCCACTTCTTCCCACCTTTAAACCTGTAAGGGTCCCAGTTTATTCTTTAACAATACCTCCATGGTTCAAAGTATATCCCTCTGATTTAAGGAAGCAGTTGTATTGTTACCATCAGCTAAAGAAGGCCTTTGCTGCTCCTTTGGAAAGCTCTCCTAACTGTAATTGATGTTTTCCTAGACCATGCAAGTCGTCTGTGACTTGTAAAAGACAATCAAAACACACAAATGGAAACATACAGGCCTCAAAATTACCACCTTTCAGCTTACCCAGGATCCTGAAAGCAGAGCCAGAAAGCACAGTTAGCCATTTCTATTTCTTTTCTATCAGGCCAGAGTCACATCTTTGTGCTTTCTGCAAGAAAACGTCTTTGTTTCCCCCGAATTTCCTGTGCTATTCCATAAATCCTGTGCCATGGGAAATGTTGGCATTATGTAACCCAGACAGACCCTGTCCATTTCCATATATCTACCGGGAACAGTGGCCACTGATCCGAATCATTTCAGACTCGATGATCTTAAAGGTCTTTTCCAACCTTGTCATTCTGTGAAGAGGAGACAGTTTGATGAGGTTCAGCCACTCAGGAAGTGCTGCAAGGAAAACATGGAAAGCAGCTGCTTCTTTCCCCCATCTCCCTCTTCTAACCCAGCTGCCAAATTTGGCGAGCAGCTGAGGGCCCATAGGAGAGTTTCCACTTGGAAAACACTTCAATTTAAGAATGATCAATGAAAGAGGACTGTGAAAAGAAGAAATAAACTACAGTCTCACCCGGAGCTGGATATTCTCCATGAGCTGGCTCCACCAGCCTATGGTAATGATTCAAGTTCTGCACACACACGTGACTCAATGAGTAAAAGAAAGCCCAGTCCAGAGGTCAGCCCTTGCATGGAAGTCATCTGAAGCACATTACTCCTGCTCTTCTCATTTAACTGCTGCCAGGCATATTACAAAAAGAAGCAACACAAATGTTGTGCTGGAGGCTCAGCTCACCATCCTCCCCACTTTGTTCAGCTTCCCTGATGCTTTGCCACCCACACAAACAAAAACCTCTTAATGGGCCTCTGCACTGCATCTCCAGGCATGGTCAACACCTAACTGTGTGGCATCCTAGCACTAACAAAACAAGCCTTGTGTTGGCCACAGGTACTTGTCCACAGGACCACTCATGGGTTTTCTGGGGAGCTTTGTCCCATACAGAAAGCACCATACAGCCATGTTACAAGCCAACTAGCAGTGAGCATCCTCCTACAAGGAGGACCAGAAACCTGTAGGTGGGAAGTATTTTTTGTAGCAAGCTCAAGGTTCCCATTTGCCACAAGTCTCATTCCCCAAGACTTGTCATTGCTCCTCTAGTCCTGTATGCCTATATCCAGGGAGCATACTTTGCATTGATGCTGATGATATGCCTGGTGATGCTCAAAGAGTTGTGAGTAGAAATGGGAAGGGAGAGGAGGAAAGGGCAGAAAAAGCATCAGGTGAGGAAATACAGGGAAAAAAAGGTCAAGAGAAAGAGAAACTGTCCTGTACAAATGAATGAAAGAGAAGAATGCCTGCAGTGGGAAAAAAAAAAAGGAAGAGGCAGCAAATACTTTAAGAAGAAAAGAGGAGGAAAGAAACCTTTTTAAAAGGACAAACACATTCAGGTGGGGTTTTTTATTGTTTACTACCAAAAGTGTGCAAACAAAGAAATTATTTGAGTACAGAAAGGCAGCAGAGGTTGGAAGGAGTCAAGTCCTCACCAGCAGCAAGCACACAGAGCCTCACCAGAGAAATATGGCCTGCATGCCCCCAGGAACCAATTCAGACACAAAACTGGTACATGATATACAAAGGATTATAAACTTGAGCAGGTGTGATGTTTTCAAAATCCAGATTGACATTTCTGCCTAGTTGAGCACCAGTCAAAACAGTTCAAAGAAAACCCCAACAACCCAACCTGACCTGAAAAAAAACCTTCTGGTAGAGGAAAGAGTTTGATTGCATAGACTGGGAGAACAGATAGACCCTGTGGGCAATATGTAGCTCCCTGGCTGCTCACAGTGGGCACAGTAATTAGGTGAGTTTGAGTGTGGTGAAATGAAGGAAAATTGTAGGAAGGGCAGGGGGACATCCAGAGCTTTACATTTCCCAAAAGCTGTTGCTAATTATCATTTTCAGAGTGGAAAAAGGTGATCTGTGTTGGATACATGTATAAACATGAGCGTTCTTTTAATCACTAACAACACACACAAATGTTCCTTATTGGCTTTCACTTGCATTTCTGAACAAGCTCCTCTTGCCTTATACCACCAGGCTGTTCTTCTATCCTTCAGAAGCACTTTAGCTGTGTAAATCAATGCAGTTTTTCATGTGAAATCAGAATTCTTTACATGATATTTCATAGATATTTACAGCAAATTTTTCTTCTGTTTGGACTCTGAACCATCTCTTGACATCACCATTTAAAAGCAAACTCTGCATAGCTTTTAGATATTCTAGTGCAACATATCTGTCCTTTCTTCAGCAACTTTTGACTTTTCAGTGAAAATCTGATGACATCTATTGAAATTAAAGTCTGAGTGTACAGTCCAGAGCCAGAGTTTCAGACTCTCAGCAAACTCAGGCAGACTTGTTTAACTAATGACAACTCTTCGATGTTTTGAAAATAACTTTTTTTCTGTATCAGGAGAGCTACAGGACTGAGGCACTGCCAGTTTAATAAGGATTTGGGAAGTGAGGTGGGGCTTTCACTGTCACATAATCAGGACAACATGAGCTGCAACGGGTAATGATAAATGAGGAGTGAAAGGCAGCATGTCTTTAAAATTACCTTCCCCAAAATAAACTCAGTCTGAACTGTGTTACAGAGAATTGCCCTTATTTCTTACACCAACCCACCTTTGAACCCTGCAAAGATAAGCAGTATGTAGCACGATTCCAAATTTAAACTTGTATCCAGTACAGGCACAATTTAGGACTGTGTTAGCTGTTGGTGACTTAACACTATCCCTGTCTCTTAGGCCTGATTTAATGGATATTGAGCAGATCTCTTACAAAATAAATGACAGTTTTCTATGCTAAGCCAGTGCATCTTTGTTGTAGGCAATGTCCCTCCAGTTTCAGTGGGCCTTTCTTGGCACAAGTAGACGTGCAAGCACTGCCAAAATATAGAACACCTCTGCCCTTTCTTAAAGTAAGAGCCAATGTATTTGGAGGACTGCCACTCATTTAACTAGACTCCCCAATTGCTTCATTAATTGCAGTTTATGGAATTCATTTATTGCTGGGAGATAGGGACAATAAGTTTTCACAGTTGGTTTTGAGTACAGTATCTCCCCACAATCTGTAACTCTAAGTAAAAACATCTCCAGAGAAGAATGTAATAGCCCATCCTGTGTTTAACAAACAGATGAAAGCTTAGAGGGCTTAATTCTCAACTGTGCAAGAGAACTGAAAAGGAAGCTACTGTTCCTGGAACATATCAACGGCTTCAGCCGTTATTCCAGCATTTTAGTCTTGAAAGTTATTTTCCTGGGAGCGAGGGGATGATCTCTAAGTGTTCTCTGACAGCTCTGCCAAGCTGGGGGACATACATATCAGACTTCCCTAGCTAAGCCTGGATAAATTTTGTGAGTAGGTAGATGGCAGACGCTGTCACTGGTGATTCAGTTGCTGGATCTCTTCCATCCGACTCAGTGTTGAACCGGTGCCCACACGTATGCCGCTGGAGAGTCCATCTCTCAGAAGAGCAAAAAGTCCAGACTACTAAACTGTCAGAGCCATGAGAAGTTAAAAAAAAAAAAAAAAATCAAAGCAACCCTAATCCTTTAGGAAACAATATTCAAATTGATTTTCCATCCCCACCATGGGTTTCAAGCCCTGCCACAATTCAGATTCTGAGACAGCAGGTTTCAGACCTGCTGAATAGCTGATGGCAATTAGTCCAGGGGAGATTCATTACAAAAAATGGTGGTAAAATCCCATGCCACTGTCTCAGCTTCCCCTTTTCAAGGTTATTTCTTTTTTAGCTGCTGTTGGCAGCTAGCAGTGTTTTTATTGCTAGGGTCATGTAGTAAGTACGGTGGCATGGAATGATTGCCATGCTACATGGCAGCTTGGCCATGCATTAAAGCTGGTTATTAATCAAGCTCCTAACAAGACCGTTAGCTCTGTTCTCTCCAATAGGCCAAACATCCTTTGAATGAAGGCAGTGTCAAATGAAGACAGTGTCTCAAATGTCAAGCCTCCGGTTTCACCTGTCATGTTTATGAGTTGTATTCAAAAAGACAGCACAAGAGTGTGGTTTGGTTAAAATCTAACTGGGTTCTGTTTTTCTATAAAGCTGATGCTCTAGATGCAGGGGAAGCTTTACCTGGCTGCTCCTCACCAAAATATAATTTCATTATTTTTTCCCCCCACATCCATCCCTGCAGATTTTAGGGGAAACCTCAGCTGATAAAAGTGTCTGTGACTTCACCATGATTTCACATGTATGTTTTTCTCTGCAACCAGAATGCAAAGACTCAAAGGGATGTTTTCCCTCGAGCACACACAGAAGAGGGACCCTGTAATTGCCATAGCTGAGAGAGTCAAGACCCCAACTAAGCCCCTGGTGCAGTCTCCCAGTTTAACTGGAATTTCAGATGTGTTTGAAGTAGGTTTGATGGCTCAATTGCTCAGTCTCAGCTACGGCCTAATGTGACTGGATGTCCTGCAGACCCAAACTCTTTCCCTGAAAGACCAAGTCATGGGTCTCTGAACCAAGTCATGTTTCAGGTCTGGAGCTGCTCACGAAAGGGAGCTTCAGTCCTCATCCATCAGAATAAACCCATCATGAGGCTCTCTGTGGAAATTTCTCCCCTGGCAGTACATTTCTTTCTCTTTTATTCTCCTTTTCATTTATCTTCCTTCCCTTCATTCTGTGCATATCACTCGGGCTGGACAAAGACTTAATTCTTCAGTTTGGCTGGAAAAGCAGAAAACACAAAATAAAAGTAGCAGAGCTATAAACAAAATAAAGCTGCTCACTTTTTCTCAACAGAACAGAGAAATCCCCCAAAGATGCTGTTTCACACAGATTGTTTTCAGACAATTCTACCAGAAGCCTGGAGAATAAAGAGCCAAACTCACCAAACAGCATCGACATCTGTTCCTGGTCCTCATTCTCCCAGCAGCCTGCTCAGGAGTGGTCTGAGTGTTGTGATCTTCTTTCCCCAGGGATCTTCAGGCATTTATCTGGAGACATCTTATTTTAGATCCATTCTGTCTAAGTGACAGGAGACAGAGGAGTAAAAAGCTTTCACCCTTTCAGGACAGGCTTCTCATCACCAATTATGCTGCATACAGGGGGATGAGCATTCAAGTAAGGCAAAGCTGCGGTTAAATGTACTGCAGTCCTTGTTAAATGTCCCCAGAAAGAGACCTTCTGGGGCAACTAGAGCATGCACTACTTCTGTCTTCAAATGAAACCAGCTGAAATTATTACACTGATGAAAAGGCATTTCAGCAACAGAGAAGCATCACATTACCTCGTGGATGTTGTATTCCCCTTTCAGGTTCAAAACTCTACAATCATATTGCTAAATTCTTTATATCTTAAAAAAATACCCTCCTCACTTCTCATTCTTTTTCTCTCTTTTATTATGTACAAAAAAAGAGAAAATTCTTCAGAGATACATTTGGAGATGGTGACATCTGATTGCAATAGAAAATAACATTTCCTACCCAAATTGACAAGAAGGCATTTGTAGGGAAATGAAGATAAAGATGAATCTGTATCTCATGTCAGCTCAGGCAAAATAAAAGGGAAAACCAAACTTATAATGGGCCTAGAGCTCTTCTTCAGCTGTGGTCCTTCATTCGTAGGAAGACTTTCTTGACAACTAGATGCTTTCTCTGTCTTTGTTTATCTTTCTTACTGGATTTGTACACACAACATCATCCACAATATGTGACTGGTCACTATTCATACAGGTATCAATGTGTCCTGCCTTCTAAGAATTGTCCTGATTCTCTCTGAGTTGATTTGAGGTGAATATCTCCAGCTTTCAGGGAAAAGAAAATCCACACTTATAAAAATAGGGGGCTGCTTTTTACATCTTAAGACAATGCTTTAAGACACAGTCATTGCAGAAGCTGTAGGACAAATTCCAAATTTGACTACAGCATGTTTATCCAGCTCTAATTGTAATTGTGAAACTAACAATGATCCACCACAAGTTAATAAAACATGCTAATAGTATGTTCAAGACAGTTATTCAACAGATTTTGTGGATCAGCAGTCTGATCGCCAACAAAGACAGCCTTTCTCAGGAGCATCTTGAGATGCCAAAGATTTTGTTAATTTGATAATGAAGGCTTCGGGGTTCCTGGCTGCATTTTGAGCAGTCTGGAAGGAGTCAGCTGGTCCCACAGGTTGTACAGCTACATATGTTAATAGTTGAGCTGAGATTGAGTCTATTTGTCTTCATTGCCTTTGACCACTGCACTTGTATATTTTTATCTAACAATCGTGAGGCCAAAGGCAGCGTGGGCTCAGACTTACAGTATCATAACACAAATTCCATTGGGATGGACTAATCCTGCCTAACTTTAGACATCAACACTATAGATGCCTACATCCAAGCTAGTTCTCCAGATTCCCAAAAAAGGTGTTGGAAAAAAAATAGTTCTCCTGGGACATGATTCATCATTTCTGCAGTAGGCATCTAAAGCAGGTCCACTGAATTCTGCCTTACATCTGCTATCTATAAAAGCAGTTGGGAGGCAACTGCTACCAATGCCTTTGGTACAGGGGTAAATTGTAAAAGCAGGTGATCACCTTTGCCTCACCTGAGATGGGGTAACTCACCAAGGTGTACGCACTGAGACTGTGCTATATGTGAAGAGGTGTTTTAAGCCTCAGAAAAAGGGCACTCACACAGGTACTTATGGCAGCACAGCTCATGGATTGTTACAACTCAAAGGAGTTTGGTTCCTCTCACCAGTACAGGGTGAAGACTAAAACATGCACTGCTTTCTACTCCAAAGAGCCGTCATAGAGCAGCAGCTGTCTTTCAAGACCAGAGTAGACTAGATCAGCAAAGTGAGCATTCACTAGAGATGAAGCTGTGAAACTGTGGCTAAACAACACCCTCCTGTTCCTCTTGATTTCCTCTGAAATTCATACACATTTAACACTTCTAAAAAATCACAGCTCAGACTGCTAAATTTCATTTTGAGTGTTCTAAATCAGGATGTCATTTCCTCATAGATTAATTCTTTCTGGGTTTTTTTAAAGAGGTTTACATAAATTTGAAGATGAGATTTTATTGCCACCTATTTGAACTACCTTAGAAAATTAAGCTTGGGTGGCCACGTTTAATATTGTTCACAGCTATGAAGACTAAGCACTGCCTCCTAAGTATTGTCTTGCTATATCTGTCTTCAGTAGAATACTTTTAGGGAAAACCACCATCGTGGTTGATTGAGATTTGATCATTGAGATGCTCAAATTTCATGCTTTTTCAGTGAGACATGTTTGATTATTAAAGTTTGAGAGGTCTTCAGTTACCAAAGTATCCACTGAGCAGGCAGTATTTCACCTCTGGGAGGTGTAAGAACATTCCTGCTCATGCCAGCTTTTCCATACGCCTTCATGGTGCAGAGCCAACCTACCACATCACGACTGCTTCTTGAGAGAACACTAAGAACTCTACTCCCCCAAAAGCACCCATAAACTACATCAAAACACTGATGCCTGAGTAGCCCTGCCTTAAATTAGTTTTAAATCAAGCCAGTTTAAGTTTTTTAGGTACTCTTTATAGATTAATTTTGCACAACTGAATCTGATCTACTCCAGCTCAGTGGGTTTTTACCTCTTTACCAGTGCTCACTGATACAGCATACTGCACTGTCACCAGCTGAACGACTATCACCATAATCATTCAGCACTCCCTCTGTGATCAGCTAGTGTTCAGAGGTGTTCATCTGTGGTTTGACAATGTTGTACAACATTCAAAATCTTCCTTGGTCTTATCTTGTACCTTATCTTTTAGAAAGGTGTCCTGGTTTTGGATGGGAAAGTGTTAACTTCTAGTTTCTTCCTAGTAAGGGGCTGTGGTTTGACTTTAATGGGAGAATAATGTTGGTAACACAATGATTTTTTGTTGTTCCTAAGCAGTTTTTACAATCAAGTCAAGTCCCTGTCAACAAGAAGACATGAGACTTCTGCAGGAGGTGCACAAGAAGCTGGGAGGGGGCACAGCTAGGGCAATTGATACAAACTGACCAAAAAGATATTCCATACTATATGATGTCATGCTTAGTATATACATTGAGGGGGAAGTTGGCTGGGGCACAATCACTGCTCGGGGACACCCTGGACACAGAAGGTAGGTGGTAAGCAACTGTACTGTGCACCAATTGTTGGGATTATTATTATCATTATCATTATTATTGGTATGGGTTTGGGTTTGGGTTGAGTTGGGTGCTTTTTTTGTTGTTTTTTTTTTTTTAATCTGTCTTCCTTGTCCTGTTAAACTGTCTTTATCTCAGCCCACAAGTTGTACTGTTTGCTTGGGGTTTTTTTCCCCTTGTTCATGATTCTCCTCCCCATCCCACTGGCAGGAGAAGGTGAGTGAGTGGGTGGCTGCCTGGTGCTTAGTTCCCATCTGAGGTTAGACCCAGGAAAGGAAGGTATTATTATGCAACTTGGAGAGCATTTTTATTCTCCTCATAGCATTCCAGCTACATTGTATTTCTATACAGAGGGAAAAGTGTGTTTTCTTGACTGAAAAGTTAAAATTTCAAGCAGGGGAAACATTAACCCTTTGAGGAAAAGGACATTAGACAAAAAACTAGAACATTAGAAGAAAATTTTCACTGAAAGAGTTGTCAGGGCCTAGAACAGGCTGCCCAGGGAGGTGGTTGAGTCACCTTCCCTGGATGTGTTCAAAAAAAGGGTAGATGAGGTACTTAGGGATATGATTTAGTTTAGGATGAGAATGGTTGGACTTGATGATCTGAAAGGTCTTTTCCAACCTTGTGATTCTGTGATTCTGTGAAAAATTACAACAGAAGAGGCCTAGTTAGTGTCTGCAAGACTATCATATTCCTGTTATTTGCTATCAAAGAGCAATCACTCCTGAGAGCTGCATGAAAAGACCAAGGGGACCCTCCACCCCAGCTCTGGTAGCCCAGTCCAAGCGGGTACCATAGCCAGCTTAAGGGTTTGATCTGTGGCTCACACCCAGGTTGATACCGGAGGACGTTTTGTCAACCAGTCAAGCATCCTCCCAAAACATTGCTAAATACAGAAATCTACTGAATGGACTGGCAGACTGTCAAGTATTTTGTGCATTAGTTGAAACTTCCAGGAAAGGCAGCCAGTTACCTGTGAGCAGACTACAATAGTAATTACCAGATTTATTTCTTTTACTTAATTCTGTTCTTTTTTAAGCATTCAAGCTCATGTTTATTTTTCTCCTTCGCTGCTACAAAGTAAGTTGTTAGAGACTCCACTGACATGTCACATCGCATCAACATCACCATGTAATCATGAGATTACACAGTCTGAAAGAAAAACTTGGTGAGACCAGTTAGGAAATTTGGAAGTCCTTTTCCATGCAGAACTCAGCCATACTAATTACAGAGGGAAAGGCATCGTGCTCCTTAAGAAGGCAGATTTCAGCTGCTTTCAAGTCATGGCTTTTTAGTCAAGGACTCCAAAAAGGTTAGGCAAACTTTACTTAGTGAATTCTTATCATCAGAGGAATTTCTGGAACAAAATGTTTTGTCATCAACAAATGTTAGTTTGATAGAAACAAAATTGTTCAGAGAAGCACATATGGTTTACATTTTTTCTCTTGAAAGGATTTTCCAGTCAATGTGACAGCCACAGAAAAGGAGGCTCCTACCAAGCACCTAAAAACACGTGCTTTGAAATGCTGAGAATTCCCCAATTTCAACCTAAGAGTGAGGTAACCAGCTGCTTTGGGGGTAGGTCTCTCCTATTTCCCGTGAACTTTTCCAAAGATCTCAATTTGGAATGTAATGATATGCTTTATAACATCAATTTCCTAGTCTAGGAAAAAAATTCTTCCCATGCAACCGTAGTTGTATCAGCCCAATAAATGTGATTCCCTGTGCTGAAGAAAGGCATTTTAGTCATGGGAGGTTTACACAGTTCAGAGGAAGTGGCAAAAATAGAAGCCACAATCTAAATGCTCTCTGTGCTCTGTCTGTCTGCTGTGTAATCTAAAAAGCCAAAGAGGATGAGAGATCCCATTTCAGTAACAGGTTACAGTCCAGAGCATCTGGAAAAATCTGGGGGAAAACAATTAATTTGTCCTTTTTCAGTGAAATATTTAAAACAGGATTCGATCTTTGTCTGACACAAATCAGTTCAGCCACATTAACCTCACCAGACCTAGACTAATCTATGTTGATTGAGGACCATAAGAAACACCCAATATTTCGTGATGAATTATAATCCCCAGACTTTAGGAAAAGAGGTTTGGTTAACCCCATATTATGCGTGCATTCTGCATTTGCAAACATTCAACAAAGTTTAGGAGAAAAGCCCCAAAACCAAAGGTAGAGCAAGTCCCATGTGTGTGCTACAGCTTCAGAGCTTCCTGGGAAATTCATCGTGGCCCTTCCATTCAGCACAGTTCTTTCAAGCTGTCATTCAAGCAAGGTTGCATGTGTGTTTTGTTCGGTCCAATTCCCAGCTGATTTTTGCAAATCATCCATCAACTCAGCCTCTCTGTGGATGCCTGTTCATCACTGATGAATTTTTCTTCTTATGTCTGAATTTCACATAGCTCTCATGAGTAGTTTCTAGGCCATGAGGTACCGTGTTTCCAGCTAGGCTGGCTTTGTGCTGAGCTTTGGAGACGAGCAGAAGTTCCCTTTTCCTCTCACAGACATTTCCGTGATATCACACAAATGAAAATCATGTGATTGACTCTTTTCCCAATCTGCATAGTTTTCCCCCACCATACAGGATCACCATGGAGCTTATTATAGAGAGATGATCTCTGTGAGAAACAACATTTTCCAGCCGTAATATCTTTGAAACAGGCTGTTCTTCACTGGGTTTGGCCCATTCTCTTCTAGACTTTAAGTAAACATAAAATGTATATTACACCCTGTCAATCCCCCACAGTTTATGCAGAACTGTCCAAGTGAGCACAATCTCGCACATCATATTTTTGGGAAGAGCCATCTGTCATAAACAAAACGTGGCCATGTGTGGCTCACTACCATGCTCTACAATGAGGAATCCCAGAGCGAGATTTCTAATGACTCTGGAGCTTCAACCACCAAGGTTTTGGGGTGAGAAGTGGTGCAGGGTGAGGAGCAGCTGGTCCTCAGCCAGGAACTCCAGGTAGCTGGAGTCTCTTTTGCTTGTAGCTTACAAGATTATTCATATCTATGTATAAAATGTAATCTTGCTGACTTAGCATGTTTTTTCTAAAACTCATCTAGTTTTCAAAACACTTTAACTCGCAATCGAAATTGCAGATTTAAGTCAGTCCTGAAAGTATGCATATCAAAGGTCAGACTGTAACTGGACATAGCTGAGAATCTGGACCTAAGGTACTCAAATTTGACTGTTGTTGGCTTTATCAGTGCTTGTTTCAACCAGTAAATACACATAATTGAGTGGGTTCTATAAGTGCCCAGAAATTCAAACTTTTGTGGATGCTGTCAGCTTGGTGAAGTCATGTTTGCAGGTTGAACTTAAATAAAAATTTTAAATTTTTAAAGAGGAGCCTTCAGAGAAGAGAAAAGCTGAAAATCCTAATGGAGAAATACTGATGCACTGTTTGAAAAAGTAGAAATACCTAGTTGTTGCAATGTTGAAAAACACTGTAATGAAATATTGAATATAATACACTATATTAAACCACATGATGAAATCAGTAGTTGATATAAGTCAAAACAGAATGACATGGTAAACTCAAAACTACATTTTTTGTTTTGTCAAAACAAATCATTTCTACATTAATGGCACAAATAAGAAAATCAAGACAATTTGCTGAGGCATTTCTCCCATAGAAACTGTCATTGAAATGGTCATGTTCCTCCAAAATATTCCAGCTCCAATGAGTCTTCATTTCAAACATAAAACTGTTCTATCAAAAATATTTCCTCTGGATTTACTCCACATATATCATAGGTTATGAAGTTTATATTTCTACTTGATTTTGCTTTCTTATGATGTTCTGAGACAGGTTAGTGAAAGAAACTTGTATGAACAAACTGTTACAAAATCAAGGGATAGATTTTTGAGCAATTTAAATACACACGATCATACCAGCAGAGTAATTGGCTTTGTGTTTTGAATTATTGCCATATAAAATTTAGCTTCAACACATCTGATACAGATAAAATCTATTATATTAAAAATATGACATTTGGCAGTCCACAGGGCCCGCTCTGTGTTAAATATGAAGAATCAGCAGGGTGCTTAAGCATATTCTTATATAGTATATGAATATAGTGTATCTCACTGAAGGCCCTGAGATAACTCCAACACTGAAACACAGTCATATGCTTAAGTGTCTCACTGACTCATGGCCACACACTTTGGGAAGACACATTCACTGCCCTTAAGGGGTTGACCCAAAGCTTATTGAAGTCACTGAAAGTTTTGTATTTAGTTCATAGGTCTTTGGATTAGACCCAAAGAAGACAAGCAATGTATGAAAAAGGGAGAAGGAAAGTTGATAGGTGTTGTACTTGTTTATTTTATCCTCAGTAATATCTACAGCTGGGATCTACAGCTACAATCTCCCCATATTTTTTCCTCTATAACAGTATATGTTGCTGATTTCTTGTAAGCTTTGTTGTAGGAGTAAGTGTTGACTATTGGGAATTTAACCATTCCGTTGAATATAGCCATCAAGCACCAGTAGGTTAAATAAAGCTGATAGTAACTTAAATCAGCCTTGAGAACGATCGTGTGGATTCAAGTAGCAAAGTCAGTAAACCAGGACCTGAACACTCGGTCAAAGGTGTCTGAACACAGTGTAAGATTTACCACAGGATAAAGGGTAGGGGTCAAAGGCAGTCATTCCCAAGAGAAAGTAACTCTCTAGCAACATGAAAAGTAAAATTTAGATTGAAACTCAGTCCCTCATGCTGAGATCTATTAGGTAGTAAAATTGTCTCTCAAGGGGAGTGACTGGAACCTTGCTGCTTTGAGGCATAAAATGATCAACCAGAGACAACCTCAGAAAGTTATGTTGGAGGGAACAGTTCTACACTTATAAAGAGAAGCCAGAATTTCCTAATAGATCTCTTCTACCTCTCATATCTGTTGTTTAATGATAAACCTGTGCCTGACCTTACCAAGAGTGCAGAAGAAGGTGGTAGTTTCACTGTTACCTATCAGGACTAATCAGATTTCCAATTAGTTATGGTATTGGGTTTTTTTTAAATTGCATGTGGTGGTGAGGAAAATGAGATTATGGTTTTAAAAACCCTCAAACTTTTGGATAACTTCTAGTTAGCCATTTTTTTCACTTTGTTTCCTTAGCATAACTTTATATCCTATAAGAAGATGCCTTGGTCATTTCTATCTGATTGGAAGTTTTGACCTCAGAGTATTTTAGCAAGAAGACTTTTAGCATGTGAGTATCTATGTTTAATATCATGGAGAAGGCTTATGGGAAATTAGTAAGAAAAAAGCACATGTTCCATTTTGAAGCTTAATAATTGATTAGAGAGATAAATTTTCTTAAGTGCAGTACTCTCATAGCTCAGAGTGGTAACATAAAATTTACATGTATCTGTCTCACTTTCCAGTCAAAACTGGTCCTGTATTTAACTTACCAAGTTTTCCATAGAGAATAAAAATGATCACACATAATTTCTTTCCCTGAACCAGTTTTTGGTACGACTTACATCATGTGTTCCTTCTGGGCATTAAACCACAACATGTAGAAGAGAAATTCAGGGTCCTGCAATTAGGATTGATTGGATGGTGAGTCATTTACAGTTTTGAAGACAGCCCATTTGAATATATTTACCGAAAGCAAATGACATTGTGAATCTTAATGCAATGTAGAGGAGCCCAGAGTTTTGGATGAGCGCCTGTTATTGTTAAAAATTCAATGAGAGGGAGGAAATAAATGAGTAGCCAAGACCAACGTGACCTTTACTAGTATTCAAAAAGAAAAGGGTGCACAAAGTCTGACTACAAAAATGCTCATGAAACTGACGTGTAGCAAATGCTGATGTCTGCCAACTAGGAAAACAGATAGAGTTCTACATGGCTGTGTTTTCTTCACCTGTTTTGGTGTCTGAAGAGGATGTTAAAATAAATCCTGAGGGATTTCTTAAGGTCTCCTCTGAAGAATAGCTGCTGGCCTCTGCAGATAGTTATGTATCATTCCACCAGCACTTGTGGGACATGAGCTTCAATGTAGGGGCTATTTTGGTGTGTCAGACCTGGTCCAAGACAGTTGGGAGCAAGGACAAAGTAGCAAGAATACTGCCTGAACTCAATTGTCTGGATATGGCCAGAAAACCCCAAAGTCACTGCAAAATGCTAACTACACACATTCGCAGGACTGCAAGGGTGAAGCAAGATCACCTAGACAGATAAGTACCCTCACTGGCAAAATAGCCCCAGGGAATATTTTGTAGAATCTCAGAATCCCAGAGTGGTTTGGGTTGGAAGGGACCTCAAAGACGATCTAGTCCCACCCCCTGTCATGGGCAGGGACACCCCCACCAGTCCAGGGTGCCCAAAGCCCCATCCAACCTGGCCTTGAACCCTGCCAAGGATACAGGGGTAGTCACAGCTTCTCTGGGCAGCCTGTGCCAGGGCCTCCCCACCCTCACAGGGAAGAATTTTTTCCTAATGTCTGATCTAAATGTACCAGTTTTTCATTTAAACCCATCACCCCTTGTCCTGCTTCTTCACTCCCTATAATAAAGAGCACCTTCCCATCTTTCCTGCAGGCACCTTTAGGTACTGGTAGGCTGAATTTTAGTTGTGTCATGGTTTTTGATTTTCCTTACATTTTAAGCATTAGTCATCTACTAAACAAAGAATTCTATGAAAAAACTACTATTCAGCTTAGGTTCACCTTCCCATATGATATAGTTAGTACATGCATGGAGATTAGGACAAGATCTTTCATATTGGGATGTGTTAAACTCCTAACTGCAATATTCAGGAATGAGTTCTTCTAACTTTATTTTTGAGACAGGCTTGGAGAGTAAATAGAAAATTGGGCTTTTCTGATGGAGCTATCTTTTTGCTGTTGTCCCTCCTGTAGAGAAAGTATCATTCAGAAGAGCACAGTTTCACTCCAGATTCCAATGTCAGATAATTTGGGCACACTGAGGAATACCAAATGTTTGATATTTCTGTACTGCATTGTGTGGCTGGCAAGTGATCAGTACAAGAGTAAGATAAATTACCAGTTTTGTCAACTTCTTATAGGTTCATGGGTTTTTTAGTGTTTATGTGTCTCCCATTCTAGAATATTCCCATGTTCTACCAGGCAAGAGGATGACTTCAACTTTGACAATAGGTAAACAGGCAATACCAGGGTACCTGAAAGATATTCTTTGACTTTTTAAGGCTCAATAGACTTCGGATGCTTCACTCTTGGTTCAGTACGAAGGACTAACAGATTTTAAATCCTGGGTCCTCAGGGGACCTTGTTGTACCCCACAGGACACAAATATACTTGCTAAACCAGGAAGAGTGTCACAGACATGAGTATTTTATATTCAGCAGGCTGCTACCTGTGCTTTTCATACTCACTTCCAGTTGTTCAGTCGCTGCCATCAACACACTCAGTTGTGCAATCACCATCACAATGTTTTCCTTGCTGACTCTGGCCCTGACTGCAGTGTATAATACAGCACCACACAGAGGTCCCCACCAGGCTAGTACTGCAGCCAAAAGCATTTGTGCTGTATCAGCTCAGTGATAATTAATCCCACTGAAAGGCCAGCCTAATTAGCAGGCTGTTCAGCCCAGACCATCGCAAGACTCTGCTACCAGGACCTTAGCTGCCTCTTTTGCATGGTGGCCAGACCTGTGTTGACAAAATGTTCCCCATTGGTGAGAACTAGCTCAGGTTTCTCCAGCGCAGGTAAGCCCTGAACATACACACCTTGGATGGTTGGCTCTGTTTTGCACCATTTTTCCCATTGGCTAAATAGTGTGGAGGAGTCTCTCTATCTGGAACTGTGTGTTTGAGTCTATGAGCAGAAATCACGACCTTATTTTATTCAATGGCCAACAGAAGGCCAACCTCCAAGGAGTAACACTGACCAGGGCAGGAGGCAACAAGATGAAGCAGAAGCAGGACAGAAACACCCATTGGCTGCTCCACAGCTAAAAAATATCAAGGCAGAGGGAAATATGCCACTTCTCCAGCTTCTTCCTCCTTTTATTTGAAAACATTTTAGCACGGGCTTGATCCAGCTACAAGTTTCCATTGGAGTTATCTTCTTGGGGCCAGCAGACACGAAGCAATCCTCAAGGGACCTTGCTTGACTTTCAAGACTGCATCTAGAATACTGTGTTCAGTTCTGAGCCCCTCAGTTCAAGAAGGACATAGAACTCCTTGAAAGAGCCCAACACAGGGTCACCTGCACTGGATGAAGAGATGAAGATGATGAAGGGATGACACCTTCCTTATGAGGAAAGCCTGAGGGAGCTGGGCCTCTTTAGCCTGGAGGAGACTGAGGGGTGACCATATTAATGTTTATAAATATATATAGGGTGAGAGTCAGGAGGATGGAGCCAGGCTCTTCTCGGAGATGGCCAGCAATAGGACAAAGAGCAATGGGTGCAAGCTGGAGCAGAGGAAGTTCCATGGGAATGTAAGGAGAAACATTTTCCCTGTGAGGGTGACAGAGCGCTGGGACAGGCTGCACAAAGAGGGTGTGGAGTCTCCTTCCCTGGAGACATTCAAATGCCACCTGGATGCATTCCTGTGTGATCTAGTCTGGGTGATCCTGCTCTGGCAGGGAGGTTGGACTAGATGAGCTTTCGAGGTCTCTTCCAACTCCTGACATTCTGTGACTCTGTGATTCTGTGAAGAGACACCTGACACATTTTGGGATCTGGAGACCAGACATGAAACCCCTCTGTATCTAAAACAGCACTAAAGTGTCTGTGATTGAGTAACTGAATCCCATCACAGATGTCCATACTTCTACAAACACAACATGGCAGTTTAATGGAGGGGGTCTGGGGGGGTCTGTGTTAAAAATGTGTAGAAAATCCCAAACAAAAAGTATTTTGCTGTCAAAACAGAAATACTGACAGCATTTGAAACTTGGAATTCAGTGAATCAGCATCATTGATCCTTGGTGCATGGTGGGATGCATCTCCTCCATTTTCGCTATCTACAATTTATAGTCTTGCTTAAGCTTTTTTCTAGGTTTGCTAAACAGAGAGACAGAGAGAGGGAGAGAAGCACCTCCAGGAAATGATTCATCTTCTCCTAAGATAGAAGTCTGTAATATGTGGGATGAATCACAGTTGAAAGGGGATTATCTTTCCTTTTTGGCATAGAGGGGAACTAGATGACCTGCTGAAACCAGCTGAAGTACGTAGTCCCACCATCAGGGACTTCAGCTGTGTGTTCTAGCTGAAGCCTGAAAACACATGGAACTGCAAAAACCGTCTAAAGGACCAATTGTGGCTTAATTCTCCTTTCCTAGAAAATAACTCTCAAGAAGACAGTGGGAGCAGATATAGTCCAACAAGGGCTGTTTTTGAAAAATATCCTTCATAACAGCCTGACTTTAGGGAAGAAACCCTCTCTGAAACCTGTGGGTTTTTTCCTTTTCATTTAAAAATAATTAAAAGGAATTGTCACCTAGATGGCTAAATACATATTTAGAAATGCAATTTTGTCCCCTTTTATTCAAACACATCAGGCAGTGGTGCAAGGTCTGCAGAGAAAGATGATGCAAGCATCTCTGTTCACTCCAGGGGTAGTGGGAGGGAGAGAAAGATGCCCACCTCCAGAGCTGCAGTGGTTGCCAAACTGGAAGACATCCAGCTCAGTGGCATGCAAGAAATATAATACATGATTTCAATGCAAGCATTTGGGTTTATTTGGGGAATCAATTAACAATAAGTGCATACATCCATTTACAAAATGGTAGTGTACCAGACACATACACACAAGTTGTAATTGAAAACTGAAATAACACCATGAGGAATAATCATTAAAGCAAAACAAAAAACATCTCCAAAAAGCCAAGAATAATATTTAATAAAATAAAATAATTCATCCATCTGCAGTTATATCCTTAGGGGCAGGCCACAGACTAACAAGCAAACAAATTTAGATAGAAATGAAAATAATATTGTGAAGGCGATGGAAGGAACAAGGGAGAGATTTCTTTGCAGATTAGCTGCTTATGAACGAAAAGTATTTCAATTTGATCACTTGGTTGTAGATATGTTTATCAGAGGATGGGGAATTCCATCATATGTTCCTAACCATCCTGAAGAATAATTATTCTTCTCCTCTTCAGACATTTTACTATCACTATTTATTGGCACAGACACAGAATTCGGGAGCTCTTGTCAAAGATACCAGCTGAGGTCTCAAGAGCGTACTTTCTTTCCTCAAACCATGGGAATCCCAAAGGTTAATCAAATGCATTTCTCTCCATCTTTGTTGTGAACATGTACCATTTGAGGCACCTAAAATCCGAGGTAACAGAGCCATTTAGCAGCACCTTGCACCCCCAGGAAAGTCAAATGTCCTGTGAAGTTTGATATGTGTCAGTCTCTGACTTAGTTCCCTTAGTATTACCTTGTATGCTGGGGCTTATATTCTTCAATTATATATTTTCAAACCTAAAAAAAAAAGGGGGGGAGGGAAAAGTAATTCTGTCTTCTGTAAACCTGAACAGGTACTACATAGACAAATAGGTTTCAGTGGAGGATGTCTCAGGGGTCCCTATAATTAAGGCAGTGGGTTAAGTTCTGTGAGAGTCGTTCTTTGACTGTCAACCTCCTCTCTGCCATGAGCTGTCTGCAGGTAAGCTAACCAGCGAAACAGACAGCCCACTACAGCTTTCTGCCTTTGTTTGGGATTTTTTTCCTTTTCCCAAGAATGCCATTCATAGAAATTAAACTTCTGTCCTTGTCTATAACCTGAAAGGGTTTTTTTCTGTACCACACTGGTCAGACATTGAAAAGATTTGCTAAGATATAGGAAGACTGGAGCTGGATCTGTTTAACAATGCTTTTAATCCATCATCCTTCCTCCATGAGTTCCTCAGAGGAAGACACAAGAATCCCCTTTGAGTAACTATGGACCAATTTTGCCATAGAAGCCTGTCAGCAGTTAATGATTGTATATCCTGAAGTATAAGAGTTTACCTTACATTGTATTGCCATTATGCATCCATCCTCTGCAAGAAACTCAGAGTAGTTCCAAGCATCTGCCCTACGAAGAGAGGCTGAGGGAGCTGGGCTTGTTCAGTCTGGAGAAGAGAAGGCTGCGGGGGGACCTCATTGCAGCCTTCCAGTCCCTGAAGGGAGCTTATAAGCAGGAGGGGATTCAACTTTTTAAAAGGATAGACAATGACAGGACAAGGGGGAATGGATTAAAACTAAAGGAAGGAAGGTTTAGATTAGATATTAGGGGGAAGTTTTTTACAGAAAGAGTGGTGAGGGGCTGGAACAGGCTGCCCAGAGAGGTGGTGCATGCCCCATCCCTGCGGGTGTTCAAGGCCAGGTTGGATGGGGCCCTGGGCAACCTTGTGTAGATCCAGGCCTGAGGTTGGTGTCCCTGCCTGTGTCAGGGGGGTTGGAGCTCTATGATCCTTGGGGTCCCTTCCAACTCATACCATTCTATGATTCTATGATTCTATATCTTCCTCCCACTAAATTCATGCCCAGTAATAATGTCATAGTAGTGAGTTCTGGAGATTAATTAAATATTGCAGGAGGAAAACAATGTCTTTGTTTATGTCATGTAAAGAGTGTGAGCCTGATGTGTGGCTGAGGGAAGCCCTCCTGTTGAGTCACAAGGTTCAGAAAGGACCCCCTCACTTTCTAAACTCCTTCTCAGAGGAGCCTAGGTGCGGCTAAGTCCAGCCTTAGTCCCAGACTTCAGCAACAGTTTATGTCTAAAGGATTTTGTCTGTAGCCACATATCAGAGTCAGTATCTGCCTGTCAGAGCCCCTGAAGGACTTTCATGGAGACAGTTTTACAAAGTGGAAACAGACAGAAACTATGAAAGCAACAGATACAAAGAGTTCAGAATCATTGGTAAATGCACTCACTGCAGTAGCACTAATATAAGACTACAATGCCAGAGCAATGCTATCCCAGGTATTCTCACTACAAAGGTGAAGTGGCAATACCAAGAAGGTGTCCCTTTGTCACTGGAAGAGAAGGAGTACAGCCCATCAACTGCCTCTTTGGGGTCTTCAGTTTCTTCTCTCCCCCTGGGAGTAACTTTCTCAATACCCTTTATACCCCACCCTTAGCTGTCCCCTCCCTTGGGGTGATGTTTTACAGGATTTCAGTGGAGAGTCAAGAACTATAGCCATATATATTTAGCATGGACTTCTTTTAGCTCATTAGCATATTTAGGGGTATCAACTTTGACATTGACTTTACAGATAAGTAAGGACCTTTTGCTTCCATCTACTTTCTAACATGTCACCCTCAGGGCAATGTGTAAAGGGCTCTAGTAGATTGGAGAGGTGTGTCTTTTCCTTCACAAAAGCTAGGCACATAGAGTCTCAAGTTGTTCTCATCTGTTTTAACCAACTTGGCCACTGATCAGTTCCTAAACGGAGAATTTTACTCCTTCTGAAACAGAATGTCAGGTATTGCATAGGCCTGCCTTGCTTCCTCCCTGCAATTAATCTTTTTAGACTGGTGGCTTAATTCTAGGTGTTGATCTTTTTAATTCCCCAATCCAGCCTTCCCTCAGATCTTTCTGCATTTTTTCTGTGTTTTCTCTCCAGACATACATCTCTCCATCCTGGCAAATAGTTGCTGTTGTGGTGGCTCCTTTGTCTGCTCAGCATTTGACTTCCTCTCCCATTTGTGGAAGAAAAAAGAGGGAGGGGAAAAAAGAAGGAGAAAAGTCAAGCTGTAGGAAGTGGCACTGACCCCTGGCCCAGGCTGGGACCAGTTAATCCCCATTCAGCCAGAGCAGGAGGGTTGAAAGTGTCTGTTTACAATCCTTGGCAAAGCCTACAGATGTGATTCATTTTGCAATATTTAGATGAGTACAGTTCATGTATTTGCATCTGACCTAGGCTCCTTAGGTGTCCTTGCCATCAAGGTTGAGTGATAGCTAGGCTTAGTGCAAAGTCCTTTAGCTCTATCTTCAGTATCTCTTTTAGGCAGACTTTAATAGCATATTTAAAATGCTTTTGTCACTACTAACAGTAAAGAGAGTTCATGGTGAGTAACTCCTTCATAAAAATTTACATGTACCCAGAGGACTGCCACCATAGGTGGACAACCTACATTTGGTACTACCGAACCTCATCAAACTTCAATGTCTCACTATTTTCCATCACATTAATAGTGTCCTCTACCTTCACATAACCAGCATGTTTCATCTGTGTATTCCTGCTTTGTCTACGTATTAAATCAGCTCAGTGAGATGACAAATTTCACCAGTAGCTTCCCTCCATGTGAAGGAGGAACCTCTCACTGAGACCTGATGCATTTTCCAATGCAGCCAGTTTACGAGGCATCCGTCAGTTCCTGCACCTCCTCTTTGATGGATAAATTGTTATGTGGAAACATGCAAAATGCTTGACTGCAGCTGAGGTTTTTATCTTTAAAGGACTTTATTCTAAGGAAGGGATAACTATTCCCTCTTCCTCCAGGTAGCTACAACACAGCAGTATTCACTGTCTGCAGAGCTGTTTCATATAAACAGGCAATTGATTATGTGTGTTTAACAGATGCCTTGTGATATCAATCCCATCCATGCATGTGTTTTATCTTCTGGGGTTTTTTCTCCTGTTGCATGATTCTTGGCTCTGTTTCACTGTTCTGTAAAGCATGCTCAGACCACGGCAAACAAGAATGTTATCAACAGGAGTGACAGTTGCACCTCGAGATCGTCAGGGCTGAAGCACATACCACTGAGGCCACCTGGTGTACAGAGCAGAGCTGCAGTCCACCCAGTTTGCTTCTTCAGCATATTCTCCCATAGATAATTAAACAAAAAGAAAGCAAATAGAAAAACCCAAGCCTCACCACGTTCGGTAAGAGCAGAGGAATGTGTGTGATTGCACCGATGAGCCTCCCGAGCAAGAAAGTTTATTGGTGTGGGAGGGAGCAGACCTGTAAAGCACAGAGAGCACCATGCTAGAAAAGGTTCATTTTAGGAAATGGGTGGGCTCTGCAGCACTGCCAGCCCTGGCTGGCCTGGAGACAGAGCAGGGCAGGAGCGAGTGAGGATGGGACCAACCTGGTTCTGCTTCTTGAGTACCTCATGTCCTCATTTGAGACATGGAGAAAGCATCCCTGCCACCTAGGGTCCTTGAACAGCGCCTACCTCCCAGCACGGGTGGGTAAATTTGACTGCCATGTTCTTTGATTCTTTTTTCCCTTCTTTCTTCTTTTTTTTTTCCACCACTCTTGAAAAGTATTTTGTCTGGCCACTCGGGTGTGAGAACAGCCTCACTAAAGAGAGCACAATGCCATGAAATTTGGATTTGGAATGATCACATGTAACTTGAGCTTGAAAGGATGTCTTTGCCCTTGACTTGTAAAATGTCTTAACAGACATTTGTAACTGAATTTCAGGGGCCAGGACCATATGACTCTTCAGCAGATGTGGCTTAGAGGCCTCACAGTGCCTCTTATGCATGTGAAACTCTACTCATAGGGTCACATCCTGAGTGGCAGTCGCTATTGTGTAACTAACACACAAACGTCTCTGTAAACATCACAGCCATAGGACAGGGACAACACCACATGGACCACATGATTGTTGAATTACGGTATCATTTCAATAGCTGGAGCTCATCAGAACCCACCCTTTGAGTCATCAGCTAACCTTCTACATGTAGGAAGCCCAGCAGTCAGTTGCTTCATGCTGGGAGATAAGAGTCCACTATGACCCAGCCCGGGTTGTTCTCTGGGCTGCATTTGTGGTTGCTCACCCAGACACTGTGCACTCCTTCAGGAACATGCTGAGTTGCATCTTTTCTCTGGATTTAAGACTCTAGCTCTGCTCTGAAAATGCATGAAATGTCACAGGGCTGGTCAGGGTGAGGAAATGGGCATCGAAGACAAGAGATTCTCCCTGACTGAACAAAAACTACCATGAACGAATTAAAAATAATTTTAAAAATAACCATGAGAAATGTAAGCATACATAGAAACTTGATGGAAAAATCATACAGTCTCCATGAACGTGACACAGATTATTTGCTAAATCAGAGTGCTGTATTTGTCACCCATCTGCTGCAGTCTGGCTTGTACAAAAAAATGCTGTCCATACATCTTCCATATGTTAGGAGGCAATTTGGGTGTCTGAAAGTTAGTCATCGAGATAAGAGAGAGATGCAGTGTCACGTCTAACTAGGGCATGGCTACTCCCTGCAATACATTCCACAGCAGAGAGTGATTTTTACTTTTATTTTTTTGTTCAGTGGCCTAAAAGAAACCCAAGAGAAAATCATGAGCAGGTCTACTAGAAAATGTGTTCAGGATTTCTAGCTAGGCAAAAAAAGCCTAGTAACCAACTTCAGTTAGGCTCAACTTGAAAGAATTTGTTCAAAAATAAACATCTTATGTTCTCAGAGTATTTAGGGATTAATTTTTTATTTAACCTCTTTTTTGTTTCCCCCTTTTCACTGTAGACAATTTTCAAATTAAAAAAAAATATTTTGAAACAAAAGTCAAAATATTTCTTAAAAAACCACTTGACACAAATTGCTCTGGCATTTCCTAAACTGAAACATTTCATGTGGGAAAGCATCTCAGTACGAAACGCTTTCAAAAGTAGTGCCTTTTTTGGATAAAAGAATATGATGAAATGGAGCCAGTTTCACAAACGGTTTAGGTCTCCCCCAGAACTCTCTTTACTTCCATATGTTAATACAGGGATACTAGAAAGTCCTCAATTCATACTGCAAGTGCTGCACAGAAAATCTCATTGTTATGAACTGCATTGCACCAGAACCTCTCCAGCTTCATTTTCTCATTCCCTTAGAATATCTTTATCAGTTTCCCATCAGAAATTTTCTGCTGACACAGACACTTGCAAGCATCCCAAGTGCCCATGAGCACAACAGACCCATAAACGGCTTTTCTGGGGCCAAACCCTCAGCAAGTGGACAAAATGTCAACAGCTTTTGCTCCTTTATGATCAGATGCTGTAAAAAAATTAAGCAAGGAAAGAGAGTATGTCATGCATCTATATAAGTCCATTTATACCACTGCACTAAGCTTGGACTACCTTTACACCCTGAGTCAACTTGGTCTGTTATTGCAACGGTGCAATGGCAGTAAAGGTAGGTATGTTCGTAGGTAGAGTTTATTTTGGTGTGTTTGTCATTATGTGCAGCCACTTATTGCAGAAAATTAATAACTGAACCACCAAAGATAAATGAACCACAATATCCTAGTCATTATTAAGGGGACTTACACCATAGAAACCATCATGCATCAGGAAGCAGAATTCAAAACTGAAGAATTTAGACAGAGAAGACACCGGTTAGTCCATCCAGGGAATTTTCTTGCTCTTGTAAGAGTTATCACTAGAATATTTGCTGATAATCTGTTTTGCTGGACTTAAAATCTTTTTTTTTTCATGGATTTCAAGTTTTTCCATACCCTTTAAGTCTCTTTCTCAGAATATTTTCCTGTAAGGTCTGCCCAAACTTCACAATTTCTCTGTCTTAATTTAATCCTCTTGCTGCTAGCTTTACCCTGGGTATCACACCAAATAATTGCTGTTCTTCTTTTGTGTTAGCAATCTCTTGAAGTTTGGTTTTTCATAACTCGCCTTAATTGCCTCTTCCACTATGCATATAGATATGATTCTTTTAACTCTCCCTATAAGCCCACGCCTGCAGACTTCTGATCAGAGGGGAGCAACTAAAATGAAGCGGTTCTGCTCCTCAACAACTTGCTGGCAATACAGAGCTATTAATCAAATGCAGTTTTCCAGCTGCAGTTGAATCATATATAAATGGAGACAGACTGTGCAGGTCAGAGCAGTGGTGATTTATTTTGGCATACTCACCTATCTTTACACTTCCAGAAATTAGACATCTAATCTACATTAGGCATCTGGCTTTCTTTTGAAAACACGTGAGAGGGCTCTGGATGTCTTGCAGGCAGCTTTGAAACATCCTTTAAGGGCAGAACATTTCTCTCTCCACCTCAGAATGTTGGCCAAGTCACTTGGGTGCAAGTCAAAGATGCTTACATTTAGGGGTGCATAAGTAGAAGCCCATGAGTGAGTTGGATGTCTATGTTCTCTGTCAATAGTCTTTCTTAGTTGAGTCAGTGAAGCCTGGGGAGAGATTTAGCTGGCAAAGCATAGTTGTTTACTCTTGAAAAAGCAGAACTGGTCTCTGTCATCCCATCAGTGCATTAACTAGGTAGCCACTGACCACAATAGGAGCTGAGATGTAAACAGGTGAATTTTTCAATTTTGATGTTTTACTGTGCAAGCTGAAAGCCTAATGCTGTCAGTATCTAATTTTCAGGAGATGTATCCTCTCCTAATTGCTTTTTCAGCTTCAGAGCCAAGGAAGAGTCTACCTGCTGGGAAGGGTCAACTTGCTGAGAAGTGCTTTGTTCCAAGTTCCAAACAGACCACATTTTCATCCCCACTTGGAGATGAAACTGGCAAGTGATATAAAGGATAATAAAAAGAGTTTTTTCAGATACGTGAATACTAAGAGGATGATGAGGGATAATGTAGGTCCCTTGATGAATGAGGCAGGTGTCCTGGTATCGGGTGATGATGAGAAGGTGGAAATACTGAATGCCTTCTTTGCCTCAGTCTTCACTCCAAAGGCCCCTCGGGACCCTCAGATCCGGGATGAAAGTAGGAGTGTTTGGGGAATGAAGAGCTTCCCTCTAGTTGAGGTAGGGGTGGTCCAGGAGCAGCTTAAAGGGATTAATGCAAACAAATCCATGGGCCCGGATGGGATACATCCACGTGTGCTGAGGGAGCTGGCAGAAGTGATTGTGGAGCCACTTGCTATCATCTTCAACAGCTCTTGGAGAACAGGAGAAGTACCTGAGGATTGGAGGATAGCCAATATCACTCCAGTCTTCAAAAAGGGCAAGAAGGAGGACCCTAGTAACTATAGGCCAGTCAGCCTCACTTCTGTCCCTGGAAAGGTGATGGAACAGCTTGTTCTGGATGCCATCACCAAGCAACTGAAAGAGAAGAAGGTCATGAGGAGTAGTCAGCATGGATTCACCAAGGGGAGATCGTGCTCGACCTATCTCATAGCTTTCTATGATCTCATCACCGGCTGGGTGGATGGAGGGAGAGCAGTGGATGTCATCTACCTTGACTTCAGCAAGGCTTTTGATACTGTCTCCCATGACATCCTGATAGAAAAGCTAAGAGATCATGGGATAGATGAGTGGACAGTGAGGTGGGTTGAGAACTGGCTGTCGGACCGGGCTCAGAGGGTCGTGATCAGTGGAACAAAATCTGAATGGAGGCCTGTGACTAGCGGTGTTCCCCAGGGCTCGGTGTTGGGTCCAGTCCTGTTTAATATCTTCATCAACGACCTTGATGAGGGAATAGCATCCACCCTCAGCAAATGCCCGATGATACAAAGCTGGGAGGGGTGGCTGACACGCAGGACACTGCGCTGCCATCCAGCAAGACCTGGACAGGCTGGAGAGCTGGGCAGGGAGAAACCAGATGAGGTTTAATAAAAGCAAGTGTAAAGTCTTGCACCTGGGGAGGAATAACAGTCTGTATCAGTACAGGCTGGGGGATGACCTGCTGGAGAACAGCTCTGTGGAGAAGGACCTGGGGGTCCTGGTGGATGACAGGTTGGCTATGAGCCAGCAGTGTGCCCTGGTGGCTAAGAGGGCAAATGGGATCCTGGGATGCATCAGGAAGAGCGTGGCCAGCAGATCTAAGGAGGTGATCCTTCCCCTCTACTCTGCCCTGGTCAGGCTCCACCTGGAGTATTGTGTCCAGTTCTGGGCTCCCTGGTATAAAAAAGACAGGGATCTCCTGGAGAGAGTCCAGAGAAGGCTACGAAGATGATTAAGGGCCTGGAACATCTCCCGTATGAGGAAAGGCTGAGTGAGCTGGGGCTGTTCAGCCTGGAGAAAAGAAGACTGAGGGGGACCTAATTAATGTTTATAAATATCTTAAGTATGGGATGCAGGGGGAATTGGCCAGCCCCTTTTCAGTCATCTGTGGGGACAGGACAAGGGGCAATGGCTGTAAATTGGAGCACAGGAAGTTCCACACCAACATGAGGAAGAACTTTTACACAGTGAGGGTGACAGAGCCCTGGGACAGGCTGCCCAGGGGGTGTGGAGTCTCCTTCTCTGGAGATATTCAAGTCTCATCTGGACACCTATCTGTGCAATATGAGCTGGGGAGCTGCTTTGGCAGGGGGGTTGGACCCGATGATCTCTCGAGGTCCCTTCCAACCCCTACGATTCTGTGATTCTGTGGTTCTGTGATCTTCATTCCCAGTTTTACAGACCCTGTCCTGCTCTTGGTAATGTTGTCAAATGCTGTCCCATGTCATCAAAGAAAAAATTGGATTGATGCAGGTTTAATTTAGGGATTCTTGTATCTCAAAGAGTTTTAATTTACATTTGTCTGGATGTAAGAACTAAATCTAGTAACTCTCCTGTAGAATAAACTTTGAGGTCATTAAGGATTGCTTTGTATTGATATATTTTCCTAACCATGGGCGACCACAACACTTGTGCTTCCAGAATGTAAAAAAATCTGATCCTTTAATTATGGGAGTACTCAGAGGGAAAAAAGTAGAAGTTCCCTCTGCTTCCTTACAGTTGGATAAGCCACAGTGGCAGAGTCCAAACTTTTTAATGATGGTTGATGGTTTTCTTACTTCTCTGCTCAACGTGAAACACTTAAATGGTGCCCGATTTTCAGAAGATACTCATATCCTTTCTACAGGAAACCAGGCTGTTGTCATGAAAGGTGCAGCGTAAATCTAACTGTACTAGTGTTACTTGGCATAGTTTGTGGAGTTACTCAAACTTTAGCCCAGTTTATGACCCCTGAAGAACAATTTTTTTTTTTTTTATCACAAATCTGTAGCAGGATTTCTGTGAGATTGTGTCAGGTTGTGAGAAGGAAAATGCTCCGACCAGGCAAAGACACATTTGAATTTCAGAGCCCTGAGGAACACACAGCCTTGTCTGGGGAGTAGGGCAATGAAAATTTGGAGTCCCCTCAAGGAAAAAAAATATTTCAAAAATGAGATTTATTATAATCATTATCTATTGCTATAAACAGTTTCCCTTTACCTAGACGAGGCATTGCCATTATTTTAGTCGTAATGAGACAGTTGTTCCTGAGAAACAAGAACCCATTTATTCAAATAAAATCTCAGGCTCTTGAAGAGCTGTACTAGGTTCTACCCCAAATTGTAGAGAGGAGATTTTTTTTCCTAATTAACTCACTGCCCATCTATTGATTTTGGGCTGTTGGGTTTCTGGCTGACTGCCTTTTATCACAGGTCCAGGTTGGAGTGTCTGGGCAGTACCTGTGACATTGACACAGCAGGGTACTACGTTGCTCCCATGAAAGTCCCCCATGAAGGTAGAAGTCAGCAGATGTACTTTGGTAGCTCAGCCTGTTTCACTTTGTCTTGGAAAGAAATGGAGAGGCTCATAGGATCTGTCAAGGTGCATTTGTCCTATTAGAGTTCTCTTAATACTCATTAAAACTCATTCTGTTCTATTCTCTGTCCTAAAGGCAGCCCAAATCCACTTTAGACTGCAGAAAGGGAGTAGTTTCCTTGGACTCCTGCAGCTAGTTCAGATGGGCCACATCATAGGAACATCGGTGAGGCTATGCTGGATAAACAACAGACCAAAGCATTCATTCTTGAGACCACAAGTTAAAACTCCCGAAGTTTGCCTGTCCAGATCATCTTGCACCAGAAATATCTACAACAACCCTGCTAGCACCATGGGTTTATTGCTCAATAACAACAACAAAGTTTTCCATTCTAAGAAAGTCCATCAAGAAGGGAGCTTGTCTGTGTTTTCATGTTCCCTGCTGACAGAGCTTTTTTCCTCATATCACCAATTTCTTGTAGCATCATGAATTATTTTGAAAACCCAGTAGTGCTGGGAATTGGCTTGAGGATGTTACTTTTGATTTGCTTCCCAGATCCTAAAAAGTCACCAAGAGTGCAAGCCGCCCCCCAGTACATTAGTATTTAAAACAGTACCTGGAAATGTGGCCATTCAGTTGCATCTCAGATTTCATTTATCAGATCTCTCCTTTAGGCATTGCTAGTTCTGATTCCTTTAATGCCAACACTGACTATTTTTCTTAACGTTAAAGAAGGGCTAAAACAGATGGTCTGTTTGATTCCTAGACATTAAATGCCTAAGACACACAGGATTTTGTAGTGAGTGATAGACATGCATCATACCTGGACATCTTTGACTCCCTAACCACATACCGAATTATAAATGCAATGTCAGCCTTCAATAAAAATAAAATCTGTATCCATAGCAAAGTCTCATAACTCTCCTACCACCACACCCCAAGTCCACTGATGCTGGTTTGCTTAGGAATGGATTTGAACACATGCCTTTTCCTAAACGTCATTAGATGAGAATGTTCTTGGTCGGTGTTTTGTTTTGTTTATTTCTTTTGGAGACAAATAGGTCACAGCATTCAATTCAGGAAAAACAAGCCCATCCTGCAAAGTCAGTGAGCAAGTACTGGAGACTGATGCTGATGTTCTCCAAGCACTGGAATTCATTTTGCAGAGTTCGTCGCTTTTCTAATTGAAAAAGCTGTCTCTGCAACATTTAGCAACTAAAAATATCAAGTGATGAAGCACAAGGAAGGGGAAAAAAAATAAAGAGCCAAGCATTCAGCGGCAGACATCTGCCATCCTGAGTTCCAGGTCTTGCAGCAAGGGCACTGAGAAATGGAGCACTGAGACATCCCCATCAGCACATCTCCAGGAGCAATTCATCCCAGAGCAGGGCACACATTTATTTTCAACAAAGGAAAAAAAGTGAAACCTTAGAATCAGCAATCCACTATGTGAATAAAGGTTTGCTTAACACCAACATTATTTCTACAGCTAGATTCAAGACTACAGATCTTCAATAAAAATATTTGGATGCAGAATTAATGTTGGTTTTAAGCAAACCTTTATTCAGCCCCAAAAATTGAATTCTACCTCTGTGCCTCCTCCTTCCTCCAGTTCCACCTCTCATTTTCTGGGAAAATTTGTGGGCAAAAAACCCTGGGAATCAGGTTCTCTATTCACCTCTGGAGAACAAGAAATGTCTAAACATATCTTTAGAAGCTACCCTGAAAACCAGGTGAAGCCACAAAACTGAGTTAGTGATTGTTTTTCACTATTGTGTTGGGGCAGGGTTGGCGGGGTTGGGGGGGGAGGGGAGGGAAGTGTGGCAAATGGATCTGCTGAAGGAAAGCTTCAGAACCAATATCTCTCATGGAGAAAAAGCCTACTTGGATTGGCACAGGGATGTAAATGCAAGTTTCCCAAACTTGAGGCCTAAGGGTCTGAAGAGTCTGTTAGCTACTCTGAACTCTGTTTTACACCACTTACTATTATTACAAATTTGGAAATCTGTCTAATTCATGCAGATGTAGGATTGCCAAAAATTTCTGAAACTTTTTGTTTCTTATGAAATTAAATTTTTATTTTCTGGTGAAGTTAGTAGTCAAGAAACAAGTATGTTTCTCATTTCTCTCGCTGAGAAAGGCCAATAACTTAACAATGAAAACTAATTTTAAAGAATCCTTAAAGTTCTGTTGATGCCAAAAATATTCCTGCATATAAAAGCAACAGTAATTTTGCTTGTCTCTATCTGATATGATTGTCCATTGTAGCTTGAAAACAGAATAAAAGTACTTCCTACATTCACAAATATTTAATGCCACCCTAATTTTAACCCTGAAAATTCTGGGGATTAATCTAAACTACTTGAGCTCTTCCTGTAGTGGGTGAAGAAAAAGACTGTCCAGAGAACTACGTAGAGCATGTGGGACAGTTGTCTGAGATTAATAATGCAATTAACCAGCAGATGATTCTCTCTGTTGCCTGAAAAATGAGTCAAGACACTCAGCAAACATTAAAACCCCCACATTTTACATGACTAAACCAAGGCCATGGAAATTCCTACTCTTTGGATCTCAAATTGCTCTTAGCAGTTTCTGTAAGTTGGCACTGCGTGTCAATGGTTTTGAAGCGAGAAATGAAACTGTGATGCCTCACCAGCATCAACACCAGAGCACAAAACGCTGACTACTGAGGCGGCCTTGGCAGCATTTCTGTAAACAGACACTTGAATGCGTGGAGAAGCAAAGGAAATTGAAGTCTAAAAGGAACTGTATTTTAACATTCATGATCTAAAACAGGACGACCCCAAAGTTTCCAGATAAATCTGTGATAGGTAACAAACTCAGGGACCTCATGCACAGAAAAAGGTGTCGTTGCCTAGATGTAGGTAGAAACTGGAGCTGAGGACATTGTATCCTACTGGTAAGTTGAGGCACATCAATGTAATCATTCTTCCCAGCCAAAGGGGATTCTGTAGGATTTCAGGAAAATGCATATCTCCATACGGCTTCACTGAACATTTGCCCCCATCCCAGCCACAGCCACTGAATTCAGGAGCTTAGACCATCTCCTTCACCTCTGTTCTTGTCCTGTGCAGATTCACTCATACATCTCAACATCTCTTCACCCACAACAACTAATCTCTGCAAAATTTTCCAAGGGAAAAACCCTATGTAACATCATTAATCAAAATATATATAAAAGCACTATGATAGAAAATCCCTTTTCCATCTCTGCTAAGGCCTTAGTTCATCTCTTCTCATTCCTATAAATGATGATAACTAAGGCTTAATTTCTCCTCAAATATCTGAATTTTGACCAAAATGCCCAAATTTGCCTGAAAAGCACAAGAATGTCCAAGGTGCTCTCTTCATTATCTCTTTTCCTCCCTTACTGGTGCCACCAGGGTCTGTACTCTGCATTATGTCCCTCTAACTTGGCCCACCACCCTGGCCTGTCTCCACACTCTCTAACAAAGCAGACACTTCAGCTCAGGCTATAGGAAACTCCCCTCAACAGAGCAGCTTGATCTCATTGTTAACAACAGCATCTTCTGTAGCAGAAACCCAAAGCCCTGGAGGGACCATTGATATGATCCAGTGGGATTGTGCTTTAGGGTAGTCTTTGTAGAGCAGCACAGCACCTGCCACAGAAATGCTTTGCCTTTCTGCCATCAAGGATGAATTCAGGGAATGAATTCAGTCAAACTACACAGCGATTAGCTCTGCATTTACCTTAACCTCCTTAAAGAGATCATTTCCCACAGCATGTGTCAGCCATTGCTCATTACCTGCTGATAAGAAAGACTGTGAATGTGAATGCATGAGGAAAAGGACATCATAACGAAAAAGGAGAATAGGAAACAAGTCAGCATGGAAATCCATGTGCCTGAGTCTTTGGCCACAAAAATAATATTTTCCCCTCATCCTCTCTGTCATTACTAATATTTTGTTTCCTTAACTTACTCCTTCTGCTACACTGACTACAATTATGCAATGGCAGAAAGTTTAATGCAGTCTGAGTAACTTATTCCTCTGAAAACCATCTGACAGGTAGATTGGCAAGGGTTTGGTCTGCTCAGAGCTGGATCTATGGTTCTGTTTGCTTATCTCAGCCCACTGCTGCTCCCAGCTTCAGTTCCCAGCTGCAAACAAGCCAGTGTGGCTCCCAGTCCAGGGCTTGCTCCAAGGTTTTGCCGGGAGCAGCATGGCTTGGCTCAACACTTGCTCCTGTGATCTACAGCCAACACCATGGCTCGCCTGAGGATCCAGGCTGGAAAAGAGCGTAGGAATTGTCACACTGGATCAATCCAATGGTCCACTGAGCCAGCCCTTGGTTTCTGAAGGTTGTTAACAGGCGCTTCGAAGGAACTGCAACAAGCTGTGATGCAGTTGTCTGCCCAGAGGGAGGTTTTCCAGTTGTGTGCTGGTTGGTGCCCTGCAGTGTGGGAGTTTTACATTCCCTCTTAAAAAGAAAATGTTCCAGATCCTCACACAGGCTGTCCCAGGTTGCACAATTGCTTTGAATCTCCAGGGTTTGTGTCTGAATTGAGAGTAACCCACCCCACCCCACCCCAAGTCTAGCAGCAAATGTTCCCACTGCACATGCAAACACCAAATTTCTGCTGTCTGGTGGGTAGAGCAGATAATGGATTGTGCACAATGATGCTCTGCTGTCACTCTTGGCTTCTGCTTATTTCTCTGACTTCTGATGTCCAGGGTCTACGCATTGGTGGTCAGCCCTATCATACACTGAGGTAGGTTCTTCCAACCTTTTGGCAGCAATGGTAGACTGAATTTCACAAGTTAATCCTGTGCTAGGTGCAACAAAACTGTATTTGAAAATGTGCTGTCCTTGCATTGCATCATCTTTCCTCTGTTCTCCCAACTATAAAGAAACAGCTAAGCCTAAACTCCTATAAGAAATCACAATAAAAGCAAAAAAACCCAAAATTTCTCAAACCTCACAGAAGACTGTGACCCCAGTTTTTGCTCACTTTTGGGGATGAAAGTGAGAAAAAGGAGCATGTTCTGCACTCTTACATATCTAATCCACAGTGGAGATGCCATCACAGAATCTGCTTGCATTATTTTTCAGTGTGGATGTCAGATTCATTTCCTGAAGTTCACAATGGCATCCTAGCAAATCTGAGGTCCCTGCTGTTTCTGGAAATCAATGACAGTGCCATTAAAATATGTAATAGAAAATAGCATCAAGAAACCTGCCGATTTGGCAGCACTGCCAGTGCTGTACAGAGCCCCAAAAGCTAACAATGGCCACGGCTTTGAAATACTGCTGATTCTTCCATTTCCCATTTCCCCCCATCCCAGTGGTGTCATTTGGAAATACATTACAGCTGAAAGACTTTGGGATGTTTTAATTACATGTGACTAAAACTTGCTGTTGTTAGAATTAGTGTGCCTATGTTTACGATTTATAGGTCTCCGTTTTGACACTAGTGAGGTCATAAATAACATGAAATGGGCCCTTTAGTATTAGAAAATTCAGCGCTCCTCTCTAAGCCTTGACGTACACGCACACACACTCTGAAACTCTCATACGTTTTGTGGCTAGCATGGTATGAAATACAACATAACGGTGCAGGATGGGGGATAGCAGCACAGTAATAAATAATTTATCTGCAGAGCATGAACGTTGAACCTTTGGGCAAGGACTTCCCATTCTTTCACTGGGGTGGGAGGACTTGCTCCGCTGTGGGTTGGTGTGGATGCTTAATGGGTAATTATTTCTGTAGTGTGCGGACTTCACTTGCACCTATATCTCAGGGAAGCGTGTTACAGGGACCTCCTGCTTCAAATGTGCTGATATTCATGGTGTGTTGGATGGGGAAAGATGCGCATAGTATGGGGCTGTGCAAGGTAATGGAGAAATGGGTTGTGGGCTCTGTGGTGGTTTGGCGCTGGCTGGAAGTCAGTCACCCACCAAAGCTGCTCTGTCCTTCCCCTTTTCAGCTGAACGGGGGAGAAAATATATATTGAGAGGCTCAGGAGTGGAGATAAGGACAGGGAGAGATCATTCCACAATCAGTGTCACGGGCAGAACAGACTCAGCATGGAATAAAGAAAACTCTCTAATTGATGGCACTGCCCTGCACCCCCAGTAACACCAGTCAGGCGATGAGAAGTGTGGCCAGATCTTAAAACATCTCCCCCCACCCCTCTCGTCTTCACAGACTTCACTTTAGTCAGGATTTCACTCCATTCTTCCCCTCACTGTGGCACAGGGAGGGGCAGGGATGGGGGAATGGGGGTTTGGGTCAGTTCCTCACAACTTGCTTTCCTTCCTAGCTGAGGGGGACATTCCTCACCCCATTCCCCTGCTGCACTGTGGGGTCCCACCCATGGCATACAGTCCTCCACCAACTTCTCCAACATGAGTCCTTTCCCACAGAGCTTCAGCTCTTCCCCAGCTGCCCCAGCGTGGGTCACTGCTATGGGTGCAGTCATAAACCACAGAATGTCTCTCAGTCCCTCAGGCCTAGACTGCTCCAGCCTGGTCCCCCACGGGGTCACAAGCCTCCCCAGCAAACCTGCTCCAACGTGGGTCTTCCTCTCGCTCATCTCTGTCTCTTTCCACACCACCCCCAAACTCAGCAGATCTATAGGGAGGAGATGGGGAAAAAGCCTTCCCTAGCTGAGGATAGAGGTGGGAGCTGTGTCTCTGGCAGGATTTTTTCTCTGCAGTAGGGTGGCCTGGGATTGCTGTCAGGTGAATGCTTTCAGGTCTTTCAATTACGGGCACTAGAGAAGGGCAAAGTTTTCACATGAAAAGAGTAACACTGTGAAAGTACACCTTTGAAAACAATTATGTGAATTTTGCCATTTTTATTCTTTTAAGGGAGGTGATAAACAGTTTATATTCTGACTCTTGCTGTTCTCTCATTTGTTACCTTAGTAATTTCTCCAAGTGGAGGAAAATCACTTTAACAATTTAGTGACTGAAACTCAAACTTTAAATGGGCATTTTTATCTTGACACACAGCTTTTCCTAAGCTATTGTTTATGTTCACCAGTGACTATGAGTTTGAGAATAAGGTGTGAGAACACGAATCCAGCATTTTATTCCTCTGGTTGCAAGACTTTCTATTCTTTTCTGGAATAGTTGGTACATTTGCTCATTATAAAAAAAGGGGCTCCTATTAAAACAACAATGGAATAAAGACAAAAAGACATTCATGAATGTTCCACTTGCAAGAGGGAATAATAATTTAGCTGGTAGGTTTGGACAGGTGACTGCAAAAGTATTGGTATTGACAAAAATTAGCCTCAGAGCAGCCAAACATTTGAGGCACAGGGCTAATTCAGATGGGGACATCCAAGCAGATGCAGTCTCTTGTTGCACTGCTTTTGTAGAAAATATGGACATATCAGGAAAATGGCAACCCCAAAAATTTTGCAGCCAAAAAAGCAGCTATAATAGTTCTCTTTTGTCCTGTTCCCATTCTTTTGAAAATTCCAGGATACACGATTCACATATATCTTCCCCACTTCTTTTTTCTTCCCTCGTGATGAAATCTGTATCAGAGCAGGCACTTGCCAAACTGCAGTGTGAAACAGTAGATTATAGAGGAAAATAAGAGTATAAGGAAACATAAAAAATACTATAAAAGCATATGGTGTGGAAGAAAAAGACCATTTTTTTCTGCAGAAAGCAAGCATTATAATGTAAATAATCACAGACAAGAAAAAAAAAAGGTTAAAGATATGTTGCAAAGTCCTCAAGTACATGTTTGAACCCTATTTGCAGCACAATGCATAACACTACACATCCATTAGCATCAGCTAGTAGTAAATCCTGACATGTAATGTTTATAAAATCACAGAATAGTTTGGAATTTCCAGTCCAACTGTCCTGCAGTAAGCAGGTCCTTCTTCAACTAGATCAGCAAAGCCACATCCATCCAGACCTTGAAAGTTTCCAGGGATGGGGTATCTACCACTTCTGTGTGCAACCTGTGCTAGTGTTTCACCACCCTCAATGTAAAAAAATATCTTTGGTGATTCTAGACAAAATCTATGTGTTTTAGTTTAAAACAATCACAACAGTGCCTTGTCCTATCACAACAGTGCCTGATAAAATGGTTGTCCCCTTCCTTCTTATAAGCCCCTTTTAGGTACTGGAAGGCTGCTCTACAGTCTCCATGGAGCCTTCTCTTCTCCAGGCTGAACCACCTCAACTCTCTCAACTTGTCTTCACAGGAAAGGTGTTCCAGGCCTCTGATCATTTTTGTGGCCTACTCTGGACTTGCTCCAACAGCTCTATGTCTGTCTTGTACTGGGGACCACGAAGCTGGAGGCAGCACTCCAGATTGGGTCTCACCCGAGTCTATGAGGCATAGACTCATCTCCCTCAACCTGCTGGTCAAACTGGTTTTGATGCAGCCCAGGAGACAGCTGTGAGCACACATTTCAGGGTCACATCCTTTTTTTCATTCACTAGCACCCCCAAGTCCTCCTCGGGGCTGCTCTCAGTCCCTTCATTGCCCAGCCTGTATTGATATTGAGGGCTGCCCTAACACATGTGAAAGACCTTGCTCTTGGCCTTTTTGAACCTCCTGATATTCACATGGGCCCACTTCTTGTCCAAGTCCCTCTGGTTGGCATCCTGTCCCTCAGGTATGTCAACCACACTACTCAGATTGGTGTCATCTGCATTTTTTACTGATTCTTTAGACTGTGTCTCCCAGTTTTTGCCTTGTCTTTAGTCAGTTTCTTTTGACACATGATTGCAGACCCTGTCTAGAAGGGACTTTAAGACTATCTATCTCTCTGAGTAATTTTGTCATCTACAATCCATTCCTCCTTGTAGCCTGCACCAACTGTATTTATTTAAGATTTTCTTTTATAAACTCCTTAATAAAAACCCATGGCTGTGTCAAAGAGTAGTTTTGCACCATAAAACTGATCCCTGGTGGGATTATAATTTATATTTTTAAACTGAAACCTATTGTCTGAGTCATAAATTTTTTTACTATGGAAATCTGTGCAGTTTTCATGATTACAGATGTTATTCTTGACTTCATTTTTTCCTTCCTTTTTAATCTCAAAATAATATATTTTAAAAAGCTAGAATAACACAGAAATGTTCAAGGGTGTCTTTACACCTAGAGCTAACAGTTTACTGAGTTTGTTAAAACACAGGCAAGGGGAAGAGAAAAGATAAACCAAAAGTGGTCTTGGAGAAACTTGGCAAGGTCACTGGAAATATGGACTGAGTTTCCAGTTCAGCCACATACCCCTTGTGTTACCTGAGATAATTCACTTAGCTGTTGCTTAAGGAAGCAGTTAAATAAGTTTTACACACATGCTCAGGGTCCACAGACTCTAACAGAAATTAAACAAGTATTCACCTACTTCCGGAGATATAAGCTGTTTCCTGAATCAGGAAGTATCTTAGCTCCTTATCTCAACCAGGAATGTAGCAACATTGCTTCCTCTTATCCTTTATTTATCTTATTTGTCCTCAGCAAAGGCCATTTCTCAGGCACATTTGCACAATACCCAAAATACTGGGACCTGTAATATCAGCAATATATTCTGGCTAATTAAGCATTTACTGAAAAGATGTGGAGAAGAGAGGGATTTGAGGGGATGTGAAAAATGTCATGTTGATATGTACAGAGAGAGGTTCTTGTTGAAATGGAAATGGGGGTTTGGAGGTAAACAAGAAATCAAAGGAGGACTAGCAGAGGGCAGAGTGAAGAAAAAAAGAGAGAAAGAGAAGAAGAGAGACAGAAAGAAGGAAAGAAAGAAGGAAAGAAAAAAGAAGGAAATAAAGAAGAAGGGAAGAAGGAAAGGGAAAGAAGAAAAGGTGGTTTCAAAATAAACAAATGTACAACACCATTGTAAAACATGGCACTAGGAGGGCTGAACAGCACCGTTTCAGGTGAAAGCAAGAGGCTTTGTAGTGTGTACTTGTCCCATGCTAAGACAAGGTAGCCCATTACTTTCAGTTCATCAAAACCAGCTTCTAGCCATGTCTTCCATGCTCTTCCCCAACCTCATTTCTACCATCCCCCCTATCTCCTACACCTTTTTTTTCCCCACCTCCATCCCATCCATGAAAACTATTCTGCAGATTTGTGCTGGACCCTCGGACAGCGATTTTGACTTGCCTGTAAACACTGGATTTGCAACAGTCACAGCTGAAATAATATCCTTGAGAAAGCCCTGGCAACAATGCAGGCAGGAATCTGTGTACATGAGAAGGCCGTGATTCAGACGAAGCAACAGGCAAACACGTAGTGCAGATGACTTTACAGATAGTTTTTGACACTGGTAGAGGTGTAGCACTTGGTAAAAATGTCCAACTTCTCGGCAGCAAGACTATCATCCCATGAGGAGGAATCAAACATGGGCAAGGTCTCAGGCTGGATTTTGCTGCTTGTCAAGGTCACCCGAAAGACACTACCCAAGGCTATGAAAGTTTTCTAAAATAAAAACAGACCCCACTTACCATGGTAGGCAATTGAAACTGTTTATCCACTTTGAAGAGGTAGAGTTACCTAATCCTTCTATGATTAGAGGCTAGTGAAGTTAAGTTAATTCTGTTTCTGCAGATGCTGCTGCCTTTGATGGAAGCAGTGCATCTCCTGGAATGGCCTGCTGGTGTGTGATGGCAAAATAAATAGTTTTGTCCTTTTGAGCTAAGGAAAAAAAAATGTACTATTGATTTTGGCTTAAGAGTGGTAAGTGCTTTCTTTACGATTCTCATCATGCCTAGACAGCTATTATTTTGGGCATTAGCCTTACATACCTTGCTGTGGAAGGCTGTTGCAATACAGCGCCTTGCAGGAATTTACTACAGGGATCCATAGGTCTCTTGCTTTTGGTTTTCCAGACAGAAAAAACGGGCTGAATATATGAAACAGCCTCTCTACTGGCATAGAGTTTAATAGGCTCGACAGCCTACAGATACTGATTATTTTGGGGAGAAAGGTCAAGAGAACACAAGAGCCTTGCTGGTTTTTCTACCTACAACCGGAGGCTGGTTTATTACGAAAGACCACACAGCTATTGTTTAAAACCCCCTGCAAAACCAACAGGCTCGCAGGGCTTTCAGCCTGATTATAAAGGGTACCGGTTGTTTTCTATAGCAGCATGCAAGTTGAAAAGGACGGAGGCAGCGAGCCTGGCAAAGCCCTGCAGATTGGCAAGATCTGTACAATAGCGATGTATTTAGCAGTGCTGAGAGCGTGAACAGAAAGGCAGGTGGAAAGGCAGCAGAGGAATTACTCTGATGGTGCAGCACACTTTGAAGATCAGCCTTGTAATGACCAGGTCCTGAAAATGGCCCTTCCAATCTACCCTTTACAAGAATTATGAGTGCTTGAGCAAGTAATAAATCTCCAAGGGCATAAAAATATGACGCTTTTTTTCTCTGGCAGTTTTCTGCATAACGGGAACAAAATCATTTAACTTGTCCTTTTTAGGTGAGTGTAAAATAAAATACTTGCCTTATAGCCATCAGCTATAAGTAGAAGATATGGGCAAATCTTCATATGAGTAGAAGATATGGGCAAATCTTCCTTTAGAGAAGAGTGTCTCTATGCAAGTACAGTATGGCAGATCCTGAGACTGAAAACTACCACAAGTAAAAAAAAAATGCAAACTTTTCTTTCCCCCACAGAAAAAGGTGGAGTTTAAAAAAAGAAAGATCTTGGATGTAAGCTTTAAAGAAATTAACTTGCTTGAGCAGATTCCAAGAAAATCCAAAAAGAAAAGTATCTCAGGTTGATGTTTCAAATCAAAACGAAGTTTTCTCTTAAAATGTAGGGGAATTTTACTGAAAAGAAAAAATGACAGTTTAGGTTGTACTGTAACACAATATTTCATCTTGTTTTGAAATGATCACTCAAAACAATTTTTTCCTTTTGAATTTCTCACCGGCAAAGTTTTGTGTGTGCAAGTACATATAGCTGACATTCTCTTGCCAGAAATTAGGTTTGACAAAACTGTATTTTTTGGCAGAAACTCTTTCCTCCTGAAATTTCAATAAGCCTTAACTTTCAGAAATAGATATGTTTAAACAGAAGGGAGAGTAGAAAACCAAGAGTTTCTGGGCTAGACACTGGGATAGCAGAGGTGCTGGGTCAGCTGGAGTGCAGACTTAAAAAATCCATCATCAGAAATGCTCACTGCTGAAAAGAGCCGTTGATAAATTGTGCGTCAGCAAGTATCTTGCAGCTATGAACCTTGGTCATGTGTGGATGTCTGGGTGTGGGAGGGTAGTGAATGAAGGATTGTTCATGAAGGCACAATAAATTAATGTTGTTGATGAATTTTTACCATGCAGGCGTGGTTATAACAAAACTTTATAACAAAAGGTTGTTATTCCTCTTCCCATGCCCAGCTACAAGTGCTTTCCCACCTACCAAGACAAATGTCATGGTAAGAAAGGCACTCTCTTTTGTCTATAAAGTGGCAAATGCTGCCTACAGGCTGCTCTGGCCAGTGACTTCCACCTACTATGAGAAAAGACTGCTGCAGCTGCATTATCAGTCTGATAATGTCACATGCGGGCAGGCTATTATTTATGTAATAGGGCTCAACATAAAATCCATCAGAAACTCCAACAAAAGCCTCCTGTTCATCACACTGGGCTCCAAATCAGGCATCCAGCCATGATCAATGCTTGCTGAAGTCATCAGAGATGCTGCACTAGTCACTGATTTAATGTCTGGAAGAACCACTTTAGCATCAGCTCCATCAAACAGGAGGTGTTCATGCTGCCTATTCCTAGACACCAGTACTTGGTGCCCTGAAGAAACTTCTGGGGGAATCTACCACATTTTCTTGTCTATGAAATTTAGCTCGGAATGTGGGTGTTCAACTTCACAGGTCTCAATTGTAAAAGTCACACTGACTGGTCACCCTGCTCACTTGGAAGAACTCCAAAGGACAGTGCCCCTAATCTTAAAACTAATGATTCAGAACCTCTCTTTCACCATTGACTATGGACTAAAATGAATCAAAGATGAACAGATCATATGGAGACTTCTATCTTTTGGACTTCTGGAATTAAGAATACAAATTCCATTAGGTTTCTTCAGTGAAGTACCCAACATAGCTTAAGAAAAACACATAAATATCCCACCATAAAGTTAATAAAAATCTGTAGACCAAGTAGAGAGAACAGTCTATCCATAAAATACAGGCAGAGGGGTTAAAGTGGTATTTTACAACACAAAGGCAGGGTAGAGTAGGTGATTATGAAAATGATTGTGGGAGGGTTAGATACCATGCAACAGTCTACAGGGAATCTGTCTGCCTCAATTCCCTTATTGCAAACACCTTCATCTCATTTAGTGTGACCATTTTGCTTTCATACAAAAGTCAACAAAGGACTGGAACAGGCTCATCAGCCTTAGAAGTATTATATGTCTCCTGTCTTGCCATCTCAATACACAGGCAGTGTGAGATTGCATCGGCCTGAATATGTCCTCATGGACATATCCCATGCAAAGACAGAGGCATATGTGCTAAAATCCTGATTACTTCTCTCCTTCCTTCAGTCAACTGTGCAATACCATGCTACTAGTACTTGCTCATTGGAACATGCCCGGCTACGCAGAATGAGCACAGAACCATTGGGCTACAGTGTCACAGTCAGTGTCCTAAAGTGCAATGGGCAATATAGTCCTTCCTATCAAGTCACTAGGCATTTGTGGACTTCTTACACACACATACACACACAGACCCACCCAGAGACATTATCATCACTCAGACAAAGCATCTCCCACCATCCTCCCATTTTCCTAAAGCTTTTCATTATCTTCAATATTTTATATGCTAACAAGAGACCAACTTTCTCCTTTACCAAGTGTGAGACCTTAATAATAGGAAAAAGAAATAAAGAAAGATCTCTGTTGGTACAAGAAAACTCTTCCAATGCACAAATAACTCAAGGCTTCACAATAGGATACTGTAGATACAGGTTCCTACTATCAAAGGTATCTTGCACCCAATAATTCCTGCATGGACTGGGCTTGCCCTGTGCTCACCAGGTTTACAAAGCTGACCTGCTTTTATTAGAGAAGTAAATGTGGATATAGGACCTTAATTTTTACCTATTTTTTTCCTAATTTTAGTTCTGACACTTAAGCTCTGTAACAATATTGCATCACTCAGCTGTTTCATTCAGCTAGCAAAGTATCCAGCTGTATATTCATCAGGACAGCTTACACAAACATGACATCTACATGACACAGAAAGCACCTTGCGTTGACTCCCTATTGACAACACACAGCCTGTTTATACAGCTGGTGGTGGGCAGGTAGCCTCTACATAGAGATATGATGCCTGGGACAGGAAGGGACGAGGTTTGGCTGTGATGCCCAACTCATTGCTTAATTCCCTGTTAGTAGGAGGTATTTTTTTCTGGACCACATAATAGAACTGCATCTTAAATAAGCATGTAGTAAGGCTTTCACGTATTTGTAGAAAGTAGTTTATGAGGTATGTACTCATGAGATATGCTGTAGACTTAGTCAATGGAGTGGTTTTCAACATATGATCTCTAGGTATACAGGAAGTACAGCTAAGGAGATGGCAAAAGGAAAGCTAACCATGTAAACAAATCCTGTAGTCAGCATCTTAACTTTGCAAGATAGCAATCCACATCTTCATTTTAAAAAAAAAAGTTAGAAGTTGAACATCACTGGCAAATTCAGCAAAACTGACTCAAGAATGACCCTCTGCTTTCATTAAGTATAACGAGCTACTCTTCAAGAAGCCATGGGAGATGCCATGTCCTTTACAAACTGCAGATATGACTCCTGTTCATGCTTACAGGCATACACGTGTGTACAGCAATGCTGCAACAGTGAATCAGAACCACTGTAGCTTGGTGGACGTGCAAGGAAGCACACTCATTGTTCCAGGCTGATGCTGCACCAGCGTGTGTGCACTTCAGAAGACATTTCATTCAAGTCTACCAGGTTTCCCAGAAAGGGCCCCAAAAGGTCAGCTGAGTAAACCTCTTTTCAGCATAGAAAGTAAAATCCATATATTTTTCTTTTCTTTTTTTTTTTCTTTTTTTTTTATTATGGACACACCTGACCAGCATTTTCAGGCTGGGGCTCTTCTGCTCTCAGACCTGGATGTGTTCTGGTTTTCCACACTTTATGTTGCAAATTTCTGAATTCAGCTGCAAAAAGGAAAGCCCAGCTTTGGGGCACAACACTGAGGTGGTAAGCATGGTTGGAAGTGTGACTCTGTATTTTTAAACTCCAGGAATATGGGCCATGGTCAAGCTTTGCAACAGAGTGCAGAGTAGTGCATACAGAGAGCTGGTATGGGTAGTTTACTGGGTCCACACACTTGTGAGTAATGGAACAAGGTGTTACACTGTGGATTTTTAAATTCTGTTCTGCTGATGTGAAACAAAAAAAACCCCTTGTTTTTGAAGACTGCTAAAGCAATCGCCTTGCTGGTTAGGATGTTTTATTATTCACTCTGAGGCTGTAAGTGATGTCTTCTGCTGGTCTTCTTGCATAAAACGGTATCTCAGCCAAGAATCATAAGGATGTATAAGTAAAAAGGGAGAAAACTACACTGGAACTATATAAACACCTATTTAAAAATTGCATTGTTAAAATAACAAAAATACAGGACCAAATTCAGTTCTAGCAGTGTGTACATATCTCTACTGATATTAATCAAACTGAAACCGTTAACACCAGCAGAACATTTGATCCATAACTATAAGATCTGGTCACACCAGAAGAGTTCCAGAAGGCAAATGTTTTACTTGGTAAAAGAATATCTGGTGTCTGATTACACATCCAAATTCAAAACATGAGATTGCCATGTCCATGATATGCAAGTTCACAAGATATTCGAAGAATATTCAAATGTATTTATTCAAAAATTAATATTATCCAGCAAACAAGTACTCAATACAACTAAAAAAAAACCCAACAGAATAATTTACAAAGATTGCATTTCTTTGTCACTTTCTTGACCTTTAAAGTAAAGCCTAATTCCAATTAGTTCAGTTATAAAGTCCATAACTCTTGTAGGTACTGCAGTGTGCAACACATTATCATTTTACAATGTTCTCCCTGATTTGCAGCACAAAACATGCACTCCTTGTGGGAATTTGTTGGCAGGCATTTAGGGCAGCTGGAAGTGATCATGAAGTGCAATTACTGTCTGTGCATATCCACATCTGGAAAACAGTTCTTTGCAGATTTTAAAATAGCCCTAATGAAGAATGGAACCTTGTACTTGAATAGATGGAAAGGGTGAAAGGGTCTCAACGCCAAATTTGTTAGAGAGCTAGAATGAAAAGAACACACTGTACAGAAATAGAAAATAATTAACGGAAAATTAATTATTGTCAGAAATGTTTGCAATCATTCTTCATAGAGGGAGAAATATCATTCTTGAGCAGGGGTGAAGGGAAGTTCTCCATTAAATAAAATATTTAATATTTGCCATTAAAGATTTAACAGTGATGATATTGGCTGAGTGAAGGATGTTAGGCAATATTATCTGTAACACATAATCTCACGAAGCCTCGTGGCCAGGGTGACACTGGTTGGTGTCAGACATGCTAAGATGTTTACTGAAAAAGGTCTAGGTGCAAAATGGAGGCAACCTAAGATATACCAGCATTATCGCTAAGACATTTCAACAATGGGTTCCTTGTGAAGGCAGCTGCTACACAATGTGCTGGGTCCAGCCCTTTCATTGCCTCAGAAGATCTCCTGTGTGTACACTCAGATAAACATCACAGTATTTATTGCTATCTCTCTGTCATCTTGGCCAGTGTGGCCACATTTCTAGTTGATTTAAGATGATGGAGAGCTGAGGATGGTAGTTTTGTAACATACTGCAGGTATGAAAATTAACATGCACAAGCACCCTGATCTGGAAATCTCACAGTTCAGCCACACTGGGATGTCATTCTCGCTGTATTGGTGTCCCTCAAGATGAGCTCAAAGCAGTGGATGATGCTGCTCCTCAGTACCTCTAAAAATGGAGAAATTAAATGGAAGGTACCCAAAAGCAGAACACACTGTAATTAAGACAGGTTTCCCACATTCAAATGTATTCAAAAAATCTCTTTTAAGACTCATTTAATTTTTAATTTGAGTTTATGAAACTATCACCTAAAGCTTTCTCTTTCACTCCTCCCTGCTCTCTTCCCACAGTCTCACATGTGGGACACCATTCTGCAGCTGAAATCTGCCATAAAGTCCCTCCACATTCCTCCCTCCCTGTGCTTAGCCACTGAAGTTGCTAAATGGGTTTTACTTTCTGCCCTGCAGGTAGGCATGCTGTGTTGTCCGAGAGTAATAAACTGGATATGCAATTTGCAGAATTTACTTTGACTCCTTCCAGTTGAAGCTATTTTTAACAAATGCACTTGGGTACTTTTAAGTTCCCCCTCCCCTCCCCGTTTTTTTTCTCAGAAGACCTGTCTGAATCACTGAGCTTCACTCTCTTCAACAGAAGCTGGATCATGTCCTGTGCGAGCATTTCTATACTTAGAATATTAGTTACTTTCCACCGACCTAAGCTAAACTAGACAAGTACTTAACATAAATATAAACAGGCCTCTACCAATACAAAAGATTGTAATGACAGAGATTTTGCAGCCATCCTAAGAGGTTTCTTTTTCTTTTAAACCCGAGGGAGAAAAACTAAAGCAACAAAAGCGTTGGGAGGGGTAGCAAGAAAGCGAAGGCTGGGGAAGTCAGAACAGGTCAGGCAGGAATAATGCACTGTTCCTGCTACCCACACTGGAGCAGACCAGGCAGGTTGCCATGCAGAATGCTATGTTAGCTACATTACAAGCGTACACTGCATCCAACACACTGCCCAGATCAGGGATTTCCCCAAAATTTCCTCACTGTCTGCAACCTCCAGATGGATTTTCTGCATGGTGAGACAAAAAGGAAAAGTGTAAACTGTTTCTCCAGCAGCTTGTGATTTTGTTCATCACCCGGAGTGTGCAGATCAGCTCACCTTGGTGCTCTGGAGGCACGGCTAGCATGAGGTTTCACCCAGTCATTCTTATAGCAAGCCAATAATTACTAGAAGAACCATAGAATCACCTAGGTTGGAAGAAACCCTTTAGATCATTGAGTTCAACCATAAGCTAACCCTGCCTAGTCCATCTCTAGATCAGGTCCTTAAGGACTTCATCTGTATACTTTTTAAATACCTCCAGGGATGGTGACTCCACCTCCCTGTGCATTCTGTTCTAATGCTTGACAACCCTTTCAGTAAAGAAATTATTCCTGATATCTGACCTAAATCTCCCATGGTGCAATTTCAAGCCATTCCCTCTCATCCTGTCGCTTGTCACCCAAGAGAAGAGACCAACCCGAACATCTCTGCAACCACTTTGCAGGTAGCTGGAAGGAGCAATGAGGTCTCCCCTCAATCTCCCTCACGGGACTTGTGCTCCAGACCCTTCACCAGCTTCATCATCCTGCTCTGGATGCACTCCAATATCTCAACATCCTTCCTGTAGTGAGGGGCCCAAAACTGAACACAGTACTGAAGGTGCTGCCTCACCAGAGCCAAGTACAACAGAACTATCCCTCCCCTGCTCCTGCTGGTCACACATTCCTGACACAGGCCAGGGTGCAGTTGGCCTTCTTGTCCACCTGGGCACACTGCTGACTCATGTCCAGCCAGCTGTCCACTGACACCCCCAGGTCCTTCTCCTCCAGGCAGCTCTCCAGCCACTCTGCCTCAGGCCTGTAGCGCTGCACGGTGTTATTGTGACCAAAGTGCAGGCCCCGGCACTCGGCCCTGTTGAACACCATAAAGTTGGCCTCTGCCCATCAATCCAGCCTGTTCAGATCCCTCTGCAGAGCCATCCTACCTTCCAGCAGATTGACACTCCCGCACAATTTGGTGTCACCTGCAAACTTACTGAGCGTGTACTGCATGCCCTTGTCCAGATCATTAATGAAGATGTTAAACAGGACCAGCCCCAGCACCGAGCCCCAGGGAAACCCACTTGTGACCTGTCACCAGGTCACAAGCTAGAAGGTCTCAGGGAACAGTTTGAGGGCCTTGCCTGCAATGTTCCTGAAGTCACCTATTGTCCCAGGAATCCCCACCATGAAATGACCCATCTGGCTCCCCTGGGCATTGCACACACAGGGCACCCTCACCCTCTCCACTACACACAGGAGGGAGAAAACTGAAATCCTCATTCATGGTCTGCTTGCTGTGGGTAGTCTGCTCTCAGGTACATCTCAGGCAAAGGAGCATTAATCTCATTCTTTTTATTATTATCATTAAAATTATTAATAATAATTTTTTTTCTTCACTGAAGGACTTAATCAGCTGACAGATGAAAGAAAAAAAGGAAATAATCTCTCTTGTAGCATTATCAATATACAAACATAGAAATAAGCAAAGTATTACTGTGAATAGTTCCATGCTTGCACTTTCTCTGGAAGTAGCTTTACAGTAGAAAACTGGTGGTTTAGTGCAGTCTAATTTGTAATTAACATAAGCTTCTTTTCCACAGAGTTTCTTTTATTATTTTTCTATTTCTTTTTCTATTAGTAGAAAGACTACCTTCACAAAAAGGCAAATGTTTTTGGCTAAAGGAGAAGTGTTGTTAAGTAAAGCTTTGGGGGTGAATTTTGCTGCCCACGGTCCCATTCTCACCTGGAAGCTGGACTCACCAGCAAAACTACATCTCCCTTAACACTTCACTGCCTCAGATTTCTCAAACGTTCGGCTTTCCTTCAACAAAAAATGAAACCGAGATGTATTATGGAAGGTTTAGCAGCAAACTCCAATTTCCCTGTGGCATGATGTTCAAAATATTTTGGGGACTGTTTTAATTTAAAATGAGATGTTAGATGGAAAAATCACAATAAAACTAAAATCCCGCCTCTGCACCCCCACCCTGGAAAATTATGCAGAAAGAAAATTCTGTCCAGAGTTAGTTTTCCCACTTCTCAAATGGAAAGAAAAGCATAGGGAAAGTAGATGCATTTTCCAATAAATACATACTGAGCCTGTGACAAGGTATAAACTCAACATCAACACATCATTCCTCGCACTACACAGATTTCTCTCTGCTGGAAGCAGGAGTACAATTACACGTAGGCCTCCAGACAGCTGGCCTGCAGTAGGAATTTTTCAACACTTTGAATGTGAGATAGATGAGAAAAAGAAAAAACATCTATGCCACAAACCTGGTGGGAGAAGTTTTGCCTGCAGGAGATGATGAATATTCAAATCACAGCTTCCATGAAATATCATAGCACCTTAGTCAAACAGAGTTTGAAACAAAATCATTCCTCGACCATTTTAGGTCTGGGCTACAAATCAAAGTGTTTCAATTCAGAATTACAAAAAATTAAAAGTGCAATTTAATTTTCCCTAATTATAATAAAATACTTGAGGAAATAATTTACTTTTTTTCTCAAATACCTCTCTTTTCCAAAGCCAATGTTTAGTGGAATTTGCATTCTCTGTCTTCAACTTGCAAACAAGGTTCTTTAGCCATATGTAGGTTAAAATATTTGCCTAAGGGCATCCCTCATGCCATTAGTCCTAATTAAGTAACTCACACATGCTCACTGTCTCCCCTCTCCTGTCCTGTGGCAGGGAGTCCCATAGTTTATCTTTGCACTGATGGAGAAACACTTGCAGTACCAAATGCAGTCTGACAAATGCTTGAGGATAAATTTATTTATTGTATCAGATGATTTGCTTTCCTGTACAGAAGGTGTAAACACTAATAAATTGGCAGTCATGAAATTAATGATGACTGTAAATTACTGAGGTACTTAAATCCTTTCTATGAAATGTATCCTGAACAATAAATAACAAGAAAATTTATCTGGAGATAAGGAAGACCCATAAAAATAATACATGGAATTTGGGAGCTCAGGTGAGTCTGGAACAAATATGTCAGTACGTCTATGTGATAAGATGTAGTTGGTAAGAGAAGTACTCCCAGTATTTTAAGGTGAACCCCAGTGCACGATGACCAGAATTTCTTATGTGTCACAGGATCAGAACTTGGCTGCAAAGACAGTTCAAGAGTTCAAGCACGTAAAGAAAAGCAGCATTGCATATTATCCCCATTTGGATCCAGGGTCATCTGTGAACAGTTTCAGGGATAGAAATCAAAAGCCACGAGCATAACAGATAAAGGCTGTCACGTAGAGTATAAGCCTCTCCTAATAATAAGAGTAATGCTGAGCATTTTGCATGTTCAAAGGCACCTTCAGAAGTGGGAGGACGGTCTGTGTTTGTACCCACATTTTGCAAAAGAAGGAAATAAGACCCTGAGGCCCATTTTCATTTCAACATAATTCCAGTTGCTCAGACTCTTGAGCAGGACCTGGGTTCTTCCAAGCACCTGAAAAACCCTCTCAATTGTAATTGACATCATATGCCACCCAATTTCCCCTCCCAGCAGTAACTCAGTGTCGAAGTGTGGATCCCACACATGACTACTGCTGTCTTGAAGGTCTTTCACCTTTGTCCCTGCAACTGTCCTTCTTGAGGACCTAATCCTGCTCTGGCTTATTCGGGAAGGTGACCTGGACACAGGCAGCTCTGACAGCCCAAGGAAAGCAGACCCTTGGGGAAGGAAACTCATTTTCCTGGAGCTGTGGGTCTATTTTTTTTCTCTCCATGAAGGGATAGGGAGATTGATGTCAAGGGACTTCAAATCCAGCCCCTCAAACACTAGGAAACAGCCAAGGAGTCCAGCCAAAGCTACACAACTTTCCCCAAATGCTGCCCCTGCCTAATTATACTTTCGAAGTGATTTGCTTACAGTATCTCTGGCTTCCTTCTCCCCACCTGCCACTCAATCAGAGCTAAATGTCAAATGTCTTTGCCATCAGCCATGCCAGGCATGCTATAAAAAGCAGCTGTCTTCCTGACAAACTGTGCTCTCTGAAAGTCCTGTCTTCAACTTTACTGTAATTTGCAGTCTTCCTTTAATTTTATTTTTAACATTCTCCCCAGCAGTCTGTTCTTCTCCCTGGGATCACTCTCTGGCAGGGCCATCCCAAAGGAGCATGCTCCCCTCCACAACACCCTGAAGGAGCAAAACCAGGTAGGAATATCTGAATCCCTGCAGACCCAGGGATAAACCAAGAAGTGCAATCACCTCATGGTCTGCTTAAATCTCCCTGGGAGGTATATGCTCACAGGGGAACTCCTCAGTGACAGGTCCCATCACCACCATGCTCCATACACTTGAGGCATGGCCTAAGGCACCCACACACCCAGCCTTTCCCCATAGGCACCATGAGCAGGCAGCACAAGTCAGAGCAGGTTTGTAGTTCCCCACGATGACTTTGGAGACCAGGTCTGTAGACCTGAACAGGGTTAACCTGAGCATGGTTATCGAACTTGCTACCTGCAATGCAGCCCTCTCCCAAACAAGGATGTGTTTCCCGTTTGATGCTGAAGCTTGTGAGCAGACAGATGCTGGGGTTGAAAAGCCGTGAGAAACAAAAAGCTGTTGACTCTCTAATAGGAAATTGCATATGCTCTACTACCAGAGAAGTAGCTTTGTGGGGATTTGCCTATTTCCAAAATTATTTGCTTGATAAAGCTTTTTTTTAAGAGCAGAAAAGTAACTTTTCTCCTTATTTTCCCACTCGAAAATGTCCAGCTGGTCATGCACTTCATCTCTCCCTAGCACAGCCAGATCCCACCGTGCACAACACCCGGAGCGCAGCCCTGGCACTGCCAGTGCACATGCTCCACAGGTTGGTGCTGTTTCTGGATTTATCACCCATCAACCTGCTTCTTGCTGAACCATCAGGTGCTCGGGTAGAAAAAGAAAAGCACTTTCTTTTCATGTGGAGTTGGTTCAGGATGCCACCACTGTCCCACCCTTCTCCTCCTGTATTCACCCGGTCCCACTGTCATCCCCACACAGTCTACACCAGTGAGTCCACCTGTGCTGTCAGCACCAGTGATTTTGCAGAGAATGTGGCATTTTACCCTCCCCTGTGAATACAGCCCATCCTGCTCACTTTGAACTTATGATTTGATTTGGAGAAGGGATTTTTTTAGAGAAAATAGCTAGGTTGACTACCATGTTTACCTCCCCCCTGTGACATATATTCTTCTGTGTGTGTCTAGGCAAGAAGATATTTTTAGTCTCACTGCCAATCCTACAAATAGTCCAGAATTCAAACTTCATTCCTCTTGCCTCGCTTGTTGCCGCCAGTAAAAATACTGCAACCAGAGGCATGCTCACAGTGGGAAGTGTTAGCCACAAGAGACCCCAGCCCTTACTCCCAGGAACATGTCATCTCTGCAGTGATACAAAGCAAAAGACAGCACACCAGAAGGTAGGACTGAACCCCAAAGCCAGGTATACAACACACGAAAAAATGGGGCTAGCAGTTAAAAGAGTTGCTTTTTATTCTTTACGTGATCATAGAAAAGTTTGGTTTAGAAGGGACCTTTAAAGGTGATCCAGTCTAACCCCCTGCCATGGGCAGGGACATCCTCAACCGGAGAACGTTGCTCAGAGCCCCATCCAACATGATCTGGAATGTTTCCAGTGATAAGGCACCTACAACCTCTCTGGGCACCCTGTGCTGGTGCTTCACCTCCCTCAGGATAAAACATTCCTTCCTTGTACCTAGTCTGATACAGTATTAGCTCTGCCAGGTTTCTCAGTGTTTGTACACACAGAAGTTGGTGGATCCAACTTAAAGATATTTGACAATGGATTTTATTTTAAGCACTACTAAGGCAAGTTCATACATGGGTGACATGATCTCAAAAGATTTCTTTCTGGTATGGGATGTTAAAAGTACACATGGAGTCAAGAAAATTTACTGTATGATCAGGGATTGTTATGCCAGTCAGGCTATACTAGGTGATGTCAGCTGTGACTCTGCCATGTGGCCTTCACCTTTTCTTTCTCCCTGCCAGTTAATTCCTAGAGTCATTTGCAGAGACTTCATTGGGAAACTAAATTGATTCAGATAATAATAGTGTCCTGATGTGGATGCAGAAATCAATCTCATTTAAAACCAAGACCGTGCCCAAAACCTTGAGGAAGCCTAGCTCATTAAAGTGTAAATGGATGCTTAAATTCATCCCAATTAAGCACAACACATTAGGGTTTTTCTAAAGATTTTGCAGATTTGGGGCTCTTGCCTGGTTTGTAAATGGTGAGTGGCTTTGATTTTAGTGTGCCAAAAGAGTTCGAAAGCAATTTAATTTTCATAATGAAAATCTTTCCACCAACAAAAGACAAGTGGTTCTAAGTAGGTCTTTTTGCTGTCTATTTAAATTAGATTAAATAAGATTATTGTATTATTAGCATTATTAGGGTTATTATTAGGAAATTACTATTCACAGCACTTTTATTGTCATATTCTACAATAAAGAAAGCAAAGCTTTTAAAATGGTTGAACATCAGTACCTAAGCTCTTAATAATCCAATGGTATCAATGAGTTCATCTTTTAGATTCAGTTGCAAAAGTCATCGTTTGCTGGTTAATATCCAATTGTTCATTAGGAGAGATTCTCTGAGACTCAGCAGCTCTCTTATGATGAAACATAATCATTAAATTTCAGTCAACCTATTCTTAGTACAGCCATTGAATGGCATTGAGTTGTTGCTATTTTATTATTATAATTGGCACGTAACAAAGAATCATGACCCAGGCCGTCACATCAGAATTTTATCTTGTCACGTATTTTAAAGGATGCCAGAGAGATGGGGCTAGGATTCAAGCTGTGATTTTAAAGGCAGACACACACGCTGCGTAAAGTAGAGCTGATCTGTACATTGCAGTGTTTATTCCTCCAACTCAAGTCCAGTAGGTCCCAGACAGCATAGTATATATGACAATATAATAATATAGTGTATATATACATGCAGTATCTCTCTCTACAACCACCTGAAAGGAGGCTGCAGTAAGTTCAGGGTCAGTCTCTCCTCAAGTAACAAGCAATAGGAAGAGAAGAAATGGTCTCAAGCTGTGCCAAGGGAGTTTTAGATTAGATAAAATTGGAAAAATACTGAAAGAGTTGTCAGTCACTGGAACAAGCTGCCCAGGGAAGTGGTGGAGTCACCATCTCTAGAGGTGTTCAAAAAACCTGTAGATGTGGCACTTCAAGACATTGTTTAGTAGATATGGTAGTGTTGGGTTGATGGTTGGACTCAATGTCTTAGAGGGCTTTTCCAACCTTAAAGATTCCATGATTCCTCAATTCTACGATGTAGTATACAGTATATATAGTATGTAATACATAGAATATAGTAATATTGTAGCCTATATATGCAGTATATAGAATATAGAATCACAGAATCTTATGGGTTGGAAGGGATCTCAAAAGATCATCTAGTCCACCCCTGCCAGAGCAGGATCACCTAGATTAGGTCACACAAGAACATCTTCAGGCAGGTTTTGAATGTCTCCAGAGAAGGAGACTCCACAGCCTCTCTGGGCAGCCTGTCCCAGTGCTCTGACACCTTCACAGTGAAAAGGTTTTTTCTTTTGTTCACATGGAACCTCCTGTGCTCCAGCTTGCACCCATTGCCCCTTGTTTAATCATTGGACATCACTGAGAAGAGCCTGCCTCCATCCTCCTGACACTCTCCCCTTACATATTTAAAGACATTAATGAGGTCACACCTCAGTCTCCTCCAGGCTAAAGAGGCCCAGCTCTCTCACCATTTCTTTATAAGGAAGATGTTTCACTCCCTTAAGCATCTTGGTGGTCCTGCACGGGACTCTTTCAAGTAGTTTCTTGTCCTTCCTGAACTGAAGGCCACAGAACTGGACACAATATTCTAGGTGCGGTCTCACCAGAGCAGAGCAGAGCAGAGAGGGAGAAGGACCCCTCTTGACCTACTAACTACACACATTCTAATACACTCCAGGATGCCATTGGCCTTCTTAGTCACGAGGGCACATTGCTGGCTCATGGTCATCCTGCTGTCTACTGGGACATGATGATATATTGAATAGTACAGGTCCCAGTACCGACCCCTGAGGGACTCCACTAGATATAGTCCTGCAGTTAGACTGTGTCCCACTGACCACAACTCTATGACTTCTTTCCCTCAACCAGTTCACAATCCACCTCACTACCCGATCCTCCAGACCACACTTCCTCAGTTTAGCCACAAGGATGCGGTAGGAGATGGAGTCAAATGCTTTACTGATCAAGGTAGATCGCGTCCACTGCCCTACCATCATCTATCCACCTGGTTATGTCTTTGTAGGAAGCTATCAGGTTGGTAAAACATGACTTCCCCTTGGTGAAATCATGCTGACTGCTCCTTAGACCCCTCTTATCCTTGACGTGCCTAGACAGCATCAAGAATAAGTCATTCCATTACCTTTCCAGTGATGGAAGTGAGGCTGACTGGTCTGCAATTATCTGAGTCTTCCTTCTTGTCCTTTTGAAAACTGGAGTGACACTTGCTTTCCTCCAGTCCTTTGGCACCTCTCCCATTTCCCAGAATCCATTAGCAAAGATGATGGAGAGTAGCCTAGCAATGACTTCTACCACCTCCATCAGCCTGTGGGTGCACCCCATCAGGACCCATGGATTTATGGATGTCCAGATGGCTTAACTGATCCCTCACTCAGTCCTCATCAACAAAGGCAAACTCCTCATTTGTCCTGAATTCCTCTGGGGCTTAAGGGTCTGGGGCTCCTGAGAACAGTCACCAGCAGTATAGACAGAGACAAAGAAGGCATTCAGTAATGCTGCCTTCTTAGTATCCTCAGTCACCAGGGCACCCACCTCATTCAGCAAAGGGCCTACATGGCCTCTAATGTTAGTTTTGTTTGCAGTGTATTTGAAGCAGCCCTTTCTGCAGTCCTTGACCTCCTTTGCAAGGTTTAACTCCAAGGAAGCCTTAGCTTTCCTAGTTGCCTCCCTACATGCTCTGACAACAGTCATATATTCCTCCCAAGTGGCCACCCCTTCTTTCCCTGACCTTTAGGCTCTTTTCTTCCACTTGAGTTTGCCCAACAGTCCCCTGTTTAACCATGCAGGTCTTCTGGATCCCTTTCTGGATTTCCTACCCATTTGGATGCTCTGATCTTGAGCTTGGAAGAAGTGGTCCTGGCATATAAACCACCTATCTTGGTCTGATTTTCCTTCCAGTACCCTGTCCCATGGGATTTCCCCAAGCAATTGCCTGAAAAAGCCAAATTGGCCCTGCTGAAGTGCCAGGGTCATGTTCCTGCATAGTATTCTGTTTCTGCCATATAAGATCCTGAACTCCACCATCTCATGTTCACTGCAGCCAAGGCTGCCCTCAACCTTCATCTCTTCAACCAGACCTTCCCTGTTAGTGAGTATAAGATCCAGCAGCACTCCTCTCCTAGTTGGCTTATCCACCATTTTCATCAAGAAGTTACCATCAAGAAGCACTGGAAGAACCCCCTGGACTGTAAATGGTTGGCTGTGTTGGCCTTCCAGCAAATATTTGGGTAGTTAAATTCCCCCATGAGAACCAGGGCCTGTGACTGCGAGGCTGCTACCAGCTGCCTGTAGAAGGCCTCATCAGCTTCCTCATCCTTATCAGGTAGCCTGTAACAGACACCCACAACAGTAGCAACCATGCTAGCCTGTCACATAATTCTCACCCACAAACTCTCAACCTGTTCCTTGTCTGCCCCTGGACAGAACTCAATACATTCTAGCTGCTGTCCCACACAAAGGGCAACTCCACCACCTTGCCTTGTAATGTAGTAATAGTATATATCAGAAAAGGAGTAATAGCTCTGTGTGTGGTTACTGTCTATGAAACACTTGGAAATCTTAACTCTGCAGTTCTCACGCAATAGGTGTGGTCTGATGATGATGGTAGCCATCATAGAAAGAGTCTGTGTAAATGCTGAGCTAGCACTTAATCTTTGATAGGCTGAAGTCTGAAAATAGCATTTGACCTTCTTCTTGCCCCTTGAATCATTCTGTTCTCATGCAGCACGCCACAGGGGGTCATTTCTTTTGGGACAGGGATTGTCAGGGAGAGGAAAGACCATGACTAAGATGACTTCATTCAGACAATTTGAATTTGGGGGGTGGTCTTTCACAATTACTCAGACTTTTTGGCCCACGATGTAATCAGTGGCAGGACTTCCTTGTACTTCAATGCTCATGGAGCAATTGCAAGTCTTCCAGGATATTTCCAGAAATAGTGGAAACCCATTTTCAGTTATTTTAGACTTAATAATCTCAAAGAATTCTCCACTGAATAAACTTATGTACCTTTTTCATCTCTGAAATCTACCTGCATTTCATCTACTTATGTTGTCCCTTGCTACCTAGAGTGACCTGTAGACAAGCTGCAATGGTAGTCTGGTTCCACACATATGGAAAACATGTATCTGATACTGCTTCCAGAACCAGCTCTGAGGTATCTCTTTTTCAATTTCTCAACCCACATTATGTTGTATCAATGTGGATGCCATAGAGATCCTTAGAAATCACTGTGTTTATTCCTGTATAAAACCAGTAGGGAATCCTAATAAAGCTCCAGCAAATATGGTTTCCAAAGTTCAAGGAGAATGGTGATTTTGCATCTGCCTCCAAGTTTCAACTGTTTAGATCCTATGGTTAAATTGCAGCTGCTGTTGTACACGTTTAAACTGTGATATCACTTTGAGCAACATCCATGGGCCAAAACCCCTTGTCATCAGTTCAATTTTGGCTGGAATTTAGATGCAGAGCTTCAGGTTGGCAAAGAGGCTCCTGGAAGAAGCAATTCAGTATATATATATTTAATATGGAGCACATGCTTCTATGCTTTGCTGAACAGGAGTGGATTTAAACACAGTTAAATTCTTTGCTGAATGAGTCTTAGCTAACTGAGAATGACTGCAGCTAGATAGGGCTAGTTGTGGACCTAAGGGAGAAAGAAGCGCACAACTTTGTTTCTTAAATCCTCTGAACAGCTTCAGAACCATTTCTAGAGATTACTTTTCTCCCATTTATCCTGCAGAAGTGCTTATAGCAAGATGACTTAAACCATGAAGTACTCCCTGCTTATACTTTCCAGTCATAAACTGGTAGTTTCTACCCTGTCTTTGCAATCCTTTTATTGCCTATTCTGTCTTTGCAAAGAAACAAACAATCCACTTTTTTTTAGAGAAGAAATATTGGTAGATGGGGAATGTCTGCTCTTCACCAGAGAGATCATCGTGTGTGTGTGTGTGTGTGTGTGTGTGTGAGTGCACACGCATTGCTGTTTGCAAGTGGTCCCATTGGATTATGCTGTCTGGTGCTGGCTGGAGCACCTTTGGGACCAGCTGTAGGGAAACGCCATTACTGAGGTATTTCCAAGGAAATACTGGCAGCATTTGCAATTCAGAACCAAAGGGGTTAGCAGTCTCCTCAGCTGTGACTGGATATTGCATGCCTGCCCACATCCTTTTCGTCTACCCCATCTTCTTCTTCAGTTTGGCCACTGGTCTGATTCAGACAGATTAGATGGTCTGGGGTTCTACTTAGGACCTTCTGCCTCCCAGAAATTGTAGAGAGAAGGAGCACTGTGGTTCCAGTCCCAATGCAGTCCTCATGTATTTGTCACTTCTCCAGCCAGCTGCATGAAGAAACAATGTGTGATATTATGGTTTGTGTATGAAAGACTGCTATGTGTCAGAAAGTCTCAACCCTGATTTGACACATGAGAAAGCAATTAGGGAGACAAGAGAAGCCAAATGTCTCAAGAATAAAAATGAAAAACCGTGGGATCTGGCTAATTCCAGAGGCAACACCACTTATGTTATTACTTGATGCCAATACTTACAAAAATAGCAACTATTCTCCTTAGGCCACAGTGATTCTCTCAAATTGGCTGAGAACAGCCACATCACAAGCAGCAAAATTGTTGCATGTGTCTGGAAATAAAAAACCCTACAGGAAATGCAAGAGATATCATAAGTAGGTTGCTACTCACCCTTGTGCATGTCCCGTGGGACAGAGGCATGCTGGTTGTGTCAATCAGGGTGAGATTGCCTTGCTGGGAGAATGTTCTGGCAAAGAGAAAAAGATCCAAGCCATTGACTGCCCAGGACTGCAGTTGGCTTCAGGATTGATGTGGAAGTGATAAAGGTCTGCCATGACTCATCTACTCCCCACTGGGATGAAACAGTTGTCAGTGAGAAAGAACCAAGGAAAATGTTTGAATGCTGAGCACACAACTGCAGAACAAGGTGACACCTATGTAGGAAAAGATTTATATAGTCAAAGATCCTGGATTCCCATCGCTGAGCTGTCAGGCAAGCAAAGACCAATGCCAAGAATAGAGGATAACTGAGATCCGTGTCCAAGTTGTGAAGTTGAACCCGATCCAAGATGCCCTACGGCTGTTTGACCAACTAGGAAAACTTAAGCAATCCCCCCGCCGTCAGTCTCAATCTTCTGCACTCATAATACCTCAACAGTTCCTCTTGCCATGATAAAGGCTGTCAAGAAACAAATTCACAATATCTGCAAGGAAGTTTTTGAGCCAGTCAGTAATCATTTTTATCCATGTCTTCGAAATCAGCAAGAATGTGGGGTGGGAATAGGCCATTATATGCACATTCCAGCTGCAAAATATTAAAACTTTCTACAAACATCATGACCTAACTCATGATTGTGGCAACTACCACTCTCTCAGGGATCATCTACTTATGTCAGATTCCTTACTTCATTTAAGAGACATGCTTTCAAACAACTGTCATGTGCAATTTCCTCTGCATCCTTCCAAGGATGAGCCAAGTGCAGTAGCCTGGTAGAGTTGGACAACGACCCCATGTGTACATCTATTGGAGTTGTTTGCAAGGGCAGGACACATTCTGGAGCAGAAATGGTTCCTATACCAGCAGCTGTGAGGAGAGCAGGACTGAGGTTATTTATAGAACTGGATATTGCCTGAAATCTAAGCATGTTTAGGGGCACTTTCATACAGTGCTGTCTGGTTCCTGATAATGCCCAAGCTAGTTAGTGCACATCACCTCTAATAAAAAGAATGGCAGTGTGAAGAGCAAAACCAGGGGCAGACTTGGTAGACTATGATCAAGTGAAGTGAACATGTGATTTACAGCCTTATTTTTATCCACCTCAATATCAAAGGATGCCAGTTTAAAATGGGCCACTTGGTAATTCATCATAAATCACCACGTCTTGGAGGTGTCTAGCTGCTTCCTGGGTGTTATTAGATTTAGCTGCTTCCTGGGTGTGATAAGATTTCTATCAAAATACCCACGGGTGGGCAAAACCATTTTCCTGAGTATATTGAGAACATTTTTTTTCCTAAACAAACAAACCCAAAACCAAACAAAATCAAAACCAAAACAAACAAAAAAAACCCCAAAACAAAACAACAAAAAAAGCCCACACCGAAAGCCTTCTTACATATGCACAAACAGCCTTGTTTGTGCTAACAAGTCCTGTTTAATGCATTTCCCAGTCAAAAGTGATGTATATATTAGTGCTATAGCATGTAGCAATTAGAAACCCCTTGACACCCTGTTCTTTCTGCTCCTTCCCCCTCTCCAGTATTCAAAAGACTTTGGCTCCTAAAAACACTCACCCTCATATCCCATTCCCCTTCATGTCAGCATCAGCCAAGTTGCCCTCTTCCTTACCTTCTTTAGGTGTTCAAAGGTAATTTTAAAGAACACCTCATTTAGCTTTCATTTTACTGAGATTCAGCCTGCCCATAAATCAGAGCTGAAGGGGAATTGGAGAGGGTCTCAGCTAATCAAAGCTCCAATCTCTAAAATGTTTAAATATAAATCAAAATAGTTGAAGGCTCTCCAAAGCTTCAATTTTCTTTGAAAGCCTTAGTTCTTATTTTTTCTGTGCTTAGCTCTCAATTTCATCCTCATCCCTTGAAGGTATTTTTCTAAGTATTTTTTAGTCATTTTCTCCAAGACATTGAGCTGCCTAGTTCAAGAATTATATTAAATTTTGACCTGTGAGTGAGTTACTGTTGCTCCCAAGTAGGAGCGCTTTGTCCAAATTAAGGTTTTAGGGTTCAGCTCCTAAATTGAAGTTTACTAATGACTTTAAGGCTAAAAATGTTCCTAGAATCTATTGAAAACATGACTTTGATCATCCATTCCATATTGCAGTCAGTACTACATGCTCCATATGTCAGAAATGATAAAATGTTCTTGCCTCCCTCTTTTGCTTCAGAAGTCTGGAAGTCTGCTAAATTAATCTGCTTACCTGTCTTTACCACATCTTATAGTTCTGGAATGCAATATGGGTTAGGAAAGTTAAGAGTATAAGCTTATTTCTCTCTCTTCCTCCCTCCCCTCCTTCCTGTGTTAAAGTTATTGCGAGAAAGGAAAAAATTACACATTGTAAAAGATATTTTTGTCCTTGGGTTTAATCATTCAAGCATGTGAGTTTACCTAAAGAGTTCTCATTGAAAAGCTGATCCTTTCATTCCTCCCAATAAGTGGAGTATCAGCATGTCTTATCAATGCATTTCATTTTGCTAAAAACAAACAAAAAAAACCACCCAAACCAAAAAACACCCCAAAACCCAGTCTTTCAGAAGCCTCCCCTGTAAGGAGCAAAAATGAGATATGTGCAGTTTATGAATGTTTTGGCATTCGTCCGGGTGTGCGGTGCACATGTGTAAACATTGATGTGTGAAAGAGCTTCTGTGCAAAAATATACCAGGTATCACTTAACAGATGATGTACATCCAGTTTATATTTGATGTATTGACAGCGGGTACTCAAGGTTGTGCAAATCAAGATTGAAGATCGTGTCTTGTAGCACACCAAGATGCTGCCAGCCCTGTGTGAGATGGCTATTTTAGGGGATATTGTGCTCTGGCATGGCTCTACAGTGAGTGGGATGACCTTTTTAGATCTCCTTCCTAGATGCCTGAGTCAGGGCAGATGAGCCTCAATAAAAACAGTGAGATATGTGCAAGGGTGGGTAGATTGCTGGGCAGAATTTTTCCACGCAATGTGCATTCTTGCTTACTGTCATCGCGCAGCAAATTTCTCTGCATTGAACAGAATTTTTTAAGCTGGGTTCGTTTCAACTGCCTCACACCACAGAAAATTTTTGGAGGAATGTTTTTACCATTCGGAAAGCACATTTTCTACCAAGAAAATACGTGATGGATCTTTAGCTGCATGTGAATGAGGCTCTCACCAAACTCTGTTTGCTCCTGTATAGAATAGGAAGAGCAGCATTCAGAAAACCAGGACAGTATAGAACTGAATGGGTCAGTGCCCCCTAGAAGCAACAACTCCTCTATAAGGAGAAAAAAGAAAGGGGAAAGGGAAAAGAGGGGAAGGAAGAGAAGGGGAAAATAAAAATTCACATATCTCTAGGCATGATAATATAATAGAACGAAAAATCCAGGATCCTTGGGTTCACTGACAATCAGCTTTACCCTTAGAAGACAGTCATTACAAAGACATTTTACAATATTTTGCCTGACCTCACAGGTAGCTCTCACTTTTCTCTTTCTGGAGGAGGCAAGTTGCAAAATGCATTATTTCTTGGTGTCTGCTTTCCTTCTGTTTGGGCAAAGACTACTGGAAAATAATGAAAAAATATTGCTTCCTAGCAAATGAAAGGTTCTGCTTCACATTCCCTTGTTTTCACACTATTACCATGTAACACAAAACTGGGGAAAATCAAAACAGAAGACCATCAAATAAATTAGTATAGACTTTTTGTGGATCTTGTTTTGATTCCATTCTGAAACAAAATCTGACTAATATTAAGCAACATTTTCGAAGCGTTAGCACTTGGACAAAGCTAATTCCACAGGTGAGAAATCATTCAACTAGATTTTTCTGAACTAGCTACGGTGCAAAGGAGAAAGAAAATGTGACTCAGGACCTGCAGTAATGGGGAACCTCGCTCATTGACTTTGTTTCTCTGGAGAAGGACCTGGGGGTCCTGGTGGATGACAGGTTGGCCATGAGCCAGCAGTGTGTCCTGGTGGCTAGGAAACCCAATGGGATCCTGGGGTGCATTAAAAGGAGTTTGGCCAGCAGGTCAAAGGAGGTGATCCTCCCCCCTACTCTGTCCTGGTCAGGCCCCACCTGGAGTGTTGTATCCAGTTTTGGGCTCCCTGGTATAAAATAGACGGGGATCTCCTGGAGAGAGTCCAGAGGAGGCTACGGAGATGATGAAGGGCCTGGAGCATCTCCCCTGTGAGGAAAGGCTGAGTGAGCTGGGGCTGTTCAGCCTGGAGAAAAGAAGACTGAGGGGGGACCTAATTAATGTTTATAAATATCTTAAGTATGGGATGCAGGGGGAATTGGCCAACCCCTTTTCAGTGTCTGTGGGGACAGGACAAGGGGCAATGGCTGCAAGCTGGAACACAGGAAGTTCTGCACCAACATGCAGAGGAACTTTTACACAGTGAGGGTGACAGAGCCCTGGGACGGGCTGCCCAGGGAGGTGGTGGAGTCTCCTTCTCTGGAGATATTAAAGACCTGTCTGGATGCCTATCTGTGCAATATGTGCTATGGAGCTGCTTTGGCAGGGGGGTTGGACCCGATGATCTCTCGAGGTTCCTTCCAACCCCTATGATTCTATGATTCTGCTGCCCTAGGTTTGCACAGGGATGCAGAAAGCCATGCCCATCCTACAAAAAACACATCAGAGGGCCACTAGAAATCACTTTGGAAAGCGAATTGCTGAAGGAAAGATGGCAATAATTGGGTCCTTTCTGTCAATGAGAAAAGGTCATTTCCTTTATTCTGTGTTGTGAGCCTGCCTGACAGCTAGCCATACTGCAGGTGTCACTTGCCAACGTACAAATGAATGACGACATAACTATTGCTAATCAACGACACATAAAAAAACTGTAATTTTCTCAGGACTTTGTAGGACCTAGGTAAACCGCAAATCAGGTATGGAGCTGCTGACAGGCAGACAATGCAGACCATTGTATTGCTCTTACATGAGGACCTGTGGCACGGGTATATATTAATTTTTAATAGAAAATGTTATTCTTTATGGTCAGCTCTTTCAGCAGAATCATTTATCAAGGCTGACATCAACCAGATACACTGTACGTTGCTAAGGATTGATGTTCGTGTGGAGAGGGAGGGAAGGGGGAGATCTAGTATTTACAAATGGCATGGTTTTTAAAACACCACTACTTAGAATGAAGTGCAATTACAGTGCATTTAAATGAGTATTAAAGTATTTGTATTGCCAGTTTGCAAATTCAGCATCTTGAGGAGCCCGAATGGATTTTCATGTAATTATTGTCATTAACTCAAAGGAATAAATGCTCAGCAGAGAGTCTGCCTAAAAAAAGGCAAGTGCATAAATGTATCACTAAATGGCACCTTCATGCTTAATTCCTCATGCGATCTTCTAAAACATACACCTCACAACTGCTGAGTATCTCAGTGACATAGTACAAGCTTTACAAGCTTCCCATCTGCATAGCATTAGCATCAGGGAAGCTATATATGGGGTCTTCTGAGAAGTTTCTTTTAAGAAGGTGACATTGAGAAATTTTCTTTCCCTGCAGCCCTATTTATCTGATTTTCCTCCTAACACATCCATGCTTGCTTTTTTTCCTACAAGTACTCTGCACAGGAAGCATTCACACGTGTTTTTATACACACAACTGTCACAAGTCAGGACAGAGCCAGGCTCTGCTCAGTGATGGCCAGTGATAGGACAAGCGGCAGAGGGTGCAAGCTGGAGCAGAGGAAGTTCCATGGGAATGTAAGGAATAACTTTTTCCCTGTGAGAGTGACAGAGCCCTGGAACAGACTGCCCAAGAGGGTGTAGAGTCTCCTTCTCTGGAGACATTCAAACCCACCTGGATCCATTCCTGTGTGATTTAGTCTGGGTGATCCTGCTCTGGCAGAGGGGCTGGACTAGATGATCTTTTGAGATCCCTTAAACCGCTGACGTTCTGTGATGCTGTGAAGTTTCCCTCATTGTTAGCCTTTTCCACTAGAAAACACAAGTACCAAATCTCAATCAAAATTGCCCATAGCTCTCCAATTCTTCTTACATCTGAAAATGCTGTAGAAGAGATGAAATTTCAGCAACTGGTCACTAGTAGAGACTTAGAAATAGATGGTAATCCAAGAGTGAAAAATTAAAGGGGTGTTGTTTTCCTTGACAGCACCATGGCTCCATCAGCATCCCAGTGTGTGGCATCAGATAACTCTCTAACCTTCCGTTTTCACTGGTAAAATGGGGATAGGAGTACTTATTTTTGCAAAATGTTCTCATCATCCTTCAGTGAAAGATGATATGGAAGTTCAAATCGCTGATGAATTCCAACAGTAGCACGTGGTGCCTTGTAATAGGAAACCTTCAACCTACCCTTTAAAATAGACAACATGAGACCATGAATGGCATAGGACTGTCCTTATGGCTAGCTGGGTTTTGGAACAAAGCAGAGTTTCGGTAACCCAGTAGGAAGAAGGGACAGGAGAGATTTTTTGAGTATGAGCTGAAACAACACTGTCAAGCAACAAAAAAGTGGCAGCACAAAGAAGCAAGCAAAAGATTAGATTAGCCTAGCTCTAACAAGGATCCAGTTCTGTCAGGAATCTTGTGTCTACATCACAACCCTCCGTCTCAGGCAGACTTTGAATAGCCAGTAGCAACAACGAGCAATAAGACACCCAACTCTCTTTTAGAGATTACAAACATTCGCCTGAGAAAAAAATTGTTTATTCTGCCCAACTAATAATTCCTTTAGTCAGTATTCTGATCAAAAATCTTGCTTTCACCAAGTTGTCTCAGGAGCCTCAGTCCATTCTCTCAGTACTTGGCCCACAGCCACACAAGGAATATTTTCTCTCATGATTACCACAAGCAGGTCCTTCTTCTACCTGGATGCAATACAGGCTCTCAAACTGATGCATGACCTCAATTTCAACTGCTGCAAGAACAACTCCAAACTCAGAAATGTCAGTGTGTCGAGCAGGGCTTTGCTTTATAAACATTCCTTTGTTAATGAAATTGGAAAAGTTCAGAGAAGGAATTTTCCATGAGTAATCATTCCTCACGTAAACATTACTTAAAAGTCCCTTTTCCCAAATTCGCTTTGACAGCTGCTTGGGAAATAATAATAATAATAAAAAATCTTAGTGTTATTGTTTTATCAACAGAATGAACATCTGCAGGTTCAAGTACTGAAACTCAAATTTCTGGGTCTCCATCCAATGTGATGCTGTCTGTTGCTATGTACACCCACAGAGTAAGGGGACAAGATCCAGGTTTATGGTCCACTTCTGAGGACCACCACTTCCAGGGGACATCAAGAAACCTCTGACACAGCAAAAAGGAAACATCCAGGCTTTGTGGCATCTGTGCATTTCCCAGATATTAAAAGTCTTTTTCTTTCCTCGCTGTCCATAAGCTGATTCCACCTACTGCCTCTTATCTTAGAAACAGATTGCCATCTCTTGGGGAAAGGGGGATGGATCATCGTTATGTGTTTCTACAGCACCCTGTGAAATGGTGATGGGATCTCCAGGGATTTCTGAGGTACAGATAATGAATCTGACAGACTACGCTATGGAGGGGCTGTCAATCAACATCGAGCTATTCACATCCCCTCTGTCAGGCTCCCATCACTCCACTGTGAGCTGTTGCCAGGGTTTCAGTGGATAGAGCAGAGGGGAGTAGAAACAGCCAAGGGCCAGGTGGTGCAGCTGGGGCTAGCTCTCGGCACTGGCAAAGGAGGCATTTGCCTGGGGCAGGTTATTGCTTCAAGGGGGCTGGAGGAGAATGAAAGACAGGGACAAAAAATAGATACAGCCCTGCAGACTTTGCACCTTGGAAAATTTCAGTATAAGGTGGCAACCCCAAACTTCAGTTCCTGCCTGCATCTCCCATGCTTTCCGGAGCCCTTCTGCCCCCAGCTGACCCCCAGATTTCCTACTGTGCTTTTCACAGAATCACAGAGCATTAGGGGTTGGAAGGGACCTCGAAAGCTCATCTAGTCCAACCCTCCTGCCAGAGCAGGGTCACCCAGACTAAATCACACAGGAACATATCCAGGTGGGTTTGGATATCTCCAGAGAAGGAGACTCCACAAACAACTTTTCTCCCACTCCTGACAACAGTGGCCTGGGACAAACCCTCATTCAGCTTTTTTTGTCTGGAGGAGCTGAGCGATTGGTGATGGTGGTCCTCTAATTTTCGTCTCATAGTCTGAAGACCACTGAGGACACATAGTAAGGCACCAGAGCTGCGGGTTACCTACAGGTCTCCCTGCTGCCGTGAGCTTCCCTGCAGTGTGAATTCAGTCATGAGCCAAGGGACACAGGATGTGTGGAAAAAATACTGTCACAATGCTGCATCTGTTTGAGGTATAACACAGCAAGTGCAAAACGTACTATGGCACAGAAAGAAAACCAAGTAAACAAAAAAATCCTCAGAAGTTTAAAGAACAACTTCAGGGAGAAGTGATGAATAACAGTGTCCTGCACGGCATACCAGTGAAGGTGATCCTCTAATTTTAGTCTTACAGCCTGAAGACCATTGAGGACATATAGTAAGGCACCAGAGCAAAGGCCAGCACAAGGCTAGCCCTTTTTTCTGCTGGTTGAGAGTTCTCCATGTCCACAAACCCTATGAGAAACAATGGGTGAAAAAGGCTGACAAACAGCACTGTGTACTGTTGTCCGTGTCAGAAAACCAGTGTGGTGTTTGAACTATTCAATCTGGATGTTGAATAATCGTGAATTATGCAGAAAACCAAGGTTTGTTTCCCTGAACTGCAGCCTTAACATAAATGCTTTACAAGAGGTAAATGTTCCTCTCATGATGAGTGATCTTTAAGGCTGCAGTTATATCCCCCCCCTTAAAAACAAGGTTGAAGTGATGGAGTGCTGTTAACACTGCCTTGTGCTGGCTCCTTTGACTTCAACACTATAAATATCTCCCTTGTCACCTGTACCAGCCACAATAAGAACTGGTGAAACTCTCTGTGAGGATCAAAAGAGCAGAAATAATGAGGAGTAGAGTTGGGCTTTGCAATGCATGTAGGACACATAGAGAATTGAGGTCCTGTCTCTAGGAAGAATGACCTGCTTAAGATCACAACAGTAGTGCTGTTCATCACTTATGAGTCCTGGATTAGTCTAGACAACACCAAAAAAAAAAAAAAAAGAAAGAAACAAAAAAATCTCAGTGAGCTTCAACTAGACTTTTGTTTTGGGCTGACACATTCAAAGCCTTCCACCATTCCTTCAGGTAAGAAAGAGAGAAAGAGGACCCGGGATAAGGAAAAAGAGCTTGCAACATTGGTCTGTCTTTCTTTAGCATAAAGTAAACTGGTTTTATTAAGAGTTTATATTTTATTTTCACTTTGGGAAGATAGGTTTTGTGCTGAAAGACTGTCTGATGACAGTCAGTCTACTAAAATAAGAATGGGTCAGATCAGAAAAAGCAGAGTAACTGCAAGGTGACCTTTCGCCAACCATTTATTTAACATCAGTGATTGAACTTGGTTCTTCAGAAAACCCATGTAGAAATTTAAACACTGACACTAGAATTGATTCACACAGTCTCTGAGAAATGGCACAGACTCTTTTGTAAAAGTCCCAGCAAGAACAAGCAGCAAAATACTAGAAGTGAAGTCCTAGAAAACCTGTTGGTGAGCATTTGTTCATCAAAAAGAAACACAAGAATTTAGAAAACTTGTATGAGGAAGAGGGACAAATGCTGAAAATCCCTGGCAGGTTACCTCTAAACACTCCTTCCCCTGTAGGTCATAGATCATACAGAAGCAAGAAGCCAAGTTGCATCTCTTTGTAAGATAGAAAAGAGTGTAAGGATTTCCATAAACAGTCATTTTCTGCATTAAAATCTGCCTTCTGAGAATATCTCTACCCTGGTTTCCAAAGAAAATAAGGACTTACATGATCCAAGTTATGTGTGTATCAGCTCGTCTCTCCGCATCCCCTTGACAACTTTTGAACCTGTTTCAACAAAATTTGTTAGAGTTGTACAGGTTTCATGAAAATTTACAGCCTGGGGGAAGACAGGGACTTAATTAATTGCACCAGCCAGAATAAGACAGGATCCAGTTACCCTTTATCAGACACTGGAGAATCCATGTTGGGGAGAGACATTATTCACATTACAGCTATGGGAAAGGCTTAAGTTGGCACTCTTGTTTAACCAGAGAGTTCAAGCCCAAGACAGGCGTCTACAACAAACATGGTATTATTAATTCTGCTGCTCTTGGAACAGCTTGTTCCCAATAACAATCTTTTGTTGAAGATAATAGCAAAGATGACACTACTTTCATTAACACTGTAGTTTCCAGTACTCGCCAACTGATGACACTAATGACAACAAAACAAACCTTTCAGAGAAAGAGGCTGCTGCCTCTTCTCACCCTTGTTTGCAAACTCCTTACACAAGCATTTTTCAGTTTCATTGTTTTGAAATATTAGTGATGAGCATCTGGGTCAGCTACAATAGACAGCTCCTCTGAGTGCAGTCTGGGGGTCTTGAAGGAGAACAAGAGGAGCCGTCCAGGTCTCTGGCTTTGTGTTGACTTTGAAAGATCTTTTGAAACCCAGCAGAAAGGACCTACTTTCCATTCACCATCTGGGGACAGACCTGCCAACACCATTAGTACCCACAAGGGGTTCAGTGACTGCATCATTTACACCATAGGCCCTTGGGGCTAATCACAGCTCTTTTATACCTAGATGAGGTGTTGGTATATTGCTATATACATAACCTTACACTTATAGATTTCTCTTTTTCTATCTCCTTCTGGGATTTCAGGATCCTGTTATCTCCTTGTTTTAGAAAGACACAACTAGGAGCCATCTACATTACTCAGCACACTGCAGGACAAAGTAGACAGTCTCTGCTTGACAAGTGGAAGAAGACAAGACCACCCCACACTACCCTAGTGAGTTCAGGCTCCTATAGTGTGTGTGTGTGTGTGTGTGTGTGTGTGTGTGTGTTTATGTGCACAAAACACTGCTTTCTGTCCATGACATCTCTCATCTCAGCATGCTGGTTACCTTTCTCTAAGGCCAGTCACTTTCCTTCAGGCTAGGAACCTACCTGCCTTTCAGAGAAGGCACAGTTTCTTCCCAGCCGCCTTTCAAATAAGTTGCTCAGTGGAAGTACAACCAACCATGCAGGTATGTTGGAGGACATCCTGGCAGCACACCAGGTCGGAGCTCCTCGCCAGCTCTTTGCAGTGCTGTGTACACATCCAGGCTATAGTAAGCCATTCAGTCCACCCTGTAGTTCAGGCACCCTCCAAGGGTCACTTTCAGGACCCTTGTAAGAAGCAATTGCTTCTCCAAATAGCAACCTACTTAGTTCATTCCAAGATATACGTATAAGAGCTGTACTCTAAGTAAAAAGCAACTCAGGGCACCAGTGGTGAATTGGCTGCCACCACATCCTCACTGTAATTGCTGCTTGGAGTAACCGAGGTTGTACCTGCTCACAGATTAAATCCCCTTTGCTAGCAAAGCTTCCACACAGAACTCTCTCTTGACATAGTTTAATCTATAAAAGGTTAAAGCAGGATGCAGGCATGAAGCTTATTCCCTTCAGTACTGACTCTGTGTATGATCTAAACCAGAGCTTTTGAGGAGACGTGGTGCATACAGCCCCATTTAGTGGGCACTGGCAGTGAGAGACCCCAGTTTGTGAATGGCAATGGTCACACCTTGGTGGTGAATTCTTCGAGGAAAGGGCATGCCTAAAGAAGGTACTCTGAGTGCTAATGTGAATATGGATAGCATGATATAATAACCAAGCCCCCTCACTTTCTTTCAGATAAGAAAATGTTCAAAAAGTCAGGAAGATTCCACTTACATTACAGACTGGTATTGGCTAGTATTGAGATAGTTGCTATGAGCTAAAAATCATGTTAAAATTTTCTTGTAATTTGGAAATATGTGTAATTTGCCCTTGCATGATGGCAGCCATGGAAATTTTGCTCAGATTTTCCAAAGTGATTCACATTCTGGCTTCTAGCAAACATGGTTAATGCCAGGTGCCAGAAATATTTTTTTCAACAAACATTTTGAGCTAGAATGACAGTTCCAGCCCCAGCAGTAACTTTAATAATTGTTCGTGCTGCTGCATTTCTATTTCAGGTCTTTTTTAAGGAACCCCCTCACAAGGAATAGATCCTTTAGTAGATACCTTCTGTACATTTTCAAATCCTTAGGGGAAATGTCAACACTGCAGTCTTAATTTGGAAGGTCATCTTGGGACTTGAACTTCACAGCTGTTGAAGATGTCCTGCTTTTTCCTATTCATTCCTTCCAACACTGCAGCACAGCAGCAGTGCTTTCAACACTTTTAACATCCTTTTAGCGATTCTTAATTGCCCCTTCTTAAAAACTTTGTCCAAAGGTCCTGATTTTTGGAGTCTGCTAGCTATCTTCCTCTTGAAACTGATTTCCAAATTGGAAGTCCCAACAGTGAGAAGCATAAAGCCACCTGGTATCTTTTATGTCACTGGTATAGGTCTGCAGGGCAAAATCCACTAACTCTGGTGATAAGCAGAGGCAATCAAAGCAGGTGAATTCTGGTCTGCACATGAATGCTGACAAACTTCCTCGAGAGAGAAAGAGAGGAGCAGCTTTGCCATTTCACTTCACAGTAAGTACGAGAGCGTTGCAGAGCTCTGCAGGCTCTCTTTGTGGATTTCATGCCATGTGCACTTGGCTTATTAATTAAAACATATTCTTTACTGTTTTCAATACATTAAATTGAATGCGTCTAATGAATATCCAGCTGCATTTTTCCTTCTCTATACATAATAATTTAGAATCATAAATTGCTCTCGTTCCAACCCAGGAACATTTCACCCATTATATGGCTTCTGCTGATAATGTATCAGACAGCAATAATGATGCTTGATTTTCATAAGCTGCACTAAATGGGAAGTGCTCAGAGCTACATGTTTTGATTAGCAAACTAAGCAAACCATGACATGAGAATCCTTATTTACATTGAATACTAAGGCTTCTTTCACAAAGTGATTTATTTAGCTGGAGGGACAGTTTAAGTGTACCCAACCTGCCTTAACTGAGATCTAGATCATCTCAAGGTGAACATCTCAGGTGCACAAAGCAGTTGAATGCTTGTCTACTCTAAGCTATATATGCCAAATTATAGCTAAAATTTGATTTACCAAGAAAAGTTAAGTCTTGGTTTTTATGCTATATTTGTAGAAGTTGAACCCAATGCAGGATATATTGTGGAGAGGTACATAGACACCAAAAAGATTGTCCCAGATGAAAATTCTATGTCCTGCATTACTTTTCTAACACTCCTCCATCTTTCACTGCTGCGGTGACGTGTCCTTCATGCCACATCTCACTGTTCAGCTACACATCTGTCATTTCACAAATGCAGTCCCTCCCTGATACACCAAAAAAGCAAGCAGGCCTATGTACGTGTTCACCCACATGCTCTGCATTGTTCCTTCACCTCCTCCCGTGGATGTCCTAAAAAAATGAGTGCCTTGGGGCAGCAAGTCTCTTCCATCTGTCTTGAGCACACTGCTCAGCCTTGTACACTCACACAGGTGACCCATTGTCCTCACAAGGAGGAAGTTTAGGATGCTGAGGGACATGACTAATCTCTGTGGTTTCAGGACAACTGATAGGACAAAGCTGTACTCTACCAGGGTTAAATGGAAATTTTTCTTCAGAGCTGGCAGAAACATGTGGTTTAGGTAAGAAAAGTTGAATAGAAGCCAACCCAAAGAAAGAATGGCCATCATTACCATCATTATCAGGTGGCCTGGTTTCAAGCCAGACACAAAGATTACTGAGTCAGTGGAGGCAAACAGAATAATCTACAGAAAAGTGAAGAAATGTGTGTGGTTGGTGCTCAATACTCCTTGTTCAGCAGACTTTGATGAGTGAGTTAAAAATTCAAGGAAACCTGATACTGAGAGCCATGAAAGAAGGATCACAGAATCCTGGGATGATTTGCGCTGGAAGGGACCACAAAGATCATCTAGTTCCAAGCCTCTGCCATGGGCAGGGACTCTAATTACAAACAAGATGTCAAATTATGAAGCTGTTTTTGCAAAGTTCTAAAAGGAGGGTGTACGTGGGGAATGACAGAGCTAAATAGTGGGTGATCTGCTGGCTGGCATCTAACAGGTCCTCTTCATGGCCTCACCTGAGCCTCATGCAAAGTGCAACTACACTTCCATGCTCTTTCCCTGGGAAGAGTGTTCACCACAACATGGCTAGTAGGTCCCACAGACTTTGTACCTCTGGCACATCCATGTTTGCCCCTTCTTGGAGGTCAGGATTTCTGGTTCTGGAAAAGCTTGCTCAGGATAAGATGAGCAGAAGAGCAGCCTCATGTAGGGCAGGGAGCACTGGGATGGGCCACATAAAATCTGAACTCTCATTCAGATTGAACTCTCTACTAGCTTTTGACCTTGGCTGCAAAAGCACTTTTCATGCTTTATGTCTGTCCTAGCAATTTTTACATGTACCTTTTCTAAGCTTCCATTTAAAGGGATGTGTTAAATAATCCCCATCCTAAACGGATCTGCATTCACCCAAGTAACTGATAGTAAATAACGACACAAAGGAGAGAGGTTCAACTTGCTGCGGGTTTATGTCATACTGGTCTGTGTTGGGGAAGTCACATATGTCTCAGTGGTCAGACAGAGATGAGGCAGCAGTGGGGACTTCAGAGGGTTGCTCTGAAACACTAAAATTATTAATATTTTAAAATAACTTCTTGATCTCTGGTGGGAAGGAACTAGTGAAATGTTAGGTATTATTATGAAAAGAGCACTTGGAAACATCTCTTCATTGATGTATTTGGTTTAAGGTTGGTTGTTTTGGTAAGTGGTCCAGACTACTGGATGTGGTTTTACAAGTGTCACTGGAGATGACTCAGAGTGCTGATTACAATTCAGAGACTCAGTCACATCTCTACAGGTCTCCAGGCACTACCTGAACCCTCCCAGCTTACAAATTGATGATGGCACTCACATAGAAATAGGCATTTCCATCACATCTAGTAGAAATATCTTGACAACAGCCTCTCCATATCTTGGCACTTCTGGTTCCAGAAACTACAGATGGAAACAGAAGGGGACAGTAGAGGTATTTTATTTCCAGTACTTTAATGAAAGGTTTGGTTGGAGACATACAGCAGAGTCAGACATTGAGCAACACATCCATCATTGGAACTGTCGGACAGCATTATAGCTTTTATCTTCTCTCTGATGTAGCTGAAGTTTATAAAGTAATGCAGCAAACCTTTCCAGAGATAGTCTGTCACCTGGAAGGTTTGCAGCCTGGCTTCTGCTCTGTGGTACCTAAAGAGGGAAAGGAGGTGGCCAAACTCATCTTGATGTAACTCAGATGAGCTGAAGGGAGTTAGCACAAGGAATGAACCCAGCTTGTAGTTCTCTGTATCTGATGTGATCTATGTGATCTGATAGGATGTGATCCAGCTCAAGGCTTTGCAACAGCATAGGCAACAACTGCTTATGGGCATGTCAGGAATGAGGGGCAGAACTGAGACAGAAAGTCTTGTGGGGAAAAACCCTGGAGAACTGGATTTGTAGCTCCTCCTGCTGCCAGGAGAATTGACTGTTCCTACGAGGGCTTGACATCTCCCTGGGGGAAGATACTGTCCCAAACACCATAGTCTCTCCCCAGCAGCAGTGGCAGCAGCCAGAAAGTCTGGCAAATGCTAAACAGACGGGGCCAATGCCACACTGCCATCTGACCACGTACTGTCCTGCCCACAGAGCATGATGTTTCCAGCAATCTATTAGCTTTATATATGACCCTGTAGTGCCTGCAGCTTGAAGCCATTATGTCTTTGCTCACCACTTCCCCGTTTTGAATCGCTCCGTCAGCACGTAGCTGCAGGAGCCACAATCTTGTTGAGTCGCTGCAGTCCATAAAGGAGACATGTCCACACCCTGGGTTCTTTGATGGAGACTTTTGCTCACCCTTGCAGCAGTTCTTTTTGGACCTAGCATAAAAGCAGTTCCAACCAAAAAGATTGTTTGAGTGGGAGAGGATGCAGGAGATGCTCAGACTGCTGGAGGGAGTGCGAGCTGAGGACACACACAACATCTTCTGTCTAGGAGAGATGTCCCCAGAGAGAGCAGCACCCTTGTGTCTTGTGCTCAGGTTAAAAGATGTGGCTGTGCCTACAGAAAGCCTGCCAAGGCAACACTCAGATACCTGAAGTCAAAAAACACCAGATAAGACCTTTCATTTTAAATAGAGGGTGGGGGGAGAGCGGTCCCAGGGCACTGTGCAAGGGAAAAAACATGCAGTCTGCGCTGTTGGTTGAAGTCCAAAACCGCACTGGCTCTTTGTGCATGAGTCATGAGTCTGTGGACTTGTTCCATGGCCCCACACTATTTCTGTATCATTTCACACACATTTAGGAAACCAGTGCATAATCCTTACAGCTGTATATTTGCACTGTAAATTTACCAGCTGGTTTGTTACCCCCCTCCTTCCACACACACACACAGGGGTATGTATTTGTACACAGTCTATGCCAAGGCTGCAAAAAAGAATTCACAAACAGCACCTAGAAGTAACACACAAAATCTTATCCTCCACCCTCAACTTTCTGCAGTATGATAGGCAACTGTCCCTTGGGCCAGGTAAAATACAGGGGCAGAAATTATTTAGTTTTTCATGTAGGAATGAACTGTGAGGGTTTGGGGTTTGTTTTGTGTTGGGTTTTTTGGGTTTTTTTTTTGGGGGGGGGAGGGGGAACATGGCATATATTCCAGGAAGCTGTTATCAGAAATGTGTTCAAAACACCCAGTCGTCTCACTAATCTTCCCTTTCCCCCCATCATCTCCAAGTTGTTATCTGTTTACCACATTTTTGAACTATAACAAAGAAAACAGAATAAAATCGATAGCCCTCTTCCCATCTAGGAGGACAAAAATGTTCAGCTCCCCAGTGGGAAACATGGTTCTTTCTTCCTTTCTTCCTTTCTTTCTAATTTTAAACTTCACTTAAGGTTCGGTGATTGAACAAAAGCAGACAAAAAATATTGCAGTTATCTGACGTACAGAAGTGTAACATGAAGTGTGCTCATTATGGATAATATTTATGGCAGATCATAACATTAAATTACAACTCAGCCGCCTCAGCCAGAAATTTGTAACACCACACATGTGCTTCTAATTAAGGGCTTTTGAAGTTGCCCTGGATATTTATTTTCAAGGGATTTAGTGCACAGAACGATTAAAGTTTGCTCTTGTTAGGAGTTCTGCAATCTAAAAAAAAAAAAAAAGGAAAGAAAAGAAAAAAAAGAAGAGAGATTGTTGCAAAAGAACCTCAAACTAATATATACATTCATTTTTGCATGAGTATATATGTGCACGTCTGTTTATACATATCTATAAAAAAATAAAAATGTGTGTGTTAACATAGATAAAATAATATATTAAAACGAGGGAGACAAAGGGCCCTTTGTTTCAAATGTGGTCTGAGTCCAAAATTTGTGACCGTAATTTTGTTTATAGGAAATCCTTTATAATGCTAGTTTAGTGTTTCCATATGGAATTCTCATAGGACTCTTTCCCCCCCACCACCCCCCTCCCTTTTTTATTTGGATAAGGCAAGAGAAAAGTGAATGTACATTCCAAAGATGCATAGTCATTCCAGATCAAATTCAATGGATTCTGGCAAGAGTTGAAAAACACAGATGCAGTGTTTTAGGTCTCCTGCTGTGCAGCCTCCAGCCGTGAGTGTCTGGTTGAAGCACTTTGTAAAATCATGAAAACCCTATTAAATTCATGAAATATGATATACTGCATTTTCAGGCTAACTTTCCATTGAACTGTCCATGAAGATGGAATTTGGCTGGCTTGCTTATACAGTGAGTGTGCACGCACACACACACACACACACACATCCATGTATGCACCAATAGATACAACCAGGAGCTGCTGCAATAGTTCAGAGGGGTCTTTTCCTCTCCAAACCAGCAGAGCTGATCAAAGCTCAGGAGTTCCCATCAAGCCTGCTCTACCTTTTGCACCGCCAAGCTCACCCAACGACCTCCGTACAATTAAGGAGCTGAAGACGTCCTGATGTTGAGGAGAAAGGAATCCAGCCTCCAACACAGCTGCCCCTCTTCCAACTTAAAACAAAATCCCTTGCTAGGAAACTACCCAACTGAAATCAGCCTGACATTCTTACTTCATTTCCTATTGGATTTCACATAATAAAACCATCATATGTTTAGGCTTGGGTTTCTTTTCTCCTTTTTTAAATGAAAAAGTGAGAGCAGTCCCCTGAGGAGAATGGTCCTGCTGTTAAAATTGTCCTCAAGACGCAGGCAATTGCAGCCCCTCACATGCCTGTCAGAGTGAGGAAAGTATGTATTTTAGTGAAACCAGTCTGCCCTTGCTTATTTATGTCTAGGCACCCACTTGGTTGAAAGTTGTAATAAGTTTAATAAAATGCCTGTGTACCTGAGCTCACTATACAACTGCGTGAGGTTTTCTTTACCTCCACGTGAGGCAGATGGAGCTCTCCCATAGAACTTCCAGTTGTGTCTTTTATTCAAGGATATGTAGGTACTTTAGAAACATTGAAATTCATAAAGGTTTGGGCCGGAAAGGACATTTCAGCATTCAGCCTGTGTAATGCCAACTGTAAATTTCACCCTGTAGCTGCCATACTGACTGTAGTAATGTTGATTTCCAGTTTTGAGATGAAAACGAGAGGTGAATTCTTCTGCTGTCCGTGGTAGTTTGCTCCAACAGCTAAGCAGCCCTTCCATTAAAAATATTACCAGCAATGAAATTTAAATGAAGTTACCCATGAAGTTACCCATGAAGTTACCCATGAAGTTTAAAATTAGTAATGGGAGGATTTAAGTTGGATATCTGTGATTATAACTGTCCAACACTTCTGAGTAAAAATTATGATAATATGCTTCATTTTCTTTCCATGATGTCCTCCAAGTTCTGCTCCACCCCACTCTCAGATAATATTTAAGATTTTGTGTAGAAATGCATGCTGGCAATACCTAAATATCTCTTCATACTTTTGGCACAACCTTTCCCATTTCTGTTGTGCAAGTTTTCCTTCAGTGAAGGTTTATGCTTACTTAATGAGTTCGGATCTTTTGATGAATAGACTTATTGCAAGCACTAAAGTAATCCAAAACTGGAAGTTGCTTTGGAAGACAAATATCCAGAAGTTTGCACATTGACTTAAAAATCCCAGCTCCCTTTGGACAGGAAATAAAGGCTTACATTTCAGGACCACAGTGCATGTTTGACACATTTTCTGGCCTCAGATATGCCAAAATAGAGACAATAGGCTGTCTGCTATTTCCCATTCAAAATAAGAAGGGCAAAGGAATGCCACAAGTCCCTAAAGTACTCAGGTTTTTTTGATAAATACAGTTTTAAACTTAGGTTTGTTTGAGTAAGGTCTAGATGTGAATTTTCAGGTTGTGCTCAGATGAATTACCTTCTGGAGCCGTCTGTGTATCTCCATTGACTGAAAAGGAAGTCTACTGCTTCTCATTCAGACCTCCATGTCTTTTAAGACATTTATTTTGTGTGAGAATCCAATTTTTTCCCTTAAGAAAACAGATTGAAATGAAAACAATTGCCAAAGTGTTACTACAGCTGCGATTGACTAAGAACATAAGAAAAAATGAAGGTAACAGAGATAAGACCTTATTTGCTGTTGATTAGAGGTTACAGGGTGGTTGGTTTCTGTATCATGTGCCACCGTTGGTCAAAGGGTCACCTAAGTTACATTACATGTCTTTAAATGTTATTGATATTACGATTCATAACACAATACTCTGCTGTCTTCCAACTTCCTTTAAAACCCTGAATCATACATTCACAGATGCTAAAGGAACATTAATTATTGAGGCTTATGTTAACAGACATCTTGAGTAGATTAATGTGCAAAAATTAGATAAATAAGTGCATGCCATTTAGGCTTAAAGTGCAACTCCTGCTGTGTTGTGTGAAAATTTTATGCAGAAAAGCACCTGTATTCTCCACAGTGCAACAAAATAATGGGCGACTTATTAAACTCTACTAATGTGATATATAAAGTGGCAGCCACAGGATGCATGCATTTACTGCTCTCAGCATTTTGGCAAAGAAGGCTGTTAAAAGGAAAAAAAAAAAAAAACAAACAAAATAGCCTGGGATTGTTTTACTGGATATCCAGGTAGCAAGAAGAGAGAAAAGAAAATTTTGGATACCTTTGACTTGGTCCTATCCTCCCCACTCCTACTCCAGCCCTTGCTAGTTGCAGTCTTCAACAACCCATTTGACAGGGAGACATCCTTTGTAGGGCTCCCTTTGGTGACAGAGACCAGTGTGCATGCAGTTGGGACCCTGTCCTCCCAAAGCTTCCAAAGGAAGGAACGTGTTCAGGCTCCTAAGAGCGCTTGTTACCACCTCTGACCAAGATGTCACATCCTATTATGAAGCATAAGAGCTCCCAAATTGCCTAGCCATGTGCACATATTCTGTCTCAGATCAGTCTCATGAGCACAGATTTAGAGGCTGCTTCTAGAGATGCCACTGAGGTGAGGAACATAATCTATAAACCTTACAAAGGTCTCTAAGCCCACTGGTCTTTACTTATACAACAAAATAAACAGGAAGCCCAGAAGAAAAAGAATGGCATTATACACTTCAGTGCCCCAGCTCTCTCACTGCTTCTGTGTGGTTTCAGTGTGGACCAAAGTCTTTTTGCAAAACCAAGATCCTATTTAACTCTGAGAAGTTGGTTGCTTATTTCTTCTTCCCATCTCTGAATTCTTTGGTGAGCTATTTCCCTTCTGTAGATTCATCCTTTCTGTCTGGTTACCCTCTGGTCAGGACCATTAGGTGATCATATTTCTCCTTGGTTACCCACCAATATAATACATTTATTCTCAAGAAGAGACGGCTCTTTACTTGACTAGTTTGTGCAAGTAAGTAGAATATCATGAAGATTTAACAGGTGTCTACAGTCTTCCCAGTGCTGGGGTTTTTTTTTTTTGGTTTGGTTTTTTAATTTCAGAAATTTCAAAACTAAGGAAGAACACACCATTCCTACATTCAGAACAGAGTTCAATATTGGATAAAAGCTACAGTTAGTGATGTTAAAAAAAAATTACCAAGCCACTTTTCTGAGTCAAACCCTTCATTCTTTTCCTATTAACTATTGGGCTGTCATCAGCCTGTGCTTTTTGGCACCTCATTCTAAAGTCACATAGCAACATATAGTAACTGACACTATTATACTTTGACTATAAAGTCTTTGGTGAAGGAATGATGTATTTTTTCTACATTTGTGCAGTATCTTATTAATGTTTATAAATATCTCAAGTGTGGGACACAGGGGAAAATGGCCAGCCCCTTCTCTATGGTCTGTGGGGACAGGACAGGGGACAATGGCATCAAATTGGAGCACAGGAAGTTCTGCACCGGTATGTGGAAGAACTTTTTCACGGTGAGGGTGAGGGAGCCCTGGGACAGGCTGCCCAGGGGGGTGTGGAGTCTCCTTCTCTGGAGATTTTCCAGACCTGTCTGGATTCCTCCCTGTGCGACCTGTCCTAGGGAGCTGCTTTGGCAGGGGGTTGGACTTGATGATCTCTCGAGGTCCCTTCCAACCCCTATGATTCTGTGATTCTGTGATCTTCCAGCACAATCCATGATCAACACAAAAAGTGCTGCAACCATGTAAATAGTGTGTGGTTTCCTGGTAAAACACTTTCCCATTAGGATTGACAGCAATAGCCAATGGCTCTATAAATTATCACTTCCAATAATCATAGCTCTTCATTATTTCAAATCCCATTTAAGGATTTTTTGGATCACAATCTCTCTTCTCCTTCCCCAACAACAATAGGACTCTTAAAAAGGAACATTGTGCTTATTGCTTAAATGCAATGAAGCGTTTTGTCCACCACACAAGGAGCTAGATCCTTAAAGCCATCCTCAGGCAAATCTCCAGCATAACAACACATTACTGGCATTTTGCTTAATATGCATAAGGGAGGGTCACTAAAGAGTAGCAGGGATGGGCATAATCCCTGGAGCACAGGAAGTTCCACACCAACATGTGGAAGAACTTTTCCCCAGTGAGGGTGAGGGAGCCCTGGGACAGGCTGCCTAGGGAGGTGGTGGAGTCTCCTTCTCTGGAGAGATTCAAGACTCGTCTGGATGCCTATCTGTGCAATATGAGCTGGGGAGCTGCTTTGGAAGGGGGGTTGGACCCGATGATCTCTCAAGGTCCCTTCCAACCCCTGTGATTCTGTGATTCTGTGATAATTCAATAGTTATTTCCTAAAAGTGTTGTTTAGAAAATTTATGAGTGGAAGCACTAGTTTGTTGAAATACAGTTCCCTGACCACTTGCAAATCCCATTGACCAAAAAAAAAAACCCCAACTAAAAAAAACCACTTTAATTTGAACATCTCTCTTGCTTGTGGTGGTCTATTTTTAGGCATAGGGTTTGTGTTAGATGGTCTACAGCAAGCTTGACTGTATTCTCTACAGTTATTCATACTATTCTTATTATTTATCTTGTGTTCCTTATGGAAGTCTTAGTTGTAAATCCCACTGGGCTAGATGTTGTACATACTTAGCCCAAAAATATGGCCCAGCTCCAAAATAGTTTTGTATTGAACTACAAATTGAAATAAAAGATTGATACAGACAGACAAACAGATGGGAAAATGCAAGCACAATGCAAGACAATACTGGTCAGCTGAACAGGCAAGCGTGCATCACACCAGAAGCCTGATCATTTCCAAATGCTACATTCTCTCTGTTCACACCACTGGGTGAATTTCATTCAGTTTACTTACTTCTAACACAGTGATTAGTCTCCTCACCACCCCATTTTCCCAATGAGCCTGGAGAAGACTGGCAGATAGAACATGAGAAAATAGGAAGGGGCAGATTAGCATCAAATTTAACACAGCTCTAGAACAGCCTTTCCATGAAAACACCCAGGGAGAAACCTGGCTGGTTCTCAGATGCACAAAGATGGGTCTGTCTGGGGGGTTATAGGATAAGTTGCCTGGTGACAACCAGAAGGTGGACTTAATGACCCAGAACTAGTGGGACTACAGTGGCTTAGGGTTTTGGGTTTTTTTGTTTTAGGCCCAAAGGAAAAATACATAGAGATATATTTAGAACCTCAAAAATTATAAAAAGAAAATAAAGGTTATTAAAAACAGAATCTATACACACTAAATAAAGGTTTTATGGAGAACATACTTATGGCCACATACAGCTGAAAAGTGCTGTTTAGTTTTGTAAATGGTAATCACATTTGTATTACAGATATATACATTTTAAAAATTCTGCTAATGAACAAACTCTCTACGTGGATCTTTGAGAGATTCATAATAAGAAAAAAGCTATCATATCCTTTTCCATCTCTCAGAAGTGTGATTTAACGTGTCCAGAGGTCTCTACTGTTGCATCCAGGCTACTTCTGGCCCCGATATTTCCTGCCTTACTATCCAAAGAGATTGTTCCTGTGCTTAAAGAGAGAATATCAGGTAAGATGGCACATATTGAACATATTCTAAGATGATACTGATTATACTTTCTGTTCAGAAGTTATTCTAGTGTCTGTAATATTTGCATTGCTTACCAACTACAAGAGACTGGTGTTCAAAATGGAGCCTGCCCTAGAGCGAAGACCAGGACAGAGAGGAGAGGGGCAGGACTCCATCCTCCTCTAAAAGGCATCCATTGAAAGGGAACTCAGACTTGAATGTCCCAACCACACCAGAAAAATCACCTGTTCCTGGTGAGACATCTCACACTTCCTGAAGTATTGTAGCACACTACACAAATAAAACAAAATAACAAAAAGAAAAATGCATGATCTTGGTCCACACTGGTACCTGTGAAACTATATGTCAAAGTCAAGTAGCTCAAACTCATCTCTTATGGGAAGAAGGCATTTGATCATCTTACTTTTGCCTGTTGTTGAAAATGGTAGAAATTTAAATCCAACATTTAGTTTGGGAAGGAACTACAGGCCTTCATGAGCGAAGGGTAACATCTAAGTGTGGAGGGACTGGAGACAGATGAAGAAAGCCAGTGTCTGTCCCTAGTAGTCACTCCCATGTTCACTGTGGGCTGAGCTCCCCACAGGCCTTTTACCCTGTTCCTCTCTTGTCCCAGCCCAGGCTTCTCTGGATGTAGTAGATACTCAGAAGAGAGTGGAACAGGCTGCCAAGGGAGGGTGGTGGAGTCTCCTTCTCTGGATATATTAAAGACCCATCTGGACGGTGACCTGTGCGACCTGTCCTAGGGACCCTGCTTTGGCAGGGGGGTTGGACCCGATGATCTCTGGAGGTCCCCCTACAGTTCTGTGAATTCTGTGAATCTGTGACAGATCATGTTTAGATCAACTCTCTGCCTAGGTGCAACCTTACAGCTTACAAAAATTTGTTGTGCTTTTCCTACTTTGACTTTCTGAAGCCAACTTCAGCTAGACATCCACAGGTCTTTCTCTGACAATATAAATATAAATCCCTCCTTTAGCGATGGTACAACAGTTACCAAATCATGGAGCTGTGCATAAAGATGTTCTCCTGACTATGTCCGTCCCTAGCCAATGAATCTCACTGTGATAGGAGCAATAAGTATCCATAGCTGTTAGACCAGGCACAGAGTTTCCCCAATATCTTCCATAGTCTGTGGCCCCCAGGTTGTCCAGTGTCTCTGTTTTGTCCTCTCTTACTGGTTTTTCATAAGCAGGTTCCTCTTCCCCTGTGTCAGCGCTTTCCACTCACAGGTCTCACAGCCTATTTGGGAACATGCACCACTGAGATAACCACTGGCTGGAAACTGCAGAGCCCCTGGAAAGGCAGTATGTGTTACAGAGACAAGGGCCCTCACCCACAACCCGACTTAACAACTGACTTCAGTGGGGTTTGCATCCCGCTTGTGAAGATTTGGTTCCCAGGGCTGTTGATCTGCTGCCTTTCATCAGCACCCATTTCACCAACACATTTTTCAACACAGTTCAGCAGTCGCTTGGATAATTTCAAATCTGCCAAGTCAGACGGATGTGCTGCATGCCACGGTCCATAAAAAGGAAAGGTCAGCTATTAATCGGCTCCAGCTTAAGCTTCACCACTTAGGAAAAGTCCCTTTCACAGCCACAACATTTAATTTACGGGTAGACGTGTATGGATCTATTTATTTCAAGAGCCAAATTCTCTGGTTTGCAGCCATTAATTTTATAAAAGAGATAATAAAAACGTAATGAGTATGGAGATGCAAAAGTGGAAATGACACGGAGAAAGTAATAATCATTAAAATAAAAATATAAACAAGTCTATAAACCAAACCCTCAAGACATTTGCCATGTGTAATGTAACTTTTATACCTCTTACTTCATAATGCATAACTTTCAAAGAAAATGAATTTAATTCTTTTGCTAACCTTACCCAACCCCAATCAAGTAATAGGTAGCAAGAAAAACAATTATATGCACAGACAGTAAGCTTTCATTTAGTTCAATTGGTAATTCAAGTATTTTGATAGTGTAATAAAGACCTGAAACCAATTTTACCAATAGCAACACTGAAATCCCAGAAATTCTGGTTTTTTTATGTGAGACTGCTTGGATACTTAAACCTACTAAAACCTCTAAACCAGCACTTTTGTGGAACACAGATTTGGACTGGCTTCTCTAAATTTCATCAGGTAGTTTAGCCGTGTTTCAGAAACAAGGGGTAAATATGGGAGCAGTCTTGCAGGAGGGACAGGGTTTATGGCCAAATTATGCTGCAGAGCCAACAGCCAGTCAGAATGGAGAGAAGGACATCTGGGTCCCAGCCAGAGCAGGCAGGGAGGAAAAGACTGACCCTTATCAGCCCACCCACAGCAGATGTTTTAGCCATGGCAGCTCAAACCACAAGAATGACTCTGCATCTCTATGAGATGCTGAGTCAGAGCTGAGCCCCTGCTGGGATGCCCAATGGCCATCATGCTGTCTGCATGATGCCAGGTACCTTCTGGGGTGCTGTGAGGGGCCTGCCAGGACAGAGGCAAAACTTTGAAATGCTCTTTAATTCTCCACCTCCCTGTCTGAGGTCCCATCTGAGGTCCCATCCTGAGAAGGGTGATTGCTGAGAGGGAAGGATGGAATCATGGAGACACTGAAGTGGGAAGTTTGAAACTGGGCTGTTTAGTCCTTATGTCTACCCAAGGACACATGGCTTTGATATTCCCTGTTGTGAAGCTTTCCTGACCCCAGCTGCCTTCAACAGAAGTCAGACTGCACACGCACAGATGAGAAAATCACAGTGGCTGTTAAGATGTGTGATTACAGATATTTCCATAATCACAGGCAAACATGTCAGCCTTAAACGGTCTCACTCTCAGGGTCCCCACCTGTAAAACAAAAAACAAGGCATTTCACACACTTTTCCAAGGTGTCCTGACCCAGAAAAATCAGGTCTGGGGGAGATTCGTTGTTATTCCCAGAGTGAGAGTAAGACACAAACGAGGTCAGATGTCATAAGGAGAAGTGGCTTAATAGTTACATCAAAATTCACAGAGGTGCAAGAAAGAGAGAGAAAGATGGAGAAAAAAAAGGACAGTAAAAGTGCAATAGCTACCACCATGGAGCTGTGGCATCCCATCAGTCCAACTCAACTTTATGTCAGGTGGAGAATTCCGTTTGATGCTGGTTGTCACAGACCTTTTGTAGAGGTGCTTTGCTCCTTCTGAGAATTAATTAGCATATTCTGTTTAGCTTAACCCCACCCACCACACATCACTGGTGTGCATGCCCAATACTGTCACCAGGGGGTCTCCCGTCGTCCTCCGTGGTCTTCAGGGGTCTCTGGGTACCTCTGTTTTCTGGCCCTGGGTCTGGGTGCATGCATGGGGGTTGGGTTAAAGTTCTTAGACTTTGTTACACAGACTGGTATGTAGGAGGGCAGGAAATGGGTAGTCTTGTGGTTTGCCTGATACTTCTTTTCAGTGGCAGTAGTAGGCAAGGTGATGTTCTAGCAATAGTGAGACAGACATCCACTGGCACAAACAACCACCACCACAGTCTCGATCTAGTCCCTTACACATCCATCCTTCAGATCCCACCCCGTGGCTCAACACTGCTGTCATATGGATGATGCTCCATGATGCATAGAGGATGGAGGTAGAGAAAGGAGAAAGGAAAAGTGTGTGCACAATAGCCCAATAGCCACAATCAAAGCATTCAAACAATTAACAATTTTCGAATGACATTTCCAATAATCAATAATAACTGTTAACATTTGATAAACATTAATTAACAATTTGGATTTGTTCAATTGCAAAAATCCAAATCACATTACATTGTTGTTTCTTATACTTGAGGGGTCAGAAAATTAAAAGAAAACAATAATGATTTACATAAAAGTTTACAAAATAAACAGTCACCAAAACAAAACATACTTATCACAAGATCACATAAAGAAAAAGTTAAGAAGGTTAAAAATGCATCATAAATTGGTACCATCAAATTAATATATTCCAATTTTTTTTCCATTTTTGGAAATGCAAAACTGAACAGGTTTGGAATGTGCAATGCAGGCAGTCTACAGTGTTCCCACCCCTTCACCCAGTATTTAGCAAATCAACTTTTAGGTGGGTCTCCAGGCCTGGTCAAAGCCATTTGGAGCTGTCCTTTGCCAGTTATGGCCTTCAAACCCACTCCTTTTTTGTCCTGCATCACACTCATGGCTAAAATACTGGGGTCACACAGATTTTTATATTCCTTTCCAGTACCTTCTGAGGGGGAAAACTGTGCATGTGCATTTCCAAAAACACAGAGTTATGTAAACAAGCTCTCAAATAGCAGGAGATGGCTGGTGTCAGCGAAGATGAGATCCCGAATCCCTTCCCTGAGCTTGCAGATGTACTTATAACTCCACAAGTGGCACCATTTCCTTTCTACAGCACTATAGCCAGGCAGTAGAGACAATTTCCTTGCTATGGCTATAGTGGTGTATTGTTCCCTTACCATTAGATTTTCAGGTCATCGTTGCCTACCAGACAAGTGCACTTTTACCTCCCGGAGCAACCAGAGAGTTGGGTGTTACTAAGACTCAGAGGTCTCTTCAAACTTACATAGTTGGTTTAGAAGGGATCAAGGTTTTCTTTTTCCTGCTATTGCTTTACTTCTAGGCAGAGGACCCATGCTTCTTGTTGCAGGGACACAGATGATGTGGTGGTGTCTCAAAGACACCTTAGGATATTACTTTATGTGCTGTTAGGAGTTGCTGCTATTACTACTTTCTTCTTATCTGTGACTGCTTAGCTTTGTTTTTACAGCAGTGTGTCCTAATAAAATTTAGTTTTCTTGGTCAATTATTGAAGAGTTCATTCATATATATATCTATTAGACAAAGGTGGGGTGGGGGGGGTGTTATACAGTGTGTCAGATAGCTTTATAGCAAGCAAAAAACAAGAAGGCAATAGGATGATGTGATCCTAATAGTTACCTGTTTAGTTGGTTTCACAAACCTGGTATGTTTTATCCCATCAAGTGAAGTCACAGTAACTGCTTGCATGAGATTCACCACATTTTGGATTAACTGGACCAAACAAGGTATTAAACAAGGCAAAAACATTAAGGTTGCTAACCCACATGTCACACAGAATAGAAGTGTTTTCATCCATGGTGCTCCTGGTAGCCAGGGCCACAGATCAACATCCCAGACATTCCATGTCTGAACAGGGACATGTGCTCTCTTTCTGATGTCTGTAGTCAGTTGTGTGACCACTTCACCTACATCACGGATTCTCAAACAACAGTTAGAAATATTTAATTTCCCACATATTCCTCCCTCTTCAGCCAATAGATATTCCAAAACCAGGCGGTGTTGCAGGACTGCAGCATGCATCGATGATCTCTCAAGGTCCCTTCCAACCCCTACAATTCTGTGATTCTGTGATTCTGTGTGATCTCTGGAGATTGTTGATTCAGAAGACCTGCAGCATTGGCAGTTTTGTTGGAGATTATTTCCAAAACTGCTTGCAAGCAAATTATGAGATTCAGGTTATAAATTGGTTCCCCTTATCTGGCTGTCAATTCATTAGGATTCCATGTGGCTTGTCTGTAATGCTTCTTCTTTTGGGAGGCCACTCATTTTCCCCCCATTTTTGTTTTCCACCTATTTCCATCTTGACAGATCTTTTTTATTACCCAGATTGTTGCAAAGTCTCACTCCCAGATGAGGACCTTTGTCCTCTGAAAGAAGGAAAAATAGAGGCTAAATGATTCCAATATAACAAATCCCTGATCAATTTGCTGGTAGAATTGTACAAGCACTGTGTCTACAAATCCAGTAATGTCCCTTTTTGGCTTTGGCCCCTTTAGCAAAGGGTCCAGCTGCAGTCTTTGGGTGTTGCAAGTAATATGTGTTGTGATCTCCCAGAGGGCCAGAAAAGGTGCTTTTACATCTCCCTAGTAGACTCTGTGTTTGTCCAGTACAATACCAAGCACCTGTATCATTTTTCCATTCACAAGTCTGGATACAACCTCAGCCACTGGGCCACCAAGTGTTAAAGGATTCAGTTTTGTTTGAACAAAATCCCTCACAATTTTTGCTACAACCAGCTTCATTAACCCATACCCATACACAAAGCCACTTGTATGTATATGTCCACTGGCACTTGATTTTTCCTACACTAACTCCTCCCTCTTGGATGTGGTTTAAACAGTATTTACCTTGAGCAAGGAATTGATCTGGCCATGTTTCCAAATCGTCCCAAGGAGTGTTGCTGGTCTCAGAATCACAGAATCACAGAATCACAAGGTTGGAAAAGACCTTTCAGATCATCAAGTCCAACCATTCTCGTCCTAAACTAAACCATATCCCTAAGTACCTCATCTACCCTTTTTTTGAACACATCCAGGGAAGGTGACTCAGCCCCTCCCTGGGCAGCCTGTTCCAGCCCTGACAACTCTTTCAGTGAAAATTTTCCTAATGTCCAATCTAAACCTGCCCTGGCACAGCTTCATGCCATTCCCCCTTGTCCTATCTCCTGTCCCCTGGCTGAAGAGACCATCACCTACCTCTTTATAACCTCCCTTCAGGTAGTTGTAGGTGGTAATAAGGTCTCCCCTCAGCCTCCTCTTCTCCAGGCTGAACACCCCCAGCTCCCTCAGCCGCTCCTCAGAGGATTTCCCCTCCAGCCCCTTCCCCAGCCTGGTTGCCCTTCTCTGGACTCGCTCCAGGACCTCAATGTCCTTCTTGTGGTGAGGAGCCCAGAACTGGACCCAGCACTCGAGGTGCAGCCTCACCAATGCCCAGTCCAGGGGCACAATCTCACTGTAATCTCACTGTAATTGCTCATAATTGGCCCGGGTGAGAGGGGTATGGAAGTCCACAGCCAGCTTCATAGCCCTAAAGGTCCACCACAAACCCAACAGTGGCTTAAATTAAAAGCCTCACTTACAGATTTGGCTAACAAGAGAAATTCATTACTCTCAAAAAAGGGGAAATTGGCTTCCCTCTACCCCCACAAATGAGAGAAGAGAAAAATATAGCTGACAAAAAGGCAGGCATCCTCACTGTGGTTTCTTTCTTCCCCTGAAAAAGAAAGAAAACCAAATTTGCTTCTTGGTGAGAATAAAGAAGAGAAAAAAACCAGCAAGGGGTGGGGGGAGAATCAGTGAGCCCTTAACTTTAAAGGTGACAAGAAGACAATTACTATAAAGCTATGCAGGCATCAGTATCTTCATATATTTTCTTCATGCAGACATCAAAGATTGTATCTGGGAAAAAAAAAGAATAAAAGCAAACTTGCTTCATTTTATGGAACCAGAAGTAGGTGGTTATTAAAAAGATGAAACAATACACCTAGTATTGATTCTTTGTTCCTTCCCATGGGCATCCTTTTCTTTCCAAGCATATTTGTTCATGGGAATTTCAAGCAGCAGTGTGGTACAGTCCCAGTGGTGGGTAATTTCACCAACACTGGTTGGCCAGGAAAATGAGAGGGGTTCTGGGGATAGTCAGTGCCATGGAGATTTGGGATCAGGGTTAGAGCTTTCAGGCAGAATGACGTAATTTTAGGATATCCACTTATTCCCTATCAGTTATTCACATGAGCAATTGCATCCCATAATCTTCCTGACCACCCTGATTTGTGGAGTTTGAGAAAACGCTTGAGAAGTCCATTTGTTCTTTCCACTATCCCGTTTGCTTAGGGATAATAGGAGGTGTGGAAAACCCATACAATTCCTTCTCCTGTTCCAGTGGCTGAGCCATGGGAGGATGGTAAAAGCAATCCATGTGCCCCCTGAACTTCTGTGTGTTGAACTGGCACTTAGTGCCTTTGAGTCACAAGAAAACTTGGGAGCTATGGACAGATCCTTGAGCTTCTGCCAGCCCTGTGGGTACCAGAGTCCTCAGGCACCCACATTTCTGCAGGTGAAACCTAAGACAGGTGTGTGATAGCATCATTCTTCCCCCCGTCTCCCTTATTTTCAGCTCAGTTAACAAACAAGGCTGGAAAGCCATGCAGGAGAAGCATTTCCTTGAACAGGTCTCATCCCTGGACAACAGCAGCCAGGGCACAGCTGGAGCAGCTCGTTCAGCTGCAGTTTGTTGCATGTGCCCCAGGACAGGAGTCAGGGAGAGGCAGCTGCCAGGTTGGATTAATATTTTGCCAGGCTGAATGCAACCCTCAGGACAGAGATTTCTGGCTGAGCTGGGCTCCCACTTGCCCACATCCATTGTCTGGCAAGTCAAAGGTCTCTTGCATGGCCTGGGCTCATGTCTCAGGAGGGTAAGCTTCAGCTTGAGTCAAGGCACTAACAAGGCAGGAACCATGATACCCAAGCTCCCTTCACACGATCCCATGCATCCTAACATCAAAACTAACTCCCTTTTCCAGATTCTCAGCTTCTTAAGCATTTACAGCATCAAATACTTATCTCTCCCATTACCTCAACCAACTTGTTGATATGTCAAATGAGGAACATGTTGGCAAATTGGCTGCAAATGTTTCTTCTCCTTCCCCTGCCATGTCCAAAACATACAGATTACACCATCCTGAACTCACATAAACTCCCAACTGTGTTTATTTCAGAGCTGTAAAGCTGATTTGACTGTTCAAATTGATACAAGGAAATGGAAACAAATCACTTTGCAGCCTCCAAGTTGGCTTCTGCTGCCCAAACATCTTTCTTTGTGCCTCAGGCCTCAACAATTCTCCACTAAATGGGTCTGAGCACAAGCCATGCAGATGAGTTAGTTCTCACACATGTCTTTGAGGGCTTTTCACACTCAGATCTTTTCTTTTTCCTCTTTCTAATTTCCAAGTATCTGGTTTTCCTTAATCATTCACATACTTACTTAGGACCTTGCCAATGTCCATTTAAACCAAATGAGGTCTTCCCGAATGGTACTGGGTCAGACCATCCTGAAAGCTATCTTACAGCTTTTTCCCTCTGGTACAATCTATAATCAGACCTGTGTCAATAATGGGCTTTTTGTGGTTGGTTGTTTGTTTTAATGGTTGAACTGAAAAACTAAGAAAAAAAAAATAGTACTGGATGAGTCTTAAACTGTTTCGTTTTTCTCAATGGAATGAAAACAAGCACAAAAACACAATAAATGTTTTATTGCAGTATTTTTTCCTTTGAAAAACTATTGCTGAATTTAGCTAAACTACGCTTTAAAACATCCAGACTGTAACTCTTTGATTTTCCCTCTTTGCATTTGATCTTTTTTATTTTCCTCTGACAAAGTACTGTGCTAAATACAGCTGTTATTGCTAGATGCAGAGTGTCCTGAAACTGCCATTTTAGCAATAAAATGCATCTTTACCTCAAAAATTATTCTATCCAGACACAGAGAAAGTGAGAGATTGATCAACCTTTTCCTCTCTTACAGCACAGAACCAAGTAGTATGTTACTCTTTCATTAACATTTTTGGCCAAGATGCTCTAAAATCTCTCTGGTAGTTTCTGAGGTAGGTTCTGCTTTATCACCCCTAAGGGCAAAAGGGGAAGGGACAGGGACTCTTAGCACCCTGCCTAGAAGGCAGTATTTACCTGTGATGGGGCATGGGGATTAGCCATGGGATTTTGCTTATGGAAAACATAGGCCATGGTCCGGAGGTGACGTATCCGATGTCAAGGACAACATTATTTATAGTGTGTGTCTTTCTCTAGCTGTGTCACCAGAACATTTCAACTCTTCCTAGAAGCACAGGAAATCCCAGGACAAACTCATGGAGGGATTTTTTTGTCCGTAACAAGGAACCCTGAGTGCATCTTGACCCCAGGCCTAACCCCAACTTTGGCTCCCAGTGAGGCATTCAGACTAAGGTCTGAGTCAAACAAAGCAGAAGCAGCCCTTGGCTCTTCTCTTTGCAGCTGGCCAGCTTCAGCCAAACCCCTGGCTTTCCTATTCAACTTCTTATGAGCCTCCAAACTAATCCCAACGTTCGTGCTGGCTTCAGTACAACTGGCAAATTGATATTATAGCCCTCTTTATGCATCCTTTAGACTCATAAACCCTATATTACCCAAGCACTATGCATCCTTTAATCTCATAAACCCTATATTACCCCAGCACTGGCCATGCAGAAGGCACTCAAGGTCACACAAGCATGAGAATATGGTGTATAAATAAGCTGACACTAGTTAGATGCTTCCTCCATATAACTGGAAGCCTTCATTAAAACAAAATGTTGCATTTTGAGCATGACAATAGAACTTAGCACTAAATCTAACCTGGCTAGAGACAAGGCATATTCTTCTCTGTGAAAATTCACTCTGAGTAAAACAAGTTGATGCAATCTCTTTATGTTCCTTCACTGTTGTGCCAAAGTTCAGCTGTAAGCTTGGGTCTGCAGTCTTTCAAACCCTGTAAAAGTAACTTGAACAATAATATATGGAATGAGAAAGGCATAAAGCACCACAACGTGCTTGATCTTAAGCTATTCAAGTAAAGTGATACCAATATTCTCTGCCACGGAAGTTGCAAATTTGAAAATAGCTGTAGCTCTGTGCTCACCAGCTTCATAGAGACTACCCCAAGTCTCAGCCTGGTCTCTGGCAGGAGTAAGTATCAAGCAAAAATTCAAATTAAGGCAACTGAGTCAACAAGAGCAATGCATAGATTTCTTCCATAGGGTCCATAAAATTCAATCCTAACCTTCTTTGTGCAGCAATTCTTTTTTTGGTCCTAACCCTGCTGGAACACTAGCTTCTTCCATGCTTAAACTGCTAATTAAATATTAGGAATATAGCATTTTAAAAGAATTATACAAATCGTGAACATATTTGATGTCAAAAATTTCCAGAATTCCAATACTTTTTTTTTAAACATTAACAAATAAATTTAAAGTTTAAATTCCCAGTTCATGCCTCCATGTTCTTCCAGATCACCTTTGCACCTGCAAGTAACCTTTAACCTCGAGCAAGGCACACTGCTCAGCCTAAAGCCCAAACTGGCTCACCCACACCTCTGTGAGAGTGAACCCAGTGTTCTTTTCACACAGGGGATGAAGTTGGGAGTACATCACACATAGACACAAGTACTGTGTTTCCACCTCTTTCCACTTGAATAACTGAATATGAATTGCAGAGACTGCCTAATGCATTGGCTACTCTTCCCTGTTTCACAGACCCCAGCTCTGATCTGTTCCCTAACTCCCTCTCTCCTTCCTATTCCTCTGGATAAGTTGAACATTAACTTAATCCTGTCCCTCCAGTCTTTTTTCTCTTCAGGTTGCTCAGAGCCCCATCAAGCCTGACCTTGAATGCCTCCAGGGATGGGGTCTCCACCACCTCTCTAGGCAACCTGCTCCAGTGATCTGCCACCCTCACAGTGAAGAACTTCTTCCTGATGTTGAATCTAAACCTGCCCTGCTCTAGCTTAAAACTATTTCCTCCCATCCTATTGCTACATGCCCTTACAAATAGTCCCTCCCCAGCTTTCCTGTAGGTCCCTTCAGGTACTGGAAGGTGCTATAAGGTCTCCCCACAGCCTTCTCTTCTCCAGGCTGAACAAGCCCAACTGTCTCAGCCTGTGTCCATAGGAGGGGTGCTCCAGCCCTCTGATCATATGACAGACCCTTAGCTATGTCTATCCAGGTCTTGGCAGTGCAGGAAGACACAAAGAACCAAGAAATCAGACTGGGATCCAGCTGTCAGAGAAATGGAGACATGGAGAAACGTTGCCTTATAGGAAAGAAACAAGTACCCATGTGGACAGCTCCACCACAGCTCCAGCTTGCATTAGGACAAGCTTGGTGGTGGGTCCTCACCAAAGATCTGCAGAGCTGTGCAACTCAGCCTCCAACATGAAAGGGTCCTGGGGATCCCCCCCAATTTAATTCTGCCCAGCCTGTAAGCATGCCAGGAAAATAAGGAATTGCACACTTGTACTTTCATCTTCCAGTATCAAGGATGAGGGGTTATCTTGGTACCTTGCAGTGTCCTCCAGAGGAGGGCCCTACAAAATATATCCTGACCTACCCAGGGAACAACTTCTCAGACATTTCTGCTGGGAGAGTGAAAATTTCCTTTGCCCCCTTTGCAAATTCCACATTTAATAGCTTTGTCACAGCAGTCAGAATTCTTGGACCAGGTGCCCCTACTCTTATTAGAATTAATATTGTCATCTGACCCTCTTATTCCTCAGATTTAATGTAAAAACTTTTTGAATTTCTGATAAATAGCATCCACCTCTAATTAGAAACATTAGTCAGGTTTCACATGTTTCAACCTTACTAGAGTCTTGTCACAGTCCCATGTCAGATTGGAGCATCCCACTTGAACACAAACACATTGGCCACTAAAATATGCCAAAGATGTCTTCTGATAGCAGAATGTGTTTAATGTTTCAGTTACAAGATACTATAGTTCTCACTGCATGGTAACAAAGCACCAAGTGAAAAAATTGTAGCCACAAAATAAAGAATCTCATGAGACAGTGATTTTTCTCCTGAAAAACCTCTGGTGATACTCAACCTCTGATGTTCCAGCATCACGTTTTGAAACCATGCTTTGTTTCCTCTATAACTTGATATTACTGATATCCTACAGTGCCATTTCTAAGGATTAAAGCAAAACTAAGTATTTTCACAGAATCACAGAATCACAAGGTTGGAAAAGACCTTTAAGATCATCAAGTCCAACCGTTCCTGTCCTATGCTAAACCAGATCCCTGAGCACCTCATCTCCCCGGCTGTCAAACACACCCAGGGGTGGGGACTCAGCCCCCTCGCTGGGCAGCCTGGGCCAGGCCCTGACAGCTCTTGCAGGGAAGAACTTATCCCTCCCAGCTGAGCTGACCCTGCCCTGGGGCAGCTTGAGCCCATTGCCCCTTGTCCCATCTCCTGTCCCCTGGCTGAAGAGACCATCCCCCATCTCTCTGCACCCTCCTGTGAGGTCACTGTAGGCGGTGATAAGGTCTCCCCTCAGCCTCCTCTTCTCCAGGCTGAACACCCCCAGCTCCCTCAGCTGCTCAGGTTTTTTCTTCCAGTCTCTTCTACCAGCCTGGCTGCCCTTTTAAGATCCAACTTCGACAGATCCAACCTTAAAAAATAACAAAGTACTTTAATTTTTTCTCATTAGAGACTTTTGTAAAGTAGTCAGTGCATTTGGCACACGCTTTCAAATCTTCTAAATCCTCCACAAAATAGCATTCCATGAAGCTCTCAGGCTATGAATGGACACGCCTCATAATGTAGATGTAGAGTGCAGATGTAATCAGCAGTGGAACGTGGTGCTGATCTGCCCTGGGATATACACCGGTTCAGTAGCACACTGAAACCACGCTCATTGCTGTAGTAAACAAGCCCCCACTTGATAAAAGCTCCAGAAACAGCTTTTATTTATGTACAGCAGCACAAATCCAGAGCAGCTCCACTGAGGTTGATGGGCACAATTCTCCTCTCACTCATAATTGCATTACTCTATTAGCTGCAGAGGAATAAAGCCTGAGATGAAAACCAGACTCCATCGAGTGAACTCTGGGCTTGATCTGCATGGAGGAAAGGAAGCCCAGGTCTGCCAAGGATCCCAGGAGCTGCAAACTTGTTGCCTGCAGCTCTCAGTCCTCTCCATTTCTTCCACCTCGCAGCCTAATGAAACAGAATCCCTCCATTACACTTCCAGAAGGTGTAAGGCCAATTCTCCAGTGCATAAATGCCACATGGGCAGCAAGATCGCTACAAGGGTGTGGATACAACTCCCCCACCCCCTCCCTGCCCTGCACCCTGCAGCGTGCCCTATATTTCCATTCCATTCCAGTCAGTAAGTCCCAGCGCTGTCAACAGCTTGGGAAATTTGGCCTGTCGTCTATAATCTTTGAAGTGCAAACTTCAGGCTCATGCAGAACAGAGAGCAGAAGTGATGTCTGTATTTTCAGGTGAGCAAAGCTGCCGACTTCAAAGGTTTGGTATTAGTCTGTGAAGCTTCTTAAAGATTGTCACCCGAGTTTCTCAAAAGCTGGAGGAAAAACGCACCCGCACATCCAGATAAACGTGTTCTTTGATCTGCGTGATAAAAACAGCTGTTTTTCTACATGTAAACTCCTTTATTGTAAATGTTTATGAACTGTGGGAAATTATGCCTCTGCCAGAATTTAAAATAAAGTGATTCAATGGGTTTGCTTTACATTTACCTTTCATTATGCTCACTAACACTGCAGGAATCCCAACGGAGTTTTCAAGGAACGTTCATGGTGTTGTAGTTACCAGGGAAACACATGATAAATTGTTGCTATCTGAAAAAGAAAAATCCCCATTAACTTTCTATTAAAGAACATGCAAAGTGAACTATACGGAGAAATGCCTTTACAGCTACCCTATTAAAGTGCTGTATGTTTTATTTCAAGATTTAACCAAATATTGGCCAAGCTCTGACGTTTTTATTCGTTGTGAACAGCACCCAGCACTTTACAGTCTGTGGTTTACCGTGCATTGTTAAAGACAGTCCAGTATTCAACAGGGTCTGCCCAGGAATGGCAGACACAGTGCGATCATTGCTGCAGTTAAAACATTTACAGGCAAAGCTTTGCTGGAGAGAGGTTTGATTCTTTCATGCTAAGCTAGCAAAATCTGCAGTGTATTTCACACCAAAAATGAAGGGTTTTTTTTTTTTTGCCAATCCCCCATGGCTTGTACAGGGTATCCAGTCCCAGAAGAACAGTTCACAGGTGGAGCAACCAAATAACTCCAGATATTACAGGCGAGGTTTCACAGTGTATGCCTGCATTAGTTTTTTGGACTCAGAGGAGAACTGTGTGCACACAGGCACCACAGGTCACAGAGCACCTTAGCCCTACATGTTAGCCATGCTCCAACCCAGTGCAGGCATGGATGCTCCAATCCCATTTTCCCTTGGTGCTCCAGGGTGTGAGAATACCACATGGTATACCTAAGCATCCATATGGAATATAAGCATCCATATGGAATATGGATGCTCATGCATATGGAATACAAAAGCATCCCCATTGAGATTCTAGAAAATTTCCCTGATCAAGTCCTCTTTGGCCTCTTGCAGATGAGGTGGGCAGTTCAAGAAGTCATCATCACCCTCAGCCACCAGCTCTGAAGAAGTCAATGTCCCCGCTGTCTTTTGGCTGCTTCAACCTTAGTGCAACATGAATAGGCTGCCTAAAAGCACTTTCAGTGGAAGCTAAATTAAATCTGGCTTCTTCCACACTAAAACATCCTAAAAGCACGTTTCCTTCCCTGTCCTCTCTTTCACACCCATCAGTTACGGTATCTCAGCCAAGCAGAAGGTAGCTTCCAACAAAGAACAGTAATTTCTTTAGCTGCTCCAACCTGATTCACATTTGACTGCCAATGTCTGTCACACTCAAGCCTTACAGAGTAACTCCCTGAGCGACTATAGTGAGTAAAAAAGGATTATTCTCATTTAAGAGGTCACTTCTGAATTGATGAGAGACGTTCAGGAGCTAACTTCCCCAAGTTTCCACTGTGAATTAACAAGAAAGCAGAGATATCATCAGGTTTCTTGCTGTATTACTCCTACCTTGCTACTCTGGATTCAAGGAGGCATTAATTTCCTTGGAGCTCATGTTAGGACATCTAAGCTTTGTACCACAGGAAAATACTTAGAAGTATTTCTGGCAAATGGAGGCAGTGTTATGGGTCAGGTGAAGGTAGAAATTCATTTCAGCCCCCTGAAAAGACAGAGCAATGGCTGGGCTCTGATAGTGAAGACATGCAGCTCAGGGTCAACGTGGAGGAGAAAGGCAGAGGGTCGTGTCAAAGCAACAGTGGGAAAGATGGCAGGAATGACTGTCAAAGCCAGAGAGACAGAGTCTGTGCTGAAGAAATGATGTGATGAGAGTTTTGACTTCCCAGATAAATAAGAAAATCAGGTTTCAAAAGACATCACACAGAAAGAGCAAGATTTAGGCACAGCCTGGACGTGAAGGTCCAGACCAAACTGAAGGAGTGATGAGAGCTGAAGGCAGGGCAGGGGTGATGACAGAAAGCAACGTGGAAGAAGCTGGGAAAGGGAAGACACAAGACCCCAGCATCGCTACTGGTGGGGATTTTCCTTGGTGCATCCATGGACCCATTCCTGCTCCAGGTCTGACAGGATAGCCATCTGAAAACACCCAACCTCTTGTAAGAAAAGTCTGGTCCTGCTGGTGGTTGCATCTCTGAGGCCAGAACACTCTCAGGGATGGAGGGAAATTGGATTCTCTCCAAAACCAGGGCACAGGTCCCAACTCCCTTCTCACCGTGCTGGTCCCTCTGCACATCCAGCACCCAGCACCCTGCAGTGGAGATGAGGTGCTGCTTCTCTCAGGTGTTGGACATCACACAGCATCGCACTGTCGATTTAGCCTTCGCTTTAAATCAGTGTTACCAGGACATAAAACGATGGAACAAAACCCTCATTTTAGTCACTTGGACTAAAAAGTTGACCTGTTTTCTTTTTCCTTTCCTTATTTTTAACAAGCAAAACCTTTTTTTGTTTCCATTTGCAAAGGATTTAAGAAGAAAAAAAAAAAAAGAAAAGAAAAAGAGTGAGAGAGACACACAGACACCCAAAGCCAAAAAGAAACAGAGAATCCAAGTGGAGAGGTATGTGTTGTTGGACAAGTGTTTAATTTATGGAATTTGGCCGGCAGAACAAGAGTTTGAATTGTACTTCAATAAGTGGAGCTCTTAGAATAAATGTGGCTTGTAAAGTTGTTTTACAGTCTGCTTTGCTGAGCAGCCAACACCTCATGGAAACCTTTGAAAAACATTCTGTTTAGAAGCAACGGTTTTTATATTTCATATTTTCTCTATTTGTTTTCCCCTCTGGTTTTATAACTGAAACCATATGCAGAAAAACAGGATTTTTGTGTCTTAAAATATCTACCTGGTATGACTACTTTTATTATTTAAAAAAAAAAAAAAACAGTTAGCATTTTGAAAATTCTTCCTGTATTAGGCAGTTGGTTCAAACATTAATGTGTCCTTGTTTGATACCCCAGTCAGCTACAGATTTCCAGAATGACCTTGGGATAGTCACTGAACTGAGATTCATCACCCCTCTCCCTGTGTGTATGAGGTGCAGATGTGTGTGCTGGAGCTGTCTGTCTTTCCCATTATAGACAGAAAATGCAACAGAGTTTAGGGCATGATTCATCTGTGTAGGATGGGAGGGGATGAATCATGCTCTAGATTCATATGTTGACCAACTCTTCACTGGAAGGCAAAGCAAGCTACAAAGATGCAGATGCTCATACTGGAGATAACCCTGGTTAGCCTCATAAACCCACCTTGGCCTCTCTGTGTGATGAGACAGAACCCTCTGGAAGGAAATCCATCCCATCCCAAGGATGGTGTCTGATACATCTTGATGAACTGCCCAGAGACACTACCAATGAGTCTATGTTGACCATAGATACTGCCAAACCTGTAAACCCTTAAATGGCTGTGGGCAGGCAAGAGGAATCCCTCTCTACAAATATCATTCCCATGCTAAGGAGGTCAAACCCACCATCCCTACGGTTACGTACACACACATGTGCACATGTATGTACATATGAGTCCCTGCAGAACTGGTATCAGCACAACTTCTATGCAAGGCAGTGGGATAATGCATTAAATAAACCAGTGCCTTTGCTTTGCAGGCTGGGAGACACTGCTGCAGAGGCAGGAAGGTATCACCTGGGAGCGAAGCGAGGAGTCGCACTGCATACTGCACAGGCTGGGAAAGGAAGACACAGAAAGACTCCGAGGCCACACCGTACAAGCCAAGGATCTAAATAAGGATGTAAGAGTCATATTTAGACCCATAAGCTAAACTAGCCTGATTGCTGTTGTGTGGTAGTTGTGTTTGTACAGGTAGGCCAGAGCTGCTCTGGAACATGACTTAATTCAATGCCTGTGACAGGAAACAAGTTTACTGGAGCATATTTTTCCTTTTTGGGTGGATCTTTTAGGTGTTTGGGGTTTGGCTTTTTTACTTTAAATGTATGTGGCTAAGTGTTTCATACCTTCTCACTGTGATGTCCTTGCATTCAACCTCAGCAACTATTCTGAAATGTCCTGCTTTGTTCCTTTGTTTTCAGTGCCACTGGATAGAGCTTTGCTTGGTAAAGTCACTATGCCTCAGCCAAGGAACCTGTCACCACCCAAAAGTTTTGCCCTCTAGCTGTGTGTGCATTTATTTTCTAAATCTTCATGACTTCTTATGAGAGCAATGTGCTTTTACAAACAGTTTCTTCTCAGGGTCCCTCGTGAGGCCACATCCCTCGAAGCCAACACCTTTCTGATCACCTCTGTGATTCTGGCACCAAGGTGGAATTGCCCAGTCTTAGCATCAGGTATCTTGGTGTAAGGCTAAGCTCCCTACACAAAGAGCAGCCCTGTAGAATAGTTGGTCCAGGTGTTACACATCACTCATCATGCACAGTCATGGTCATGTACCATCCCACTCTTCACAGCCCACTTGTGGGTTGGGTTTTTGTCATGGAGCTGCCGGGTCATGACAGGCTGAGGGAGCTGTTGACATTTCCTCTAGTAGCACAAGCCAAAAAAGCAACCCAGTGCTTACTCTGGGAGGCTTAAAAAATGCAAGCCTCTGTGCTATCAGTATCCTGCACCTCAAAAGCATGTTACTGCAGCTGTCTGTCTGGGAATAAACAGGCAGAGGTAGGTCTCAGGATGAGCCCTAAGCACCAGGCATTACCCTGCAGTCTGATAAATGTTCATGAGAAGCAGGACACCTTGTTATGGCATTGATGAATCAGTGTTTGCTGACAAAAGGCCCTTTTCTCAAGGAATTCCCCATCAGCCCTAGGTGTGCTGTAAGTGATTCAGGCTCTCATTAGGCCTAATTAGCTAATTGTTCAAATTATTTCTCTATTATTCACAGAGCCTCTACCACTGAACACAAGCCAATCGACTGACAGGTGCTCTCTGCAAAGAAATCAGGTTTTTTCCAGGGTGATGCTCCTGCAGGGATCACTGTGCCCATCACAGCCCTCCAGGATCTTCTCTAGCTGCTGAAGCCCCTCAGGCCACCCTGCTGTAAAGCTCTGCAGTTCACAGCTGTGTCAGTGTAGAGGATTTCAGCATCTCCATCTCTCTTTTTAGCATCATTCCTTTCCCCGGAAATTTGGTCATTCATCAGCCAGCTCCTCCAGTCATGACCCAGGTTGCCTTTCCCTTTGAGGTGGGTGAGTGTCCTCCCTTCCAAGGAGAGATTTAATTCCCTTCTGATCCTTCCAACAGCAAATCATAGGAAGAGACTGCAATTTCTTTTCTTAGCCCCAGAGCTTTGATGCCCTTCTTGATGCAGATTACAGGCCTGATACAGATGGCTCAGTGATTTAAAGCACTAGGCTGGGACTCCAGATCCCACTTCCTTAAACTTCAAGGTTGACCTTGGCAGAATCTCCTAGGCTGGAATTTCTGTGACCTGAGAACACCCTCTAAAAGCTCAGCAACCAGGTTCCCTTCACAGCCAGTGGACAGAGAGAGGCAAACACTCTTTCCCTCACATCTCAGATAGGTATGTAAGAAAGGGACATGGACCACTCTCTGGAGACACTAGCCTCTCTCTGTGTTGACAACAAAGGCTTCCCACCACATGACTACTTTGCTCTCAGCCCCTAACAGTTAAATTATGTGAGCAAGGACAAGAATTTTAAAAATATACAGGTCCCACTTCTCAATCTCAGAGGGAATTGAGCAGTGCTGTAAATACAGGGTTTAGAAGCTCTGCAGTGATGTTTCAGCTTTGTAAAACCTGACAGTAATTTTTCCTGGTGAGGTTTTAAAGGGACGTGAGATTTTCTGGTCCTGTGAAGACAGAGACACAACCACTCAGAGTTTATCCTCCCTGGTGGTAGCAGCTGCTGTCTGCTGCTGGTGGTGGATATTGTTCACAGCAAAGGGGCTGCTGACCTTTCTTTACTGACGTGCCCCCAAGATTTCCAATGCTCCAGTCTCCTTTATATTGATGCTCTGCAGCTGCATGAGCCCACTTAAACTCTTGAAACTCTTTGAAGAAGTTTTCTGGAAGGAACATGGGCAAATAAACAAAATATCTCCAATATCAGCCACACCTGCTAGATATGGATATTAGGTTCTGGGGGGAAAGCAACCTCTATGACAGCCAGGTGCTAGCCTGGCATTGCCCTGCTGAGAAGGACCAAGGGTTTCTGGTGGATGAGAAATTTAACATGAGCCAGCAGTGTGCTCTGGCAGCTCGCAAGGCCAATGGGATCCTGGGCTCCATCAGAAGAGGGGTGGCCAGCAGGGACAGGGAGGGGATTGTCCCTCTCTACTCTGCCCTCGTGAGGCCCCAGCTGGAGTCCTGTGTCCAGATGTGGGGTCCCCAATACAAGAAGGATGTGGAACTGTTGGAGAGGGTTCAGAGGAGCCACAATGATGATTAGAGGTCTGGAGCACCTGCCCTACGAAGAGAGGCTGAGGGAGCTGGGCTTGTTCAGCTTGGAGAAGAGAAGGCTGCAGGGGGACCTCATTGCAGCCTTCCAGTACCTGAAGGGAGCAGAGAAAGTGCAGGGGAATCAACTTGTTAAAGGGCAGAGACTGGCAGGACAAGGGGGAATGGACTAAAACTAAAGGAAGGAAGGTTTAGATGAGATATTAGGGGGAAGTTCTTAACAGAGAGAGTAGTGAGGTGCTGGAACAGGCTGCCCAGAGAGGGGGAGGATGCCCCATCCCTGGAAGTGTTCAAGGCCAGGTTGGATGGGGCCCTGTGTACCTCCAGGCCTGAGGTTGGTGGCCCTGCCTGTGGCAGGGGGTTGGAGCTCTGTGATCCTTGGTGTCCCTTCCAACCCATGCCATTTTACAATTCTATGATTGCTCTGGAATGTTCTCTCTCCTTGAGCTGTTGACTTCAGACCCTGAGTCCCTCCCAAAAAAAAACATTGGGTGCTTGACTGGACCACCCAGGCTAAGCTTTTAATGGGAAGAACAGGAACTTTCAGAAGATGTTTTTCAGCTGAGATAGGTTGACTTCCATCTGAAGGTGTTTGAAGCTGCACTGACTATCAGGAAGCCCAGGGCAACGATGTATCTTACACATCCCAGTGTTTCTGGGATGAATCCAAGCACAAACACCTTATTTTTTCAGCAGGACCTGGCTATTCCCTACCTCAGAGGGGTGCAAATTCAGTATCTGGCCACTGTATATTCCCTCAGCCCAGAGGACGCACTGGAGGAGAAAGAGGATTCCTGCTCAGTGTTTCCTGCACCAGTGTGCTCCTGGATAGCCATAAGGGCCAAAAGTGACAGTCACCAAGGCTGCCCTAAACTGAAACCACGGATTGGACTCAGCTCCTGGCCAGAAACAGATTACAGGTAGAGGGAAAAAAACCAAAAGAAGAGGGACAATAAACACGGCCACTCCTTCTTCTTTTGCTCCTTGCTTGCTAGGCATGCAGATGCACATTGGTGGCTCCCCATGCAGGCAGAACCTGGGAACATCCTTGTTTACAATCCCCTGAAACACTTGTGAGCAACGCTTTGTGGGTGTCTACTTCTTGTGCAACCCCATCCACTGTTTCAGGCAGTTTGACACCCTCTATACTCCCCCTTTCCCATTAGCATCAAACAAACTGCATCTAGGCTTAGAACCACTCTAGGTGGAAAAGACCATTAAGAACATCGAGTCCAATATAAACCCAGCACTGCCAAGCCCACCACTGAAGGATGTCCCTAAGCACCACATCTACATGCCTTTTAAATAAATACCTCCAGGGATGGTGACTCCAACCACTTCCCTGGGCAGCCTGTGCCAGTGATGGACATCCTTTCAGTGAATATTTTTTTCCCTAATGTCCAATCTAAACCTCCCCAAAGCCTCCTTTTCCCCAGTTCCCTCAGCTGCTCTTCAGTGCTCCGGAGTGCTGGCTAGATTTAATGTGTAGAGTTACACACAACAACTTCTCTGGCCAACCTGTCCATCCATCCGTCCACCCACCCATCCATCCATCCCGGACTGACGCCGGTGCGGGAAGGTCACCGCAAAGATTCCTGTTGCCGGCAGAGAGAGCCAGAGCACCAGGCAACAAGATCTGAGCGATGAAAAGCAGGGCTGCACCGAGCTTTGTGCCTCCCAGGCTGAAGGGAAAAACATCTTTTGATGTTCGAGGGCCCCTCTGACTGGTGTATTCAGAGGCACGGGTATTTTTACCGCTCGCCTCTCTGTACTCCCCTCCGCACAGCCCCCTCCCCTCCCGCCGGGCATCCCTTCCCGGCCTGCCTGGCTGCTGTGCAGGATCCCACGCTGGCCGCCAGCCCGTCTGCGCTGCCAGAGCACCGGCTTCCCACCAGAAGATGGTGCCCACATTCCACGAAACGCAGGGCAAGCGCTTCACAGCGCAATGAGCTTCTGCCCCGCGCCCAGAAACCCGGTCGGGCTGCCCCAAAATGATCAGGGCAACCCCCACCCCGACAAGCTGATGGACGCTGGAGCCCCTCAGAAAGCGGGGTGGCATATCCACAGGTGTAACCTGCAGTGTAGCTCACCAGGGTGCAGTGCAGTGTTTGTTCTCTGGCCACATGATTTCCTGGCTTGTGTCAGAAACAGTGTGGCCAGTAGGTCTGGGGAGGGGACTGTGCCCCTGGACTGGGCATTGGTGAGGCTGCACCTCGAGTGCTGGGTCCAGTTCTGGGCTCCTCACCACAAGAAGGACATTGAGGTCCTGGAGCGAGTCCAGAGAAGGGCAACCAGGCTGGGGAAGGGGCTGGAGGGGAAATCCTCTGAGGAGCGGCTGAGGGAGCTGGGGGTGTTCAGCCTGGAGAAGAGGAGGCTGAGGGGAGACCTTCTCCCCACCTCCCCTGCCCTGCCAGGAGGGTGCAGAGAGGTGGGCGATGGTCTCTTCAGCCAGGGGACAGGAGATGGGACAAGAGGCAATGGGCTCAAGCTGCCCCAGGGCAGGGTCAGCTCAGATGGGAGGGAAAAGTTCTTCCCTGCAAGAGTTGACAGGGCCTGGCACAGGCTGCCCAGGGAGGGGGCTGAGTCCCCACCCCTGGGTGTGTTTAACAGGCGGGGAGATGAGGTGCTCAGGGATCTGGTTTAGCACAGGACAGGAACAGTTGGACTTGATGATCTTAAAGGTCTTTTCCAACCTTGTGACTCTGTGATTCTCCTAAGGGTTTATTGAGCTTTTTAATGAATGGAGCCCCACAAGTGTAATTAGAACTAATTAAACCCATTATCCTGCCTGGATGTTTACCTGCTAATTAAAGAGCACGCAGCCCTGAACCAAGGTGGTTAACTTTGTCTAAAGCCACACGTGGATGCTGTCTGTGCAATACCTTGTGCTGCCCCAGTTTGTTCCTGATGGTCTATCAAAGCCAGATGTGGAAAAAGGACAATGGATTGGATGTGATATGTGAAGGCACCACCTCAACATGTTCAAAGGAATACAGCAACCCTGGGCAGCAGCACACACTGATCTCAGAAGTGGTTCTGGCAGGTGCCTTCTCCATGAAACATCCCAGCTTTCAAAAAGGATGACAACATGGGTCTCTAAAGTACAGCTGAATGTTGCCAGGGCACAGCCTGAAAGGCTTTGTAACACATGGGCTTTGTGATTTACACCAAAACAGGATGGAGCTTGGAGAGATCGTTGTGGCTGAACATCCCAGTGAGAGGCAGTTGTACACAGAGGAGGAGACAAGAGCCCAGGGCTTGCTGAGGAGAAGCAGAAATCGGATCCACCGAGTTTTCAAGTATCTCACAGGAGAAATGAAGGAATATGGAGACTGGATGAAAGGTAAGCAGAGGGGTGTGTTTGGGGTGCTCTGGCTGGGGAGAACATAGAATCATTGAATGTGTAAGGTTGGAAGGGACCTTCAAAGGCCATCTAGTCCAACTCCCTACAGTGAGCAGGGACATCTTCACTAGAGCAGGTCGCTCAGAGCCGCATCAAGCCTGACCTTGAATGTCTCCAGGGATGGGGCCTCCATCTGGGCAACCTCTTCCAGTGATCTACCACCCTCAGAGTGAAGAACTTTCTCCTAATATCCAACCTAAATCTCCTCTTGACAAGTTTAAACCCATCACCCTTCATCCTATTGCTCCATGTCCTTGGGAACAGCTCTTCCCCAGCTTTCTTATAGGCACCTTCCAGGGATTGGAAGGCTGCTATAAGGTTCCCCCCAGAATCTTCTCTTCTCCAAGCTGAACAAGCCCAACTCTCTCAGCCTATCCTCATGGGAGAGATACTCCAGCCCTTGGATCATTTTTGTGGCCTCCTCTGGACACAGTCCAAGAGGTCTGTGTCCTTCCTGTGTTGAGAGCATCAAAGCTGGACACAGTATTCCAGGTGAGATCTCACCAGAGCAGAGCAGAACAGAGCAGAGTAGAGCAGAGGGGTAGAATCCCCTCTCTTGATCTGCTGGCCACAGTTCTTTTGATGCAGCCCAGGGTGCAGTTGGCCTTCTGGGCTGCAGATGCACATTGGTGGTTCTTTTCCAGTTTCTCAATCTGTATTGCCAACAGTATTTTTGGTGCTGGGACACGAGATGAGGGGCTGCTTGACCCCCTGAGGCAGAGCAGGGGCATCATGGTGGATGTTCACTGCAAACTTCTGGCTTTCTAATCCAAATCACTTTATCCCCAGGGAAGTCTCACCGCATCCTCTTGCCATTACCATGGCTGCAGGCATCACTCAGCACAGGCAGAAGTCATCTTTTACACTGAATCAGTTATGTGCCTTTAGCACCATGTTCCTTAGAGTGGTGCCCAGAATCACGCCTCTGGGCTGGAGTTTTAGTCACGTTTGTAAATGCTCTGTATCAGAGACTGACTACTTGTCTCCACGTGGGCTGAGGATGGTGACTTGAGTCTTGGTTGTGTGGGCAGAGGCTCCTGTATTGCCAGCCTTGGGGGAGTAATACACACTGTGGCTGTTATGTTGCTATAAAATACAAAACAAGTACTGATCTTGAAGGTTTACTGGAGCAATGCATGAGCAGATGGTCCACGTTACCCAGAATTATTAGGGATCTGGGGTTTTGAGGCTGTGGGCCCTCCATCAAGGCTAGCTTCCTTAGCAGTACAACTCCAGGAATGGCAGAGAAATAAGAGAAAGACATGTACAGCTAGGCTGTGCAGTGACTATTGTTGGTGGAAGATGTGGGCTGATGTTCCTCCAGGCATGGAGTTCAGCAGGCTGGCAGTGTGGTCCCCAGCCACAGGGGATCATCTCCTCCTGGTTTCTCTTTAGTGCTCCATCACTGGTAGACAGCTTTTCTTACTCAATGTCCTGAAAACCTTTGGCTGCTGCCCAGTGTTTATATTTGAATACTTATAGTTTATACCTGTGTCCAAAGCATGGAGCATTGTTGATTTATTTCATAGCTCAAGACCAAATATTAGCAGTAATTATTCCAGAAATGCCTGAATATTTTTCTCTAAAGAAACTCATTGTTCCTGGCTTGTAACTGGCTGACTCCCCAGCAATGCACAGCCTGAGGGATGCTTGCAAAGTCATCCCTCAACTTGCATTCCAGACCCTTGGGAGGCCTCTCCCAGGGATGCTGGAGAGATGCAGAGTGGTACTCGGCCCTTCAGAGATGTTCTATTTAAGCAACTCTCATTAGAAAGCAAAAGTTGAGACTTGAATGCAATTACAGCACAGGGAGGGAGGGGAGGAGGGAGAGGAGAGTCTTTTAGGAATAAGTCATTTCTGAGATTCAAAAAGTAGCCTGGTACTTTATCCCGTGTCTACTTGACAATCTAAACTAAATTAATTAATTCTAAATATTTAAGAAGATGACAACTGCATACACATATAACATGGACATATTGTACATGCAATTAGCCCCTCTTTCACATTTATTCTCCTTGCATCACACTCAATAACATGCAGCAGTATGGAAACAAGAAGACCTTTCCCAGAAGCAAGGCAGTCTATTTGCAGTGGAAGATCCAGCAGCAGAACCTTATTGCAGTGCCACAAGACTTTCTTCTTCTGCCCATGGAGTTCATTAGCAGCACTGTACATAGATGCCTTCAGACAGGCTGCCCTCCACCCCACACACACCTCACCTCTCCCCTGTGCTCACCCAGAGTATCCGAGCTTGATGCCCATTTGCTCTGTCCGGGTTCAGTTCTCTTCCCTGAAGAGCAACAGCTCTTTGTCCTTTGGAAATGTCTCTCCCTGAGTATAGCCCAAGCTACAATAAACATTCTCTTAATTTCGGTTCTTTTAGACACCTTTTGACAGTCTGACCCTATATATCTACATGTTCTGGGTCCCTAAAACAGCAGAAGTGCTTCCTTTTCATCCCTATCCACACCCTTTTCCTTTCACCCCTATCAACACAGAGACTGGTTCCAGTCTTAACCTAAGTCCCTCTCCACTTCTGAATTACACACCAAAAAGGGACCATCTCCTTACTAAATTTATAACAGAATCTTCAGCAATTTACCATTCAAGAAAGACAATCCTTTGACCACCATAAATAAACCAATTCTTTTATTAATCCCCCCATGAACTTCATAGCAGTGCCCAGTCCATTGCAATTAGCATTTCAAGGGCTCAGACAGCAATTAAACAGAGACTTATTTTACAGTCTTGTTGATACATCACCTCTCTTCTCTGGCCAGAAAACCAGAGATGAGTGTGCTTTGAGGCACCCTGCTGTAAACAATGCCTTATCTTCAGGTTTTCTACTTGATCTCCTCCAGATAAGCCCCTAATGGTCCAGCTGGTGGACTGGATCTTGCGAGGGACCTCTCAGGTGATGTTTGTCAACAACCCTCTCAGTGGACTGATCATTTTAGTGGGGATCTTTGTCCAGAGCCCCTGGTTGATGCTCACAGGATGTACTGGAACGACAGTGTCGACATTAACTGCGCTGGCCCTCAGCCAGGACAGGTAGGTGGTACCTCACACCCAGGCACTTAATGAAAACTAGTCGTTATGGTTGCTCCCTATGATGGGTTATAACCACTCATTTGAGTATCTTAGAGCCAGCAGACCAGCTTTCCTTACAGATGGTTTGGAAGCAGGTGCGGACAGAGCTGTTGGTCCAGGAAGAGCTCTCCTGTCCCCAGAACTGGCTGTCTCTGTGAGAGCAGGCAATTATCTCTCTGGTAGCCATTGTCACAGTCATGAAGGTCCTTTGGGTTGTGTGGAACACCCTGGATCATCACTTGATAGTCTCCAAACTCCTGCTTTCCACAGGCTGTTGCAATGCAATACCACGTTTTTTATCCTTCCCCTATACCACCTCCACTCAGAGCAGGACAGCTTTAAGTTATGTTTCAGTGGGTCCCTGTGACAGGTCACCTTCTGCACTGCTTGCTACCTCACAAACTTTTCTTTCCACTACAGATCAGTCATTGCAGCTGGGCTGCATGGGTATAATGGGATCTTGGTGGGACTGCTCATGGCTGTCTTCTCTGACGAAGGGGACTACTACTGGTGGCTTCTTCCTCCTGTGGCAGTCGTATCCATGGCTTGGTAAGTGTCACTTCTCCTCCTAGGGACAATTCTGAGAGAATGAGGTGTCCTGCTTGAGGTGTCCTGCTCTGCACAGCTTAAACATGCTGGAAGTCCCCTCTACACCAACAGTTCCAGTCACAGTGGCACTGGAAAGAGGCTTTCATTGATGCACAGAGCTTGTGAGGCATGTTGGTTGGAGGTGGGTTGCACAGAGAATATTGATTATAGCAGATGGAAAAACATCCCTACTCCAGTGCTCTGCAAACAGCTCACATCAGCAGAACACACTCAGGATGGATGTCACCATGTCCAACAACAGAATCACAGAATCACAAGGTTGGAAAACACCTTTAAAGATCATCAAGTCCAACCATTCTCATCCTAAACTAAACCATATCCCTAAGTACCTCATCTACCCTTTTTTTGAACACATCCAGGGAAGGTGACTCAGCCCCTCCCTGGGCAGCCTGTTCCAGCCCTGACAACTCTTGCAGTAAAAATTTTTTTTCTAATGTCCAATCTAAACCTGCCCTGGCACAGCTTCATGCCATTCCCCCTTGTCCTATCACCTGTCACCTGGCTGAAGAGACCATCACCTATCTCTCTATAACCTCCCTTCAGGTAGTTGTAGGTGGTGATAAGGTCTCCCCTCAGCCTCCTGTTCTGTAAGCTAAACAGCCCCAGCTCCCTCAGCCACTCCTCATAGGATTTGCCCTCCAGCCCCTTCCCCAGCCTGGTTGCCCTTCTCTGGACTCACTCCAGGACCTCCATGTCCTTCTTGTGGTGAGGAGCCCAGAACTGGACACAGTACTCGAGGTGCAGCCTCACCAATGCCGAGTACAGGGGCACAATCACCTCCCCAGACCTACTGGCCACACTCTGTCTGACACAAGCCAAGATGCCATTGGCCTTCCTGGCCACCTGGGCACACTGCTGGCTCATGTTCAGTCTGCAGTCACCCAACACCCCCAGGTCCTTCTCTGCCTGACAGCTCTCCAGCCAGTCTCCCCCAGCCTGTAGCGCTGCATGGGGTTATTATGTCCCATGTGCAGCACTCTGCACTTGGCCTTGTTAAACTTCATCCCATTGGACTCAGCCCATGGGTCCAGTCTGTTCAGATCCCTCTGAAGAGCCTCCCTACTCTCAGGCAGATCAACACTTCCTCCTAGTTTAGTGTCATCTGCAAACTTACTGAGGGACACAACAGTTCTTGCTCATCCGAGCCGGTCCTGTCCTGTGGGTTGAATCCAGTCTTCCCCTCCTCAGGGACTCAACCAGTCATGAGAAAAATTAATTCCCCCAAGTAGTTCCGATTGCCCGAAAATGTCCTTACCACTTCTAAGTACAGACAGGAGCAGCACGATCTATTTAACAGCCTTAACTGAAATCAATTCAAGAGTCACATTTTAATCACTGTTAGCAGTAAGATTCAAGTCACTGCATTTCACTGCTCTTAAAATCAGATCCTTTTTTTTCATATTTTACTTCTTCAGTGACTCTCAGCAAAGGTCATTTTACAACAACTTCTCAAAACCCAGAACATGTTGCAAGAACGTTTAGTTTCTCTTGCCTGCCAGAACTCCTTGAGGCCTTTTGTTCAAAACTTTTCTTCATTCTTTTAGTTCACAAAGACTCAAGGGTAGAGCCAAAAGATCTTCAAATTAGACATTTCAGTGATTTTTTTTTTTCAATGCATACTTAGAATTTCAGCCTTAGAAATGAGCATTTCTTTAATTGTTTCCTTTCTTTCTGACAAGATGTGTAACTGGCAGAAGCTTTGTTCTTCAGCACAGAAATTAGGACACCGCTTTCACTGAAGTGCTGATTTTTCTCCTTCAGCTACAAGTGAGGAAATCTCTATCCCACTCTGGGAACCGAATCTATTATAAAAAGTTTCATCTGAGATTATATACAGGGAGAAGAAAGCATTTTTAGCACTGATAGTATCTACACAACAGGACACAAGATGTTGCTTTTGAAATGCCAAACAGTTTGGGTGTGTTTGGCTTCTTTATTAGAACCAGCTTAATGACCAAGAATTAATCTTCCAGGACTCAAATGCAGCATCTTGAGAAATTCAAGTCTTTAACCTGGATTTTTTTTAAGGTGTGTAGTGTCCACTGCTACTTGGAGGCTGACCATAAGAGTTGCTCAGCTCACTCATATTAAGAAAGCTCAGCTCACAGTACCAGAACAGAGACCACTGCTATTAAGTGACCTGGCTTTTCACTCTCTTCCATAAAAACAGATATTATGTTGACATCACGTTACCAGAAAAGCATTCATGAAGGACATACACTTTGAGGGGAAATAAGACAGTCTGGAAACATCCTGAGGAAAGAAGACCTTGTGAAATTTATACCCTGTTTTCCTGGTGAAGTTTATATCCCATGTTCTACAGAGAAGAAGTTTGGAAAAAGTCATGGAATCTCAGGCTTTGCATACTTTTTAGTGTTCAGTCTCTAAATATTTTGAGGGTCACCCCAAATATTTTATGTGCTAAATATAGTCAGTCATGTTTCTGAAGAAGGAAGCTCAGTTTTCAGAAAATGCCACATGATTTTGGTTGGTAGCTGGGCAGATCACAGAAGCATCAGTGTCACTGACATATACAGGAACATCAGTCAAGGTCTGGGTCATGACTGGCACAACCCATTTCACACGTGGGTTACAGTGGAGATGTTTTCTTACACTCTGTCAGACTCCAGCTGTCCTAAGGACTCCTCATTTCCCAAAGCAGTCTAGCAGGGTAAATATTTTACATCTTTCTTACATCAAAATGTTTCCACCCTCTTTGATCACCTCTGCTGCTTTATTTTTCTTCTAGAACCAAACTCTTAAAACAAAATAAACAGAAACAAAAACCAACCAAAGAAACAAACAAAAATAAAAAGGCAAATGGGCAAATTAGGTCATGTCAAACTTTCTCTTGCTTCCTCAAGAAAGAAGCTTTTTTAGAGCATCTGAAGCATCCTCCACTGTTCTTCATGTGGCATTTCCAAACTTTGCTTTTCTGCTTTCTGTTAGATCTTCGTACTGAACAAGAAGCTACTGAACCTTTCCCCATCTGTGACTAAAGGCTGTACTGGATGTGTTTCTTCACTGTCTACCTGAGCTCAGCATAGCTAGCAGAGCGCTCGCGCGTTATCCAGCTGTCCTCAGGGGAAGGAGTGGAGTGAATGGATGTGATAGTTGTACAGCATTCTGCAACTATTTGGCTGATGCAGACTAATATACTGAAGGCACTAATATATTACAGGTATAAAAGTGATGTTTAGAAGCACCACTGCCTGATGTTTCTAAAAGGAACAGCATTGCCTTTCATTTGTTTATGACCGGAGGTAGGCTGATCCACCACTGTAACTGTTATGACCAGCTGTACTTGTTTCTCTTCTCCTTCTGTTCTCAGCCCAATCCTGTCCAGCGCTTTGGGATCCATCCTCAGTAAATGGGACCTTCCAGTTTTCACTCTGCCCTTCAACATTGCGGTGACTTTGTACTTGGCAGCCACAGGACACTACAACCCCTTCTTTCCAACAACCCGCATCAGACCTGTCACCTCAGTGCCCAACATCACGTGGTCTGCAATCAATGCACCCCTGGTAAGCTTCACTCCAACCAGTTCATGTTTGTCATTAAACCAGGGAGTGTGATGGCATCCAGCCTGGAATAACAATTTCACATGTGTCAGAGGGACTATATGACATGTACAACCAACAGGCAGTCACAGAAATACACTGCTTGGTTCAGTCTGTAGAGGACAGTGCAATAAAAGCCCCAGGGAAAGTCCTAGCTGATCCAACAGAAAGGCTGATAGAGCCCAAGGAAAAGAGCTGCTGAATCTCTCACTTCATCTAAATCTGGACTCTCCCAGAAGAAGTCTTCAGTGCTGCCAAAACAGAAGCACATCTGGATATACACTCCCACTGTCCAGGTGATGTCACAGAATCACAGAATCACAGAATCACAGAATTGTAGGGGTTGGAAGGGACCTCGAGAGATCATCGGGTCCAACCCCCCTGCCAAAGCAGGCTCCCTAGCTCATATTGCTCAGATAGGCGTCCAGGCGGGTCTTGAATATCTCCAGTGAAGGAGACTCCACCACCTCCCTGGGCAGTCTATTCCAGTGCTCAGTCACCCTCACTGTGAAAAAGTTCTTCCCCATGTTGGTGCGGAACTTCCTATGCTCCAACTTGCAGCCATTGCCCCTTGTCCTGTCTCCACAGACCACTGAAAAGGGGCTGGCTGATTCCCCCTGCATCCCCTGCTTCAGATAATTATAAACTTTGATTAGGTCCCCCCTTAGTCTTCTCTTCTCAAGGCTGAACAGTCCCAGCTTACTCAGCCTTTCCTCATAGGGGAGAAGCTCTAGGCCCTTAATCATCTTCGTAGCCCTTCTTTGGACTCTTTCCAGGAGATCCCTTGCTTGTGACATCAGCAAGACAGTAAACGGCAATATGGAATGACAGAAGAAGCACCAGGGTAGTGAAGGGACAGGAACTCATTTACACCCAGTTCCCTCAGGTTTAGCTCTAGCTCTGGAGCATCACCTTTCCAAAGCAGCACAGGTGTAATGGATATACTTCATATACATTCACAGAATGTATATGCAGAATGTAATGCTGGAACAGGCTGCCCAGAGAGGGGGTGGATGCCCCGTCCCTGGAGGTGTTCGAGGCCAAGTTGGATGGGGCCCTGAGCAACCTTGTGTAGATCCAGGCCTGAGGATGGTGGCCCTGCCTGTGTCAGGGGGGTTGGAGCTCTGTGATCCTTGGGGTCCCTTCCAACTCATACCATTCTATGATTCTATGATTCTATGATTTTATGAATGCATTAGGTTGGAAGGGACCTTTAGAGGCCATCCAGTCCAACACCCCTGCAGAGAGCAGGGACATCTTCACTAGATCAGGTCGCTCAGAGCCCCATCAAGCCTGACCTTGAATGTCTCCAGGGATGGGGTCTCCACCACCTCTCTGGGCAACCTGTTCCAGTGATCTACCACCCTCATATTGAAGAACTTTTTCCTAATATCCAACCTAAATCTCCCCTTTTACTAGTTTAAAACCACCACCCCTCTTCCTATTTCTACATGCCCTTGTGAACAGTTCTTCCCCAACTTTCTAACAGGCACCTTTCAGGGACTGGAAGGCCACTATAAGGTTCCCCCTGAGCCTTCTCTTCTCCAAGCTGAACAACATATAATATGCAATAGACTCAAACAAACCAAGCCCACCACACCAGAAAGGTCACCATTTCACCATTTTTCTTCCTCACTAAAGTCACAACCCCTCCACCAAAAAAAAACAAAACCACACACCCATCCACCATATTACCATCCCCCCAAAAAATAAGAGTCCATCTTGGGCTGATGAAATTCAAACCAAACAGTGAACTAATCCTGGTTTGAAGGTCAAGAGTGACGACATTCACCCATGAGGCTCACATAGATCTAGGGTTGCTTCCTTCCTTTCTGATCAATATCTTGGACAAAATAAGTGTTGGCCCCTTTTGAGTACAGAGATACCATAATGTATTTTTTTTTCTACTGGCTGCTGCAGCTCTTGCAGTCCATCCCAGTTGGTGTGGGTCAAGTGTACGGTTGTGAAAACCCCTGGACTGGAGGCATCTTCCTTGTTGCTTTACTTATCTCCTCCCCACTTGTATGTTTACATGCAGCAATTGGATCAACAGTGGGGATGTTTTCAGGTAAGCAAGAAGTCACAAAGTAATTTTTTTAATTAGACTATCTTGACACTACTCATTAAACTTCTCTATCCAGACTTTAGAGTTGTGTGGGCTTGTATGTAATTCAACAAAACTCCCATTTTTGCAAATGTGTCTAAATTTGGAAGGTCTCACTGAAGGTCACTCAACATGGTGAAGGCAAGAACAGAAGCAGATTTTCTTTAAGTTTTGAAATTTTTATTAGATTTGTAACTCAGGCAGGTGGTTTGTTCCAGTTAGCTTAACTTCCCTGACATCAGATGTGATGAATCCCATGGAGATGATGGCAAAGAAATCTAGCTAGAGGAATAGTTTCAGAATTGATCTCTTGCTGCCACAAGCACTTTAAACTACCACCTCATGCAGCTGTCTATCTCAGAGCTGATCAGTCAATAAAAATAAACAGACTTTTCTGGGATACAGGTGACAGAATCACAGAACAGTAGAGGTTGGAAGGGAACTCCGGATATCATTTCATCCAACCCCCCTGATAAAGCAGCTTCCCCTAAGCAGGATACACATATCCAGGTGGGTTTTGAATGTCCCTAGAGAAGGAGACTCCACCATCTCTCTGAGCAGCCTGTCCCAGTGCTCTGTCACACAAAGGGTGAGGAAGTTTTTCCTCATGTTCAGAGAGAACTTCCTGTGTTCTTGTTTGTGCCCATTGACTCTTGTCTTGTCACTGGCCGTCACTAAGAAGAGTCTGGCCCCATCCTCTGGACATCCACCCTTTAGGTATTGATAAGTATTGATGAGTTTCCCCCTCAGTCTTCTCCAGACTAAACAGTTCCAGCTCTTTCAGCCTCGTATGAGAGATGATGCACCCTCATAGTCCTCTGCTGGATTCTCTCCAGTAGTTCCCTGTCTTTCTTGACCTGGGGAACCCAGAACTGGACATAGCACTCCAGGTGTGGCCTTACCAGGGCAGAGTAGAGATGGAGGAGAATCTCCCTCAACCTGCTGGCCACAATCTTCTTAATGAACCCCAGGACACCGCTGGCCTTCTTGGCCACAATGCTGGTCATGGAGAGGTTGTTGTCCATCAGGATTCACAGGTCCTTCTCCACAGAGCAGCTTCCCAGTAGGACAAACCTTTACCCGTAATGGTGCCTGGGGTTATTTGTCCCCAGGTGAAGGTTCTTATATCCTAGTTCATCCTATCCAGCTGCAGATCTGTAAAAATAGCTAAATGGATACCACTCAAAATGGCCTGTCTCCCCACTAACCAGAGAAACAATTTTCTGACAATCTTCTAACTTTTTGAAGTTAGACAAGATTAATGCAATTTATGTGGATGATTGTAATACAAAATATGATGGAATAAGAATGATCTGAGACCTTGGAAAAGGCAGAGTCATCCAATAAGTCCTATGTGCTCTGAAGCACTTTGTACAAGATGTGAGCTGCCTTATACTTGTGTTTTTAAACAAAACTACCCATGATTTGTATGATTAAGAGCACTTGGCAAGTTTTGTACAGGTTTGATATTTAATCTAGAAGAGAAAGGTCAGTGAAAATTATCTGGGGATAAGCATAGCAATGAAACAGAAGACAAATGAGGACATTATAGCAGGAAATGTATTAATCTTAAGAGTGACATGAAGGTGGCCTGTGCACTGTGTATTGTGCTCTTCTTTTCACTGTTAGTCCTGAAGCCTCTGAGAAATCCTGCAGAAGGACCTGTGAAGTTAGGTTTGGAGCAGACCATTGGCTCCCAGGCCTGTGGGGAATTTCCATGGCAAAGATAGAATGACCACATCTAGTAACTAGGCCAGATCTAGCAAAGGTCACTAGGCCAAGATGGAAAGCCCTGCTTGCTCCCACATAAGACACTCAGCTATGCTTCTGATATTCAAGATCAAGGGATGTATGAAGTTTAAACAGCATATGTGAACACAGGCTTCTGCAAGAAGGATACCTGGGTGAGAAAGTCCTCCTACATTCTGTTGGGATCCTCCATTTAGTCATCTGGGGCACCAAGTACAACACAGTGCTTACACAGAATGTTTTGCCTGAAAAAAACCATTGAGACTGGGCCAAATTCCAAACCCTTGCACATTATCAGCACTCCAACATAGTGCCCATCTTTTGTTTTCATTCTTTTTCTGCATGTGCATGTTATGCAAGCATGGACACAGTTGAACTTTCCAAGGTGTCATAAGAAGAGACAACAAATTTCCAGCAAGTGATAGGTCCTCCTGCAGATACCTCTCTTACCTGACCTCACAGTCTTGCCTTTTTCCTTGCAGCACTGAGCATTGCATCACCATTTGACAGCATCTACCTTGGTTTGCACAATTACAACTCGGCCCTCGCATGCATTGCGATTGGGGGCATGTTCTATGCCCTGACCTGGCAGACTCATTTGCTGTCCCTTGCCTGTGGTACGTATCTTTTACATAAAGGGAAGAGAAAAATTTATGCTGCCAAGCAGTCTATGAGGAGTACAGGCTTAGAGTTAACTACCACTCTTTAAACAATCAGTAATTCCACAGATTCATAGAAGCTGCCATTTCATAACTACATGCTATCATTAGAGGAAGCGTGTCACAAGAAGAGCTATTGCACAAGGCCAGTTTAAAATCCATCTACTCAAAGACCCCATCATCAACAGCAGCCAAAACCAGGCATTATGGGAAGAATTTAGGAATGAAAATTTCCCATTTAAGAAATTCCTGTCAAGATCCACCCAGACTCAAATCACAGAGTCACAGAATCACAGGAAGGGACCTCTGGAGATCCAATACCCCTGCCAGAGTGGGATCACCTTGAGCAGGCCACACAGGGCAGCATCACAGAATCACAGAATCATAGAATGGTATGAGTTGGAAGGGACCCCAAGGATCATAGAGCTCCAACCCCCCTGACACAGGCAAGGCCACCAACCTCAGGCCTGGATCTACCCTAGGTTGCCCAGGGCCCCATCCAACCTGGTCTTGAACACTTCCAGGGATGGGGCATCCACCACCTCTCTGGGCAGCCTGTTCCAGCACCTCACCACTCTCTCTGTAAAGAACTTCCCCCTAATATCTAATCTAAACCTTCCTTCCTTTAGTTTTAATCCATTCCCCCTTGTCCTGTCATTGTCTATCCTTTTAAAAAGTTGAATCCCCTCCTGCTTATAAGCTCCCTTCAGGTACTGGAAGGCTGCAATGAGGTCCCCCCACAGCCTTCTCTTCTCCAGGCTGAACAAGCCCAGCTCCCTCAGCCTCTCTTCAAGAGGCATCCAGGTGGGATCTGAATGTCTCCAGAGATGGAGACTCCACAGTCTCTCTGGGCAGCCTGTCCCAGGGCCCTGCCACTCTCACAGGAAAGAAGTTCCTCCTCATGATTAGGTAGAACTTCCTATATTACAGTTCGTGCCCATCGCTTCTTCTCCTGTCACTGGCCACCACTGAAAAAAGACTGACCCACCCTCCTGACACCACCCCTCAAGTATTTATAAGCACTGATAAAATCTCCTCTCAGTCTTCTCTTCCCTAGTCTAAAAAGTCCCAAGTCCCTCAGCATCTCCATAGCCCTTTTGTGTACCCTCTCCTGTAGCTCCCTGCCCCTGACCCCAGGAGTCCGACACTGCTCACAATATTCCAGATGAGGCTTGACCAGTGCAGACTAGAGGGGGAGAAGAACCTCCCTCAACCTGCTGGCCACACTTTTTTTGATACACCCCATGATGCCATTGGGTTGCTTGACCATGAGAGCACATTGCAGGCTCATGGTCAACCTGTTGACTACCAGGACTCCCAGGTCTTTTTCTACAGAGCAGCTTTCCAGCAGGTCACCCCTAACCTGTACTCATGCCTGGGGTTATTCCTCCCAAGGTGCAGGACCCTACACTTGCCCATGTTGAATTTAAAAGACTCTCTTCCCACCTCTCCAGCCTGTCCAGATGACGCTGGATGGCAACACAGCCCTACGGTGTGTCAGCCACTCCTCCTCATCATTTGCATTTCAGTTGTTTTCTGTCCTAGGCATAGTTTCTGAACTTCTCAGTAGCTTTCCCCTCCTTGACTGTCTGTGGGTGCCTGATCTTACCTCCCATTTTGCTGTCTCTGACATTCTGGGACAAGGAGGCCTAACAAGGATACTGCTCACTGCATGTGGTTTGAAGCCACAGGACAAAGCATCACTGCAGTCCCCAACTGGTGGGGAATTTCTGCAATGCCCCACTGCACACAAGTCAAGTTGTGCCAATTGAAAAGAAACTAAATATAAAAGAAATACCACACTCACATTCTCCTGAAAAAAAAACCCCCATGTTCTTAATTTATCATCCATCTCTAAAGCACAGGTAGGACCAGACATAGTCCATACAGCCAGATGCAGCCTTGGGGCATTTAAACTGTTGAATACTAACATTAACCTTCACATCAGGTAGCTGGGAGGATAATTTTCCTGTGAATTTGGACAGTATCACTATTTCTGGGGTGGGTTTTGGTTTGTTTTGTTTTGGGATGGTGGGTTGGATTTTTTTTGAGAGAGATGAACAATACTTTCCCAATCTTGAGCTGTCATTGGTCTTCTCTTCTTAGCATTGTTTTGTGCCTACTCTGGAGCAGCTCTTGCTAATATCCTATCTGTGGTAAGTTGTTGGGGCATGGGGGTGTTCTATGAGGTTGGTTTGTTTGTTTGTTTGTTTGTTTGAACTGTATTTTGGTTTGTTATGATATACTGTTAAGGAAATGAAAATTCTCCCTGTTCAGTTTTGACAGCACTGAAATGAGCGTGCTGCGACCGCTGGCAGGTCTTGTAAAGATCCCCTGCCAGTTAAACTGTGCACTTGCAGACACAGCAGCTCACAGAAAGGGTTTTTTCCAAGGCCTTTGGAGCATGTTATCCACTGTGGGATGGCACGGGTAAATGTGACTGCCAGCAATCACATGCAGTTTCCCATGCAAGACTTAGTTGCAGGCAGTATTCTCAAACAATTCTTAAGGGTCCAAGTTTTTCCCCACTTTCTCTGAAATCTTCCTCCCACTCCACACATAAATTTTGTTTAAGTTTAATCCAGGTATGAGAAATAAAAAGGGGGGTGTGATGTTGGGGAGGGAGGGGAGAGCCTATTCTCTCAGATATAAAATTGCTGTATCTTGACAATTCAAGGCAAGAGGTGAACCCAGAAATGCCAAACTTTGTTTCTGCTGTAAGGTCGGAGAGATTAAAGCAAAAAACATTTTTTAATAAATTCTATCTAGTAACTTAAAAGAAAAACAAAAGTAGAACCAGCAGATTCATGCATTAAATGTACTCAACTGGCATACAGTTCGTTCTGTGTCAGTCCCTGCAGATGGGTTGCTCTGTTACACACACATGCTTTGGGGATGTGTGAGAAAAAAAGAACATCTACTTTTTCTCCTTGTGATCTTTTTTTTTTGGCAGCCACCAATTCAGGCCAAGAGGTGAGGTCACAGAGCAGAACTGAGGGCTGGATGCAATGCCACTAACACCTGGGCACTGGGGTCAGTGAATATGTGTGAACAGAATAGTACTCTCAGTACAGGACATTTTGTGGGACAGTAAGGGTAGGAGTCAGCTCATTTGTTAGAGAATTTAAAACCCCATGTGTGAGCTGGGTGTCTGGGCTTCCATTGCAACCACCAGAGCTCTGGAGCCTGATTCAGTCAATTCAATATTCATTCCAAGTGCTGTTCTGGCCAATGGCTGCATCTCCAAGGTGAGGTTTCCAGTGTGGGCTGCCTTATGTAGCCCCACACATTTCAGATGATCTAGATACCTCTGTGTGAGCAGATCAATTGACATTTGGTAGCAGAGGAGCTCCCCAGATCTCCAATGTCCAGGGGGAACCTAGCCCACCTGTAGCCCCCACCACATAGCCACCTGCATCTGGGCATCCTCCTCTGGATCCGAATGGGGGATCCTGCATGGGGAGGTTCAGGAAAGTATGTCCTGCATCACACCATCCTCAGGGAAAGCACAGGCTCTCACGGCTTCTCAAGTGCAAGAATTTTGCAATGGGCAGAAGTAAGCAGAGGAAACACACGAAAAGAGGTACCAAAACGCACTTATCTTTCCCCTCCCAGCTTGGGCTGCCACTCTGCACCTGGTCTTTTTGCTTCTCTGCACTTCTCTTTTTGCTGATAAACTCGGAGAACCCAGCCATCTACAAAATCCCCCTCTGCAAAGTCACCTACCCAGAAGCCAACCACATCTGCTACCTGAGAACAAAGAGAAGAGCGTCGGAAACCAGGAGAGAAGAGCAGAAAAGAAAGGAGCAGAAGCCCCCTGGTGACTCAAAAATCAACACAGGAGGCACCCCCCTTTGCACCCCCAAAAACCGCCACGCTTACTGATTTCATTTGCCCACAAATGTACAGTTCTTAGGTGCTTGTTTCTTCAGCCAAGCACACAGCAGCCACAGACACCCCCTTCCTCAGTGGCTGCAGGCTGGGGATTTGACATCCCATGCTCCAGAGGAAGCATGGTTTGCCCTTGAGCTAAACTTCCCAAAAAGCACTCAGGTAACAGATTAATGGCTGCCTTATCAATCCACATGCTGTTAACTTGAAAGTCACCTCTTATCAATAATAATTATAAGAGTAGGCAGAAGAACATTAAAGCTGACAAGAGGCTGTATTTAATTTCAGACATATAATTTAACTAAATAAATATGCTGAGAAGGCATTGGTATCTAATAACAATAAATAATGTAAGAACTACGTCAAGAGCTGCAATTCAAATTAAGAATGTGTGTATTTGAAAGTGGAATAAACAGGCTGATCTCTTTCTTTCTTGTGTCCTGTCAATGTCTAACCCTCTTAATCCTGCTTAATAGCAACAACATACACAGGTAAATATTCTTACAGATCACACACTATTTTTGGTGCCATCTTCTGACTCCTCATTGAGTTCCCAGATAATGAATGTGTGAATATATATGCTTTAATCAGACTAGAAAAGTGACTAGCCAGCAGTGATCAAACATTTTCCTTTTCCTTGTGTAATTTTCTGTCTTACAAGTAGAAGATCTCAGTCTCTTGTTGAATGCAGGATAGCAAGTCTGAATCCCCGCACACATCCAGGGGGAGACAGGAGAACTTCATGTAGGTGGTGGCACTTGCTGCAGCCCTTTCTCTCCCTTTCCTTGGGGTTCAGCTGCCTTGCATCAAATCGTGAGCCATGAACAAGCCATGGGTTCCCTTTGGTGTTTTTTGGGCATCAGGTTGGGACCTTCACATGCATCTTCAGTGTCTCTCCTGTCCTGGAGAAGCCACATGAGGCATCATCAGAGTAGCTGTGAGAACCTGAGGACCTTCTTGCAGATGTCCTCTGCAGAGGCTGGTTTCTGACAGGCATGAGGTGCAAGGAGTACACTGTGACTTTATGCCTCCTCCTAGTCTTTACAACAGGGAAGGGCTCTAGAGAGGACTTTTCTTGGGAACAGTTTCCAAAACCTCCACAAAACCAGCCTGACTGAAAGGCTTCATCATCCTTAAGTTGATTCACATGGTCACTTTAAAATCACAGAACCAAAGGACTTGAAGATTTGCAACAAAAGGGACAATGCAACCACAAATGTTCAGATTAGATGCTGTCCTTTCCTGCCTCTTGACGTGGGGCTGTTTTGCAGATTCACTTGAGGGTCTCTGAGCAGGTAAGGAGACCAGTTCTAACACAGCACTTGGTGTGATTTACAGAAGGTGAGCCTTGAGTGCTGCTCACAGAACTGTGCCTTTATAAGCAAAACACCAGCAGCACCAGCAACTGCCAGCCCCTCTAAACATCCTCTAGAAGCAGCAGCCAAGATGGAAGTCAGTCTGGGAGACAAAAGTACGGGGCAATATAAGTGTGTTCAGATGCTTGTTAAAGGTGAGGCCATTACAGGGACTCTGGTAAAATCTGGGTCCTACTTCCTCCCCTTTCTGCATGACAACAGATTCGCGATTCCAACAGTCAGGACAGCTTCACATATACAGGTAAACACAAAGTTCAGAAGCCAAAATCACACTGTCATTGAAAATTTAGGGTTCTAGAAAGCTTTTTAGCCATTATAACCTGTTCCAGCTCTTAGACCTGAACATCTATGTTATACCTCTGTCCCATTTTAGACCGCAGGCTACCCTCTGAACACCTCCAAGCCCTCCTCAGAGCTGCTCTTAATCCATTCCCTGAACAGCCTGGGCTTGTGCTTGGGATTGCCACAAGCCTTGTGCAGGACCTTGCACTTGGCCTTGTTGAACTTCATGCAGTTCCCATGGGCCCACCTCTCCAGCCTGTCCAGGTCCCTCTGCATGGCATCCATTCACTCCAGCGTGTTGACCTCACCACACAGCTTGGTGTTGTCAGTCAAGCTTGCTGAGGGTGCACTCAGTCCCACTGTCCACATTTCCAACAAAGATGTTGAATGGTGCCAGTCCCAGTACTGGCCACCCACTTGTCACTGGTCTCCACCTGGACATTGAACTGTTGACCACTATTCTCTAAGTGTGATCATCCAGCTAATTCCTTCTCCACAGAGTGGTCCATCCATCAAATCCATGTCTCTCTATAATACCGTCAGCTAAAACAATGCTAGAGTCATATTTAAAAAAAAAAAACCAGTCATATTAAAAAAAAAACCTCAGCTGTGGTTATTTATGTGAAGCATATTTTTTTTCTTAAAAATAAAAGTGAAGTCCAAGCACAATAAAGGTATTGGAAATAATTTGCCATGTAAGAGGCATTGCAGGCATTAATTCCTCAGCCACAAGCAAATCCATCCTGAAATCAATTAGCAAAGCAATTTCTGGAGTTGAAGTCATCCATAAAAAATAGGCTATAAACAGCTTTATTAAGTCTCTAGCTAATCAAAAGAGTTGAGTAACTATAGGCACTACTAATAATAATTCTTGAAAACAGCCAAGACAAATCAAGTGTCTACTGGAAGGGAGCAGTACACAAAAAAAGCACTAATAGAAATTACCAATGCGGCCAGCTGCCTGTTGAGTTCCATAGAAAATTCTCATTAAGAGAAGGAAACTGTAGTTTTCAATGGGACTAACAATTTCAGAGAGTTCACAGAAATCTAACATAAACAAAACCCCCAAATCCTGTTCTATAGTAGGAGCAGTAACTCCACCCAGCTCACCCGCAGAGAAAATGAAATAAATACTCCTGTACAAATCAACACCTGACCTAGCAGTTGCAGATATTAAAAAACAAGCAAAAACAAACAACAAAACACCTCCTGAAAATCTGCCTTCAAAATCTGAACAGCAGTGGGAAATGAGAGGAGCTGAAGTAACTTGAAGGAATTCCGAGAGGTCTCCCCAGGGAACAAAGACCATCTGGTCCAACATCACTGGAGTCTGATGTATGAACAGCACAGAGACCGTGTGGCTCTAGGAAAAAATGCTCACCTTATTGCTCCAAATGTCATTTTTCCATTTGTTCCTCACCCTCTTAAAAAAAAAAAACAACAACAAAGCAGAACAACCCAAAGACTCTGCTCTTTCGGAGGATGCTCTCAGCTCCTCTCACATAGACACGGGCACTTCTCTTAAGATTAATCACAGAACCTCTGACAGAAAAAGCTGAACCAAGGGCTTTTGATGTCCTGGCTCGGGACTGTGGTGGCTCCAGGATGACTTACCCCGTTAATCACTGTTCATGAACAACTGGCAGAGCTGCACTGGGGGAGTGTGGAGGGAGGGATTTGCCTTCTCAGCAGATGTTACTTGTGGCAAGGTCAGAGCCATGCTGCCATCCACACTGAAGCATCCTAGATGCTGGTGCATGATGTTTACCACTCAATTCTCCAATTTTTGAGCAGCATAGGTGAGAGGGAGCTGGGGGTGCTGGGGGACAGCAGGATGACCATAAGCCAGCAGTGTGCCCTCATGGCTAAGAAGGCCAATGGCATCCTGGGGTGGATTAGAAGGGAGGTGGTTGTTAAGTCAAGAGAGGTCCTTCTCCCCACCTCCTCTGCCTTGGTGAGCCCACATCTGGAATATTGTGTCCAGTTCTGGGCCACTCAGTTCTAGAAGGACATAGAACTCCTTGAAAGAGCCCAGCACAGGGCCACCAAGATGATGAAGGGAGTGGAACACCTTCCTTATGAGGAGAGGCTGAGGGAGCTAGGCCTCTTTAGCTTGGAGGAGACTGAGGGGTGACCTCATTAATGTCTATAAATATGTAAAGGGTGAGAGTCAGGAGGACAGAGCCAGGCTTTTCTCAGTGATGGCCAGCAATAGGACAAGGGGCAATGGGTGCAAGCTGGAGCAGAGGAAGTTCCATGTGAATGTAAGGAGGAACTTTTTCCCTGTGAGGGTGACAGAGCCCTGGGACAGGCTGCCCAGAGAGGCTGTGGAGTCTCCTTCTCTGGAGACATTCAAACAGGCCTGGATGTGTTCCTGTGTGATTTAGTCTGGCTGATCCTGCTCTGGCAGGGGGATTGGAGTACATGAGCTTTTGGGGTCCCTCCCAACTCCTAATGTTCTGTGATTCTGTGAATTCCTTCATCTGATGACATTTATTGAAATCCAGCAACCCCTTCACTTAGTACTGGTGTCCAGAGCAGACAGAAACAGCAGTGCAGAGGGAGTCCACTCTAGGAGGTGGAGGACACCAAAAGCAGTAGGGCTGGAAAATCTGCTTACAGAGCTGTTTGGGAAGGAAGAGCCAGGCAAAGCACGATGGGTTAAAAAACTGCTGCCAGAGCAGGTTGGTTTGCTCACTTCCACTCTCAAACTGCCAGAGATGCTCTGCAGCAGAGCCTGGGCTTTTCTCTGCCTGCTCCGTTCAATACAGCTGTGAGCTTCAAATAAGGATTGCCATTTTTTTCAACCCCTCTGCAATGTCAACACCTTTTCTTCCCAAACCTGCAACTGCAGACCAGTGTCTCTCTGCAAACAGGGGTGTAAAATTGTCAGACAGGGAGGGCAAACATCCCCCCCTCCAAGTCCCAGGCAGCCTGTACATGGAGCCCACCAGCACCGTGGCAGCCATGAGGAAGCACCAGTACAGGCTTTATGCTCCAGGAGGTACTGCAGCAACATGGGGCCTCACTGCAAGCTGAAAACCTCAAAAGTTTACAACATGTCCAAATAAGATAAGCCCCTAAAATTTCCAGCTGCTGGGAAGCTGCTCTGTGCTTTGTCCCTGCCAGATATCTCCAGTCTGCAGTGACAGACGCATCCCCCAGCACTGCAGACAGACTTGGGTTTGTGTAGATCACATTTGCCAGGGCTACAGAAATCCCACTGCTCCAAGGGTGGGATCTGCTCACCAAGCATTGTCCTCTCACTCCCCCTTCAACAGAAAGGGTGTGCTTTAATTTGGAAGATGGAAGGAGTTCAAACAGGAAACAAACCCTGGACTGCAGCGATTTTACAGTTCTCAGGGGGTCTTTAACAAACTCCTGCAGCTGTTACCACAGCTGGAATTCACACATCCCAGTGGGGGGGATAGGAAGACCAGGGACAGCTCTGTGGGAAGCAAAGGTTTCTGACACCACATTTTCCCTGAGAATAAGTTTGGGCACCTCTGACTAAAACTCAGTGGCTCCTGAGTGCTCTCAATTACATCATTGCATTTAGCAGCTTTAAGCTGTTGTGAATCTGCATCCTCACATCCTTCTCCAGGAAGAACCCTTCAAGGAGAGAGCTGAGGTAGACCCAAATCCATGCTCCCAAAATGTGACACTTCACTCTGCACAGCAGTGCTGAAGGACCAAATACATGTGGGAGCCCTTCCAAAAAAGTCCAACTGCCTCACCCACCCAAAGTGCACAGGGGTGCAGGCTGCCTAGCACACCCCAGCACCTGGAAATCCAACACAAAGAGACAGAGGCATCCCTGCTTTGTGTAACTAGGGGGATCTGGAGTCCTTTCCCCTTCACTCCAGGGTACCCCAGCTTGTACCTGACCCCACTTTTCCACACTTCCCTCCTTTTAACTAAGTGTTGACAAGCCCATTGCTCTGTCATCCACAGATCTCCTCTCTGCAAAACCACTCAGCCAGAAGCCAGGCAGTGACTTCCCAGCTGCAGAGAAAACCAGAACGGCAAAGATGATGACAAACTATCAGCCAGCAATGGTTTCTTACTGTAGCTGAGGGACTTTATTTCACTTGTGTAAATTAAATCCCATTTAGGGCACTTCCCATTCCCAGAAATTGAGCTGTCTAACAGATATGACTTTTTTTTTTTTCTTCCCTATTACAAAACGTGCATCTTTACTGCAAATGGATTTATGTCTGCTTGTGTCTGTGCATAAAAATGCTGCTCTGTAGTACTTCTTACATCAGCATCTGCAGCCAGCATAACTCTGCCTCTATCCATTGCACCAATCGTTAATTTTCAGCCCTTCCTCTAGTCTGCTGGTTCACTTCTGGACAGTATCAGTCCTCTTTCTCTTGTTGATCAGAGCTGCAATCCATGCTGTGACCAGAACCTTCCACTCCTATTAAGAACTACTCATCAAGAAAATAGTGATCACTGGGGTTTGTATGCTGAGAGAGTTTCTTGTTGGAAAGACAGAAATCTGCTCTTTGCTAAGGGCCAACACTCGTTTCTGTAACGTACAGGTTTGTGAGACCCTTTTCCTTGAAAGCAGGCAAGCTCTGGGTGAGAGTCATGGCCCCACCATCAGGGCAAAGGAAGGGGAAAGGTTGTAAAACTTTACCTTGCTGAGATCAGATGCAGGGAAGTTAAGTGCTCTGACTCTGAAGTGGATGAAGCAGCAGAAAACATCTTGCCTCGTGTCATAAAAATGAGATGAGTTTGGCCAGATTATGGGGATCCTGCTGTCTTGAGGTAGGTCTGAAAAATGAGCTTTGGGCTTTTCCAAGGAGCCAGAAGAACAGAAGAGGGGTTTGAAGATTAAATTTAGAATTGTTTGAGTTGCAATTTCCTCTCCATCCCTGAAATACAGCGGTACGGTTAACCTTGGGCCAGCAAAACCCTCTAGTGTTTCAGGATGTTTCAATACAGCTGATCCTGAGAGGAGAGGGTCTGAAGATGTCTGAACCTGAACATGACCATATGAGAGGCCAGTGCCTTCCAGCCAAAATGTATGTTATCTTGGGAGCCAGCTGGCCATAGTAAGGAATTAGAGATAAGATCATGACAGTGAAAAGAACAATTTCCAGTGGAGGTCCCACAGGTACTTAAGATTCAATCTCATTTCCACAGGCATGCAGGCCAGCCAAGAGAAATGGCCATTTTTGATATGAAAAGTGATAGTGTGGTCCAAAGGGCAGGGAAGACAGATCCAAAAAAGGGGACCCAAACAGATGAATCATTTGTCTTCTCCTTGACCTGCATTTCATTGGGTTTCATGAGTGACATCATTACCTGGTCTTTCTTGGGGCCTCAGAGACATTTCCTGTGCTGGACACCATGACCAGCACTAGTGAATGAATCATAGAATCATAGAATCATAGACTGGTCTGGGTTGGAAGGGACCCCAAGGATCACAGAGCTCCCACCCCCCTGACACAGGCAGGGACACCAACCTCCAGGCCTGGAGATACACAAGGTTGCCCAGAGCCCCATCCAACCTGGCCTTGAACACCCCCAGGGATGGGGCATCCACCCCCTCTCTGGGCAGCCTGTTCCAGCCCCTCACCACTCTTTCTGTAAAGAACTTCCCCCTAATATCTAATCTAAAACTTTCCTCCTTTAGCTTTAATCCATTCCCCCTTGCCCTGCCATTATCTACCCTTTTAAAAAGCTGATTCCCCTCCTATTTCTCTGCTCCCTTCAGGGACTGGAAGGCTGCAATGAGGTCCCCCTGCAGCCTTCTCTTCTCCAGACTGAACAAGCCCAAACTTGCTGAAGGTGCACTCAATCCCATCATCGATGTCATTGATAAGGATGTTAAAGAGAACCAGTCCCAAGACAGACCCCTGGGGGACCCCGCTTGTCACCGGCCTCCACCTGGACACAGACCCAGTGACCACCACCCTTTGGCTACGGTCTGTTAACCAGTTTCTTATCCACTGGATGGTCCACCCATCAAATCCACATCTTTCCAATTTAGAGATAAGGATGTGATGGGGGTCTGTGTCAAAGGCCTTGCACAAGTCCAGGTTGATGACATCGGTTGCCTTCCCTTTATCTACTGATGCTGTCACTCCATCATAGAAGGTCACCAGATTGGTGAGGCACGACCTTCATTTGGTGAAGCCGTGCTGGCTGTCCCGGATCACACACTCATTCCTCATGTGCTCCAACATGTCATCCAGGAGGAATGGAATGGTGCCAGGTGACAACTCATCGTCACAGTGAACCACCAGCACAGTCCTTGGCATACGTTGCCTTGGTCAACTACCTCACTACCTCCAAGTATTTCTTTATTCCCAATAGCAGCAACATTTTAAACAAATATCTTGAAAAATCTGCAGCTAAAAGGGACGAGTTATTTATTTCCCAAAAGTTTGGTATTCAGAGCATCACCTTACAGGAAGAGCCTGAAATTCTGTCCAGAGCTGGTGCCTGATTCCCATGACAGAATAGAGCTTTTTCACACCCCAGCCTAGCCATAAACTATTTACAACCCACTTTTCACAAACTCCTGCCCCACTCTGACCCCAGCGGATTTCCAGAGAACAGTTTTGCACTCAGTTGTGTGAGTGAGAAGATGAGTCCTGGGAGCAGGTCGGGCTGGATAGAAAGGCCAGTGGGTCTCCAGAGCAGGTGGACAAGGGAGGGGAAGCAACATGTGTACATTAAGGTGAACTGTTTCTTTTGGAAGTGTAGAGTAGCAGCAGCAGCAGCCAGAGCCGTAGACAAGCTCAGAGCACAGGGAGTTTTGACTGTGTCAGGGTCAGGGAACTGCTGTTCATGAGCCCTCTAAAAATCAGCATCTGAATATCTGCTCCGATTTCCAAACCCGGACATGTGGCTATGCAGGACACACACCACGAGAGGGAGCCGGACACCAGAGCTGGACTGCTATCCTCATCGTCACTAGCTAGAGGAAATGCCATCCAGCTGTCACACAGAGGAATGACAAAGAGCATCTTTCTCTAGAGACTTTATACAGGATGAAATGAAGGGACAGAAGCTGCTACAGACACCAGCTGGGCTTTTGGTCCACTCCATATAAACGCAAAACTACTTCCCTCAGCAAACAAGTGCAAGACTGTGACAATCCCCTTGATGCTCTGTGCTGAAACAGATTTTTCTGCTGTGTATTTGTCATAGAAACAAATAAGCAGAAAGCAATGTAGACACAGATTTGAATAGGCACAGACTTGCAGATATTGCTCCTCCAGGCACCCTGCCTTTGGGACAGCTCAGTCCTCACCTGGCCAGAGAGGCTGTCACCTCAGCCAGCACATGGGCTGAGCATCACTCTCCCTCAATAGACCATGTGGTTATCTTCCCCTCCCGTCATATCTCTATTTCCATTGCTGCCTCTCCATGGGCCTTCAGGGAAACCACAGACTGGGAAAAATCATGGAAGTGAAATGGTAGATTCAGTCATAGTCAGCCTTTGCAACAGGAGCTTAGACCAAATGACAGAGGTCCCTTACCCTACGGTCTTACGTCACTGGAGAAGTTTTGGAGCATCGTTTGGTTTTGACACTGTCTCCAGTAACATTTTCATAGATAAGTCAGTGAAGTATGAGCTGCATGAGTGAGGCAAATCAAAGGTGGGTTGAAGGCCCAGAGGGTTGTAATCCATGGCACAAAGTCCAGCCAGAGGTCAGCCACTCATGGTATTACCCATGGGTAACATATGCTGGGACCAAACTTGTTTAACCACTTAATTAATGGTCTGGATGAAGGGGTAGAGTGCTCCCTCAGAAAATTTGGGGAAGACACCAAGTTGGGAGGAGTGGTTGATATGACAGAGTGTCAGGCTGCCATCCTCAACAGGCTGGGAAAACAGGCTGTCAGAAACGTTATGAAGTTCAACAAGGAGAAATGCAAGTTCCTCCAGCTGGGGAGCAACGATTTTATGCACCAGTAAATGCTGAGAGACACCAAGCTGGAAAAGAGTTTGGCAGAAAAGGCCCTGGGGGTCCTGGTGGACACCAAGCTGACCATGATACAGCAATGTGCCCTTGCAGCAAGGAAGACCAACACCCTCCTAGGCCAGCAGGTCAAGGGAGGAGATCCTTTATTTCCTTTCCCTTTAGTATGCACTGGTGAGACCCATCTGGGATACTGTGTCCAGTTTCGGGCTCCCCAGTACAGGAGAAATGAGGGCATAGATAAAGGATGAAAGCAGCTGTGATATGAGGAGAGACTGAGAGAACTGGGACAAGTGAAGGCTCAGGGGTACCTTAACAGGGTGTAGAAATATCTGGTGAGGACAGTACAGAAGGCAGAGCCAGACTCGTCTCAGTGGTGCCCTGTCACAGACGCTCAGCTCCTGGGAGTGATTTCCCCACCAATGAGAGATGACAAGAAACCCAAAATCACTGGCTCAGTTTCACACATCCGCAGCCCAACCTAGCAAAGGCAGACCAGAACTTCAGTTTTAGCCATCTGCAGAGCTTCATCCATGGGAGTTAAAGCACCTGTTTGAGTCCTAGAGCTGATGCTGCTCCTTGTGCAGACCTAATCACTTCAGCACAGACTGAGCCAGGACCACAGCCAAAACCAGCAGTATAATGTCAATCTGCTATCAAATGGTTTTCAATGCACTTCTTGAAGGCCAGTGAGCCTTGAGAGAGGCATGGAGATAGGGTGCATGAAGCTGGATTAGGGCTGTAAGAGTCTCTCCTGGCAGAGCAGCCAAGTTTGAGCACTGTGCCCAGCTAATGCAGCTAGATAGCTCCTGTTTGGCAAGCCAACGCCGTTAGGGATCGCTCAGGCATTTCTCTGGGACAAGTAAGGGATTGCTCAGGCATTTCTCTGGGACAAGTAATAAACCCAGTTGGGATCCCACCACCAACCCTTCTTCTCACCAAGTCAGCTGCTGGACTCAGTCCAAGGGGTGTTACCAGAACCACCTTCCCACAGATCACACCAGGCCAAAGAAACTCATCAACCCGCTTCACCAGCAGAAAGCTGATGAGTTAAGCCACAATTCAGCCCTCCTAAATCACAGAGGACTTAGGTCCCAGACACTTGCTCGCAGACACTTAGGTCCCAGTTGCCTTGTCCTCAGCACCAAGTGGTCTCCACACATGCCTAAAATGAAGAGGTAACTTGCTGTTCTCCTCTGTCACCTGCATGCTGGGTTTGCAGATCATTACATGGTTATCCATAGCTCACCTAGAGCTGGTGACCCACTCCCAGGCAGATGGTTCCTGACAGCTACATGAGAGGCCCATCCTGATCCTTGTGATGAGGAATGGCCCCTGCTGTTTCAGTCTTCCCACCTTGAAACCCAAAGCCCACGAGACAGGAGTGCTCAGCACGGGAGGCTGATGGTGAGTACCTGACTTGGCAAGGACCAACTCATACCTGGGAGATCTTCTGCTGTTCCCACCTGTCCTATACAGCATCAGGAGTGCTTTGTCCAGTGTTCCTGCACCTGATTCCAGCACCAGATCTCTGGCCCTGACATTTTTTTTTGGAAGGTAACTGTTGGAAACTCAGAGATTCCCTAAGACAGTTGCTGCAGTAGTTAAACCCTCCCCATAGCTGGCTACACCTATGATCCAGTGAACCTGTCACATGGCAGAGGAGAACATCACTCCTCTGAGCCTCTAGTTCACAGAGCAGGCTGCTGCCAGGGCCCTCATTCCCACGTAGGCATCAGCAGATTGTGAACCTGTTACTTATTAACCAGCTCTTTGATAATCTAAACCAAGCATCTCTCCAAGACATCCATCACAGACCTGCAATCCACTGGCTTTTTTTTTTTTTTTGTGAATCCCCTCCAAGGTGTCAACAACATCTTTAAAGCACCAGAATTGGATAGGGTGGTCATGAATCTGTTTTCCTGGAGGAAAGATCCACCCCACCACTCAGCAGGTGGAAGCAGCACAGCCTGACAGCGAATCCTGCCTGCCCCGTGCCCTGCATTTCTTTTGCAGAGAGTGGAAAAGGTGCCCTGGTTTAAAGCCAGTCCTGAGCATCCCTGAAGCATGAGAGATGTGAAGGCTAAACTCTTATCTAATCCAACTAGGTTCCCTATGACGATTCCCCATCCAAATTACCCAGTGCATTTATCTTCATTTGAGATGCAAGGATTCATTTTACCAGTGAGAAAGCAAAGGCAGCCCAAGGAGAAATTAACAGTAAAGAGGAAAAAAAAGATGTACTGCACTGAAATGAAGTAGCTTCCCCTCCAAAATTTCATGTAACATGTACTACTAGGTGCAAAGTCAGTGGATGGCAGTGTCTGGCTCACTCATAACAGCCAGTGCCTGTTGGATTAGAGGAAGCCTTGCTCATGCAGCAATGCTAAGCCACAACTTCTATCAAATACCCTACTCTGAAGGCAGGGGGGTGGGGGGGATAAACCCATTCTCCTGTTAAAAATATCTCTCCATCAAAAGAGAGGCGCCCTGGGAATGAAAACAGTGAGAATAACATCACTCTAACTCACTTAGATGCCAAGCCTTTTTCCTCAGGGCTGGAGGATGCAAATCCATACAGTTAGATAAAGTCTGGTTCAACAGCAAACTGTTTGCTCCAGCACTCATGTGAAGGGGCAGGGTTGCTTCTCTAAAGCATCACTCTAGAAAGGTCCTAAAGTGAATTAAACCATGGTTTATGCTATCCTAGCAGTTTCCTTAAGTTCATCAGCTTTTTCTCTGCCCTTTCTCCTATAATTCATTCTCTCAAGACTTCCCTCTCCTGCCTCTCACAGAGATTTCACAGCCTTATAAACCTCTCAAATATGCCACACTTCTGATTCACCAGATTCCTCCAGCAAGTCAGGGAGGCCAGGTTAAAAAGAGAGGAAGGAAAAATACCCCTTGAATTTCTCAAATAACCAATAAAAATGAATGAAACAATGGAAAGTCACCAGCTCCTTCACTCCAGTGTGTTAACAGAATTGTGCCTCCAAAAACTGCCCAGAAACAAGAAAACTCAACAGGTTGCTGAAGGCAACACACTGCAATGCATGACCCTGGTTTAGTGTTTTGAGAAGGAAGGGTGGTGAGCTGTCTGGGATAACGCTGGAGAGGTCAAGCACTGGTATACTGAGAGTCCACTTTGAAGCCTTGAGTCCTTGTAAATGGTGGAGGAGAAGAAAGGACTGAGTTAAAGGAGAGTTAGTTAAAAACCAAATCAAAAGGGGGGGAAAAAATCAGCAGGGAAAAGGACATTTGGATAGGCTTCTGGCAAGAGACCAAGGACAGAGCAAGAGGAAAGGTGGAGAATTCAAGAGGGAACCTTCTTAACATTTGCTTGGAGCTCACCAAGTGGGAGGAGAAACAAACTAATTAGTAATATCAGGACAGGAGCCATGCTGGCCTATATAAGCTGGTGGGGCATTTTCTTTTCCCCACTTTCCTAGCTCTGCTTTCCTCCTGCCCCAGCCAGCAAAGCAACAGCTACCTCTGCACTCATCAGAGAGGTAAGAGTACTTTCTTCATTCCTTTTCATGCATGTGCACCTTGTTACTGACTTACCTGGGTCTCTCTTCTCCCCCAGAACACCTAACAAACTGCATTTGAGCCGTCCTGTGTGAGAGCAGTAAAGGCTCAAGAGGAGCACAGAGGTTAGGGAATGTCATAGGAATTTCAAGTATTGGGAATTTTCTAGCAGGGTGAGCATTTGTTAGTACAGCTTAGTCCAGTTGGATGAACCTTAGAGAAAAAAAGAGGAAAAAAAACAAGAAACCCAAACAATAGGAACCCTTTAATATCTCCTTTTACTGCCTCTCTATTCTTCATCATGAAAAATGAAAAAATATACAGTTAATGTGATAGTATCTCTGGCTTTCTCTGTCCCCAAGAGACAAATCTGAAAATTGAATTGCAAATGGACTTAATGAATATTTGAATCTGAGGGATAAGTTTTCTTTTGAACTAATGCTTTGAAATGTACCTTCTGTGGGAAAACCTGAATGGCTGATTTTTTTTTTCACTGAGGGTCAGGTGCATTACCAACTCTGTTTCAGGGGATGTTCATGCATGTGTGTGTTCCTAGGCATAAGACAACACTATGCTCTACCCAGCAGCTTCCCTAAGCTCCTGGTAACATTATGCAGGCTGTGCTGGAAATCAGAGTTGCTGAGAAGCTGTCTCTTTCCTCCTATTGTCCTTGGATGCAGGAATTCCTCTAAAAACACGGCTGCACACAGAGCTGGCTGCCTGCACAGTGCACGGCAACAATTCAGAGAATGCAAGATACAATGACTGTAATTGTGCAGTAGCAGTTCCTTGCACAAACAAATACCACACGGTAATGTAAATCCTCTTGATTTACAGAGTAGCGTGAGTTTTGTCAGGGACAGAGGAAAATTCCAGAAAGAAGTAAAAGCACTGGGTAGTTCTGCTGCGTTTTCAGAGCAACGCAGGCACCAGCCTGGAAATAACTGTTACCTGGGAGTATCATAGAATCATAGAATGGCATGGGTTGGAAGGGACCCCAAGGATCACAGAGCTCCAACCCCCCTGCCACAGGCAGAGCCACCAACCTCAGGCCTGGATCTACACAAGGTTGCCCAGGGCCCCATCCAACCTGGCCTTGAACACTTCCAGGGACGGGGCATGCACCACCTCTCTGGGCAGCCTGTTCCAGCCCCTCACCACTCTCTCTGTAAAAAACCTTCCCCCTAATATCTCATATAAACCTTCCTTCCTTTAGTTTTAATCCATTCCCCCTTGTCCTGTCATTGTCTATCCTTTTAAAAAGTTGAATCCCCTCCTGCTTATAAGCTCCCTTCAGGTACTGGGAGGCTGCAATGAGGTCCCCCCGCAGCCTTCTCTTCTCCAGGCTGAACCAGCCCAGCTCCCTCAGCCTTTCTTCATAGGGCAGGTGCTCCAGCCCTCTGAGCATCTTTGTGGCTCCTCTGACCCCTCTCCAACAGTTCCACATCCTTCTTGTGTTGGGGGCCCCAGATCTGGACACAGGACTCCAGATGGGGCCTCACAAGGGCAGAGTAGAGAGGGACAAGTAAAGGGAGTATTAAAACAATTAGCCAAATTAAAAGCTTCCGTTCCTTTCCCTTCTGCAAGCACAGCACCTCTCTCACCAGGCACAACACATAAGGAGTGTGTTACTGTGCTGGTCTTGACTTCAGCAGGCGAGTAAAGAATGAGTATTTGCAGGCCAGATGTTGCAGGAGCACAGCACCAGCACAGAGCCTGCTTCACTACAGTTTTAACAAGGCATTACTGAGATGCCATAGGTACAGCGTGACATGGAAGAAGTGTACACAAGAGAGAGAGAAATTGATTTAGGGAGCCATGGAGTTGCATAATACCAGTACTTTGCTGCAGGACATTTATTAACTTCGAAAAGATTACTTAAAAAGACCAATAGATTAGCTTCTTCTCATGATTTCATTTTCATGAGAAACATCCTTTGCTCTGCTTTGCTTTCCTTTTCTATTATCACAGGTTCCATTTCCTCATGGGTACCAAAGTGTTTAGACAGCTCTAGCTGTGAAATTTTCCTTGCTGCTTACATGAGCATTCTCACCAAAGATTTCACAGAGAGGTATTATCCAACAGCAAACAAAGGGGAGGCAGCAAACCTCTGGAATCACTGAAGAAAAGCAGCAGTGCCCCAGATCTGGTTCTCACTTTCCACAGTACACCATGGGAAAATAGTTTTAAGTAGTTCCTCTGCACTAGCAGCAGAACACAAATCACTCCTTGCACCACAGGGATGTAAATCACACTCAGGCTCCCTCTGCCTCAGTCCTGCTGTTGCTCCCATATCACACCAGTAACACACCAGCATCAGGAGCCCACAGAGCATTTCCTACCAAACACTTGTCTGGAGCACCTCTGCAGAGTGTACATGAGATCAGGCAGTGGTGCACCTCAAGCTGTGCGTCTGAGAGCAGGATTTACAGCCTTCAGTGAAGAATCTGAGATCAGAAAACATTTTCCCAAACTAGTAGAAGGAATATTTATATATATATATATATATATATTTTAACCCTCTCCCCCTGCAGAAGCCAAGCAGCCTGCTCCAGCAGAACAGTCCTTTCACAATTATTTCCATTTGCCTCCTTCATGCCCTAAGAACAAAAAAAAAGCCCACTTTGGCTGAAAACGTGTTAGCTTCAATAGCAGATCTTCAAAACACCTGCTGTAGACTGGCCTTCATGCAATCCCCATCAGAACATGCACACTTCAGACTGACGCAAAAAACATCATTGTCTTAAAATTCTCTGAGCACCTCCATTATTCTGGGATGAGACACTGTTTCTCTTCTGTCCTTTCTTAAATAGCAGCTCTCACCTACTGCCTACCTCAAGGTAAACAGCAGATCTAACTGAGCATACAAGGCAGCTACCACTTCTTACAATATCAAAAATCATTTTAAATGCCCAAAAATTTCCACGCTGGTGCTGGTTTCCAAGAGGTTTGCTGTTCCTTTATACTTTCTTTGGACAACTAAGTAAACACAGTGCAACCTCTCCATGCTCTGTGTTTCTGGACAGGTGGGACAAGCCCCCAGCTGTGGTGATAGCCAGACAACCACACACAGGGGGCTGTCCTCACACACAGCCTGGGATGTGATTTCAGGTGTCAGTGAAGACAGTAGTGCTGGATCTGGGTCTTTGCAGTGTTGTGGGGACCACACCTGAAACCAGGGGTGCTCTTCGCTTACCCATTACATGCCAGGCTTCTCTGCAGCTGATAGGGGTGCTTTGTAACTACTTTCTTCTCCTTCAGCATATATAAACTGACAGAAAAGATGAAGCAAAGTTCATGTAATTGCTCTCTAGAGAGACCCACTGCTTGATAGACTGAGACATAACGAATGTGAGTTTGACCAGGGACCCCCTCATCACAGTGATCTCAAATATTCTGGAAGAACAGGTATGCAAAGGCACTGATGGAGCCTTCGTTGGGGGTGAAGTTCAAGCCAGGGTGGTGGAAGTGACTCACCTGGTTGTCTTTTGGCTGTGCCAAGTGCATCAGGCTGATCTGATTTATGTCCATGCAAGCCCAGAGCAAAGGAGTCCTCCAGTCTCAGACTTACACCGTGTGGTACTGCCTCACAGAGCTGCCGTGCCAGCAGCACAGCCCATGCACTGCCAGTCAGGCTCAACAGCAGCCAAAAGGCTTCACATCTCACAGGGACTGTGGGCATATAATTGTTACATACCCCAGGGTAAAATTTACCTTGCAGAAGAATGGAGTCTCCACATGGGAGAAGTCCTTCCCCCATCATTCTGGCCCAGATTCAGCAAAGCACTGAATTTACACTGCTTCACTGGGAAGTTAAGTATGTGCTTAAGTGCCTTCCTATAGCAAAACAGCATTTTAATTTTTTTTTCATTAATTATGGCTTCCAATTTAACACTTCACATGCACGTAACACCCCACACTGCAGAATATCTCCTGACTCCTGTGGTGCAAACAGCTTCTTGCTCAGGATGCAGGGAAACATAACAGGCATCCTAGTACAGGACACCCAACATCAGTCTGCAAATGCAAATCCAACAGCCCTTCAGTTTTTGGACTAGTAACAGAGAAAGCTCGAATTACATAAAGAGGAAGATTCTTTAAATTGAAAATGTAAATGCACTTTTGCCAAATGAAGAGCATTTATCTTGGCTGGAAATTTTGATTTAACTGAAAGTGCATCCAATTCACTTATTCCATTATTTCAGAATAAAATATGAGAATAGCCAAGGTTAATGAATCAAGGTAATGAATTATAACTGAGCCAGGAAAAAGCCTTCCAGCACCAAGACATCATCCCTACCAACACACTCATCCTTTTATTTCCATACTCCTCTAAGTAAGTTCCTTGACTTCTTATCACACACAAAGTCAAATTCTACACTCTTCTGTGTACTGGTCCTGTCTTCAGCCTCTTTCTTGTGGAACCTATCCTTGCATTACCCAAACTTTTCCAGAGGGCAGAAAACACGTACTTATTTGTGCAAATATTTACTACTTCTCAAAATGTCACCACCAGCCTTCTAGTAATGTAAAATAAGAAACTGTCCAGGATGTACATTAACCAGTCATTTCCCTACAGACTCAGAGCTGCTTAACCTCATGTCTGCAAATGTAGTGCCCAGAGAAGAGGCTGCTTTAGCTTAAGCACTCAGCACCTGCAGTCCTGAAGTATGGATCCTCTTCCACAGCTGCCAAGAAGGCGTTTACTGAAGTTGCAAGAGAATCCAAAGTCTAGCTTCAAATATTGTGTGCTGTATCCTCGTATTTAAACTAACCACAACTTAAAATTCTTTGCTTCTTGCACAAGCTGATACTCACCAGTGAGACCTAAAGCAGCTCTGATTCTGTATTCACAAAACAGCATACCTTGTCTTGTGCTTTCTTTGTCCCAACAATTACCAAGAATTAGTTCTACTCATCAGGAAACTGGATACACTCCTGGGAAAGATTTGGCTGGTTCAAATTTGCAGACTTCATATTAAGAATAGGTGTGGTGGTTTGAGCCTGGCTGGAGGCCAGACACCCACCAAAGCCACACTATCACTCCCCTTCTCAGCTGGGTGGGGGAGAAAATAGATACTGAGAGGCTCAGGAGTGGAGATAAGGACAGAGAGAGATCATTCCACAATCAGCATCACGGGCAGAACAGACTCATCATGGAATAAAGGAAAGAAAACTCTCTAATTGATGGCACTGCCCTGCACCCCCAGTGACACCAGAGTCGGGTGATGAGAAGTGTGGCCAGACCTTAAAGCACCTCCCGCCACCCCTCCCTTCTTCCCAGACTTCACTTTAGTCAGGATTTCGCTCCCTTCTCCCCTCATTGTGGCACGGGGAGGGGCAGGGACTGGGGGAATGGGGGTTTGGGTCAGTTCCTCACAAGTTGTTTTCCTTCCTAGCTGAGGGGGACATTCCTCACCCCATTCCCCTGCTGCACCGTGGGGTCCCACCCATGGCAGACAATCCTCCACCAACTTCTCCAACATGAGTCCTTTCCCACAGGGCTTCAGCTCTTCCCCAGCTGCCCCAGCGTGGGTCACTGCTATGGGTGCAGTCATAAATCACAGAATGTCTCTCAGTCCCTCAGGCCCAAACTGCTCCAGCCTGGTCCCCCACGGGGTCACAAGCCTCCCCAGCAAACCTGCTCCAGCGTGGGTCTTCCTCTCGCTCATCTCTGTGTCTCGTCTCTCTCCACGGGCTGCAAGTGCTGGCAGAGGCTTGCTCCAACACAGGTCACAGCATCTTCTGCACGTCTCCCCCTGCTCCAGCCTGGGGCCTCTCCACGGGCTGCAGGTGGGGTCTGGGCATTTCCCATGGGCTCTGGGGGGGCACCCGCTCCACCATGGGTTTCTCCAGGGGCTGCAGGGGCATCTTTCTCCCCAGCACCTGGGGCGCCTCCTCCCCCCTTCCCTGCCCTTGGTGCCTGCACAGTCTCTCCCCCCTTCTCACTCCCTTCTCTGGGGCACAAAGCGGCCGCTGGTGGTTGTTTCTCCTCAGGGTGATTCCCAGAGGTGCTGTGACCATCGCTGATGGGCTCGGCCTTGGTCAGCAGTGACTCCAGCCTTGAGCCAGCTGGTGTTTGCTCTGTGGGGCCTGGGGGAAGCTTCTGGCTGCTGCTTGCAGAAGCCACCCACGCAGCCCCTTCCTCCACCAGAACCCAGCCACACAAAACTACAACAATAGGCCCTTAAACAAATAACAGATTTGGTGTAGGACATTGTTTTAAACTCCAGAGTTTAAGGTTAGGTGTACGTCTCTGATCCATATGCTTGAAAGAAGCTGTCTAGAGTGGTATAATGTGCCAGAGGGTATTCCAGCAGCCCCTAATCCAAAGGGCATGTCTCCCAGAAGGGACCTCATCTCCACCAGCCTTGTGTGGATGCCCCAAACTCCTTATTTAGACCTACAGACCTCTGTTCGGCCTATAAAAATCCCTTGCTTTATTAAAGTCTTGATATAGTGCCTGTTAAATTTAATTACAGTCCTCATCAGACCCCTAGGATTTCTTAACTTCATGTCCCAATATGAGGTCACCTATCTTGTGCTGGAGGGCAAAGGCCAGTGCAGACCACCTAACACTCTGCTGGTCATCTGGCAGAGAGAAGGCAACATGACAAAGGCAGAATAAAAAGCAAGCACCAATTTGGCCTTTAATCTCCTAAATCAGTGCTGGGTACTTCTAAAGATGGGGTTAACTAAAAGTACAGTCAACCCAGAAAAAAATGTATGTGTGAACACATAAGCTACAGAGAAAGGCACAATAAACAATGGTCAAGTCAAGACCATACTCATGACAAAGGTTGAGGTGATCCCAGTAGGTGACTGTATAGACACCCTTAAACCTGACTTTAGGTGCCTATTCTTGATAGCTGGTGGATAAATCCAAACTGGAAAGAGGCGTTAAGCAGCAGTAAAATCTTGACCATTGAAGCAAGCTTCCTAGATTGTTGTTCAGCTTTTACCAACATCTGTGTTCAACTTCAGTCAATTTGAATTTTGAGGTAAGCTTTGACTTCTGTGAGGCCAGAGTTCTCCACTGCCATCTTGCTCTTTTTGAGGTCACCCTTTAAATCAAGAGCTGCTTGATTTCTAGAAAATATGGCATAGCTGGACACAGTGTTGAAGTCATGTAACATACTATGCTGCGAGCCTCAGTGGTTCCTTGTGGTGTTCAAATCTACAACTGTATGAAAGTCTGGAAGGAGAGTGTGGGGTCCCAAGAGCACATGAAGAGGGACTGTGCTCATGGAGACAGGAGAATTAGGTGTCCAGAGGAAGGATTTTCCTCTTTCTGACTCCAGAATAACACATGGTGAGCTATAATATGTGGTAGAGAGGTTAAGCAGGGATGACTAAGAGGCACTGTAATGAACTAACTCTTTTTCTTTTTTGTCCCTTGAATTTTACCAAAAGGTCAGAACGTCGACATGGAAAATAGTGTTGATGTCAAGATAGAAACCAAGGGGGAAAGAAAGCAAATAAAGCAGAATCCATTGAGCAAAGCTGGGAAGAGAGTCTGCAAAGCTGTTGGGTACATCACTGGAGACATGAAGGAATTTGGAGCCTGGCTAAAAGGTAAAGCTACTTCATCATGACTAATTAGGGGGCTGCAAAGAAGAATTACATCAAAGGAGTAATAACTAATTTCTCAGTAGTGTGATTCATGTTAGAGCCTTACAGAAACTACATCTGTCCTGATTTATCTCTATTTTGTGGAGAAAAATCAGCTTTGTGCAGAGATCCACATACTGCTTAAATCTTGAGGATGACTGAGATGACATTTACCTCCCAACATGCCATGTACAAAGCGAATTTAGTCCCACAGAACATAGACCAGGATGGTTATTCTGTGCTTTGCCATTCCTCATAACACTCCCTGTCCTTTCAGCTGAGCAGTTTCTGTCAACCCTAATGCCACTGTGAAGTTAAATTACACATAGGTAGGTGTGTTTGGTCCCCATAATAAATCAGCAATGGGATACGCACACAGTTTGCCATCTGAGGCACAGACATCATAAATTAGCTGGTTCATATGAAACCAGTCCAGGGTAATTTATAACAGGGGACTCTGGCAACCACACTGTTCATCTCAGCTTTCCAGCTGCAAGACTTCAGTATAGACCATAATAAATCTCAGTCAGGTTTTGCAGTCTTGTTGATTCATTGCTTCAGTCATACTGCCAAGTTCCCCTGCCAAATCTCTTCCTGAGTTCAAAAAAAAAAAAAAAGAAAAAAACCCAAAAAAACAAAAAAATCCCAAATCAGTATCATCTGCATATTTTAGTTTGTGGGTCGGGGTTTTTTAAATCATTTAATGTAATGTCTTCCAGATAAACCTCTCGTGATCCAGTTTTTGGACTGGGTGCTGCGTGGGATATCCCAGGTGATGTTTGTCAACAATCCCCTCAGTGGGCTTGTTGTAGTTGCTGGCTTCCTGGTGCAGAACCCATGGTGGACGCTCACAGGCTGTTTAGGAACAGTTGTCTCAACTTTAACAGCACTTATTCTGGGTCAAGACAGGTAAGTCCATCATTTTCCCCCCTCAAAACCAGACTTCAATGCTGAATTATGTATTAAAGAAGCAGAGTGAATGAAAATCATGTATCTAGCCTTCACTGGCTATGGATCTGGTCTGGTAGGACCAGACAGATCTTCCCACCATCTGCATGAGCCTTGGCAGGTCATCATTACACGGAGTCACATCTGCATGGGAAGGGAGGGGGTGATGTGAGCAAAGAAGCTGCAGGGGAGAAGATTTCAGGATGGTTCTTTCTTCCACACAGATCAGCCATTGCAGCAGGCCTGCACGGCTATAACGGTGTCTTGGTGGGATTGCTCATGTCGGTCTTCTCTGCTAAGGGAGACTACTACTGGTGGCTTCTGCTGCCAGTAGCACTGGTATCCATGATGTGGTAAGTTGGATGACTCCTTTGCTTCTAAATTCCAGCCCCAGTTTCCCCACACTGTGATTGAGCCGTTGTATTTTTATGCACTACACAGACTACGATGGGAAAGAAACACAACTGGCACATACGTGCCACTAAATCTGTATCATTATTTGCACTTTTGTACTCAAATGTAATCCTAAAGTAAATAAAATACCCACATAATCATAAATAAACCCAATGGGGAAAACGAAAATCAATGGTTGATCATATGTAATTCAATGCCCTAAATGTTAGCCATATTGCTGTGATGCATCAATTCATTTTTGTCTCGAGAGGAACATTATTTTCACCATTCCCTGCCACCATCAACCACAAGTGTTTCATCTATTTAAGCCATCATATAAAAATGTCAAGAAAATTTACCTCTCCAGGCACAGAAGCTGTTCGACGGTCCCAAGACATGATGGTTGACGCTAATGAAAGCAAACAACTAATAATACTTTAGTCATATATATGACACCATAATCTACTAGGTATTTGGACAGTGAAAAATTTGAAAGCTGGTCTTTGGCCCCCAAATGTCTAGTTGGAAATTGCTAAACCACACATATCATCTGTCTGCCTGAAGTTCATGTACCATTATGCTCGCTTCAATAAGCACAACTTTGATGTTCAGCCTTTACTTCTGATCCATAAGCTTGGACATGGACACACAGCCACCTTCACAGTTCACACAGACCTGGCACAGGTGTCCTAAATCCAGTCCACTTCCAAAACAAAAAAAAAAGAAAAGAAAGTAAAGTTAAACACCAAGACTGAGCTGTGGAATAACTCCATTAAATCACTCCTGTGCAGGATCTTGGCTTCCCTGTGACCACCAAACGTGCCCCACATATTGCGTAACATGAGAGGACTCTGTACATTCCTAAATGCCCTGGGAAGTGTAGGAAATCTACTGAGTGACCTGACCCTAGCACATCTCTGATTTTATCAGAAAGTCTGAAGAAATAAAACAGCTTTAAAATTAAAAAAAAAAAAAGTCCTGCAGTTTTTGGGGTTTTTTTTTCCTGTTTTGGTTCTTTTTGCCTAGCTAACAAGCTCCTTGTAAGATCTTTATTTTTTCTTCTTTCAGCCCTGTTTTCACCAGCGCTTTAGGCTCAGTCTTCTCTAAGTGGGACCTGCCTGTTTTCACCTTGCCTTTCAACTTGGCCTTGACCCTCTACCTGGCTGCATCAGGACCCCACAACCTCTTCTTCCCTACAACTGCCATTCAGCCTGCAACAGAAACACCAAACATCACCTGGACAGATGCTGAAATGACAATGGTAGGACGCCCTGAAAATAACAGCCTTCTCCACTTACAAAGCAAACCACTGCAGCATCATATTATCTTTCCTTAAATTGCCACATTATGGCCTGGAAATACAGAACTGCATTTATAAGACAGCTGTTATCCGAAACAGAGAGGTTTACTCTAGGAATTGGCATTCTTGATAGCTTGAAAATAAGCATCTTTTTGGTATCTGGTATCATTCATTTACAGTTGGATTTAAATTACAACCTTCAAAGACCGTCTGGAATCTAATTACCTATGTCTGTGCATATGCTGATCAGCACCCCATAGATTAGGCTGTGCTGCGACTACCAGCTAATCCACAGGTTAATTTTAGTTTTCCATGTACAAAGTGCTGTGTTTATAACATTGCATCTTCCTGATTAGAACTGAGAAAGCAGCTATTACGATGGAAGAATGGTTACAAACTCGAGCATAGGCACATGTTCAAATATCCTTAGTTAATATTCAAGTGGGACCTTTCAAAAAAAAAAAAAATCTATTCTCCTTCATAGCATGGTAAACAACATAGATGCTAGAGTAATTGCTTTCCCTAAGGCTCAGTGGACTATTTCAAGGGGTTCCCTGGGAGTGATTAAGAAAGGGAAGTTAATTGACACTGAATAGCAATCTGTAAGAGTGACATTTCTCAAAGAAGGTTTGCCATGGTGCATAATTTTATGGGGACATATATATGGGCTGTTCCATAGGGAGGCACACAACATTTTGAGGAAAAGTGTCTTGAAACCCTCTCTAAGCTGTGACCAAATTGAGCTCTGCTCCACCAACCCAGCTACTCTCATTTGTATTCCTAGGGAATCCAAGGGAGCTTCAGGTATTTAAGTAGATCAGGGATGTAGTCTTAACTGAGCAAAGTCTTGTTATTCTGGCCTGGCTATTATTGGCCAACGTACCCTCAGATCTGCTCACTCAGAGGAGAATGTCTTCTCAAAGATGACATCTACCTAAGCATTTCCATTTCCTAGAGTCACTGCCATGGTCCATAACAGCATGCAAAAATGTCCACCTCAGCAGCACACGTAAAGATAATGTGCAAACCCTTTCACAAAACACATTTACCTTTCATAGTAGAGCAAAAATCAGGCAGAGAGGCTCATGGCTAGGGAACAAGGCATGACTTGTTGTCGAAGGGGAAGCCCTGTGGAAATGCCCTGCTGTCTCCTGAGAAGTGTCCAAACTTTCCACTTACAGTCTAGAAAGAGAGACTGCATCCAGCAAATGCTGAACACAAACACAGCCAAGAAAAATAGGTGATTTGTTGGGTTTTTTTCAAGTTATAAACCTGATAACAGATTGTCTTCTTTTTTTCCAACTCGTGCAGCTCCTGCAATCCATTCCAGTTGGAGTGGGTCAAGTTTATGGCTGCGATAACCCCTGGACTGGGGGAATTTTCCTGATTGCTTTATTTATCTCTTCTCCACTCATTTGTCTGCATGCAGCAATTGGATCAGCCGTGGGGATACTGGCAGGTAAGGATTTGATGTGTGTCATGTATTAGATAGCTCAAATGTTTATTATATGTAAAAGCATGGAGAATGAGAGAACCACAATGACTGGAGCATTTACAGTCAGAAATGTTTCTTCCAATGGAAAATGACTGCTTGAAAAATACTACATATATATATATATATATATATACACACACACACTTTTGTCTGAAGAATTACTTTGATTGACTTCCCCATTCTCTTAACTCATTTTATGATGGTGGAAATCTTCAGAAAAAAAAAGAAAAAGCAGCATATTTTTGGCTGAAATGAATTTTTATCATGAAATACTTCATTTCTGGATATATTCTGATGGGTTTGGGAGCAGCTTAATAAAAGTCATAACCATCAGTCTGAATGTGCAGGCCTCAGGGATGTATTTAAGGTTCACATGTGGGCTTGTTTGCTCATATACCTTCCATGTATCTTCTGCTGAAATCGTATGGCCCAATTCAGCTCTGCAGCACCAGGGAAATTCAGACGTGATCACGTTGGATTAAAGCAGCTTTAGTCTCAGGCTGTAGCAACATGGCTACAAATAGGAATTCTGTGCACATATCACAGAACCACAGAGCTGTAGGGGTTGGAAGGGACCTCCAGAGATCATCGAGTCCAACCCCCTGCCAAAGCAGGCTCCCTAGGACAGGTCGCACAGGGAGGCGTCCAGATGGGTCTTAAATACCTCCAGAGAAGGAGACTCCACACCCCTCCGGGCAGCCTGTCCCAGGGCTCCCTCACCCTCACCGGGCAGAAGTTCTTCTTGCATATTGGTGCAGAACTTCCTGTGCTCCAACTTGTAGCCATCGCCCCTTTTCCTGTCCCCACAGACCATGGAAAAGAGGCTGGCCATTTCCCCCTGTGTCCCACACCTGAGATATTTATAAACATTAATAAGATCCCATCTTAACCTTCTGTTCTCAAGGCTGAACAGCCCCAGCTCACTCAGCCTATCCCCATAGGGGAGCTGTTCCAGTCCCTTAATCATCTTCGTAGCCCTTCTCTGGACTCTCTCCAGGAGATCCCTGTCCCTTTTATACCAGGGAGCCCAGAACTGGATACAATATTCCAGGTGGGGTGTGACCAGGGTGGAGTAGAGGGGGAATATGCAGACTAGAGCCTTTAAAATGCTGGATTTATGCCATTTCTCAGCTGCTTGGTTCTCTTTGGCCGGGGAATGACACCTCTTTGACTTCTTTTTCAGCGTTGAGCTTAGCAACACCTTTTAGCAAAATCTACTCCGGCTTGTGGGGCTACAACAGCTCCCTCTCGTGCGCTGCGATCGGAGGCATGTTCTACGCCTTCACCTGGCAGACACACCTACTGGCAATTGCCTGTGGTAGGTACCCTGTGGGTTCTCACTACTGCCGGGCACCAACACCTGGTACTCCCTTCCCTTTTCAAGTGAGGCAAGATGTCTTTACGCGAGAAGCCGGCTGAAGCTAGGCCACCGCTAGACAGGCAGATGGACTTAGGCAAGGCAGTGGAGCCCGATGCTGGAGCTGTTACTCTAACATACCCCTGACAAAACAAAAGCTGTGCTTTTGCTTTCAGCCAAAATTTGTGTTCTAAACAAGAGACACCATAGAATCAGAGAATCCCAGGGGTTGGAAGGGACCTCGAGAGATCATTGGGTCCAACCCCCCTGCCAAAGCAGCTCCCCAGCTCATATTGCACAGGTCGGCGTCCAGACAAGTCTTGAATCTCTCCAGAGAAGGAGACTCCACACCCCCTGGGCAGCCTGTCCCAGGGCTCCCTCACCCTCACTGGGGAAAAGTACCTTTGCATGTTGGTGCGGAACTTCCTGTGCTCCAACTTGCAGCCATTGCCCCTTGTCCTGTCCCCACAGACACTGAAAAGGGGCTGGACATGTCCCCCTGCATCCCATACTTAAGATATTTATAAACATTAATAAGGTCCCCCCTTAGTCTTCTTTTCTCCAGGCTGAACATCTGATTGTCTATGGTCTTTAAAATTAGTTTTGAGGTGTTAATTTTGTTTTTTCAACATTACTGGACATAATAATTATATTATAATTATAATAAAGAGTAGATGATGATGATAATAAAGAATAATAATTATAATAAAGAATTTGAGCCGCTATCCATGATTGAGAAAAAGACACGACTTTTTCTCAATCATGGATAGCAGCTCAAATTCTTCCTCTGGAGAAAAACATATCTAACCTTTGAGAAAACTGGAGCTCAAGATCAGGCCACATCCGTAGTTAGACAGTACAGTTTCCCCCGTCTACTGAAACGGATACCAAAGGCATGAGCTAGGCAGCAGAGAATGATTGAAGAATTATTTATAAGGCAATTTCATATGAAATTTCAATATCACAGTGAGCTGGGAGTGAAGCTATTGCTCATTCACTGCTCATATAAAAAAGATTTAGCTTTTTATCTCATTGACACACCTTCTAGCCCTGGAGGCAGGAGAGATGGTGGTGGAAGGGTTATTTTCCTATTTAACCCCATCCATCAAGCTACATATTTTCCACATCAGTGCATTTTTTTTCGAAAGCTTCTGTTTCCATAGTCACATTTTTCATCACTTCAGCTATTTTTTGTTTTGTTTTGTTTTGCTCTTTCCATGAGTTCCAGTTTGGAAGGGTGGAAGGGGGACAGCACAAAGGAAAGAGTTATAAGAGCAGGCTGTCCAGGTGTGGTCATAAGCATTGGCTGAGCTACCCAAGGCAGTGTGAGAAGTGTTTGTCCCTGCTTGGTCTCCTTCATGAGAACCTGATCTCACAGGGAATTACTTTTCTTTTTCACAGCACTCTTCAGTGCCTACCTGGGAGCAACACTGATGAACATGTTGTCTGTGGTAAGTAGTGTATTAGTTATAGAGGGTTTTTTTCCAAAGACAGATTTGGAACAAGTATTTTCCTGGCTTGTGAGGCAAAAATACTGAGACTCAGAGAACAAATCAGTCAAATCCCCCTGAAAGAGAGCACTTATTTACAGTCGTCACCACTTTTCATCCTCGGAGCTTGCATGATCTTCTACAGCTCAGCCCTCAACCCCTCTGAGATAATTACATGTCTATACTTTGTGCCTGAAGCAATTGAGAAAAGGGCCCTCCACACATGTAAAGAAGGCAAGGCAACTGCAGATGCACAAAGAGAAGGCAGCCTTCTCACCAGAGCTGGTAGATGTTGCAGGTTAATGCATAACATCAAGGTCTTATAAAGAAATCCTTCCTCCCCGGGGAGAGATTCCATGCAAAACCAAGTCAAGACTTCCTTGAGACAGCTTGTTCCAAGCTGCTTGGGTCTGAGTTTTGTTCAAGTGCTGGGTGATCAAGTGAGAAGTCACATAGCAAATAGGTGGTTTGTATTTTTCTTTGCAGTTTGGAGTGCCATCAGGAACCTGGTCTTTTTGCTTCTCTGCGCTGACCTTCCTGTCAATAACCACGAAAAACTCTGCCATCTACAAGCTGCCACTCTCCAAAGTCACCTACCCAGAAGCCAACCGAGCTTATTATCTGAAGATGAAAAAACATCAGAGGGCTTGCTGTGAGGTATAAAGACCCAAGAAGAGAGATACTTTTCTGATTCTAAGGCAAGAACAAGAGGTATATTCCCCAAAAAACATGATTTGTGTGCTACAAAGTCAAAAGACCAAAAATAAATTTCTGCCTTCTGAGTGGAGACACTTTCCACTGCATTAATTTGTTCAATCCTGATTAGATAGGACTGTGCTGTGCTGGAAGGACCTTTCCTAAGACCAATCTGTAATGATTTAAAAGCACATATGCCTGAAAAAGACACTTGAATTTTAAGCAGTGGGGAAATGACTTAGAAGTTGAAAAGAAAAAAATCTGTTTGTGAGATTCAAGTCACAGCAATGGGATATAAAGCAATAAAGAGCAGAGCATTCCTCAGCATCTGATGGGACTCCTAATTAATGGCCAAAACCAGCTTACAACAGCAATAGCTTACATCTTAGAGAGCTTTATAGTTGCAGAGAAGTGGAATAAAGAGTACACTTTACTAAGTAGGAAATAGATGAAGAATTCTACCTGGAGAATCATTCAAGCACAGTGGAGAGAGATGTCCTTTAGCAACCATCACACACAACATGGGCACAGATAAATTGCAGGCAGCATTGCTAACACTTGCAAGGCTTGTGGTAAAAATCACAGTAATGGCAGGGAAGGTGTTTCTATCAGCCCCAGTTTTTGGATGCAGTAGTTTGCACTAGGCTCTAACTTTTCATGGAAAAACATTTCAGGTCTGCCCAGCTGCAGAGGAAATTCTGTAAGCCCAAGGCCAAGAAAGCAAATTCCAGGGAAAAGAATCTTTTTCTGACAAACAAAAAGAAAAAAAATGTTTCACAATTTTATATTAATCTCATTATTTTTCTTAATACTTTAACTTCTTCAGGGGCGGGCAAAGGAGGGACAACAACAAAGTCATTGCTGTCCCTTTCCTGTGCTATAAAACAGCTCTGTGTAGTCTGTGAGCGAGCAGAACTAATTTGATCTGATCTTCTTGACCCCCCTCCCTACAGCAACCCCCTCAGCCCACAAACATCAGTCAGCAAAATTGTGCATTGCCCCCATCTGCTGCAGAAGTTCTGCTCTACCATCTCACTCCACATCATGATGGGAGGAGGATGTTTGGAGGACATGGCAGAGCTCTGCAGCAGAGCAGCCTTGTGCTCCCTCTGCACAGGCTCCCAGGGTCTGCACGTAAGGAAGGAGGAAGATGTCCTTGTACCCAAAATTCTGGTCACCAGCTACTACATAACCAGCTTTTTGACTGTCTCATCAAGAGGCTTCATCCTATGATGAAGCTGACATCTCCCCCACAAACAGTCCAAATGGTCAGGCCCTTCAGCTGGCATTAGCTTACATGCAGTTACGTCATAGAATCACAGACTGGTTTGGGTTGGAAGGGACCTTAAAGGTCATCTGTTCAACCCCCTGCCACAAGCAGGAACATTTTCAATTAGATCAAGTTTTTGCTTCTGGGAAAGTAGGTTAAAACCTGTTCCTGTAGTGGCAGGTGAAATAAAAAGCAGCCTATGAATAGTGCTACTGTTGTTTTTTGAGGTAGGGGGGAAAAATGTCTTTTTACAAACACCAGAAAGATCTGCATGAAAAATATTTGCAAGGAACTGCTGGCAGTATTTTCTGGTGCAGTGCTAGGTTTTCAGAAGTTTGACAGTATTTCTGTACAATTGACATTCCAGAGATCACTTGTACAATGCACCAGTTGCCGTGGTTTACTTGGGAAATGTCTTCATAATATTGTGTAGAATCAATTTTTAAAACAAATACAAATCTTTTTTGAGTTTGGCATAAGTTATCATCACTAAGCTCTTCCAAAACCAGATTATCTCTAAGTAGTCCAGAAGATGTTGGAAAATAAAATATGAAATCAGTTCACAGGGGATATTTGGGAAACTTCTAGTTTCTGCTCTCTGCACTAATGGCATTTTGCTGCATCAGTAACTTATTAGGGGTGCAAGTGCCAAGTCTGTTTCTGCACAGGAGGCCTGATCAGCTGAAGGCACAGTGCTGTGCCTGCAGAGTGACAGCTGGGGCTGGAAACCTCCAAATGATGATTCATTCCTATGGGAGATGCTGGACAGTCCCCCAGACTGGGTTAGATAGGGTCGTGTTCTGTCCAGACGATGCACCCTTCCACTTGTCAAACTGTGATGGAAAAGGATATTTTTGGGTAAAGGATGTGATGGAAAAGGACATCTCCCCACCCAGGACCATGTGTGCCCCCAGAGAGGCAAACCTACCGAGGCTGCCTTTCACTCTCATGTCAAAATTTGCACTTGGGTGAAGAGTACACACTTTATGACCAGTGTAAATCAGCAGATTTCCTCTGACTGACACTATTTCAGCTTGCTGTTGCTGAGCAACGGGGAGGTTTTGGCAGTACCATAAAGAAGCCATATGCACAGAAGAGAAAAACAACAAAGGATGAAGGCCGTGTCTCAGCCATTAGAAAGATTTTGCATGTCATTCAGAAATAATTCTTCATTATATGCTACCCAGAGAATTCATTCTTTCCATCACCCTACGCAAAATAACAGTTATTTGGTAATTTGATGTGTGCACCAGTCAGGATATGCGTATCAAGCTTTTCCCCGTTATCGTTCATAACACAGTCTTTGCTCATAGAACTCATTTATCTTATTATTGAAACTGTTCTCTTTTTTTTTTCCCTCTTTACATCAAATAAATGCTGTTCAAGTCACTATTTTTTTCCACGCATTTTTTTTTTTGCATTCTTGTTTTTGGCACCCAAATGATACCAGACCCAAAGAAGAATTCTTTATTCAAGGCAGGAGTTCTGGGGCTCTTTTCCTGGACTATTTAACAGAATCACAGAATCACAGAGCTGTAGGGGTTGGAAGGGACCTCCAGAGATTATCAAGTCCAACCCTCCTGCCAAAGCAGGGTCCCTAGGACAGGTGACACAGGGAGGCGTCCAGATGGGGCTAGAATATCTCCAGAGAAGGAGACTCCACACCCCCCGGGCAGCCTGTCCCAGGGCTCCCTCACCCTCACTGGGAAGAAGTTTTTCCACATACCAGTGCAGAACTTCCTGTGCTCCAACTTGAGGCCATTGTCCCCTGTCCTGTCCCCACAGATCACTTAGAAGAGGCTGGCCATTTCCCCCTATGTCCTACACTTGAGATATTTATAAACACTGATCAGATTCCCTCTCAGGCTTCTTCTCTCAAGGCTGAACAGCCCCAGCTCACTCAGCCTTTCCTTGTAGGGGAGATGCTCCAGGCCTTTAATCATCTCCATAGCCCTTGGCTGGACTCTTTCCAGGAGATCCCTGTCTTTTTTATACCAGGGAGCCCAGAACTGGACACAATATCCAGGGAGCCTGACCAGGGCAGAGTAGAGGGGGAAGATCACCTCCTTTGACCTGCTGGCCACGCTCCTTTTGATGCCCCCCAGGATCCCACTGGCCTTCTTGGCTCCCGGGGCACACTGCTGGCTCATAGCCAACCTGTCGCCCACCAGGACCCCCAGGTCCTTCTCCACAGAGCTCTTCTCCAGCAGGTCATCCCCCAGCCTGTACTGATACAGACAGTTATTCCTCCCCAGGTGCAAGACTCTCCACTTGCTTTTATTAAACCTCATCTGGTTTCTCCCTGCCCAGCTATCCAGCCTGGATGGCAGCGCAGTGTCCTGCGTGTCAGCCACCCCTCCCAGCTTTGTACTATCAGCGTACTTGCTGAGGGTGGTCACCATTCCCTTATCAAGATTGTCGATGAAGGCATTAAACAAGACCAGACCCAACACCAACTGCTAGTCACAGGTCTCCAGCCAGACCCTGCTCCCCTGATTGCCACCCTCTGAGCTTGGCCCGACAGCCAGTTCTCAACCCACCTCACTGTCCACTCATCCATCCCATAGTTTCTCAACTTTCCCTTACAGTGCCAGCAAAACATACCAAAAGAGATGTCACTGTGTTTAGCATCTCTAAAAAAAAAATTAAATAAAAAATAATAATTAAAAAAAAAATCCCACAACACCAAACCACTTGAAAACATCTGCTTGGAATCAGATATTACCCAAAAGTCTAACTCAAGTCTAACTCCCTGCTATTTCCTAAACCATTCTCATGACTTCTGTCTGATGTGCACCATCCCCTCCAACACTCCCACTTCCATGTCAAGCAGCTGCCCTAGTCTCCCCCAGTACTTTCTGCTGTGGTTCAGGGGCCCAGTAGCCCTGGCTGCAGCTACACACCTTGCAGTCCTGCATGGGGTTTGCCATTGGAGGAGAGGGGAGAGAAAGAGTGAATAACAGTTTAAGACAAGAAATCACAGGATGCTGAGCAAGCCCCAGCAGATTTGTGTCAGCAGAGCCCACTCCTCTGCATTTCCAGAGCAGTGCTACTTCGCCATAGAGACCAGGCCATGCTGACCACAGCAGCACAGTACCAAGACATGGGCCACAGCTCCCATTTTCTCTTCCCCCAGCACAGAATCACAGAATCACAAGGTTGGAAAAGACCTTTAAGATCATCAAGTCCAACCATTCACATACTAAACTAAACCAGATCCCTAAGTACTTCATCTACCCTTTTTTTGAACACATCCAGGGGTGGTGACTCAGCCCCTCCCTGGGCAGCCTGTTCCAGGCCCTGACAACTCTTTCAGTAAACTCTTTCAGCAACCTGGGGTATCCCAAGTAATGGGGCAAGTGCAGAAGAGGCCAATATTTAGCCACACCGTGCAGATGCTACACCTTTGATCATGCTGAACTGAGAGAAGGAAATGTTCAGCCCGGGTTACCTGAGGACCAAACCCAAAAGTTAGTTGTAAAAGCAGGACCAAAAGCAAGAGGTATGAGTGCAGTACAATAACATTTTAGATGCTCAAATCCAGGGACACACAATATCATTTTCTTTACTTGAACTTCCAGGACTGTGGCAGGTTTTGCTTGGTTTTACCATGTTGTATATGAAGTACAAACAGTATAAAGAATGTTCATGTTGATAATTGCCTAATCTTTTGGATCTTGACATTTAGTGCAGAGGGTGGAATTGATGCAGAATTTGGGCATAGCTAGGAGTAATTCACTGGCAAAAAAAGAAAAGAAACTAGCTGCAAGGAAGCAGGGCTATGCATTCAAAAGACACACTTGACTATTAAACACCCTCCATCAGAGTGAAAGCATTTCAAATCACTATGGCAAGTGAACTGTTAGACACAAATAAACACCTTTCTGATGCTTTGTCATGCCATGGAAACCTGCCTTTGGGTGTAAGGTCTTTTTTGTTACCAGCAGTTCACACTAGTGAAGATTTTGAACCAGATGGGGACACAGTACAACTCTCAATGCAAATTCACCTCAGTGACTTTAAGACCCTCACTCTGCTTATTCTCAAAGGCACAGATCGACAAAGGTAATTAGTTTTCCATGCTGGAATAAATGAAAAGTGTGCAAACTGGAGTTGGAAGCCTTTATATTTCATAGATGTGGGCTAGAAGACTTAGTCTTAGGTACACAAAGGCTACATCCATGCTGGTAAATGAAAAGGATCAGATGCTGGCATACCGACACCCACCCTCCTCAACTGAGCATACATTGCCCAGCACAGTCCCAGCTTTTGTCAGCCAGCATCCTCCAGACAGTGCCTAGACATAGCTCAGGAAGCAGTGTGGATCTCTCTTGGCTCCTACACTAGCTAATATTTAAATATGTTTCCCTTGCAAAGGGGCTCTGAAAGTTAAATTACCTACCTTGATGTTGACTTCTCCTGACTTGCTATTGCATTTCCATGCAAAGTAGAACTTTTGTTCATAGAGCTACTGCACTTTTCATCAGCAAGAGCCCTTTCATGCCCAGCTGTTTGCAAGTGCAGCCTCCTGGTCCCGCACTAGCTGGGATTTAGTTCCTGCACTATGGGAGTCTACCCGGCCTCCAGCATCAGGGCCAAAGATGTCCTCGGCACACACAACAGGAAGGCCACAGGAGATGGCAGCATTGAAGCTCTGCCTTTTGCCTGACACAGAAGCACTTGCCTGGGGTTAGAAAGAGGAACAAAAATAAAGAGGGAGAAAGAACATAAGTAACTCTGCAACCTGGTGCATCACTTAAGGGTGCCACTGAAGAATGCCACTGAGAGCCAGCAAAAGGCAAAGTGAAAGGGCAAATGCAACAGAGGAGCTTGTGTTCCTTCATGTGCTACAGCAAGAGCCTCAGAGACTGGGGCAACGAGATCCAGACTGAGACCGGATGAAATCCTGCTCATGACACCGGTATTTCGCACTTCCCAGTGATGCAGCTCAAAAGCTGACCCCAAATGTGGAGAGTATTCAACCACTGCAAGAAGGATTTCTCACAACAAATTCAAATGCTTAGAAATGAGCAACAAAATCAATCCTGTGACCTCTGTGAGGTACCTGCGTGGGACAGTGTGGCTCAGTTGCACTTGTAACAGCAGAGTAATTGCTTCCCTGCTAAGCCCACCGAGGTCAACGAGATATAAAACAGTAGGTGAACACAACTGCAAAACTGGGAGTTCAAACACAAGCACTTCCTATGAAAACCTGTATTTTCCTTTCTTTTGCCTCCCATGAAAAGATATAGATCAGAAAATGGATGTGTATGTACATATATATATTCTATATCTAATGTATAGATTAGAAAATGGATGTGTGTGTACATATATATATATATTCTATATCTAATGCATAAATAAGAAGATGGATGGGAATCATGGGCTTAGAAAACTGACAAACTACAAATCCCCTCACTTTAGATTAAATATACTTAGACCAGTCATCAGTTTAATCGAATAAGGCAGCAATCAGTGGGAGGCTAAGGATCAGATTTGTTAATTACTATAGTTAAAGAAATAATACCAGGAAAAGCATGTACATGGCATGGTGCACCGGGAAGGAAAAGAAGGATTTCTTTTCAAGTGGAATTTTCCAGCAAACAGTCCTTGTGCCTCAGCCATAAAGCAGCTATAAACCACACTGCAGTATATAGTTTTGATGAGAGAGGATATGTGTGTGACATCAGGGTTTTAAAAAATTATAATAATAATTTATTTAAAACCCACGTGCAGATTCAATACTGCAGGCGTTATGGATGCAGTGGAGAAATGCACTACTGCAGGTTAGAAGTACGACCACCCTTGTCACAACCACAAGAGAACCACAAAACGCACTACTGCCAGCACAGCAGAGTCATAAAACGTGGTGTTACAGCCCAAAACAGTCCTGTTACTCCCTGTTACCACCCACAGGCGATTCACGAGGTTCACTGTCACAACCACGGCAGATTCAGGGATCACACGATCACAGCTCACAAGCACACTCAATACCATATGTGTGTTAGTCAATCACCCAAGGCTACAAACTTAAAGCGTATCAAATACTCACTCACCCATCTCTCCAGGTAAAGGCTCTCAGTATGTTCCCTTAGCCAGCATCCTGGCCAAGGGGAAGGGTCTCCTCACAGAGTTGGAGAAGCATCTCCCACCCTCTCAGACTGAATCTGAGGGGTTTTATTTGATTTTATGTCTTTGATCTAAGTGACAGTGAGCAGGACTGTGTCAGGAGTGGACGATGCCACCGTCCATGTGTGTCATTAGCAGTGTCCCCCTTGTCTTACGCCTGAGCTGTTGCACATCTTTAGGCCCACTGAAGCTGCATGGGACCCTCTGGCTGGCCTGTATCTTACTGCTGGGCAGCTGAGTAGTGGTTTGATTGGGACTCAGGGCATGTTGTTTGTTGAAGGAATTTAAGTCTCAAAACAGGTTTTGGGCCAGTGAATTGTGCAGCGCTGCCCTGTTTAGTCTGACAGGATAGCTCCCCATGAGGTGTCTCTGGGAAAATGGAGCCTCAAGGCAACCCAAGGCTGAGTTGCTTTTACAGCTCCCCATGAGTTGCCTGGTGGACATCAACAGAACCTGTCTGTGGAGCTCTGAGCCAGACAATCCTTATGATGTGATACACCATAAGAAAATCAGCCAGTGGACTGCACTGCTGCACAAAGGATGTGTACAGGAGAAGGTGCTACCCACAGCACTATCCTGCACTGACTGTGCTCTTGTTCCACACAGACACCCCAAAGTGTAGGACAACCAACTTTGTGCTTCTGTGCCCCCCCCAGCAATGCAGTTTTCAGTGTTAGAGAAAATCTCTGAACAACAGATTTATTTTTTTGTTATTATTGTTATTTTAAAACAAATTAAATTATAGGAGTTAAGGGTGGGGTCTGTATGTTGGAAATTTCTATTGAAGAGGGTATTTGGATAATCTCCTGCTACCTTCCTTTCCACATTTGCTGTTTATGAGACACAGGAAGAGTAAGTTACTTAAAGAGATAACAAAACTTGAATGCAGCTTCTGAGAAACAGAGAGGGAAGTTACGAAGTGATGTGAGTAGAAGTAACCTCCCTGGTCCCTTCCTGGACCATCACTGCAAATTGTGCTGGAATTCACTTTCATGCATAGGGTGGGATGTTCTGCCCTGATGGCAGGTCAACCCCCCACCCATGTATTGCAGAGGCTGCAATGCCTGTGACAGGCCTACGCATGCCGATCAAATGTGTAGGGCAAGGCAATTACACACAGCTAGAAAAAAGATCATGGAAGAGAAAGTACGTCCCAGGATTTGGGGATTTACATCTTTTAGCCTGAAAACAATGGGGTTGAGGGGAGACCTGATCGCTCTCTACAACTACTTGAAAGGAGGTTATAGCCAGGTGGGGGTCAGTCTCTTCTCCCAAGTACCAAGCGATAGGACAAGAGGAAAAGGCCTCAAGTTGTGCCAGGGGAGGTTTAGATTGGATATCAGGGAAAAAATCTTCACCAAAAGGGTTGTCAATCACTGGATCAGGCTGCCCAGGAAAGTGGTGGAGTCACCATCCCTGGAGGGATTGAAATGATGTGTAGATGGGGGGCTTAGGGACATGTTTTAGTGGTGGGCTTGGAAACGCTGCGTTAACAGTTGGGCTTGATGGTCTTAAAGGTGTTTCCAACCAAAATAATTCTGTGATTCTATTCTACTTATGACCACTACAGACTTATCAGTCCCAAATCTGTGCTTGGCAAGGTTACGGAGCAGATCCTCCTGGAGACTATGCTCAGGCACATGGAAAGTATGGAAGTGATTGGTGACAGCCAACATGGCTTTAGTGAAGGCAAATCGTGCCTGACAAATCTGTTGGCCTTCTATGATGCAGTTACAGAGTTGGTGGATAAGAAAAGTGCAACTGACTTCACCTACCTGGACTTGTGCAAAGTATGTCCTACAAGACATCCTTGTCTCTAAATTGCAGACGTGGATTCAGTGGATGAGGCCTTGAGCAGCCTGGTCTAGTGAGAAGTGCCTCTGCCCATGGCAGGGGGGTTGGGACTTGATGATCGTTGAGATCCCTTCCAACCCAGAGCATTCTATGATTATGGTTATCAGGCTCTACAGCTAACTGAAACAGGGTTGTGGTGAGACGGGTGTTGGCCTCTCCTCCCTAATAACTAGTGACAGGACAAGAGGGAATGGGTTCAAGATGTACCAGGGGAGGTTCAGATTACTGGATATTAGGAAAAAATTATTCTCTGGTGGTGAAGCACTGGAATAGGCTGCCCAGGGAGGTGGTGGAATCACCATCCCTGAAGCTGTTCAAAAATGGGTAGACATGGTGCTGCATCAGGAGATAGTTTAGAGGTTACAGTGGTGTGGCATTGACAGTTGGACTTGATGATCTTGAAGGTCTTTTCCAACCTTGATGATTCTACGATTTATGAGAATTTTATGGCACATCTTCTCCAATACTTTCTACTGGGTAATCCAGCTCCCTGCCCGTTGTGCTGCTCTCCTGAGTCCCTGGTCATGGAAGTGAATCACAAGCAAAGCACTCACAGCCTAAAAAGTTGACCAGCAAGGTTTCTAGAATGCCTGCCCTTCTGAGAACTGGGCCTTCAAATAACAACAGCACAACAGTCTAGGGAGTTAGATCCTATTGGGGAGAACAAAATCCCTCTCATTTTGTGTCAGGTTCTGAACCTTGGTTTCTCACGCAGGGAAAGACAGAGGGAGGTGGAAAGGCATGTTACTTTGGAGAAAGCAAGAAAAACATTTATAGATGGGAAATGCATATTCTCTAAAATAGAACTGTAAAAAGGAGTGGATCTTTATCAATCTTCAAAAAAAAAAGAGGATGGAATTGCACAGTAAGAATATGAAATTTTCTGGGGTTTAACTTGCCATGGGAGAAGAAAATGCAACATGACTTTCTGTGTGTTCAGATGCTCAGACACAAATAGGACTCTCAGCAAGCAGTCAGGGGGCTTCTGCCCACGGCCTCTTCATGACTGGTCTACAGAAATGCTGTCAACACCTCTGCCAGCCCTAGTGAACCAACCTCATTAGCCACCCTGATGCTGAACACCTTTCGTGTGGGTAAAAAAGGGAGATGAGGTTTCATTAGTGATGACAAGCAGCCCACATTGGTAGAAGCTTGTGTTAAGTTACCTGAACCTTCTCTTGTCTGCAGGGCATGAAAATAAGACAATGTCCTGTATCTGGAATCACTATATATTTTTCATTACTGTTGTGGGCTGGTGTGGGAAGGTTTGGGCTAAGGGGAGTGGGGGGAATAGTGCTGCAGGGGTGGCTTCTGTGAGAAGCTGACAGAAGCTTCCCCCAGACCCAACAGAGGAACACCAGCCAGCTCCAGTTCAGACATGCTGCTGACCAAGGCCGAGCCCTTCAGCAACAGATATAGCACCTCTGTGATAACAGTATTAAGAAGGAAAACAAATCACAAGCAGCAGCTTTTTGCTGCCAGAAAAAGCAGTGAGAAGATGTGAGGAGCTCTGTGGACACCAAGGTCAGTGGAGAAGAGGGGGAGGAGGTGCTCCAGGTGCTGGAGTAGAAATTCCCCTGTAGTCTGTGGAGAAGACCGATGTGGAGCAGGTTGTCCCTCTGTCCCTTTGCAGCCCATGGAGGATGGTGGACAGCAGAGATCCTTCCTGCAGCCTGTGGAGGACCCCACGGTGGAACAGGTGGAGACACTTGAAGGATGCTGTGACCCACATTGGAGCAAGCTTCTGGCAGAACCTGCGGCCCATGGACAGAGGGGACCATGCTGGAGAAGGTTTGCTGGGGGGACTTGTGACTCCATGGGGGACCAGACTGGAGCAGTGTGGGCCTGAGGGACTGCACCCCATGGAAGGGAACCACAGTGGGGCAGCTGGTGAAGAGCTGAAGTCCCTGTGGGAAGGACAGACATTGAAGAGGACTATCTGGTGTGGATGGGACCCCACAGTGCAGCAGGGGCAGAGTGTGATGAGTCCTCCCCAGAGGAGGAAGGAGCAGCAGAGACAACGTGTGATGGACTGACCCCAACCCCATCCCCGACCCCCTGTGTTCCTGGGGGATAAGGGAGAGAAATGAGGAGTGAAGTTGAGCCCGAGAAGAAGGGAGGGGTGGGGGGAGGGGTTTAAGAGTTGGGTTTATTTCTCATTATCCTTCTCTGATTTGACTGTTAATAAATGAGTCTTTTTTTCCTAGCTGAGTCTGCTTTGCCCATGACAGCCACTGCTGAGTGATCTCTCCTGCCCTTATCCCAACCGAGAAGCCTTTCGTTCTGTCTCCTCTCTCCTACCCAGCTAAGGAGGACAGTGATAGAGTGGTTTTGGGGGGAACCTGGCCCCCAGCCTGGGTCAACCCACCACAAATACATATTCCTATCTCCCCCCCACACCTCCCCCTTCCCTTTGCTCACCACTGTTTTCCTCTGTCCACATAATAGAAAAAACACCTTCAGCAAGTGGCAGCATCTGACAGCAAACACAGGATCTTCAGTCACCTCCTGCTGCCTGAAACACCCCGCCTTTACTCTCAGCCAGAGGAAGGTACAACCCTTCCTTACATTAACACACTCCCTGCATTCAGTTTTCCACTTAACAGGAAAATCCAGAAAGAAAACCCCCTTATACCTCTCCAATTCTCTTCAGTATAACCCAACAGATCACCTGCCTATCTTCAACTTACCCTCCTCTAAACTGCATAGGTGACTCACCCCTACCTATGCACAGAATTCTCTTCAAAATACAAAGCCCCCCTCCCTGGAGAGAGAAATCCTGCTAACAGCAAGTGTTGTGGCTTAGCAACAGGATGCACCTCCACCTGTGACTTTCCTGCCAGGCACTGTGAGCAGCCAGCAGGCTTGCTACGCATAGTAAACCCAAGTTCATCCAAGAGACTGGGAACACAGCGATAATTTGGAAGGACTACAGGTCCAAAAAGAAAATCCCCTAAGGGGATATTGAACTTCTGCCCTTTGCCCCAAGAAACCCCTTCCATTTCTGGCCATCCCAACCTGAATGGCCTTCGGTCCCTTTTCCATTTCCCTGTTCCAGGTTTGCTCGCAGTGTTTGTTGGTGATGGACAGTTCCCAACCCCTCTGGGGAAACATTATAGCTTCTCCAGAACCACCAAGTACTTCAGATTCACTAATCCTTTAATACCCTTAGCCACAACACCCTCCAGCTGCTCCCAAACCTTGTTCTGGGGCTCCCTGCACCCACATTCCTGCCACAACAACGTCTATCCACAGGCACCCATGAGCAAGACCCTTGCTGGAGTTCATTGAACCCTTGCTGCCCTCAGCAGCTTGTTGGAAAGTACATACCATTCATTTCTCTCTCCAAACAGCTAAAATCACAGCATGTCAACTCTGTGGGGTGGAGAATGATGAAAGACATGACCTGGCAAGAGAGTCCACAGCACCAGCGACCTGTTCCATCCAAGTACAAGAGCAGCATTCCCAGAGGGCTAGGACAGCCACAAAACTATTACAGAGGCATTCAGTTAAGGATTCGTGAGGGTAGATTACATACTGTTTGATCACTCTTCATCCACACAATACAGACTCATGGAATCATAGACTCCCCTGAGCTGGAAGGGACCCCTAAGGATTAAGGCCAACTCCTGGCTCCACACAGGGCCAGCCAAGTCACAGCATGGAACTGAGTGCATCATCCAGACACTTCTTGACCTCAGCCCAGCTCAGGACAGTGACCCCTTCCCTGAGGAGCCTGTGCCAGTGCCTGACGCCCCTCTCAGCACAGAACCTCTTCCTAACATCCAGCCTAAACTTTCCCTGGCCCAGCTTCACACCATTCCCTCGGGTTCTGTCACTGATCCCCAAAGAGAGGAGATCAGCACCTGCCCCTTCACTCCCCCTCATCAAGCCACAGGCCCCCATGAGGTCTCCCCTCAGCCTCTTCTTCTCCAGGCTGAACAACCCCAGGGCCTTCAGTCTCTCTTCATAAGCCTTCCCCTCCAGACCCTGCCCCATCCTCATCACCATCCTCTGGACACTCTCCAATAGTTTTGTGTCCCTCGTGTCCTGTGAGGCCCAAAACTTCACCCAGGACTGGAGGTGAGGCTGCTCTAGCAGTGCGCCTAGGGCACTTGCCCTTGTCAAATGTCAACCCCTTCCCCTGCTGCACTGTGGGGTCCCACCCACAGCAGACAGTCCTCCACCAACTTCTCCAACATGAGTCCTTTCCCACAGGGCTTCAGCTCTTCCCCAGCTGCCCCAGCGTGGGTCACTGCTATGGGTGCAGTCATAAACCACAGAATGTCTCTCAGTCCCTCAGGCCCAGACTGCTCCAGCCTGGTCCCCCACGGGGTCACAAGCCCCCCAGCAAACCTGTTCCAGCATAAATCTCTCCCTCACTCATCTCTCTGTCTCTGTCTCTCTCCACTGGCTGCAAGTGCTGGCAGGGGCTTGTTCCGACGTGGGTCACATCATCTCCTGCACGTCTCCCCCTGCTCCAGCCTGGGGCCTCTCCACGGGCTGCAGGTGGGGTCTGGGCATTTCCCATGGGCTGTGGGGGGACACCTGCTCCACCATGGGTTTCTCCAGGGGCTCAGGAGCATCTTTCTCTCCGGTCCCTGAGGTGCCTCCTCCCCCCTTCCCTGCCCTTGGTGCCTGCACAGTCTCTCCCCCCTTCTCACTCCCTTCTCTGGGGCACAAAGCAGCCGCTGGCGGTTGTTTCTCCTCAGGGTGATTCCCAGAGGTGCTGTGACCGTCGCTGATGGGCTCGGCCTTGGTCAGCAACAACTCTGGCCTTGAGCCAGCTGGTGTTTGCTCTGTGGGGCCTGGGGGAAGCTTCTGGCTGCTGCTTGCAGAAGCCACCCCTGCAGCCCCCTCCTCCTCCAGAACCCAGCCACACAAAACTACACCACCACTGCAAAGGCAAATAGTTGTTATAGGTAGCTTGCAGCCTGTGTGAAGGGCAGCAATGTAAGTACTATTGAAAGAGGAGACATTTACTTGAATTCTTGGCAGAATCTCTGAGCAAGATCATCACCTTTCTAGCTGGAACAGGAACGGGGTGAGATGAAGGCAGCAACTTTCCTTGATCTGATGGAGTGACCTGCCTGTGGAGGAGGAATCATTCTGCTGTCTGTGGCAGAGATTCCCCAGAAGGCAGATTGATGATGGGATGGTGTTGCTGGCTTATTTTGTTTGGGGGTTTTGCTTCTGGAGTTCAGTTTGCTCAATAGGTGTGATATTTTGACCTACGCAGGCAACAGGGCTAAATAGGACATACAGGTAAAGAGTGACTGTCCGTGTGCTTACTCTTTACCTCAGGAAATATTCCTGGTAGCAAGTGGAACTTTTAGTGGCAATAAATGGCAAACTGTTTGCAGCACTTCTCTAGCATGTTCAGTCCTGCCTTCACACCACAAGACTTGCACATGTCCTGCTGGCCCAAGGCCAGCCATATTCCTTTCTTTGTTGTTTGTACTGGGATCTGCTGGGTTGGAAGGCCTCAGCAATGGAAGTACCACGAGGAGACATACAAGTTATAAAGACATTGGCTTTTTCTTCCTCTGGCCTCTGGTAACATAGAAGTGTTCCCAAAGAGCCAGTGCTAACACTTTGAGGCCAATGTAACCTTTACTTAATTGCACTATCGCCATAACCTCATGAGATAAGGCCCCTGCCTAGGGGAGCTCACACTCATTAGCAGTGATGGATTGTGACATTGACTCCTGGGATTAAGATCAGAGGCTGATAACGTGGAGGAGACGCCTTATGGGGAGAGCATTGTTCTTATCAGTCCTTACCACATGCAAGGCTGAAGCACACAATAGATCAATTTACATCATTTAATACGTCCAGGTCACAACCATGTGTGCAAGTGGCTGTTGACTTACCAGCAGGACCTTGTTGAAAGCTCAGTGTTCCTGTCAGGGCAAGATTAGAAAGTGAAGTTGCATCAGAGGAGGGAAGCTGATACCAAGGTGGCAAAGTGAGGGAAACTGAGGTACCATGGTGGGAAAGTGGGGTGAAGAAGAGATGCGGCTTGGGGTTGGGCAAAGATGATGCTACAGTACCAGAGAACAGCAGAGCCTGGAAGATGAGGGAAGGATGGCCTTTCCATGAGATGGACATTTCCATACAGTTGTTTCTCTCCTCTCCAATCTTGCACCACACTTAAGCATTGCATCCATTGGTCACAGTCCTCTTTACAAAGAGATTGCCTTACAGCACAGTAGGATGGAGCCAGGCCATTGGCAAGATTAAATTTGCTCATGCCGCAGGGTAAATCAAACACAGGTAATCTAAAGCTGGTGAGCAGGTCGGGAGGGGAACATGCTGGTTAGGAGTGGACATGATTAATGGAATGAGCAGTTAATGGCACTTCCTGGCACGTGGGGTAGGTGAATTTCTCACAAATCTCTGCTTCTCATATGACATCCTCAGAGACCTTAGCTAAGTTAACTAGAGGCTTTGCAGTCCCTGAAGGCAAACTCTTCCTGTGGTTTCGTCTGTTTGGTTGGATGTAGGCTTTACCTTGGTGTGTTTGAAAATCACTGTGCCTTGTTACAGCACATCCTTAAGTACCTTAAGAGTAACAAAACACCTAACCCTAGGCTGCCCACATGGTAATTTCCAGCAGTAAGAAGGGGGAAAAAGGTTTCTCTTTCTATTTGGGACCTGGGTGACTAAAGGCCATCCACAGGTAAGCTTTCAAGGAGTAAGCTGCAGTTGACTTTGTCACAGAATCACAGAACAGTTTGGTCTGGAAGGGACCTTTAAGGGTCATCCTGTCAACACCCCCTGCCATAGGCAAGGACATCTGCAACCAAACCAGGTTGCTCAGAGCCCTATCCAACCTGACTTTGAATGTTTCCGGGGATGTGTCATCTACCAGCTTTCTGGGCAACCTGTGCCAGTGTTGTCATACAGACAGGTTTTGATCTAGCCCATATTGATGAAACAGAGCTAAGTCCTTGCAGGCAAAAGGCATTGCTTGTTACAGATAATCATACTGTAGAAAGATTATCCCAAGATTTAGCCAGGAAGGGAAGAACAGGCACATGTGTCTTCTGAGCTACAACTGCTCCTTTGCCTGTCATGCTTGATTATTCTGAATAACCAGGGTCTGGCCCTTTTTCTCTGAGTGTGTAGATGATTCTCAGTTATCCTCTGAATGCTTCTGGGTGTGGTCCCAGAAGAACTTAAATCCTGGATGGCTTTGTGATACGTCTGTAAGCAGCTGTCTTCTTCAGAACTGGTTGCTGCTACCAGTCCCATGATCAGGAGAAATAATGGCCTTGTGATGTTTGAGGAGCACATGAGCAACCCCACGTGTCTTAAGTCAGAGCTGTTTGGGTGCATTTCTTTCGTGGCTTGCTCACAGCATCACAGGTTTCTGCCAGCCTTACAAATAGCCATCATTCTTTGAAAGGACAATGGAACAAATGAAGGCTCAAAACTTGCTGGCGTGATTATCGGTCAAATCGCAGATGGGGCCTCTGTTACCTCCTTAGCCTTATTACGTAGATCTGCAACATACAGGTTAGTGGCCTCCTCTGGGAGAAGGAATTGTTGTAAGGACAATGTGCCTTTACTGCAGGGCATTCTTGCTGACATTCCGCCTCTGCTAGCGTAGGCTTCAATAGTCCTTGGCCTGCCGTGTGCTCTAGTTGGAAGGGTGGCACTGGTTTTGCCTGGCTGGTTGATGTGAGTCTGGTGGATTCCTGCTGGTTTGCAGAATCGCCGCCCTGGGAGGCAGTGGAGTGTGTAGAGCTGTGATTTTCAGCTATACTGGAAAGGGCCTGATGGGTGGCTTTGACTTGCCATGAATGACCATTCCAAAAGGTCTCAGGATAGTTTAGGCTGGAGCTACGTAGATTGCATCCCTCTTGTGTAATTCCTTCTTTGGCATCTGTTGCTTCTGAGCCTGGCTTGTGCTGCAGGTGAGAGAGAGCTTTGGCTATCAGTCAGGGGAAACATCTTCTGGACTTTTCATTACAGGCAAAATATAAAACAGTAAACATTTTTGTGCTAAAGAAAAAGCTTTTGTTACTCAGGGGAGAAAATGTGAGTGTCTCCATCTAACCTTACCTATTTCTTAAGCACATCTGATTCCTCTGCTTCTTTTCAGCGTGTCTATGAACACCTCAGGGATAGGGATAGATGTCCTTTTCTGCTCTGTTCTACTCTTCTCAATCCCAGCGTGACTTCTGGTCCACAGCATCTATCATTTGGTGGGCATTCACTCTTTCAAAAATAAGTTAGTTCTTCTCCCTCTACTTTGTGGCACATTTCAGTTTTGGCTTAGTAAAATAAAAAAATTACAACGTGGCAAACTCACCCCTAGTCTCATGCTCTCTGTTGTAAAACCCCCACTGAATTTTGGATTGGCTGGTCTTCTGAAGTGCTACATGGATCCTCTCTATCCTTGTTGCAGTTCTGCATAGCTGGGTACTGGCAGAGAATGGAGGCTGAATAAAACGGCTGCTGTAAGAAGCAGCTGGAAGCTCTCCGCAGGCCCCAGAAAGTAAACACCAGCCAATTCACCTCATTGCAAATAGCTATCTCACGGTCAGAAAAGAAAGTCAGGCTACAAATAAAACCTTATTAATGTTTATAAATACATGAAGTAGAGTCAGGAGGATGGAGCCAGGTTCTTCTCCGTGATGGCAGCGACAGGACAAGGGGCAGCAGGTGCAGCTGGAGCAGAGGAAGTTCCATGGGAAAGTCAGGAGAAACTTTATCCCTGTGAGGGTGACAGAGCACTGAGACATACTTCTCAGAGAGATTGTGGAGTCTTCTTCTCTGGAGACATCCAAACCCACCTGGATATGTTCCTGTGTGGTTTAGTTTGGGTGACACTGCTCTGGCAGGGGGGTTGGACAAGATGGTCTTTCGAGGTCCCTTCCAACTCCTAACAGTCTGTGATTCTGTGATTCAAAGGATTCATGCTTCTGCACTGATTCTTAACAATGTGGGGTTTTTTTTTTTTAGGAGATGCTGGAGTAAAACATTGGAGTAGAACATCAATACTAAGCGTTAACCACAGGTATTCTTCACATCAATCCTTTACGCTTAGCTGTAGCAACATGTTTTAAGCATAGATTTCACTTTGTTTACTTAAATCCACTGGGACCCAGTGGGAGAAGAAGGGTGAAATGCTATGGGAGAGTCACACCACCAAAAAAAAAGTTTACATCTCAAATCGATAAAATCAAACAGCATGTGGAGAAAAATGGGGAAGGTGCACAGAAAAGGCACGTGACAGAGGTGGCATAAGGACACTGGTCTGTTATTCACTGTTCCCAGCACCCATAGCTTCAGGACACGGCTGACAAAGGCATGCATCACTCTTTACAGCTATTAGGGACAGTTTGCAAAGCAATTAGAGCACTGGGTGCTGATTCTCCTGCTCCAGGGCCTGAGCAGAGCTCTAAGTCATCAGTTGTAAGAATTCCACCCTCTGCTGAGTAGGAACAGGTCCAAGCCACTGCAAATAGTATCTCGATACTCTCAGAGCCTCCCCCAAAATGTCTGGGAAAACAGGAACACACACGCACCCCCTCACAGGCACAGGGAGAGGAACCATGACCAGAGCGAAGAAAGAGTTGAGAAAGCAGCAAACACACCACCAACAAAGGCCCACGTCCCTCTTCTCAGGAAGCTTCTGCACAGCAGGGTAAGAAGGAGGCACATGAGAAGAGCTGAGGGAGGAGAGATGAGGAGCGAAGGGGACCCCCGGCATCTCAGCTGAGGGAAGGCGCTGGCTCCTGGCACAGCGAGTGGGAGCAACTATGAGCAGCAGCATCTTCCCTTGGCTCTGGGAGCCCTCCAGTGGCTGCACGCCCACGGCCGCAGGAACCGGTGGGTGATGCTCTCCCGGTCCCCAAAGAGGAGAGAGGGAGCAAGTCCCCCCAAAGCAACGCTGCCGAGATGAGAAGAAGGAGCCAGGCATCGGCCCTTCCGCCGGCCTGAAGCAAAGCCAGCACACCTCCAACTAAGCCTTGATAGGGACTATGTCCTCCAAGGTTAAATGTCATTGGTGAGGCTGCACCTCAAGGGCTGGGTCCAGTTCTGGACCCTTCATGACAAGAAGGTCATTGAAGTCCTGGAGTGTGTCCAGAGAAGGGCAACCAGGCTGGGGAAGGGGATGCAGGGCAAATCCTCTGAGGAGCAGCTGAGGGAGCTGGGGGTGTTCAGCCTGGAGAAGAGGAGGCTGAGGGGAGACCTTCTCCCCACCTCCACTGACCTGCCAGGAGGGTGCAGAGAGGTGGGCGATGGTCTCTTCAGCCAGGGGACAGGAGATGGGACAAGGGGCAATGGGCTCAAGCTGCCCCAGGGCAGGGTCAGCTCAGATGGGAGGGAAAAGTTCTTCCCTGCAAGAGTTGTCAGGGCCTGGCCCAGGCTGCCCAGGGAGGGGGCTGAGTCCCCACCCTGGGTGTGTTTAACAGACAGGGAGATGAGGTGCTCAGGGATATGGTTTAGCATGGGACAGGAATGGTTGGACTTGATGATCTTAAAGTTCTTTTCCAACCTTGTGACTCTCTGATTCTGTGATCACCATCTGGGAGATGGTGCGGAAAGGAGCATGGTCAGAGCTCTGCAAGCCCCTGCACTTGGCAGATTAGTAAATTGAGCAGTAAGTTTGCTAAAGCTAAATCCAGAAGGAAAGGGGAAGCATTTGTGCTAGGATTCTGGGGAAACGCTGGAGCTTAGCTTGTTTCCAATGCAGGTCAACAACAAGGAGGAGAGAAACACGTGACTCGTCAGGGTCATGGGAGTCCAGACAGAGAACCAGGAGACACCAGTGCACTCTTCCCCTGCTGAACACAAGGGATCAGATGATTTTGAAGGAAGAATGTGTGGTTTTACACCTATGGTGGCAACAACCAGTGAGGACAAGAGGTAAAACACTGTTGGAATGCAGGTTCCACGTTCAGGAGGATGAACTACCTCAAATTAGGAGAGCAAGGGTCTCACGTGCCCCCTCCTTCGGCAGGTTGCAGGGATATCCTCCAGACCCATGAGCTGGTAGCCATCTCCTCTTGCACCACCACACACACAGAGCGGGTGTTTGCAGCCCCAGTCTGCAGTGGCCTTCCTTTAGGTGGAAGACAGCAACACTCCAACTTCCTCTATGGGATTCTTCACATGACTGACCACAAAACTACTAATATATAAATCCAGAGCTGGTTCAGCTGGACAACGCACTTCCTCCAAGGAGAAGAAAACCACAACTTCTTCCATCCCCGGAAAAACCTTTTGTGACTGACAGAGCAGCAGCTCAGATGTAGTAGAGACAGTTCTGGTTTCCTGATACACCTCAGCGGAGAACATCGACGAGTATGAGAGAGTTTGGTTTGTTTCTTCTGTGCCTCCTTCGCTTCTCCAGGAAGGGTGAGTGCTGGGCCTGCCCTGCCTGATCAGGGTTTTTCTTCTCACTCTTGCCAAAGTGCCAGGGGAACCGCCTGGTACAAAAACTCTCCAGGAGTTGTACAATGCATCATGATGTTTAAATGGATCCTGGTGCATGTCAGAATACTGTAAAAACTCAAAGGCTTGACTCTGAGATTGTCAGATTGTTTTTTTGCTTGGGTTTGGGGTTCTTTTTAGCATTTTTTGCTTTTTTTAACTTGTGCAGGGAGTTCATCTAACTTTTCCCCTGCACTGCCAGTTGGATGCAGCATCCCCATCACCACCCACAAGTGCTGTTCAACGTTCCTAGGAGTTATTGTGCAAGGGACACAATTTGCTCTGGTTCCGCTGAGCGCTTAAGCTCATGTTTAACTTCAAGTACACACTTAAATTCCATCAAGCTTAAAGGGGATTTGTTTTGATATGCTGGCAAACAGATTTGCTAGAGCAAGGCCGGTGTCCGTGGTGGTCTCCAGCTCTCAGTGTTGCTATTGTGTTTGTGACCTCAAATCATTTCCACTGAGAATCGCCCTGGCAGCTTCTTTCAGGAGTCACATCTTGTGAGGGGTCTAGGCTGTTTGACTATGACCTTCAAGCCCACGAACAAATGGGGGCTGAGCGTTAGGCAAGAGGAAGCCATGGAAGACCTACCACGCTGAACCTTTACAGTTAAATTATACACAAGATCCTGACCTTGGCAAACTGTGTTTCCACAGAAATGGGTGGAGCTGCCCACATTAGAAGGACTTTTTTTTAACATTATTTCTCACGTAGAGGGCAGGAGGGGGGGAGCATTATATGCTAAAAATAATGATGTTCTTTGCTTGGGACCTAAAAAAAAAAGGCAAACAAAAAAAAAAAGGTAGCAGAGAAAAGCGAATCATTTACTCAAAACCACATGATCTGCAGTTCTCCAAAGGTGAGGGGTTACAGTGACACGCTGTAAAATGAAGCAACGTGAAATAAAAGAGAAAGCAAGAGCTTTTTCTGTTTTCACTGCCAGGCCCTTGTGATCACAAGGCCAGGAGCTCCTGTGGCCACGTAGCCTTGTACGTTAGGTAACCCAGGCTGCAACAGGTATTAGTGTGGTTACAGTGAAGGACAAGCCAGCCCAGCTCCAGACCTCAGGAGTGAAAAACGCCGTCATGGCACAGATTGCAGGTAAACAACGGCAGGGAACTGGCCCTGCACTGGCCTTTGTGCATTGTGCAGCACACAATGGGCTCAGACAAGCTGCCCTGCCACTGAGAGACTTGTCCAATGTTACGGGGAACAGACAGGTGAATAAGCCACCAATCTTATCTTGGGGTTTTACTCAGTTAACCCCACAGCTGAACGCCCACAGATCACAGCGAAGCCAGACAGACCAGGGATGGGTGCCAGGGATTTACAGGACACCTGTCAGCTATTGAGAGCAGAGCTCCTGCCTTAATAAAGCCATCAGGAGAGCTCTGTAAGGCAGGAAACTCACCACAGGCATTCCTGAAGCCACAAGCTGCTGCTGTAGCTCTTGCAGTTAACAAGACAGTGGTTACACACACGTGTATCCACATTGAAAGTGTATCCACATGGAAAGTGATACACACACACAGGCTTATCCACATGGAAAGCAGATCCACATGGAAAGCAACACACATGCACACATCCATGTGGAAAGCAACACACACATGTATCCATGTGGAAAGTCACACACACAAATATCCATGGGGAGCAGGACTTCCACTCTGTGTTGCTTTTTTCAGCTTGATGAGACTGTGATATTCTTTCTTATATCACACATATATTCAAGGTCAGGCTTGATGGGGCTCTGAGCAACCTGCTCTAGTGAAGATGTCCCTATTCACTGCAGATGGGTTGAACTAGATGGCCTTTAAGGTCCCTTCCAACCTAACACATTCTATGATTCTATGGAATGCAACACATACAGGTGTATTTACATGGAAAACGCTGCCTACAGGTGCTGTTTGTTGACTCTGTTGGTTCCTGGGGAAGGGAAACAGATGAGCCCTTGAATTCTTCTCCCTTTATGCTGCCAAGGTGGGCAACATCCAGCCCAGGGCTGTTGGCATCACTGGACAGACGTGTTCAGACCACGTCTGATAGCAGTGAGGTTCAGCTCCCCAGGCTGCACTGGGACTTACCATGACTAAATTTTCCCAAGAGAGTAAAATCCCAACTGTTTGCGATGACATCTCCAGTGGAAAACTTGGGATTTCCCCAGTGTGACACCAGGACAAAGGCAGGTCTGGGAATATACCAGCAGCTAGAGCCCACACAGGGACAACCTGCCCTGCTAACAGGGAGATATTTTATTGTATGTGTCAAGAAGGGTGTCAACGGCACCCTCCTTCCCACAACAGGAGCTGATCCAGGGAAGACCTTCAAAGGTCTTTTCCAACCTTGTGATTCTGTGATTCTGTGATTCTGTGAATGCACCTGTTCACAGCAGCCCTTGTAAGATGAGCATCTCCGACTCTCTACTCGGATCCTGTCACATCTTACAAGTGACATGGTACTTTTTGATGGCAGCAGTACTGGCCATTGGAAATGCCAGTGGTTGGTACCTTCCCCGGGGGTGACACAACCAGCAGCCAACCTGGGTAATGCCTGCAGTAACGCAGGAGCAGTGTGAGCATGCAGCCAAAGGCAGGGCTGCTGCATGTGCTGCACCTCAGCACTTAAAGCAACCCGGCCTCTGAATGCATGAAAAACTTCTGTTTCTAGCCTTTTTCTTCTTTTTTCATTTTCTTTTATTTTTTTAGAAAATTCTTCCCCCAAGCACATAAACTATGTTAGCTGCAAAAGTCTGTGTCAAACAACCTAAGAGGCTGCTGTTCACTTGGCACACAAGAGGCCTGCTTAAGAATTAAATCACTTGCAATGTGAACTAGTCTGTCCCCTTGGCTCTGCTGCAGAGTAGCACCTAACTCAGCATCTGGGCTGTGCAATCATCTGCAAACCCTCAGCAAGGTCCCAAGCCACACAGGGTCCACCATGGGAAGAACTGTAGAATGGTCTGGGTTGGAGGGGACCACAAGGATCACAGAGTTCCAACCCCCTGCCACAGGGAGGGCCACCAACCTCAGGCCTGGAGCTACACAATGTTGCCCAGGGCCCCATCCAGCCTGGCCTTGAACACCTCCAGTGATGGGGCATCCACAACTTCTCTGGGCAGCCTGTTGCAGTCCCTCACCACTCTCTCTGGAAAGAACTTCCCCCTAATATCTCATCTAAGCCTTCCCTCCTTCACCTTTAGTCCATTCCCCCTTGTCCTGCTGTTGAATGCCCTTTTAAAGAGTTGATTCCCCTCCTGTTTCTCTGCTCCCTTCAGGGACTGGAAGGCTGCAATGAGGTCCCCCTGCAGCCTTCTCTTCTCCAGGCTGAACCAGCCCAGCTCCCTCAGCCTCTCTTCGTAGGGCAGCTGCTTCAGCCCTCTGAGCATCTTTGTGGCTCCTCTGACCCCTCTCCAACAGTTCCACATCCTTCTTGTATTGGGAGCCCCAGATCTGGACACAGGACTCCAGATGGGGCCTCACGAGGGCAGAGTAGAGAGGGACAATCGCCTCCCTGTCCCTGCTGGCCACCCCTCTGCTGATGGGAAAGGAGCAACCATTTTCTGAGCAGCCTCAGAGCGGATGCAGGGCTGATGCCCGATTTCCCTCTCAGGCACTCCAGGCAGATCAGTTTTGATCATCTCTTTTCTCTTCTAGGTGTGCAGTCCAATGGCTGGTCCGTTCACGTCCCATCTGACGTTACGGGTGAGCTCGGGAAGATGGCTGTCCTGCCCTGCACTTTCACACACCCCTACAAAACGTTTGACCGGACCCTCACTGCCATTTGGAGGATCAAGGAACCTTACAACGGCACGATAGTTTTCAAGTGCATCAGCCAGAGCGCCAGCGAGCTCTGCAAGACTGCCATCAGCTACAGAAACAAATACAAACTGCTTGGCAACCCCCGCCACAAGGACCTTTCCATCAGAATTGACAATCTGACCTGGAGTGACAGTGAGAGGTACTTCTGCCGGGTGGAGCTGTCTGGAGATGTCCATGACAAGTATGAAAGCAGGAATGGGATAAAGCTGCATTTGATTGGTAAGAGGGCACAGGAACCAAAAGAAGCAAAGCCATCTAGTAGGGAAGTGAGAGCCACCATGGGGGAAAGCCGAGGAGGTAGCAACAGCAGTTGACCTGAGATGGTCTTCCAAAGGGTTGGCTTCTCCACCCCTGGGGGTAACTTATAACATGTGGGTTGGGAGCACTATTTGCCTTCTGCAGGCTTACAGCAGGAGATGATGTGGACAATGCTGGGAAGCAAACAGGAACAAAGCTGCCAAGAAACCAGGCAGGCTCAGGCTGCTGGGTAAGAGGCAGACATGTCCTGGGCATCCCACTTCGTCCCTGCAGCGTGGGATCTGTGCAGGCAGCAGAGGGACAAGCGGGGTTCAGCAGCCCATGGCAGGGGTTTGAAGACACCTCTGGCACCAGAAATGGGGGAGCTGTTTGTATTAGCAAAGGTAAGTGTGAGGAGGCCTGGGTGGTAACAGGGGATAGAAAGGCAAGATACCTGGTACCCACATGCCGTAGAGCCAAACTCCTCCGGAGCAGGAAACTAAGTAGAAACAGCCTGGAAAAACAGCTCAGATGAAGAAATGTCAAAGGCTAACCCCATCTCCCAGGGCGTGCTGGCAGATGAAGGAGGGCTAGGAGACATGGGTGGCCTGGGGAGCAGTCCCAGACCCTGTGAGCACAAAGGCACCACGTGTCAGAGGGTTTTACTTGTGAGGTGAAACTGCCTCACACCTGCTGTGTGCTGTGGGCGTCCAGATGGGATCTGAGGATGTGCTCAGCTACTTCTTGGGAAGCTCTGCACAATCAAGGCTGTCCCTCACTGGGAGCAGCTCCTCAGCACCCACACATGCAAGCATGACCAGGGCAGGATGGCAGCAAGAGCTGTCGCTCAGGGGCTGCCTGGACTTTAACACCAGGAGTGACAACGTACACCGATACGGTACCAGGCTGCACCCTGCCTTGGAACGGACCCTGACAGTGTGAAGGGGAGTGGTTAAATAATGATTAAGAGGTTGATTTAAACACCAAAATACACAGACACATGAGAGCTAACACGCCTTATGGATCAGTCCTCCAGCCCCAAGCCCTCCTGTGTCACACAGACAAGGGGGAAGATGTGCTGTAGGTCATTGCAAGCTCTGTATTTGTTGTCCAGCCCAACACGACAAATAAAATCAATATTGAACTCCCCTTCTCCTCTGTGGGGACAGCCATTTAGTTCCCTTCTGCTTTCACAATGCCCTTAGGAGCTAAAGAATCAAGAGAATCAAGACAAGTTTGGTCACAGCAGCTATGCTTCCTTAAAGTACTAGACCAAAGATGACATGTTCAATGGCACATCTCTTAATTTTTTGCTTCCCCCCTCAAATGATCTTTCATTCAGTCACACAATCCCCTGTGCTACAAATACGGGACCCAAAATTGGTGACCCCATCTTGGTATTGGTGTGCTACCCCAAGGCAACCAGGAATCTACACCAGCAGCTGGGTGGCCAATACAGGGTTGGAGAAATACATCAAAAATAGGTTGAAGCAAGGAGTGTGAATGTTCCTTGACATCAGTTTCCCAAATGTGGCAAGTCTCAGGAGCCAAGTGGGAGGCTCACACAAATGGATCCATCCATGTAAGCTCTAGAAGTCAGAGGCCATCACAGGTCACAAGAACAACAATGAGACGCTTGCAGGAGAGGTTGCTCTCCTGCAGGCATCTCATGTTTGTTCCTGTGACGTGGTTGCCTTATCCTGGACCACATGTAGATGCAGCCAGTCCAGAAAGGTCACCAGCTTCACCTGTGCCTGTATCACAGACAACACTGGGCTGCAATTCATGGTGCAACTCCAGAAAGCAGCCCATGTTCAGAGATGAATGCCCTGGCAGAGCATAGTGCCTCTGCCTTCTGCCACCATGGCAGGTCACAGCAGTTGACGCTGAGCAAAGCTCAGAAAGCTGTGTAAGGCATTGCAGGGATAATACACAAATAGTACACAGGTCCTTGCACCCAGGCTTTGCTTGGGTGAATCCCTTTGCTCCTCAATCCAACACAGGTGGGGTGGGGAAATCTAGGGAAAGGAAGTGCTGAGAAAAACCAGGAAGAGGAGGTTTGATCCCAGCATCACCCTGACATAGCAAGCTGAGGGTCCACCAAGACCAAGACCTCCTTCCAGAGGTGCTTTGTATTAGACCTGCCTTTGAAACCGAAATGCAGCTTCCCTCCCCTGCTGCAATTTCCACAGCTGCCCCCAGGATCATCAACATCACGGTGAGCTCCAACGGGGACCGCACCTTCCAGGCACGCTGCACTGCCGAGGGAGAGCCAACACCTGCTCTCACCTGGACCGGACCGACCCACAGCAACCTCACCTCCCTCACCAGCATGAACCACCGAGTCACCAAGGAGCTCCGGTACCTGACTCACGATGGGAAATACACCTGCACTGCTGTCAACAGCCACGGGAGAGCGGAGGGGGCCGTGTACTTCTATAAATTCAAGGCATCCAGCAGCTCCTTCTTCCTGATCCTGATCTTTGTGCCGCTGGGAATTAAAGTGATCGTTTTGCTGGTGATACTGAGCGTCGCGGTCTTCTCCAGAGGAGGTATGTGTCGTCGTTTCTCTTGGTAGGCTTTCTCCATCAGGCTGGTAACCAGCAGTGGGATGCAGCAGATCAAGTCAGGCAGGAGATGTTGGTTTGGGGAATTTTTTTAATTTTTGTTATTTTCTTTTTCACTGATTTTTAGAATTTTCCACCCTAGAAGGACATTTCTAATGGGAAACTTAAGAACAAATAAGAGGGACCTTCCTGGCTGGCTGGTCGCAGCCTGCAGTCAGGAGGTCACCTTTCAGAAGGGACCTTTAGAAAGACAGAGGAGGCAGGAGTTTCCACATGCCCAAGGAGAGAGGTTAATCATCTGACAGATTGCCAGTTAGTGGAGACCCCACAGCCTATGCAACCAGATATCATTCTTTATTTTTTCCTTGCAGCAGACTAATTACTAACTCTTCCCTTGTAGCTGGTGGGCAGGATTTACCTTTGCTGCACCCCACAGGACAGTTTAATCTCCTGGGGTGGGTTTTACAGACACCTCCCCTCTCAGCTGCCCCCAGGTACTGCTCACATTGTTAATGACATCACATCATCTAAGCATGCCAGGAAACCCTGGCTCATAGAAGATGAAAATCAGCTCATGGATTGAGGGGTGAGAACTCCAAAGATGACCAAAGGCCACTGACCCCCAGCCCAACATCCCTGCTGTGTGATACCGCAGGAAGGAGGGGATAGGAGAGACTCCATGTTCTCCTCTTAAGATGGGTGAGATGTCACGTCACTGTAACTCATCTGTAGAGACAGTCTGATGTCAACAACTTGTGAAAGCCACCACTTGCTTCAAGCTGTAGAAGCTGTAAGACAAACCACAATGACAGAGCGTCAGAGGTTGGAAGGGACTTCAGGAGATCATTTAAGCAGACCCAGGTCTCTTGGCCTTTCCTCATACAAGAGATACACCAGTCCCCTCATCACTCTCATACCCCTCCAATGGACTCTCTCCAGTAGCTGTCTGTCTTTAACTGAGAAGTCCAGAACTGGACACAGCACTCCAGATGTGGCTTCAGCAGGGCAGAGTAGAGTGGGAGGAGAACCTCCCTCAACCTGCTGGCCACGCTCTTCTTAATGCACCCCAGGGCACTATTGGCCTTCTTGGCCATGAGGACACACTGCTGGTCATGGAGATCTTGTTGTCCACCAGCACTCCCAGGTCCTTCCCCACAGAGCAGCTTCCCAGCAGGCCAACCACTAACCTGCACTGGTGCTTGGGGTTATTCCTCCCCTTGAATTTCATTTGGCTCCTTTCCACCCAACTCCCCAGCCTGTCCAGGTCTCACTGAAGGGCAGTGCAGCCTTCTGGGTGTGTGGTCATCAGCAAATTGCTGAGGGGACACTCTGTCCCCTCGTCCAGGTGACTGAACAGGACCAGGCCCAGCACTGACGCCTGGGACACACCACTGGCTACAGACCCCCAACCAGACCGTGCTGCTCATCACAGCCCTCCAGGCTCTGCTGCTCAGCCAGTCCTCACCCCACCTCACTGCCCCTCACCCAGCCCACGCTGCTCACGGGGTGTTATGAGAGACGGTGTCAGAAGCCTTGCTGGAGTCAAGGCACACAGCACCCAGCGCTGCCCTTCACCCACCCAGCCAGACACACCATTGTTGATGGGTGTAAGGTTGGTCAGGCCTGAGCTGCCCCTGGTGAATCTGTGCTGGCCAGACCAATAATAAAATCAGAAGGGCTTTGCTCCTTCTATTCCAATGCCAAACTCCCACCCTCATGAAGTGGACATTACAGGCCTGACAGAAGGTCTTTTCCCCAGTCACTGGGGTGTTACAACCACCCTCTAGTACAGCTTCCTGACAAACATTTGACATCTTTGTTGGAGACGTGGACAGTGGGATGAAGTGCACCCTTCAGCACATTTGCTGGCGACACTGAGCTGTGTGGTGAGGTTGAACATGATGGAAGGAAGGGATGTCATCCACGGGACCTGGAGAGGTAGGCCCAAGTGAACCGCATGAAGGGCGGTTCCAAGCACAAGCACAGGCTGGGCAGGGAATGGATTGAGAGCAGCCCTGAGGAGAAGGACTTGGGAGTGGTGACTGATGAAAAGTTCAGCATGGAGAGGGCAGTGTGTGCTTGCAACTCAGAAAGCCAACCGTGTCCTGGGCTGCATCAAAACCAGCGTGACCAGTAGGCCGACAGAGGGAATTTCGCCCCTCTGCTCTGGTGAGACCCCACATCAGTGCTGTCTCCAGCTCTGGGGTACCCAAGACAAGACAGATATGGAGTTGCTGGAGTCCAGATGAGGCCATGAAGATGCTTACGGGGCTGGAGCACCTCTGCTATGAAGACAGGCTGAGAGTTGGGCTTGTTCAGCCTGGAGAAGAGAAGGCTCTGGGGAGACACAGTGACCTTCCAGTCCCAAAAGGGGCCACAGGAAAGATGGAGAGGGACACTTACAAGGGCAGGGAGGGACAGGAGGATGGGGAATAGTGGCCCTTGGGGAAAGGCTGAAGCAGGGGAGATTGAGATACTAAGAAGAATCTTCCCTGTGAGGGTGGGGAGGCCCTGGCACAGGGTGCCCAAAGAAGCTGTGGCTGCCCCTGGATCCCTGGCAGGGTTCAAGGCCAGACAAACTGGGCTAGTGGAGGGTGTCCTTGCCCATGGCAGGGAGTGGGACTGGGTGGGCTTTGAGGCCCCTTCCCAGCAACCAGTCTGGGATTCTATGACAGCATTAGGACAGTGCCGGGTTCTCAGCTCACTCTGGCTACATTGCTAACCCACATCTTCCTTCCCATTTCACAGGTCCCTCCTCTGCCCCATCCAGCCTGGCCCGGTAAGGACATCCTACCTTCTACTCATGTTATCCAGCAGGAGGGTAGGGATGGCTCAGGAGAAAAATGCAACATGTCCTTTGTCCTGGCAACCACCTCCTGGCCTGAGAGCAGGCTCCTGGGAGAAGGACAGGTTTGGGCTGACGGCCAGGCAAGCCAGTGTGAGGGACCAAGGCTTGGGTGCTGCTGGGAGGAGGCTCTGGCTTGGGTACAGCTGAGAAGAGACTCCACTGTTGAGAGGACAAGGGGCTGGGGCAGCAGTCTGGAGAGACCATGGTACATGGCTGCTGCAGAAGGAAAGGGCCAGCAGAAGATTAGGGAGGCCATACACCTAGAGCATAGTAGGAAGCTACATTAAACTGTCAGAACCACCACCCACACAAGGGACAGGTGAGGGGAATGGGCTGGGATGGGGTCTGTGCCAGGCAGAGGAAAAAATGAGAGAGGGGAAACTGCAACTGAAAACTTCCCCTCTCCCTGCCCTGCAAGTCTCTTAACAGAGAAGAAAAAGTGTCCCCACCAAAACTGATGATCTCTGCCAAGTGTGGAAGAAGGTACAGAGATACCAGCCAGCCTACCTCAGAGTTAGCTCAGGCATGGCAGGGCAGGATGCTTTGGGTGGCATCCATACCACACTCCCCCTGTACCCTTGGCATTTCCCACTACCCAGGACACCACCATTCTTGGACACTCCTGACAAGCTGCAGTGGCCAAGCAAGGACAGGATGGGGTAAAAAACCCAACAAACAAAATCCTCCACAACCAAAAACCCACCAGAAAGCTAAACCAACCCCCAGGTTAAACCTAAAGTAGCTGCATCTGAGGTCAGTGTAGCTACATCTGCCTGGGGCTGCTCCCCTCCAACCCGAGCTATCCTTATGTGATGTCATACTCAAGACATCACTCAAAGACAGACAGCCATTCCAGCAGGACATTCAAGTGTGTAACACCAGGACACAGCGAAAAAGGCAACGGATAATCTAACCCTACAGTCACATTTGCTGTAGCTATTTGCAAAAGTGTAGTTTTCCTGGTTTAATAGTGCCTGCCTCCCACTCCATCCTTGATTGTGGTTGTACAGATCAGGACATAGCCGAAAGATAAACCCTAAGGTCCCCCACTAGAAAATCCTTCTCAGGAGAGGTTTGCCACAACCTCCTGAGGCTCAGAGCAGCAGGACAGAATCACAGAATCACCAGGTTGGAAAAGAACTTTAAGATCATCGAATCCAACCGTCCCTGTCCTGTGCTAAACCAGATCCCTGAGCACCTCATCTCCCTGTCTGTTAAACACACCCAGGGGTGGGGACTCAGCCCCCTCCCTGGGCAGCCTGGGCCAGGCCCTGACAACTCTTGCAGGGAAGAACTTTTCCCTCCCATCTGAGCTGACCCTGCCCTGGGGCAGCTTGAGCCCATTGCCCCTTGTCCCATCTCCTGTCCCCTGGCTGAAGAGACCATCGCCCACCTCTCTGCACCCTCCTGGCAGGTCAGTGGAGGTGGGGAGAAGGTCTCCCCTCAGCCTCCTCTTCTCCAGGCTGAACACCCCCAGCTCCCTCAGCTGCTCCTCAGAGGATTTGCCCTCCAGCCCCTTCCCCAGCCTGGTTGCCCTTCTCTGGACTCGCTCCAGGACCTCAATGTCCTTCTGATGGTGAGGAGCCCAGAACTGGACACAGCACTCGAGGTGCAGCCTCACCAGTGCCGAGTCCAGGGGCACAATCCCCTCCCCAGACCTACTGGCCACACTATTCCTGACACAAGCCAGGATGCCATTGGCCTTCCTGGCCACCTGGGCACACTGCTGGCTCATGTTCAGTCTGCAGCCACCCAACACCCCCAGGTCCTTCTCTGCCTGACAGCTCTCTAGGAGTAGTAGTTAATGCTAATGGTGTAGGAGATCACTCTGGATGCTTTAAGATGCAAAAAGCATTAGATGCCACTCAGACACTTAACTACCTGCTGCAGACTGTACTTCTGACACTCTAGTTGAAGCCACTTTAGGTCTAGAGCAGCCAGAAACGTGTCTTCACCTTCTCCACTTCTTCCGCTGCCAGGCCACAGCTGCAAGACTCCACCTACGAGAACTTTGATCGCAGACACGGTGGAGGCCAGACCTTGCTGACAGAAAGAACAGCATCCAGACGCAGCTGAGGACCTGGGTGCTCTCATCTGCACCCACCTGCACGGCTCAGAGTCCAACCTGCTCCATACAAGGGTGCCTCTTCCCAGGAAACTGTATCAGACTGTCCTTGACAGAAGGTCAAACAGGCCTTGCAGGTGCAAACCTTCCATCCCTACTGCTGCTTCCGAGCTAGAGAAGCCCTTAAAGGGGAAACAGAAGGAAAATAAAGAGGGAACAAGAAGGGATGGAGCTGGAAGAGCAGAAGAGGATCTACACAGGATGTTGGTTCTAACCCATCTGTGTTGTTTGCCTGTACCATAGTGTTTAGCAAGCAGGTTAATGGTCTGTTCTTTTCCCACATCTTTTTGCTTTGGCATTTTTCAGATGTTACTTCCAAGATCAGCTTTCACCACTCCACTTGTCAAATCACACGTGCCCTCCAGAAGCCAGCAAGTGAACTACTGTCATGCCTCCAGTGCCAGCTGTGAAAAACACGTTACTAGAACTGCTGCTGGTTATTACTGTTATTCCTCAACTTCCAGAGGAGTTTATTTAAGAGTTTAAAGGAACTTTCAAGAGGAGTCTGAGCAAAAAAAGGAAAAGAGGTTTTCCAAAAGCTGGTAGAGCTGAAAGCAAGACATACAAAGGGTGGTCTGTATGGTAACTCACTGCAGCTCCTACTGCCACGTGCACACACAAGCAGAATCTCACACTGTTGTGATAAATATGCTGTGAAAATGTCCCAATAAACTAAACTGGCTTCTTTTTCCCCCCACCATAAAGCCAAAGAAAATTATTTCTCACCAGTTCTCATCTCTGTGCAACACGAAAAGAATTCCTTTAAGGCCTGACTACCCCTCTCTTGTTCTTCTGAGATGAAGTCACTGCTACAAAATCTCTGGCCACCCAGAGACAAGCCTCTAACCCAGCTGGGAATATGCTCCAAGCCTGGGCACACAGACCAGCTTAGGGCACAGGATGATGCAAGTCAAGCTGGAGTCTCAGTCAGGTAGACAAAGGACCAGGAATGGGCTGTGAAGAGCAACAGGGCAGCGCAGAGAAGAAAGAGAAGGAAAAATAAGGGGTATCAAGAACCTGCTTTGGAGTTGTTGTCACTGAAGTCGATGCTCTGTGCAGTCATTCCAGTGCTGCAGCTCCAAAACCCTTCTCCTAACGACCCCACTTCTGACAGTGAGCATCGCTGGCTGGGAGCCCAAGCTGCTATTGAGTTACCATCAAGCCTGTTGTCCTGCTTGTAAGCTCACCCCCAGTCTGGGAGTTACCCAGTTCACCTTTTCATAAGGTGAAAATAAAGCAAGACTGTAAATTACTTGGCCAGGATAGCAAGGGGGAAATAGAAAAAGCAAGGAGATTCTTGAACCTCATCTCTTAAATCCCAGTGGTTTAAAACCCCAGCAGTGGCAAAGCCAGGTTTAACAAAAATAGGAAGAGCTGCACCAAGTTAGAGCAGACAGCACAGCCATGGACCAGTAGCCCCAGTTCCAGGGGTATCAGGAAGAAAGAGGCCTCAGAGGGATGAACTGAACAAGCCAAACTGAATTGCTGAGCCCTCACGATTTACACATAGGTGAGAACGAGCGACCACTTGCACCCACGTATGGGGTTGAGGTTTGGCTTACAGCATTCCTCTCTGGGAAAGCACTGCAGCTCAGACAGCCTGCGTGCAAACAGAAGCATCGGGCCTCAGGCCCCATCCTGCCTGGGATGCCTGAGTGAGCTCTGCTGTGTGATGTCTGCACCCCACGCTCACAGCACTGCCCGAAAGAGCACATCACAGAACTGCTGCATCCATTTAGAGGTGAGAAGCACTCATGGATCGATCAGCGTTTGGCTTGTATGTATGTACGTGGGTTCCAGTGTGGCAAGTGGGAGAACAAGGACACCCAGCTTCAGAATCATAGAATCATAGACTGGTCTGGGTTGGAAGGGACCCCAAAGATCACAGAGCTCCAAGCCCCTGTCACAGGCAGGGCCACCAGCCTCAGGCCTGGAGCTACACAAGGTTGCCCAGGGCCCCAGCCAACCTGGCCTTGAACGCCCCCAGGGATGGGGCATCCACCACCTCTCTGGGCAGCCTGTTCCAGCCCTTCACCACTCTCTCTGTAAAGAACTTCCCCCTAATATCTCATCTAACCCTTCCTTCCTTTAGTTTTAATCCATTCCCCCTTGTCCTGCCATTGTCTATCCTTTTAAAGAGTTTATTCCCCTCCTGTTTATGTGCTCCAGGACACCAGGTAAGGCACTGAGATGTTTGCCTGAATCCTGCTGCTTTCCCCCATGAGGGACCTCTCTAACCCACACAAATTCCTGGAAGATTGATCTCTGGAGGGAAGAGTCTGCTCTCAACATTCCCCTTTTCTCACTACCCGCTGTTCCGTCCTTTGGGAAGCAAAAGGTGTGGGGTGATGTGCAGAGGAGAACTTGTAATCAGCAACAGTGGAGAGGACGGGCCCCACTGGAGTGTCCAATAAAGATGTGCCCACAGGACAGCACCACAGGGGTAGCTCTCTAGTCTTTTCTGAGACATCAGCACAAGCTAGTGGCTCTCAGAGAGGGAACACGAGGGATCCAGGGATCCACATGCAGGGCTACAGTCTCACCAGGATGCCAGCGATGCTGCAGGATTGCTCACAGTCCTGGAGTTGTGCCACAGATGGAAACAGGCTCTTCTGGATGGACAAGGTGGGATAGTGAGGGCAGAGAGCTGCCTTTCATGTGGGAGCACAGCTGGGACACAGAGGGCCTGACTGGGGCAGGTGAGGAGCCCACTGGGGACTATGGCTCAGGATTATCAGGCCAACAAAACATGGGCCACTGCAGACTGTCAGGCCTTCTTCAGACATGGGGTGGGAGCCCCTTGTTGGCACATCCTGGTCCTGAGAGGTGACTCAAACCACCCACTCAAACCACGATCTACCTGAGGGACAACACACAGCAGGGCACATGCCAAGGAGATTCCTGTTCCTGACCAAGCTTGGCCTAAAGAGTATATTCCAGTCCCTCTTTCCCCCCCAGGTCGGGGTTTGGGAGGGTTTGGCTGGGTTTGGCTCTGGTAGGCACTTTCACTTTTGCAGTAAGGACTCTAATGCCCATCACTGCAGCTCCCCAGCCCCTCCAGGATGCTGCTGTCAGCCTGCAGAGGTGCATCTGGAGAGATGGGCCTGGGTGAACCTAATGAGGTTCAACACTGCCAAGTGTCAGGTGTTGCACTTGGGCCAGAAGAATCCCAGACATAGATACAGACTGGGAGAAGAGCTTCTTGAGAGCAGCCCTGCTGAGAAGGACCTGGGGATTCTGGGGGATGAGAAACTTAACATGAGCCAGCAGTGTGCTCTGGCAGCTCGCAAGGCCAATGGTATCCTGGGCTCCATCAGCAGAGGGGTGGCCAGCAGGGACAGGGAGGGGATTGTCCCTCTCTACTCTGCCCTTGTGAGGCTCCATCTGGAGTCCTGTGTCCAGATCTCGGGCCCCCAATACAAGAAGGATGTGGAACTGTTGGAGAGGTTTCAGAGGAGCCACGAAGATGATTAGAGGGCTGGAGCAGCTCCCCTATGAAGAGAGGCTGAGGGAGCTGGGCTTGTTCAGCCTGGAGAAGAGAAGGCTGCAGGGGGAACCTCATTGCAGCCTTCCAGTACATGAAGGGAGCAGAGAAACAGGAGGGGAATCAGCTTGTTAAAAGGATAGACAATGACAGGACAAGGGGGAATGGATTAAAACTAAAGGAAGGAAGGTTTAGATTAGATATTAGGGGGAAGTTCATTACAGAGAGAGTGGTGAGGTACTGGAACAGGCTGCCCAGAGAGGGGGTGGATGCCCCATCCCTGGAGGTGTTCAAGGCCAGGTTGGCTGGGGCCCTGGGCAACCTAGTGTAGATCCAGGCCTGAAGTTGGTGGCCCTGTGCCTGTGGCAGGGGGGTTGGAGCTCTGTGATCCTTGGGGTCCCTTCCAACTCATACCATTCTATGATTCTATGATCTTGCTGCTTAGACTTGTGTTTTTCCCTTCCACCGGCCCAACACCACATTCAGATGTTACATCCATTTCCCTGTTTGCCCTCAAAATTTCTTAACAAATACTTAAACAGCGATCTAGAGGCAACAACTCATCCCAAGGCAGGAACCACTGCGAGTCAAACCTCCTCAAGGCCACAAATGTTCCATCTCTGAACTGCAGGGATTATCCCAAAGGAGCACTTGTTAACTGGCATTCCTGTTTCTTCTCTTTCCACCCCAGAGTGCTAAACAACTAGAAAAGTCTCAGCTTTCCTCTAAGATTACCCAGTTACATCTATGATGTGAAAAAGAATGCTGCAGTTTGGGGTAGAAGATGCTGGGAGTGTGGAAATCTTTCCAGTAAAACCAGGAGAGACAAAAGTCCATCTGTCAGGCTCCATTTGGAGAATGAGACTGCAAGTGCACTTTTACAACAGACCTGCCAGTGGATCTGTGAGCCCATAAAACCACCCCCTGTATTTGAGGACAGACTTCTACCTCCCAGGTCGGTTTGTGGGGAACATGTGCATCAGAAAGAGCAGCTGTCAATTCTCCCTGTTTCTTCGGGCCTAACATCAGATCATTCAGAGCACTTTAACCATAAACCAAATCACTTTTGCTTGCTGACAGCAGCGGTACCAGCCTGGTCTGGCCCTGCCCGCCAGCAGAGCCCTCAGGAAGGTGACATACCAGCAGTACTGGAGGCAAAACTTTCCCCTACTTCCCTCCCTCCACACCACCAGCTTCCCCTCATTTGGGATAAATACCAAATTCCAGAGTCTGGGTCAATTATGAGTGCTGAAACACCTGACCCAGTGCATCTTCATGGTGACATTAACACAGAGGTTTGGGGGATTTTGTCAGGACAGAGAAATGTTACTTCTGCCATTCCAGAGATGAGCCTTCTCCCAGGCTCTGGGCAAAAACCAGGCTGTTGTATCCCACATATGTTAAATCCAGAATGCCAAAGGGTGCCCAAATATCCATCAACTGAGCAACAGCATGGTACTCCACCCCACTTCCCATTCCAACAAGAAATGTGCATTACCTGATGTGGATTCTTCCAGTAAGTGAACAATACCAGTGTGTTTTGTCACAAATTACTTGTTTTTTTAATTTTTTTTCCTTTTTTTTTTATTTTGCATGGTCTTTGCAGACATAGCATGTTATAAATACAACATCTGTAGAAACTCAACAACTGAAATAAATCCTCATTTGAAAAGTGCATGTCAAACACATACTCCTGACCTTTTCACACCTCTATGCGACTGATCAATAACACTGAGTCTAATAAAACTGGAGCTTTTAAGTCTTTGGGAGGAGAGGGGGTGGAGGGTAGAAGGTGTAGGGGGGAAGAAAGCAGCAGAATATATTCTTCCAGACATGAATCACAGAATCAAAATCCAAAAGAGTCTGTTAAAAACCTGCTGTATCATTATCTGGTTAATATACACATGGGGATGGATGGATGGATACGTATTTGTATGGCTTGCTGATTGAGCAAGGAACTCTAAGACCATGGTAAGATGAAGGTGATCTAGTGGATCCAGCTGGCAGAGTTAGAATCAGTCAAGAAGGTGGTGGTGATCAGTTCTCCAGCACTGGAGCTGCCGTTCACACTTCACAAGCGTTCCTGACCAGACAGTAGGTAGCACATTTCCCTCCCCCAGTGACCACAACTCATGTTTTAAGATGTAGGCATGTCCTAAACAGAAAGGCACAATTAATGGAGGAAGAGAAGAAGCCATCATTGTTCCTTCAGACTGACCCTGCAGGACCTGGGGCCACTTGAAGCAGAGCAGTGATAAAAGGGGACAGTGTTTGACATGCAAGCAGGGAAACTCACCTCCTGCTTTCCCTGAACAAAGGTGCATCTTATGATCAGACAAGGCAACAAAAGCAGTGATCGTTCAGCTGAAACAATAAATTTACAGGCTCATGGTTCATGCTTTGGCAATAGAATCCTAACAAGTGACCACCAAATTAAAGACAACATAAATACCTCTTCACAGTGTCTTCTAAAAATCCTGGTCCTGTCGTGCCCAGCCAGGCAGACAAGAATGAACTTAAGTGGTGGGTGTCAGTATTTTCTAAACAACCAGACTTTTAGAATTAAAGAATCCTAACATGAACATGACTTACTGCTCCCCTCCAAGATACAAGGGAGACAGAAAATCTATCCCCAAATTTACATTGTCTTGGCTAGAAGTTGCTTGTATTAAATGAAGCAGTATGAATGCAGGCTCACCAATATTTAGAAAACAGGAAAGAAATTCTTAGTTCAAATTTCAGTTTGTATTTACAGAGGTGGGGAGCAGACTACAGACATACATTTCAACTACAGATTTCTGTGGGACAGCTAAAAAAAAAGTCAGAGCTTAAATCTTTCCAAATGCAGTGACTTCACAAGTCTCTGGACACACACTCATGTAATGCTCAGAGGCATCCTGGTTGAGCAAGCCAACACCTCTGTTACACAATCCTCCACTCACTCTGAACTGGCCTGAGCAATGACATGCTGGAAAAAAAACAAAAAGGCACAAAACAAAAACTGAAGCAGCTTAAGGATGAGCTTTGCTATCTAGTGATTTGTACACCCATCCTCAGATATCCCCTTCTCAAATGAGCACAGCACACTGGAAGATATTCAAGTGCTTTCAGTCAACAAAAAATAAGCAATTCCACAGGCCTATAAATCAAAAGTAAAGAAAAAGAACCTTAAGGAGCAGAGAAGTTGCCAGTGTGCAGTTCTCATTCACATTTCTGACTAAGTGGAACTCTGAAAGGTAAAAATTATTTGTGCAATAAGAACATTAAATGTAAACCAGAGCAATCAGCGTTGCATGATTCTGTGAGCTCAGAGCTGCTATCGAATGCTGTCCAAATAATGCACTTCTGGGTACAGAGTGTTAATCAGGAGAGACAAGAGATTATTGCCATCTCGAAGACAGTGTTCTGGATGCTTGATGAACTGAGAAGCCTGGGAGAGCTGCTCATGAAAATCCATATATTGCTTGTTGGATGACATAGATTCAAGAATATTCAGTGCCTACAGACACAAGGGAAAGTTTTGTTAGCTGTGTGTACAACAAAACGGTTCACAAGCTGCCACATCACAAAGCCATGAAAAAAAAAATCCTTATTTACTGGGGACCCTGGAGTATTTGGAACAAAACATTTGTAAAATACAATACCTTAACAGTGTTTCAGGTCATCTCGTATCTTTCAATCTGTTCCTTCCCCAAGATCAACACAACTGTTCTACCAAGGCTTGCCAAGACTCTGTAACCTGAATATTTTCAAATATTTACCTCACAAGCTCAGGATATGGTTTCAGGGAAGTTACACCAAACCACAAACCGCAACACACTCAGCTACTCACTTCAGGTTTTTCTTATGAGCATCTTTGTCTTTCATTAAAGTTTTATGGTGCTCCCAGGAATGACATTACAGGGGCATGGTCAAGTGAGAAATCACAGTAAGAGAGCCTGTGCTGGCAGTAGGAGTCAGGGCAAACGTTGGAAATGTCTGAGCAAGTTTTATTTCTTTCTTGGAGATGAGAAAGAAGTAATACAAGTAAGTAACTTTCTTTGGTTTCTAATCAACTCCTCCTTCCTCTTCTAAGGCGCTTATCGAAACTCTACCACCACCAATGCACGTGCTAAAGGAGGAATGTTTGTCACAGGGTGGTGGAGCCCTGACCTCACATAAACAACTGTTAGTGTGAGCCTAGTCCTGCTTTACCACTGAAAAGTGGGGCAATCACAGCAGCACTGTTTTTCCTGTTCCTTTTCTACTCCTACTTCCTACCTTCCAAAGTTTCTGAACTCAGGGTTAACAGACTTAGGTTCATCTGCACTGTTTCAGTCAGAAACTGATGCTGTACAAACAGTTTTACTTGTATTCAACCCAGGATCATTTTAGGCTCAGACACACAGTCCTGCTACCAGAGTGCAGAGCTGCATCGCCTCCCAGCCTGTGCTGCACCCAGCCTCATCTCCAGCAAGTCAGAAGATGGTGTGTTGAGGTACAGCAGAAATAGTACCCGAGTTCACAATACACACCCTGCCCCAAAAAGACAAGTGAGAGCAGCGAGCTATTTGTGAAATCCAGGACTGAGATCCAGGTGTAAAGCAGTAGGGAAAGGAAAAAAATAAAAGCTTGAGGTCATTCAGCACCAAATAAGATCCACAAGCAGAAGGCAGGATTTCATTTGAAGCAATGCCTGTGGTGACTGGTGTAAGCCCCAGCCCACAAAGTGAGCAAGCACGCAGAGAGGGCACGACAAGACAAGGAGGCAGTGAGTGTCACACGCTACCTGCTGGGCCTTCTGGGACAGCTTTGGCTCTGACCCCGCTTTCAGGCGGACTTGAGTCTCTGCAGGAATCTGCACCAAGAGGAAGGCAGACAAACTGCGGGCAACCACCCGAAACCTTGCACAGGGGAGAGAGAGAGAGAGAGAGAGAGAGAGAGAAGGTGGTATCAATCCTGCAAGTCCTCAACAGAAGGCAGCACTGGAACGTCTAACCCGTGAGATCTCGCTTGCACGAGGAACACTGGGAAGGCTTAAGGACCTTTTTCAATACATTAGGAAAAAAAAAAATCAGTTTAAAGTATACTTTATAACATCTACCAGAGGATAATAAAATACCAAATCTATGAAGTGTTACATCTGTTCCAAGCTTAGCTTAAGCCTCTGAGGTCGTATCTGAAATACTCATTTCACAGCCTCTGGAACATCGTTACCACCCAAATCAAAGGATGAGCTGAACAACACAAAGATCTCTGGAGATATTCAAGACCCATCTGGACACTGACCTGTGTGACCTGTCCTAGGGACCCTGCTTTGGCAGGGGGGTTGAATCCATGATCTCTCAAGGTCCCTTCCAACCCCTATGATTCTGTGACTCTGATTTCAGAGCAGTTTCAACAGGATCACATCCCAGAAGGTCTTTATAAACATAAAGTTATGTTTGGGTTGAATTGGTGTTCCAAAAACCATTTACTTTTTTTCCTTGGCATTCTTTCCACAGTGAACTTGATTTTAATACTCAGCAACCAAGCTTACTGTATCTCTTTAGAAGTGAAAGAGAATACCAAGCAAGCAAAGATGTCTTTGAGCTTCCCTTAACATTCCCAGCACCTCAAGGTTAGGATGGAAAAGACAAGAAGCACATGATCATGAAAAAATTCTTGTGATATCAAGAGGAGCAGTCTTCTAATGACCAGGTGAAAGTATCTCTCATGAACAGCCTCCCTACAAACTTTAGCTGGAGATGCACATCAATCCAGAATCACAGCTGTGTTTTCTCTCCTTTTCCACCACAAAGTTTGCAGAAGTTCATAGTCACTGCTTGGATTCAAAACACTTGCTACAGTTTTTCTGTGGTGGGTCCAAGCAGCTTTGCAGATGTGGGGACAGCCTAGATTCAGCACATCTTTTGAGCCTGCACTGTGCAGGCTGGATCCAGGCCACAGGGTTATTGTGACAACTCAAACCCATTAACTTACCACGCCTTCAGCACTTACCTGGGTGACAAAGGAGACCTCCTGCCCAGCCCAATAGCACCAAGTATCCCAGAACTCATCCTCTCCTCAGCCAGCTGGCTCTGCCTGCTCTGGATTGACAGTAGTGTTCGAATGGCAGATTCCATCAGAATGGTGTCATCTTGCTCCATGTGAATCAAGGATAACTGCATGGCCTTATGCCACCACAGAAACAGCTTTGCCTCTTCCTTTGCTGAGCTTTAGGTGAGATTTAAAGAGTAAAATAAAACAAAATAGACATTAGAGTCAGATGCACAGCTTAAGAAGTGTCTATCTCTCCCCATCAGGCCCATGAAGAATTCAGATGGTTGATTAACAACAGCTAATCTTCCAATATGAGGATAGCACAGGCATTCTACCCCACCCGTTGTTATACTGCCAGGACTGCTGCTGCTACGGATTTGATGCAGACAGCAGCTAGCAGGTTTTAAGGGCCTGTAAGAGGACAAAGAACAATGCTTCCTTTTAAGCTTTACAACTGAAAATAAACAATATTGCAGCCATAAGTGGATTTAAGCTTGTCTAAGACTTGGTATAAAAGGAATGAAGCTGTATCTCTCTTTTTACGTCTTTACTTACCAATAAAACCCTTTGGGAAGCACTAGCTGTTGTTTCCACAACAATTTAGACTTTTAATATGATCTTCTAGAAAAATAAACCTTTTATTTTTATTCTTTTTTTTTTTGAGGAGCAAAGCACAGCTTCAAAGTGAAGTTCCCCCTGTGATATTTTTAATCTTTCCCCAAACAGTTTGCAGTTTAAGTTAACAAGCTCAGATTTTCCACATAAAGCATGAGCACGAGTTTCCTGCATCAGGCTATCCTCACACTACTCCACCCAGTCATTTCCCATCCCAGGCACCCTCAGCTTTGATGTTTAGAGCAAGGTTTAATTTGCTGTGTATGGTGGCTTTGAGGTCTCCTTCACACCCTGGCAATCGAATTACACCGGCGCCTACAACAGTGGAAGAATTCCCTGAATTTCAAGAAACAGTGGGAATGCACATTTCCCCCCCCAAAAAAAATGTTCCTCCACAGCAAATAATAATGCTATCAACACTAATATGGAAAAATGTTCACCACATTTGCTAAATTCTGGTAATTTCAGCAGCAACTGTAAATACAGTTGTCCCACACTTTAAGCATTATCATCATTTAGGGATATGATTTAGTTTAGGATGAGAATGGTTGGACTTGATGATCTTAAAGGTCTTTTCCAACCTTGTGATTCTGTGATTTTCATCCCAAATTTATCTATCCTTTCCCTCCCCTGCAGAACCCTGTACCTAGTAAGATGTTTTACAACCATACAGGAACTCTGTGCACATGACTGGATCCACAGAGCAGCTCTGACACCACCTCCCAGTGTCACACTGAGCACGCAGCTCATCCCACCTAGTGGGCACTCTGCAAAGCAGAACCCAGGTTGATTTTGGGTTGGCTCAAAGTAATTCCAACTGAGCACACATCCAGGCTGCCACTGAAATCACGCTTCCCTCAAGGAAGAATGACTAAAAACTGCACCATAAGTGTTCAAATTAAATAAAACTCCTCCTTCTGCTTATACACAACAACTATTAGTGTTGTCACTGTGGTTTAGCAGACTCTGTAACAGTGGATATAGGACTGGCTGTTTCATATAAGAGTCAGGAGGGCAGAGCCAGGCTCTGCTCAGTGATGGCAGTGACAGGACAAGGGGCAATGGGTGCAAGCTGGAGCAGAGGAAGTTCCATGGGAATGTCAGGAGAAACTTTATCCCTGTGAGGGTGAGGGAGCCCTGGGACAGGCTGCCCAGAGAGGCTGTGGAGTCTCCTCTGGAGACATTCAAACCTGCCTGGATGCATTCCTGTGTGATTTAGTCTGGGTGACCCTGCTCTGGCAGGGGGGTTGAACTAGATGACCTTTCGAGGTCTCTTCCAACTCCTGACGTTCTGTGATCCCACAGCCTGGTAAAATTAACCTAATTAACCCAGACAATTATACCAGCTATACAACCACTGCCTTGTAAGTCAAGGCACATTCAGAAACCTTGAGTTTTGTACCTTGGATACACTTGCTCCAGCCATTTGCTGATAGTCACCAGGACTTTGGTCTCGTTGGTAAGAGTTTGGTTGGCATTTAGGCATTGCAGCAGGTAGACATGCAGGGTCAAGTAGCTTCCTAAAGACAGACACTCCTGCAGGAATTCTTTCATGGTTAGCTCAGGAACCTGGAGGGAGGCAAGTATAGGGCCCCAGCCTAATTCCTGGTGGTGAGGACAAGCTATAAAGGAAAACAAAAAGGCATTCGAGCACAAGAACAAAAAGCATGTGAGTAAGCAGCATTTGGGAAAGCCTAAGAACTAGAACTACTTCACTGCTTTGCTTTAGATTACAAGATTTGGGCCATTTTAGCTGTTCTCCAGGCAATCAATTTGTCAGGCAACTCTGACAGAGAGAAGAGAAAAACTCCACTCTCACAGGGCATCTCCTCGAGGTCAAGGTGGGACATTTTACCTGTACACAGCCAGGATTGGGTTTGAAAGTTTCAGCAATGTATTTTTAAGTATTTCATTCAGGTGTACTGAAATCTGATCACATAGAATGTGGGAGAAATCAGTAAGTAGTTCCACAAGCCTATGTAACCAGCACCACTCCCAAATACACCCAAAACAAGTAAGAAAACCCCACCACAAAACACCATCACACCACAGAATTTCACAGTTTTACCTATTAATACATGGGGGTTTTCCTTTCGTTAGCCTAGAGAACACTACAGGAGGGGAAAAAAATCTGCTTTGCTTTCTTGGTATGACTATTTTTTAAAGAAATCTTCCTCTTTAGCTGGGAAAACAATGACTGCTACAGAGTAAATCAGGCTTCACACAGGCAGAGATAGTTCTTAAGAAAACACGAGAGCAGTGGAAAAACACAAGTGACAACAGGCTAACTCTTCTACCTCTAGTTCCTACAGCACATATATATGTATGTCCAGTTTTGGGCTCCCTGGTATAAAATAGACGGGGATCTCCTGGAGAGAGTCCAGAGGAGGATATGGAGATGATGAAGGGCCTGGAGCATCTCCCATATGAGGAAAGGCTGAGTGAGCTGGGGCTGTTCAGCCTGGAGAAAAGAAGACTGAGGGGGGACCTAATTAATGTTTATAAATATCTGAAGTATGGGATGCAGGGGGAATTGGCCAACCCCTTTTCAGTTGTCTGTGGGGACAGGACAAGGGGCAATGGCTGCAAGTTGGAGCACAGGAAGTTCCGCACCAACATGCGGAAGAACTTTTACACGGTGAGGGTGAGGGAGCCCTGGGACAGGCTGCCCAGGGGGTGTGGAGTCTCCTTCTCTGGAGAGATTCAAGTCTCATCTGGACACCTATCTGTGCAATATGAGCTGGGGAGCTGCTTTGGCAGGGGGGTTGGACCCGATGATCTCTCAAGGTCCCTTCCAACCCCTACAATTCTGTGATTCTGTGATATGTCTGTGTGCAGTATTTGGGAGCCATCAGATACAAAGAAAGGAAGCCAGATTAAAACCCAATTCCAGTACTGGGCAGCTCTAAGGATTCCAGGCAACTCGTATTTAACAGCCATCCAAAGAGGGATCACGGACTGAGCCACGCAGCAGCGGAAGACAGGCTCCTACCCTCGCTGAAGTAAGCAGTGATACAGGCCTCTGTGGTCTCTGCCATGTGTCGCACAGAGGCCAGGCTGTGGCAGGCTGCTGTGAGGAGGGGCATTGCCAGCAAGCCGTGCACTCTGCTGTCAATCCATGTTCGTAAGCTCCCCCGTAGCGACTCGGCTGTTGTAACGCTGGAGTTGTTCATCATCATCAGCGTCTCCGTAAAGAGGCTGCTGAGGGCCATGTGACGTGTTTGCAGATCCATATCTGAAAGTCAGAAAGAGGAGGAACGTTTCAGCAGGCACTGAAACAGAACCCAAATCCAGCTTTCACCACTGAGCCCCTTCCACAGGCACTGGGAAAAGGCTCACATGTCAGTTCGCTGCCTGTGCTTAGGAAGCGGCAGGAAGACACCCGTCCCCTACAGTCTCGTCCCTGGATAAGACAGTTCATCATTCATTAAAGGGACAGAGAACTTGTAAGACCACACAGCAGAGTACACCAGAGCCCATCATTCATCTAAGGTCTTTTACCACAACTACAGTGAAAGTCAACCAAATGATAAAGCACATTTACAGTCAAGAAACCTTGGGTATTAAAGTTTAAAACACAACTTCAAATGAGCCTCTGAAGAGCCTCAGTCATCTAAAATCTTGGTTGCTCTTCAGAGGGATCTGAACAGACTGGACTGATGGGCTGAGACCAATGGGATGAAGTTTAACAAGGGCAATTCCTTTTCTTCTGTCAAGACTTGTCTGGACGCCTATCTGTGCAGTATGAGCTGGGGAGCCTGCCTTGGCAGGGGGTTGGACCCGATGATCTCTCGAGGTCCCTTCCAACCCCTACGATTCTGTGATTCTTAGAACCTGACCTCTCAGGACCAAGTGGTAGTAATTTGCATCAAGAGATAAACAAAAGCCAAATAAGGAAAAAAACCCCAAAATTAAAAACTTGACAGCAAAGAAAAGAATCCCTCAAGCTCCTGTACATCGGACAGTTTTAATCACAAGATAACTTCTGCTTTTTCTGCTAGTCCTGTTACTTGGCAGTTTTACAGGGTGCTGTTCCTGTTTTTGTTTTCCACCAATACACCACCTACACATCCACCCAAGCACCATGCCCTGCCACCCATGAGGGAGACAAAGCAATGCAAGTGACCGCAGCATCACAGAGATGTGCAACAATCCATACAATGCAGTAAATCTTTGCAGTAATTTGCCACTGCAAAGATTAACACAAACCTGGAGGATTAAAGATGACAACATCATCTAGCAACTTGGACATTTCTTGTTCCAAAACTGCAAGAGTGATCTGTCCACTTTGTTCTAAGGTGCTCAGAAACTGAACCACCTGGCGAATGTAGGCTTGGCTCTTCAGCGTTGCATCCTGTTAATGACAATTCATTAGAAAAGAACAAGTCACACCTAGAACTCTTTCCACAAAAGCAGAACACTTCAAGTTGACAAGAACAGCTCGGAGATGCTGTAAAACCAGTTTCAACTTACAAGGTGGATGTGGCTATCTGAAGATGCACCAAAGCCTGCTGAGATTTTCAGGACCTTCACTATCAGTTCAGCTGCAGCATCCTTAGCCAGGATAACAGAAGGAGGGTAGTGGCTGTTGCAGTAGCTGATGATGCTTTGGTAAGATGAAATGCCCACAAGCTGCCAAGGAAGGGAGCTGGACTGTCCAAGAAGATTTATCAGTGGAGATTCCTGAAGATTTAAAGACATCACTCTAAGCTTCATCTTCTTTGCTGTTTTAAATTAATTAAATTAATATTCACAGAACTCTGTATTGTAAGGAACGCCAGACTCCCAAATTTTAAGGAGACTTAAGAGAAACCCCATAGAAATAGATGGCAACTGGGAGTCTGGCTGAAAAGCAACTCAAGCAACAAGCTAACACACGCATGTCATTTCAGCATTCATGTAACAGAAGTCAGGGCTGCTGCCTACTGCTGCTCCCAGCCAAGCACAAAAATCACTGAGTGACATTAAAATTTGACAGGTAAAACACACAAAGACAGACAGAAGGGAGGAGTAGAGACCTTACAGGGCAGCCTACAGTGCCCACAACTCACACAGACAGTGCGAGTATGCAGATGGAAAGGTCTCTCCTCAATAAGCAGCAGAGCCCAGCCTGCCATCCTCCTCCCAAGGGCTCAGACACATCTGCAACACAAAAGGGCACCCCCCAGATGCTGAGAAGCACCAAATTTCTACACTATAGAATGAAAACAAATACTGTAATTGTGTTGACAGCCAGCACAACCTCAAATTTTAAGGATCCAGAACTAACCCAGATTAGCCTACAAGAAGAACATGACACCAGTACATCAAGTACTTCAAGCTGCTCACTGACTGGAACACAGGGCTCAAAGCTTGAGATTTAGGTCGAGGTGTCACAGGATCATTCTGGGAGGTGAAAAACAATCAGCAGTGTATCAATTTAACACATTGCTGGGGGTCAGGAGGGCATTCCTGAACCCAACTGGTGCAGTGTACAAACAGGTATCTTGAGAAGCTTCTGATAAGCAAATACATTCACGTGAACTCCAGTGACTTTCCTAAACTGGAATCCAGTGCTAATCAAGTGTTGCTGGTGACATCTTGACACACCATCTCGCAATGCCTCAGAGGAAATGGAAAACAGAAGACACTGCAAGTGGGAGAAAGCTGGCAGACACGACTTGGGGCACTCTGCAAGAGTCCTCCAGCAGCAACAGGCTGACTCAGGCTGTGCCAGGTTTACCCACACCGAGCTTTTAGCAAAGGCAGGGTTTGGAAAGGTCTTCCTAATACCCTATGTTTCTTTTTTCCAATAATTGAGAAATACTGGAATGTACCCATAGATTGGAAAAGTGCTAAGAAATCAGGGATGACTAAATCTGTCTTTGAGCGAAAGAACAAGAGAAGTCAACCTAAGGTTGGACAGATGAAGTAACCTGTCCCCAGTAACTCATCAGAAGCAGTCAGTGATGAGCTTCTTAAAGAGGCATCTGCTCCTTAAGATGTTGTTACATCACTGGGACAGGTCATCACATCATACAGAGTTGGGAGCATTTTACAGTAAGAAATAAACGTTTGCAAAAGCAGTTCTGAGATTTGTAACTCCTGAGAAAACACGGTCAAGCAGACAAATAAATCCTTTCACAGAGTCACAGGGTTGGAAAAGACCTTTAAGATCATCAAGTCCAACCATTCCTGTCCCATGCTAAACTAGATCCCTGGGCACCTCATCTACCCATCTGTTAAACACACCCAGGGGTGGGGACTCAGCCCCCTCCCTGGGCAGCCTGGGCCAGGCCCTGACAACTCTTGCAGGGAAGAACTTTTCCCTCCCATCTGAGCTGACCCTGCCCTGGGGCAGCTTGAGCCCACTGCCCCTTGTCCCATCTCCTGTCCCCTGGCTGAAGAGACCATCGCCCACCTCTCTGCACCCTCCTGGCAGGTCAGTGGAGGTGGGGAGAAGGTCTCCCCTCAGCCTCCTCTTCTCCAGGCTGAACACCCCCAGCTCCCTTAGCTGCTCCTCAGAGGATTTGCCCTCCAGCCCCTTCCCCAGCCTCCTGGTTGCCCTTCTCTGGACTCGCTCCAGGACCTCCATGTCCTTCTGATGGTGAGAAACCCAGAACTGGACACATCACTCAAGGTGCAGTCTCACCAATACCGAGTCCAGGGGCACAATCACCTCCCCAGACCTACTGGCCACACTGTTTTTGATACAAGCCAGGATGCCATTGGCCTTCCTGGCCACCTGGGCACACTGCTGACTCATATTCAGTCTGCAGCCACCGAGCACCCCCAGGTCCTTCTCTACCTGACAGCTCTCCAGCCAGTCTCCCCCAGCCTGTAGCACTGCTTGGGGTGGTTGTATCCTATGTGCAGCACTCTGCACTTGGCCTTGTTAAACCTCAAACCTTTTAGAAACCAAAGGGAATAAAATACACTCAGATCAAGTGCTGCTCAGAACCTCACAGGGACTAATCCCACTGCTTACTCAGGAAGTGTGACTGGTGCTGTGATCAGGCTGGAAAACATCACGAACAGGCACCGCAGGAGACAGAGCCATACATAAGCTCCTCAAATGAGTGACCCCCTACCCCCCTCTACACATTCACATCTGCCACTCAGCAAGAGAAGCCCAGCACAGCAGGGATTTACATGAGTGGCCATGACTCGGTCAGCCTCCCACTTCTTCCCACTGCACCACAGGTGCTACAGGCACAAATGCCACAGTCAAAGCTGCTCCAGCCCTGCTGTCAGCAGGCTGCCCGAGTCAAAGCAGGCAAAGGCCAGGTACTCTTCCCTGAGGCTGTCTGAGAAAGCTTCTCCTTATGTACCATTGCATGAGCAGTACACAGGTGCACATAGCATGTACATGTATGTACATATGCACGTGTGGCACAGGTGTGTATGCACATTCTTGTGAACACTACGTCGCACATGCTCATAACCAAGGCTCTCTCCAAAACCAAGAGAGAGACAAGGCAACAGACATTTCATTTAAGGTCTGGCCTCAGAGACAAAAGAGCTACACTGCTCAGCATCCCATACCTGACATACTCAGACTAGATGATCTTTCAAGGTCCCTTCCAACCCCTGACATTCTCTGATGCTGTGACAATGAAAGTGAACTGCACAGTAGCTTTATATACCAACTATTTATTTTTTAAACACTAATGGAAATAACATACATAATTGTTCCTTCCAAAACTCAGAGTGTTGTCATTTTGCAACTCCAGGCAACTGTTTGTATTTGTTCACTCTTTGTGATGCTGCTGGATCACAGCACCTGCAGGAGCTTCTTAAAACAAAGAACAGCTCCTCCTTTTTCACACAGGTTATGCAAAATGCCTCAGACAAGGATTTAGTCTTGCTCACCTCTGCAGTGCTACTGGGAGTATTTCACCTGTGCAAAAGCACTTCCAAGCTAATCACTCTGCAAGCAAGGAAGAAGTCACACCCTGTGCCCTTGCTAGCAAAGGATTATTCTTTTAAAGACAAAAAAAGGTATGCACTTTTCAAGAAATTACCTCTTTGCCTATAAGTTGTTCCTCCTTTGCCAACAGGACCATCATATACAGCAAACAGACAATCATGCTGTGAGTCTGAGGATGAGGATTGGGATTCCAGGCATCAGAGAGGACACTGACCCAGTTTATTTCACATAAAACATTGCCCAAGAATAAGAAACAACTCTTGGGGCTGCCTCTTTCAATCTAGGAGGGAGAAAGGAAAAACAGACAGGCATATAAAACAATGCAAGGATATAAATGCTTTGTTACTTTTCAGTTCTTTAGCCATCTATAAACCCACAGAAGTATTTATTTTAAAGCCTGCAGAGGAGTAGACAGATGCCACTTCATCATTCTGCCCCCCCACCAGAAGAGTTGCACATGTACCTTTCTAAGCCTCTCAAACAACTAGCACAGAACACCAAACTGCAAGAGAGAAAGAAATAATCTAATTAAAACCTCTTAGCTGCCTGGTTGCAGCCGTTTCTCTTCACTGTAAGATAAACTAAGAAAATCTGAGCCTGTTGTAACAACACTCCTCAACAAAACTCAGTCACAAGATGAGTAGCTGTGGATGCTTCAGACAAAACATTAGAAGCTTACTTGCTAAAAGAGTATCCAGCTCTACCATTATTTTCAGGGGCAACAGTGATTATGAACTGAATTCAACAGATGCTGTGTACTCACTTTAAAGAACTCTTCCATGAGCATCTGATCTGGATGCATTTCCTTCCATGGAAGCCTTCTGAACTCAGTATGGAAAGAATAGAGAATAAACTCTGGCATCTTGGGGGCCGTGCAGCATTCACAGTAACGCATCAGATGTAACCAGAGAGCCCCATGGTGGCTTGGCAACAGCTTATCTAGATTGAAAGAAAGCAGATGAATTAACAACAGGAAAAAAAGTCAGGGAAAGCTTGATTACAGAAGGAAGTCCAAGTATAAAGATGAAAATCCATGTATGTTGTTACATTAAAATATATTTGTCAAGAAAAAGAAAAAAGCACATTAAACTTTTAGATTTTTCTTTTCAAAATCAACAAGTGAGGAAGTTTATGATTTCATGCTTTCCTTGATCCTTTCAACAGCTGCTAGACAGTAATCTGAAGGTGTAAAATACTCCTTCCATGCAGAACTCTGCAGCCTCTATGCTGGGCTGTTTTGTTGTCATTGTTTTTGAAAGAGATCTTATGTTGTCTGTGATATCTCTGTGATTCTATGGATGATTTTCTATGAATCATTCTATGAATGATTTTTAAATTTTAGAAAACACACAATATGCTATTTTTAATTATTTCTTTTTACAGGATAAATCCATACCTAGTTCATTTCTAACAATTGTTAAGAAGTATTGTGAATTTTTTCCCATTCCTAAGTCTAACGACACATTAGGCACAATAAGCAATGCTAAACAGGATCCCAAAATGATCAGTCCTGCAGATTAAACTACCCCCCAACTAGCTGCTTAAATACCTGTATTGGCACTGTGAAATGCTACTGCACATGTGCTATGGGACCAGCACAGGGACCTGGAACTAAGTCATGTGCTTCTCATGAGAGTATATTTTGTTCTGCCTTCTTTCACACTTACCTGGCACATTTGCATTTACCCCCCATGTTATCTACCCTTGTCAAAAGGGGAAAAAAAAAGCAGTCTGGACAAAATAAGGAAGTGCTCCTGGTACCACTGCAGTGATCACTCAACGACCTGGATGAGGGAATAGAGTGCACCATCAGCAAGTCTGCTGATGACAGAAACCTGGGAGGGGTGGCTGACACCCCAGAGGACTGTGCTGCCATCAAGTGAGGTCTGGACAGGCTGGAGAGTTGGGCAGGGAGAAGTTTAATAAAATACACAAGAGCAAAATGTAGAGTCTTGCAAGAACAACCTCAGGTATCAGTACAGGTTGGGGACTGGGCTGTTGGAGGGCAGCGTAAGGGAGAGGGACCTGGGGGTGCTGGGGGACAGCAGGATGACCATGACCAGCAATGTGCCCTTGTGGCTAAGGAGGCCAATGGCATCCTGGGGTGTGTTAGAAGGGGGGTGGTTAGTAGGTCAAGAGAGGTCCTTCTCCCCCTCTGCTCTGGTGAGACCACACCTGGAATATTGTGTCCAGTTCTGGGCCCCTCAGTTCAAGAAGGACATAGAACTCCTTGAAAGAGCCCAGCACAGGGCCACCAAAGTGATGGAGGGAGTGGAACCCCTTCCTTGTGAGGAGAGGCTGAGGGAGCTGGGCCTCTTTAGCCTGGAGGAGACTGAGGGGTGAGCTCATCCATGTCTATAAATATGTAAAGGGTGAGCGGCATGAGGATGGAGCCAGGCTCTGCTCAGTGATGTCTAATGATAGGACAAGGGGAAATGGGTGCAAGCTGGACCACATGAGGTTCCATGTGAATGTGAGGAAGACCTTTTTCCCTGTGAGTGTGACAAAGCACTGGGACAGACTGCCCCAAGATGCTGTGGAATCTCCTTCTCTGGAGACATTCAAAACCCACCTGGATATATTCTTGTGTCACCTACTATGGGCGATCCTGCTTTGGTGAGGAGGTTGGAATAGATGGTCTTTCAAGGTCCCTTCCAAACCCTAATGTTCTGTGATCTTGGATAGAAGTTAATTACAAACAAAATCCTCTCATATCTCACATCTCAATAAAAAATAAAAATTTAAAAAAAAAAAAAAAGAGTTTTTTGGCCCAACAGTGCCACTATATTAAAATAATGTGGATTTCACCCACCTTTAAAGCTCTCGTGCAAAAGCTTGATACAGTCAGTAAACAAACTGACCATGCTGGATGCTACAGGAGTGTCACTCTCTAACCATGGGTAGCAGGGCTGGCTACTTAAAAGAAGAGGTGAAGCAACACAAATTTTAGTGCTGAGTTACCAGACCATAAGCATTTCAATAATTTAAATATTCTAAAGCATAGTAAGTCAATATAGTAGATAGCATATAGTAAATAGGTATAGCAGGTAGCAGCACTCCTAAACTAGAGTCATCAGCATTGTGGGAATTAAAAAAGGAAATTTAAAATTCAAATTTGACTGTTTCCAGAACTAAGTGTGTCTTTTTTTCATCTTTTTCTCATCTCTGCTTCCTGAACAGAGCTTGGTTATACTTCTTTCATCCAAAACAATAACTCAACCCAAGCCCTGGAAAATTTGACTTGAACTTAAAAATTAGTTCCGTAATTGCTGCGGATATGACACAAGTCACAGCTATTGAATGGGAGGGTGACCTTCCAATACAGTCATAAATCAGAAAAAAAAAAAAGTCAGGTAACAATGAAAGCCATTCTTTACAGCATTAAAGTCCTTATTTGAGCATAAAACATTTCACTTTGAAACGCAATATATACCTTGCATCTTCCTTATCCAAGACCAGTATCCATGGTTTGAAGAGCCCAGCAATGACTGAATACAAGGACTGCAATTCTAGAAGAAAATAAGATGTACAAGTTGCTTTTTGACCTCCTCAAATTAACAACAGTGGACATATTACACTGAGAAGCTTGAATACAATGTCCCCTGCTTAGTCCAACATTTAAGCAGTTCTTGTTGGTGAAGAATTTAGAATATAATACACTGATTAGTAACTCTGGTTAAAGATATGATTGTTTTAACAACATTTGTAATGTTTTGCATTGCTGAGACGATTTGAGTACTTTAGTACATCTGAGACTGTGGGGGTAATGACAACTCACACTTTAAAGCTGCACACACCAAGAAAAAAAGTGTTTTGGCAATATTATCAAAATCACACTGAAATTCAGTAGTCACTTGTTCCCAAACTCTGCTCAGTGCAAAACACCTGCATTTTTCTTCAAAGCAAGTACAGTATCTCCCCAAAACAAAGCCAGCTTAGATAGAAACACACTTCCTCTGACAAGCATAAAGCTCTAACTGGCCACGAAAGAGCATTAACATTGCCAGTCTGTATTTTAATGAGTAAACATTGAACAACCAGAGTAAGATTTCACCATGTATTTAAGTGGTCTTTAACAGAGGAAAACAGAGAAACTGAGTCCCTGTTCATAAGCGATTTGCTTTTAAAACAGATTACCTGCTAGAATTCTGTTACTGCCAACAGGCTCTTGGCCTAAATTGGCAGCTTCGGTGTCAATAAGTCGTTTGACAAGATACTCCATAAATTTATTCACTTCAGCCACATAAGGACTCCACTTTGAGAACAGACCAAAAGTCCTGAAGTCCACTGAAGCCAGTCTGAGTTTGCAGAAAGATGTGGAAAGCCATTCTATCGTCTCCTTAACCTGTGGATAAAAAGAAGCTATTAATCAGCCAGAGAAAGACTGAACAAAAGCATTATTTATCACTGGTGGGCATCTGTTTCAGCTGAGAAACATAATAAATCAACTGAAGAGGCACCCACTTGTTCTGCAGAGAGGAGGACATTCGCAGCATCCCGCAATACGGGGCTTTCAGTGGATTCACTTTTCTTGAAGCTTCCCTGTTCAGTCACTGGTGAGCCACATCCCAAAGCTTTAAGTGATGCTGTCCAACAGTCAGGGCTTAAAAGCTGCTCTGATGAGCCTTAGGAGAAAGAGAGGGAATGCATTTGTGAGAATCATAAGGATATTAGTGCCTTTCTCAGTAAGAGTCAGAAAAGGTTGAAATTACATCTCCCTACTACATAAAAAGGCAGGAGTATGAAAGCCCCAAGTTTGAGGGCGAGAGCTATCTCCAATTCCCAAACACAAGTAACTTTACATTATCTTTTGGTATCATAGAATGGTCTGGGTTGGAAGGGACGCCAAGGATCACAGAGCTCCAACCCCCCTGCCACAGGCAGGGCCACCAACCTCCAGGCCTGGATCTACACAAGGTTGCCCAGGGCCCCATCCAACCTGGCCTTGAACACCCCCAGGGATGGGGCATCCACTACCTCTCTGGGCAGCCTGTTCCAGCCCTTCACCACTCTCTGTAAAAAACTTCCCCCTAATATCTAATCTAAACCTTCCCTCCTTTAGCTTTAATCCATTCCCTCTTGTCCTGCCAGTCTCTGCCCTTTCAAAAAGTTAATTCCCCTCCTGCTTATATGCTCCCTTCAGGTACTACATGTCCTCTTGGAGAGCTTCCCAGGCACTTACTATGTCCCTGGCTACAAACACGTATTAAGAGACAGTTGCTGCCTCAGTACATACAGTTTGACAGAAAAGAAGTGTTTTCTGTCCTTATTTTAGAGGCACACCACATTAGAGGTAGCACTGAATGTCAACCAGGATGTTTTTAGCAGATTTCAGTATCAGTCCCAGGTCTCCTTAATTCCAGTTCTCATTTTGACACCGAATGGTGTTCAGGAACAAGGATGCCCCATTGCAGACTATGACATAATTATTATTAATGGGTGCTTCCATTAATAGTAACCTCTCCTCTTGCCTTCCTCTGTAACATGGGATGAGCATCAGTGACAATGGATTTACCTACTTTGATCCGTAGAGGAGCATTTCTTTCTTGTACAGCTAAAATACGTCTTGTAAGACTATATCACATCCCATGCACATAAGAGTGCACACAAACTTCAAATCATTACATATTTGTTGCTATTTACACCAAATTAACTGCATACAGGAGAGTTAAGCCACAGGAGTTCTGTATGAAAGGCTTAATACACTTGGATTTAGATACTTACTTTGCACAAACAACCTTAGGAAATCACTATAGTGATCAGGGAACTGATACTGGAGCAGGTTAGTCCAATGCTTGCAGAAGATATTAAATGGCATCAAAATATCTTCTTCAGGTTCAAGGCCACACGCATTGAGAGCCAAGTGAATAGACTCCAGGAGCTTGGTACGTTCAGACAGAGGCGGCTTAGCAACGCTTAACCACTGCGTAAGGTCAAACTAGAACAGAGGACAGGAAGCATTTGTAAGTGGAGACCAGAACAGCTGCAACACCTTTAGAAGGGAGAAGTTGTCAGGGACAGGGGACACATGACACCAGGGAGGCACACACAACAAGGACACATGGCCTTTTTATATATTTAAGAAAAACCCTATGAATTTGCACCTTGTTAGCCCTAACTTGAAATGAAGGCACCACTCTCCAAAGGTTATGATTTAACATATTGCACAAGTCCCTCAATTTATGGATTAGCCCTTGGCAGGGGTCCTCAGATTCATAAAGATGTGCATCAGTTTCCACACTTCAGTACCACTGCCAAACACACAGAAGCACAGGATTGGGCTAATCTCCACAGACCACACTTTCTCAGGTGGAGGTGCAAAGCTTTTGTAGCCTCTAGGCCATCTGTTCTGACCTAGATCAGCAGGAGCCATGCTGATCTCTGCTGCTGAGGGCAGCTCAGTCACACCCAAACCAGACTGCCTGTTACCCACAGCTGTCACACCCTGTCTCTGCACAATGAAGAAAATCAGAGTGATGCCAAAGCTTAAGTGTAACAGCGATTTCTCTAGTGACACCACACACAGACAGTGACATGCAGCCCTGAAACAAGAGGTGTGGAAATCACTGGCTCTTATCTAACTCTGTAATATGGCAGGTAGGGCATGGGTGCTAAACAGAGACAGAAGACTCAGACACTGTCCCATTTGGTTTCATTGGTTTTATTTTTAAGATATTTGGGATTCACTGGCTACTTTTATGACTGCCTCTGCAGAGAAATCATGAAGCAGTCATCAAGAGCCTGCTTTAATTTGAAGAGCAAGTCCTAGGAAGTACGTACCGACATTATTTGGGCAGGAAATGACAGTTTAAGCTTCTATTTGCTTTTGCCTCCAGCTCCTCTTGAGTCTAAACACAACACTTACCATTCAGGATGAGCAACACAGATGTATAGAACCTCTCAATGTTGAGGTACCAGATCTGCACCTCCTCTTTTTTTAGGCTAAAGTCAGTCTTTAGGGAAAGAACTCCCACAAAGCAGACACAGCATTCACACATGCTTTACCTTTGTCAGCAGCATGAAGACAACATCACTGTTATCCTCACTCAGAAAGGCCACGACTTTTTCATAGAGAGTCACAAATTCACTGGGAGAGGCCACGGGAGTGAAGTAAGGAGAAAGAAGAGTACAGAGCCTTCGATTCTGCAGGATTGTCTGGAGGAGATGTCTGCACTCTGACTTGGTCCCACTGATGAACACCTGAGGAAATTCAGGGTGGTGAGAAAAAAAAAAAAAGGCCCAGCATGAATATTTTGAAAAACACACTGTTTGTCAAGAAAAGCAGAGTTTTGGCCCTATTTTAAAAAAAAAAAGGTTTCTCAAAAGTGACAGACTGTATGACATCAATTAAATACTGCTGTTCCATAAGATAAAATGTAAAATAAAGATGTTTCCCTAGCACACTTAACAATGTATTTGACAACATATATTGCTTAAAATTACATAGAAATACAGTTTTTCTGATGAACAGTAATATACTTCCCACAGCAAATACTAATAGCACCATGAAGCACTTATGTTGTCTACCAACAAACTTGAGGGTAACTGTCTACACAAAGAATACTGCAAAACTGCAGAAGGGTATCTCAGTACAGCAGTTGATAAGATATGCATCAGCTAGAACATCATCAGTAGTAGCAAAATAGCAGAGCCCTAGGATGATTTGGGTTGGAAGAGGCCTCAAAGCCTATTTAGTCCCACCTCCTGCCATGGGCAGGGACACCAGGATGCCAAAAGCCCCATCCAACCTGGCTCTGAACCCTGACAGAGATCCAGGGGCAGCCACAGCTTCTCTGAGCACCTATGGCAGTGCTCATTTCATATATAGCTAAAATACATGCCAAAACATCCTTTTTGTACTGTAAGTACCTAAACATTCTTTACTTGCCCAAAAACCCAGCCCTCCTTAGTATTTAACACAGACAGCATTTATTAGCACTAAGTCAATATAATAATTTCAGAGCAACAGGTTTTGTTCTGCTCACACGTAAACTTGAAGTCTCCTAGAGACGACAGAGTCTTACATAAAAGTATGTAAGAGACCCAATAAAAACAGGGTATCAGCAGGCAATTGGAATAAGCATCCTAAAAATCAGATATTTAACTCACTTGGCCTAGAACTTCTATGCAGGATGTGAAGAACTGCCTTGTGGGAGGATTGCGCTGAGTTTCATCACACACATATTCCACTAATGTGAAAAACAAGCTAATTCCAACCTTCTTAATTGCAGGCATAGGCTGCACCTTGTAGATATTTATTAAGGCCCTGAAGAAAAAGAAATCATTAAGTTCACATACAGAAAATAATCTGTGACAAATAAAAGAAAGGTTTCTTGCCAATACATAAGTCCCAGATGGGTGTTCAAGTAATGGAGATTCCACAATCTCTCCGGGCAGCCCGTGCCACCCCTCACAGCAAGAGTGTTTCCTGATGTTTGAGGGAATCTCCTGTGTCTCAGTCTGTGCCTACTGCCTTGGTCTTGTCACTGGGTACCCTTGAAAAGAGCCCAACTCTATCTTCAAGTATTTCTAGACATTGGTGAGAACCCTCTGAGCCTTCTCCTACCCACGCAGAACAGTCACAGCTTTAGGTCCAGAATTCATCAGATTAACGATCAAGAAAGAACATACAGAAAGAGTAACAAAATATTTTGTACTTGCACAGTGAGTACACACTGTAGGAAACCAAATACCCCAGAAGTATACCAGGAGAAATCTAGAAGATTGACAAGAATGGTGTTGCAAAACTGCACCTCTGGGATGAACTCTAAAAGGTCTTCAAGAGGAAGAGGGCTTTGGACTAAGCTATTTATTCACACTGACCCTCCCACCCTCCAGAAGAGTGATATTATATAGTCCTCTTCCACTGCATAATTTTGTATCACATATTGAAAAGCTGATTAAAATCCTAACTGTGTTCTGCACTATAACAGGAAAAACCCCAGAGAAAAATACAGAGTTAAGCCTAACGCTGACACCCCCATGGTACAAGTCTGCCACTTCCTAAAGCTTACCACAGCATCCTTGTTATCACCCGGCGTGCTTTGGCATGGAGAAAAGGGCTATTCTAATGCAGAGAACAATTAACTTGAAGTAGAAAACAATACTGTGTACCCTGCTGAGGCTGAATGACCTTCTGATAACAGTTACTCCTTTAGACACTATGACCTGTGTCAGACAGGTCCCAGAATTCCAGCTCTGACGTTGACCCAAGCTGGTAAAACAGGTTTTTAACTCTACTGTACAGAAAGAGAAATGCAAAACATCACTACCTAGAACAGCACCTGAACCACCTACGTTATAAAGTTCTCCACGTGCACTGCTGCTTCCACAACACCCAGAGAAGGTGGCTTCATAGCTTCTGCCTGCAGCTGCCTCACTTCTTTACGCAAGGCGTGAAGCTGCTGGCTCACTGCTTCGTTTTTGTGTTTCCCTTCGAACTAAATGACAAAAAAAGACACATCTGCATGTCAGAATAGTGGGGTGGTTTTTTTTTTTTTAATGAGAAGTCTATGTTGCACCTATTTGTCAAAATGAAGCAGAGCTCTGTAAGGGAACTCTGAATATAGATGGTTTTCCCCTGAGAGCTTTGATCAGACTTAGTACACCATGGCCAAGTAAATATCTTTGGTCATATTCCTATTTAATTAACACATATTAATATAATTCATGTCTTTTATATTAAATTATTAATCCAGAGAAGCTCAAATTTAAAGGGGATAATGAAATTCAGATATAAAGCAACATGGGGCTATTTCTACAACATTTTTGTGCTTCTGTTGCTATCAGTGAGCACAGTCCCACATTCAGACATGGGGAAGCAGTTCAGAATGGATGCTATGCACAAGACAAACTTTATGCAACAACTTATTCTTTAGCTGTTGATCTGCATCTCCTTTTGAGCACTGCATATTAAGAATTTCAGGTAACTATTGTATGGGAATGGATTTATTTGGTCAACTGCTAGCACTCCTGTAACCACACAGTCATTTCTCTTTCATTATCTACATCCAACAGCCCAGAACCAGAAGTGATGCCATGTCTCTAACCTGGATGGTTACATGAGCTGCTCCCTGGCAGCCTTTATTTGAAGTTCCCCGGCACTCCAAATGGAGAGTGATCTGCTCTTCCCGATTGACATACAGCTTAGGTATTGTGTCCAATATTTCACTGTTAAGAGCAACATGGTGAGATTCCCAGAGAGCTGCAGTTCTGAAAAACATTTATTAAAGTCACTGTTTTCTGAAGATTCTGGAAATACTAAACATTTCTAAGCAAGATTTCAAGTTAATGTGTCGTACAAAGGACTCATGATGCTTTCCTAAAACTCATAAAAAGGTTATTAAATGAAATGGAGTTAAAGTTCTGAAGTAACAGCACTTCAAAGTAATAAATAAATAGGTTCATAAGGACAAATCTACTCAAGTCTGCACAAGTTCTTTTTCATTATTCCACATGACAACCTGGAAGGAAATTAAATAGATTACACTCTGCAGGAAATAAGATTTTCCACTGGACAAAAAAAAGCCAGACTCAGTCAACAAAAAAGCTAAATTTGCTCCCAAAATTGTTCAGACACATCTTCTCTTGGGATTAGCAAGTTTTGTTTCAGTTTATAGTATTGTAATTTAATGTCTACGTTGGGCAAAACCAGCTATGCATTCGTCAGCTGAGTCGAATTCAGCTGAATTCTCTTAGTATATTAGAAACAGAAAGTCTCTTTCACTCAAAGCAAGTAGCCCCAGAAGTCAGGCTTTTCTCTCTCATGAGCTCCAGTGCTTCATACTGTGGCTACTACATTAGAGCAAAAAGGGTTAAGTAACTTATTTTCAACAAGTCAAAAATAAAGCTTCCCTTTAGCCTAAAGAAGTATGCCAAATGAGAACAGAAACTGTACAGGTTGAGTAGCAGCTGATGTAATCTCAGCCATTAGATCACAGAATCACAAGGTTGGAAGAGACCTTTAAGTTCATCAAGTCCAACCATTCTCATCCTACACTAAACCATATCCCTAAGTACATCATCTACCCTTTTTTTGGACACATCCAGGGAAGGTGACTCAGCCCCTCCCTGGGCAGCCTGTTCCAGCCCTGACAACTCTTTCAGGAAAAAATTTTTTTCTAATGTCCAATCTAAACCTGCCCTGGCACAGCTTCATGCCATTCCCCCTTGTCCTATCACCTGTCACCTGGCTGAAGAGACCATCACCTACCTCTTTATAACCTCCCTTCAGGTAGTTGTAGGTGGTGATAAGGTCTCCCCTCAGCCTCTTCTCCAGGCTGAACACCCCCAGCTCCCTCAGCCGCTCCTCAGAGGATTTGCCCTCCAGCCCCTTCCCCAGCCTGGTTGCCCTGGTGAAGGGCACAAGTCCTACCTGAAAGGGGTGTACTATACAAGTCCTATCTGAAAGGGGTGTTACAGTAACATAATAGCCAAGGGGGAAGGGGAAAATAAAGGACACAAAACCCACAAAACCCGAGACAAGGAATAGAAGTGAGGTACTGACAGTCTTGTGCCAACACCACCAGTGAGGCTGCTGTAAAGGGCACCTGAAGGCACTGTAAGACACAGGAGTGAGGAGGATGAACAGGGTTGTGTCTTACTTGGCATGTCGCTGCAAGACGTTCAGGTCCGTGCGCATCAGCTGAATTGCTTCCTTCTGACTGACGAGACTGGCAGAGGAGATAACTGGCACAGGAGCTTTCACTGTCTGGAGTGGAAGAAGGGGCTTAGGAGTATCAAACTTCTTCAAGTTATTCATTATCCTCTCTTTGGCTAGAAAAGAAAGCAGGAGCAAGGTTTGTTAATAAGAAAAGTTTAGGAGAAACTAAAAAAGAAACCATTTTTTCCATGAAACATATTTAGCAGTAGACATTTGTCTGGATTCCTCTATTTTTATAGAAGTTATTTAACTAAACTTTTGTTGACAAATTAAATTTCACACAGCTGATTTTCAAGACCAGCTCCATCTCACAAGCATCAGGATATAAGGCCCCACTGTTTTCCTTGTTTCCCCCAGCCACTCCTACCTTCTACCCTTCCAATTTTCCTCTAGTCACCCTTTACTCCCCTCATTTGACAGAGGCTTTCAGAACCAGTCTAAGCTGAATTCATCTTCCTTTTCCTATAACTCATCCTCACCTCTAGTCTCATAGTCCCAATTCCTCCCCAAAGCACAGCCTCTCTCCAGGTCATCTCTGTCCTCCTGCTGATTCCCATTCACCTCCTTTGCTCTAACTGTGCCAATTCACCTATGAAACTAAAGACTTCATAATTTCATCATATTCCCTGCCTCCCTTTTTCAACTGCCCCCCAAAAAAGAATCCAATCTCACATCTTTAATATGTCCACCACAGCCACTACCTATCCCCTTTTATGCCAGAACAACACTGTCACCCTGCTGAGGGAAAGGAATAAACCCCCCCCCCCAAACACAACAAGTAGAGACAATCTTTCTGTTTTCAGTTACAGAGCTTTTTGCCTTTGCTTGCAGCTATCTAAACTTTACGAAAATTCAGCCTGACTGGAGCACGGTCTGTGTAGAGGAAACTTTGTGGAGCTCACCCAGGAAGCTCGAAGGCACAACATGACCTACTGTTCTGTGATGTGCCAAAATCTAAGCCCAAAACATCAATGTTAGCCTCTCACATGAGCATCTTGATGAGAACACCCTGAAAACTCCATGCAAAAATATCATACCTACAGAAACCAAACGCTATTAATATCTGATTCACAGGCATCATCATGTTCCTAGAGAAACCAGGGCCAAATTTCATTAACAATTTCCTCCTCTCACCTGCCAAAGGGTTGGTGAAATCTGTTTGCCCTTTAGAAGTACTGGTTGTGTACGATTCAAGCTTAGCCTGCAGCCAGAGGTTTAGAGCTTCCTGAAACTCATGGTGTATGAGTTCAACATTGACATACTCCATCCACAAATCCTAAAGTACAAAAGAATTACATTATTGTTCCTATTTTGGTCTATCCCAGTAGCTGGGGAACTAAAATGTTTAAGTGCATAAGACTAGACAGTGCAGCTTTAAGTCACAGGAAAGTTATTACTAGGAAAAAAGAATGTATAATGGAGAAAACACCTGCTGAATCTCCCTTGCTTATACAGATAATCATTTGTGACATTTAGAGGAGACATCTGACATGCACATGGTGTAGTTTCTATCAAGTAAAGGGAGAAAGGACACAAATTATTAAAACTCTTTTCCTACAAAAGAAGCACAGAAGAAAACAAGGCAGTCTAAAACACAATGCCATGATTAACTGATCACACTCATACAAGCTGCAGTGCCTGTAATCATATATGCTAGAGGAATAAAACCAAAGCAGGTTTTATTCCAAAATCTCCCCTCCCACAACACTTCAATTGTGCAAAGTCTTACTGGACAGAATAATAGATTTCAGCTTCCAGTCTTCTGTCATTTAAAGTTCCCACTTCACTAATTTATAGTTACCTTAGAACACAGAAAACCAATTACAGAACAGTACAGAATAAGGACTGTTACTCCTTTCATTAATACACACAATAAATCTACCCACGAGTCCTTGGCCAAACAAAGGAAGAACAGTTTGGAACAGCACAGGATTTTTAGGAAGAAATCAGAGCTGTAAAGCTACCATACATTCTGCAAGTGTATTAAAGTGACCAGTGAGACCAGTGAGTCTCTCACTACTTTAAAGAATCCCCTTTAACAAGTGAATGGAGTTTTGGCTCCCAGGCTGCTGCTGTGACTGGGACTTCACCTGTTGATTCTGCATGACTTTAGCAAGTCTGTGCGTGTCGTATTGCTTGGGTAAAGAAGGAATGTATGTGTCTCCTTTCTGGAAACTCTCTTCTTCCAACCACAGAACAAAAACATTACAAAGCCTGAGAAGAAAAACAAAACAAAAAGCAAAAATAAATCCACAGGAACTTCAATCATATGCAGAGCACGTGGTACACAGCAGCCTGGTCCTGAGGCTTAGAGTTAAGCCAACAAACCATGCTACAAGGTGACAGGGCTCAAAACATCCATGTTTCAGATACTTTGTGACTACGTTACTAGGTGTCAGTTCAGATACCAGCAGTAAAAAGAAGCTGTTTAGAAAAATACAAAGGGCAGCAACCAAGCAGATAAATTTTGAAAGGGAAAGTGTTTATGTAAATGAGAAAACATGACCCAGGACTGGGAACATCTTGTGTCAGGGAATCATTCAGATGACCAATGAAGAAACAAGGAGCACATATGAGCAAGTTCAGCTTCTCACCACACAGCTTCTCTAGAGTGCCTGGTCTAAAAGCTCACCCTTGAGACTAACTTCTCAGACTCAGATTCATGGCTGGTTTATTCCATTTCCTTCTCTGCTAATGCTGTACTTAAAAAGTGTACCCCTCAGAGTGACGCCAGTTCAAGCAATAGGTTTGTTCATTCTTAATCATCACACCATCCCAGCTTTCTTGATTAAAAATACAGAGGAGAACTACAATACAATTAAACCTTTGTACTGTGGTATTAAATATCACATAAATAAACCCCTGTTATCTCTATCAGGGTCATTGGTGAAGAAAAAAAAAAAGGAAGTAGTCTAGTGCCAAGAGTCAGCTCTGATGAACCCTACTAATGTTTTCCCTCCAGTCTGTAATCTCCCAAGCATAAGATTTATTCAGCTCTAGAGCAGTCTGGTTTTACGTTGGAGTGGGGAACTCCTCTGAAATGAAAGACTGAAAATATTAACGAGGTTACAGCCAGTGAGGATCTGTGGATTATTTTTCACACATGAGCAAGGAGGGTATTTGATATCCCTTATCTGCTTGTACTGTATACACAGGAAGCAGCACTTTACTTTTATAGCTAGAGATGTACATACTAATAGCAGGTTATGTCTAAACAACAAATATTTTACCAGCATGAGGATAGCACTAAATAAAAAACAGAGCCATCCCCTGAGCGACACCTTTTATTTTCAGTAATAAAATCAACTTCCCCTGTTGTATCAGCAGAGGAAGAGATGTAAGCAACATCTAGATGAGCCAAGGGTCACGTCCCTTCATGCCTCCCACAGCTAAGACTGTGCTCTAGCAATTGCTCTGGTAGTTTCACTGAACTAGCCTGAGCTGGGCAGGCTGTTACTCACCTGACCAGCTCCCTGTGCAGTTCTGGTGAGGTCAGGTAATCGGGCGAGCAGCTCGCCTTCTCCGGTGATCCGTCTCTGCCCTCTGCAGGACTATCCAGCCTCAGGGCTTTGCTGGCAGCGTGGTGGAAGTCTGCTGCCTCTACCAAGCGCTTCTTCATGTCGCTCAGTAAGTGGAGATGAGCTGAACTCTGGAAGAAGCGTCTTCCAATACAACCATCTACAGGTAACCTAGAAGTAAACAAAAGAGGAGAAGAGGAGGCTGAGGGGAGACCTTATCACCACCTACAACTACCTGAAGGGAGGTTATAGAGAGGTAGGTGATGGTCTCTTCAGGTGACAGGTGATAGGACAAGGGGGAATGGCATGAAGCTGTGGCAGGGCAGGTTTAGATGGGACATTAGAAAAAAATTTGTTTACTGAAAAAGTTGTCAGGGCTGGAACAGGCTGCCCAGGGAGGTGGTTGAGTCACCTTCCCTGGATGTGTTCAAAAAAAGGGTAGATGAGGTACTTAGGGATATGGTTTAGCTTAGGATGGGAATGGTTGGACTTGATGATCTTCAAAGGTCTTTTCCCACACCTTGTGATTCTGTGGAAAAAAAAAAAAGCACAGCGAAGTCTTGTTGCCAGTGTCAAATCAGCATCTCTGAAATGAAGTGACCCTTCAGAGCAGCTGCTGTCAGGTGCAGTCTTAGTGTGAGGCACCAGCTCACTCACAGTGCAAACTTACTATACCTTGCTAACCTGCCTGAGCCCCTCCAATCACTCACCCGTACTGCGGTCCTGGTCGGTGAAGGTAAAGGAGGAAGAATTTCTGCCAGATCAGGGGCATCAGGGGGTGATCAGCAGGAGTCGCGAGGGCCTGGTGAGCCCAGCGGTAGATCATGAGCCTCTGAAGGGAAGGCACGATGGGCAGTTTCAGCAGGGCCTGTGCTTTCTGCAAAAAGAACACTTTCAGACAAGTGCAATCCCCTGTAACAGGCTGCCACAGGTTAACAGATGGATGCAGTGTGAAAACACAGCAATTATGGAAGAGAAAACTTCGGAAACATTCACACATTTACCACAGGTCTCAGGGGAAGAGCTGCCCAGCTCACAGGGATGTTGGACAGCTGTTACAGAGCAGCAATACACTTCTGATGCTTAAAAAAGTAGCATGTGGTCTCTGTGATGCAAGGTCAACACATGGGCCATTGGTGTTAATTACAGTTAATTGCTGTTCTTCTTCACAAAGGCAGATGTTCCTGGTTTAGACTTCCCAGAGACTGGTGACATTAGATAGCAAAGCAGCAACAGTGAAGCATACAGCACCCTCCAACCAGTAAAGAAAACTTCCTAAGCCATGTGATGGTGCAGAATCCTACAGCATGCTACTTTTAGCTTTTCCCAGACTACATTCAGCTCCACTGAAAATTTAAAACATAAACCAAATCTAACATGAGGCAAAACTAGCATGAAGAAAGAATGCAGAACAAAACAAGAATTCTCTTTGCAAAAGCAAAGGGTCTCTTTGCAGACCCTGGCACTACCTCACCACCCAGGCTAGACCTCAGAAACCCTCAGCACCCTTTTCCACACACTTATCACATACTATCCCACTGTTTCCCAGGTAAATCAAGACATGCAAACCAAGGGACAAGTGTTCTCCAGACTAGTCTCCAAGGATCCAAGACATGTGCCAGTCCAGACACAGCAAGACTTTTAGAGAGCTTTATAAAGCACTGAGAAAATAACCTATTTCCATAGAGCTTCTAGCCTACCTTGTTCACTAAAGCACAATGAAACAGCTGAGATGCAGGATGCATCAAAGGCTGCACTTCAAGACTGGACTTCAAGCTTTGGTTTCCACTTGCTTCCTTCCAGAATTTCTAACTGATTTTAGGGAAAGAACATGGAAAATGCTGCCACGTGGCTTAAAGCAGACCTAAGCATGTTGTTAAGGGACAGGTCTAAACAGTCCTGAAAGTCTTGGAAAATAACTTAGCAAATGCAGAGAAAAATAAAGGCCAGACTTCTGCAAAATTCAGATAGTCTGAGAAGTGTTCTTGATATACAGGCACATTTTCCCACCTGCATAACAACAGACATTTGCTATGTCCCTACAGGAACAGCCTCTGCTTAAAGAGGTGGCAGGCACTGCTGTGTCTGAAGGTGCTGCTGCTGCAGGCTTAGAAACCAGCATATCCTTACTTCTACTTTACTGTAGCTAAAAGGTACACCTTCTAAATAGTTTTCAAGAGGGAACACACCACACACACACCCCAAATCTGATACAAAGCTTCCTGTGGTTTTGAAAACAAATTCTAATGTAGGAAAACTGCTTTTGCCCTGTGATGTGGTAAGAAGAAATACTGAATGGAGTGTAGATTGTCTACTGGTTCAAAGCCAGTAGTGGCTTCCAGCAGGGTCACTGGTCAGCCTTTTAATCTGAAGCTGAAGAACTCTCTGGCATGCCAGGAAGTGAGAAGTATTATTTACAGAGCAGCAGAGCAGCAGAACCAAAGGCTTCCAGGTGGAGATGAAGTTGGTGTTGTTCTGGACACTGTGGTAACAATGCCCAAAGGAACAAATGCCCAGTGTTCCCCAAAGAATTTGTAGTTTAGAGCTCTTGGAAAAGTTAGAGCAGGTACCCAAGAACTCTTGGAGCTAAATGAAATGCCAGGTCCTTGTGAGTCAAAGTACACCCTTAGCATGGATGCTGTGATGTGACTTATCCTGAGTAAAATGCATTCAGAGTGGTTCTTGAAGCTGCTGGAGTGATCTCTCCACATGCACTGACCATGGTGAGAAAACAATGTGCAGAACACACACACTCCCCACCTCAATGGCTCAATGGTGTATATCCACTGAAAACTGTGAGGCATTCAGATGACCCAGAAAATAATTCAAAAGCCCTACTTAGTGACTGACATTTCCTGTAAATAAGAGTATATTAAAAGAACAGGAATTTGAATGGTATTTAAATGCACAACTCAAATATACAATGAGAAATCTTCCTTTTTATTTTTCTCCTGGAAAGCCAATCACACTAAGCATGAATGGATATCAGGATATGAATACGCATGAATAGATATTTCTTCCTAATAGATATTAGGAAGAATGGATCCTAGTGGATATTAAGAAGAAATTCACCACTATGAGGGTGGTGAGACACTGGAACAGGTTTCCCAGGGAAGTGGTGGATGCCCCCTTCCTGGAGGTGTTCACGGCCAGGTTGGATGGGGCTTTGGGCAACCTGGTCTGGTAAGAGGTGTCCCTGCTCATGGCAGAGGGTTGGAATTTGATGACCTTTGAGGTCCCTTCCAGCCCAAACCATTCTGTGATTCTATGAATTATGCTTGTATCTTGTTAAGGAAAAGTACATGAGATAAAAATCTAAACAATAAAAAGAGAACACTTTTCTCCAGTAGTTCCAGTAGCAGCAGAGGAACAGTTCTCTCACCTTCAGAGCTTGGTCAGGAGTTAGAGCATTGATAACCAACTCTCCCTCCACAACTCTGCGAAGCTGCGAATCTTCCTCAAATATTGACTCCATGTTCAACACCATCCACGAAAACCAGACCTGCACAACACAGTAACAACAGAACCACTGGTAACAGGGGCAGGATGGGGAAGCTTGCCTTTTCTTCAGAGGAGTACATCTTCTCCAAATCCTCACTGCAAAGCTGCAAAACCAGAATCCTATCACAAGAAAACAGAGAGCCAGTTTCTCCCTTATCGACGTTCAAACGTCCTCTCTGCAGTCCACACAAAGGGGGAAAGACAGGGACAACTGGCAGAATTAACCAGAGAGTTTTGGAGGAAACAACCTACTTGAACCCTGTAAAAATAAGATCTCCTCGCATGCACTTGCACTACACACCTCCAGTGGGGGTACTGCAAGTTGGTTGGTTTGCATTCTTTTCCCCATTTTGCTCAACTGAGGAATTTATCAGAGAAAGAGCCACCAGTATGGAAATTACTTGTCAGAAGAAGACTGATCTAAGAAGAGTCAGGCTTTGCATGTTTTTTCCTCATTAAATATACTGAGAGCAATGGAGGATTAAAAGAAATCTGTACTAATAAATCCTATTATATGAATTCTTGGACACAGATCAGACAAACTTTGTCTGTGCAAAAACATCCATGTTCCCTTTAGCATAATAAACCCACAGCATTCTCTCAGGATAAATTAGGGTTTTATCACAAGAAGACTCACAAACACACAGATAAGAAGAAAGAAGGAACAAGGAAAAAGTCTGCAAAACTCTGAGAAAAGAGGAAAAAAACACCTCAACACCTGTACATTCCTTATCCCAGGGTTGTCATATAAAAACACCACCATGCTGCCCAGAGATGTGGTGGATGCCCCGTCCCTGGGGGTGTTCAAGGCAGGTTGGATGGGACCCTGGTCAGCCTTGTGTTGCTCCAGGCCTGGAGGTTGGTGGCCCTGCCTGTGGCAGGGGGGTTGGAGCTCTGTGATCCTTGGGGTCCCTTCCAACCCAGACCAGTCTATGATTCTGTGATTCTATGCTACTTACCTGAGAGGAATTTGAGTTGCCTTCAATGAAGGAAGGAGTCACGTTGCCTGCCAGGATCCAGCTGACAAGTGAAGACAGGAGACCTTTGTCACAGTGATAGCCCAGAGCATTCTGCATGGGAACAGAAACATTCGGGAGGTTTTTTTTAAGCAGCCTGAAAGACAATTTACAAGCTCCAGGTGTGTCCTTCTTCCTTCATCCAGGTTCCTGTCTGCCTCACACTGGTACTTTCAAACTCTGCTCAACCAGCTACCACTGAAATGCCTGCTTGTGCTTTATTGCAGTGACAGCACCTGTTTTTCCCAAGAGAGTATGCTGTATTTTTTAAATACACTATTGAAAATTTGAAACACAAAGACCACAAAGAAAAGAAAAAACCTCACCAGAAAAAAAATATCCAGTGACATAACCCAGCTACCATTCAATTGTAACTGTTCTTACATTTCAAGAAAATACATTTACATCCAAATTAGAATGATCAACACAAACTGACCAATACTCAATGGCCACACCATTATACCACGCCCATTTACTTTGTGCTGTTGGTAGAGCAGCTTCTGTATACAGTCCTCTTGACTGTACTGGAAAGCAGCTTTACATAAGTCATCCAGCAAGAAGAGTGTTGCCCAGTCCCTGTGCCACAGTTGCTGGCTGGTGAGGAGCTGGACCCAGAACTCCAGTACCGCAGCCGGTCCCACTCCATTTGGCTGGTCACTGTGAAAGATGTGGGTCTGCCAGATTGAAGAGTAAAATTATTCAAGAGATTTCAGCTTCAGTTAAAGGATTAAATTAAAAATATATTGAAGAACTGTTTGTATTGCATAAAGCTGTGGACCTGTTCTTAAAAGTAGATCGTTTATGACAACGATCTCTATGCCTATGTAAAAAAATAGCCTTGCCATCTCCAGCCTCCAAGAGATTCTGCAGCCTGCAGAGCCAAGCATCACGTGCAATCAGCAAAAACAGAGGCAAAAGCTGTAAGTAGGACCATCACCTTATGGCCTGCAGGCATAATTGGCACCTATTTCTGAGGTATAGCCTGCTGTTCCTGCAAAAGGACTTCCCAGATTAGGCATGCTTCCCTTCAGGCCTCATCCCTCTCTAACATTAGCTGGACTTCTTGCCCTCTCTACACTTAGAGAAAACAACTAGCACCTTAACAAGAACATTTTTTTATAGCACAGCCAAAAATCAATGGTCAAAATCCAAGCTCTCAAACACATTAATGTATCTGCTGTATTCCTCAACTGACAGAAAGCAAGGCTGTGTATCACAGCCCCTTTTTAGTGTTATGACCTGGTATTAGAAAACCCATTTTCCAGGAAGTCTCAAAGGAACATACTGTTATGTCCAATGTCACATGCACTGCCAGATTTAGGCAAGTTTAAGTAGAAATAAGTCATGAAAACCAGCCCAATTATTCATGCTTAATGCAGGGTGTTCCATGATTGCAGAACTGCCAGATTCAGTATCCTTTCTAACTTCAGGCACTAACTCAATCAAAATAGCCTATTTGTTTTAAGGGGGAAAAAAAACCCTTCCAATTTATTTTTTTTTTAAATAATCTTCTTACCTGTATCATACTGCTGAGCAGCTTAACATTTTCACCATAGCTCACTCCTGTTAAGTGCTGTGTTACTTTATGGGTAACCTGCTGGGTCATGCCTTGAGGGACTCCACTATCCAGATGAAGGAACAGTTGGATGTACGATAAAAACCTAGGGATGTCAACAACTCAAATTCATTCTAAAAGTCATCATACAGCATAATGTACAAAAAGCTTGCTTCTAGAGAATTTAAAACTCAACAGTACTGGATGACACCCACATACAAGGCTTTTGCTGCAGATTTCATTGCTCTATTTTAAGCACATCATAGGCACTTAATAATGTTTACATGAGATATATACAGCAGACTGTAATTCAAGGCAGCTCATCAAGACTGAATACAGTTCTTGATCCACATCAGCATCCAAATCAAGCCTTGTCTGGGAGATTGACAGGTGTTTCAAGCCAAAAGCACCCCAGGGACCATGCTGCTAATCTACCAGGACAGAGAGCTGACCTCCAGTACATGATGACACTCCCAGACATTCAAAATAGCATATGAACACAGAAATACTATTTATCTACTGCCTGCTTATTTTTCTCATCTAAGCACAACAGCTACCTGCCATACAGCTGTCTCAAGACCATCTCTGCAGCCCAGCAGCAGCATCACTGTGATGTTAGTAGGACACACTTCTACAACTAGTTCCTCAAAAAGTAACTCAGCTGACAAACTTCCCACCACCTGCCTCACATTCTCACTGGATACAAAATCCAGAATGAAGCCAGAATGTTAAGAACTTTTTCATGGTGAGGGTGAGGGAGCCCTGGGACAGGCTGCCCAGGGGGTGAGGAGTCTCCTTCTCTGGAGAGATTCCAGACCCATCTGGACGCCGACCTGTGTGACCTGTCCTAGGGACCCTGCTTTGGAAGGGGGGTTGGACTCAATCTCTGGAGGTCCCTTCCAACCCCTACAGCTCTGTGACTAACCAAGAATGTTAAGACTAACTTTCATTGTTCCTTATCAATAAGTGTATTAGGAACATAAAATACTTACTGTTCATTCTTCAGGAGATAATACTGGCAAGAGTAAAATGAGGGTAAAACTTTATCCAGCACATGGACTACTGTTCTCAGGTACCTGGACTGGACGAGTACACCCAAAAGAGGGATCCCTTCAGCACAGAACTTCTCAATGCTGTCAAAACCAAAACAAAACCACACTATCAGCAGAAACAGAGACATGGTGTTGGCTTTTATGTTGTGTAAACTGAGATGTGGAGATGTGAATATCTTACACTTAATCTTTGAAATCCTACACAGCTAAATCCACAGTGTTTTTTCTTCAGCTGTAGGAGTCATTTGATTGCTGACAAGGTCTGGTAAGCATTTCCTGCTCCTCTGGAGTTTGTGTCCTGCCTTCCAAAAAAATCACTGCAGATGGTGCTCTTCATCCATCAAGTTTTGATTAATCTTAAGCTCTTGCCTAACCCAGCCAACCAGCCTCCCTCTCCAGGCAAAGAAGGGACATACAGAGGGATCTTCATGCTACCTAACATTGACATCTTCTCAGGATGGATGACGCTCTGGACCTCTTCACTACCTACAGCTGGAGCTCTGTTTCCTTACAGTAGGTACTTAGATGGCTGCAGTCAGCCAAGATGAATCCTACTTTCAATTTCCAGAAAACTCACTAGCAGCAGCTTATTTGGTACATTACTCCACATCACGTTTTGCCAGCTGAGAAGGGTTGCATATTAGGAAAAGATGTAAAACATTAATCCCATGTCTACCCTGAGGTCATGAAAATTAAATATTGTATTAAGTCACTAGCACAGAGTACAGTGCTTCGTTTCTTCTGCTCACTAACGTAACTGGCCTTGAACCTTTGCCAGAGGTGCAGGGGGGAAAGCAGAGCTAATAAAACCACCATAGATGATGTTCCATGTTTTTCATTCCATGCTCTAAGTTGTGTAAACATTTCCATTCTCAAACCAGAATACCTTCGTATCAGTCTCAGATTACTCCAGTGCTTTGAAGAAGCACATTGGTATCTATGGCATAACCTCAGCAGGAAGCATAGGCTTAGGGAAGGATAAGAAAGCCAAGACAATTTCTTTAAAGAGTAAAAACGGGATTATAAGCAGAAAACAAGTTAGTAAAAATTTTGAATAGAGCAAGAGATAGTTAAAGTTAAGTCACAGGTTCAGGGAAAATAGACTTGGAAAAGACTGAATAACCTATCCATGGCTCTGTACCTTATATCAACTAATACCTTTGATTATGTCCAAAAGCCTTACCTACAAACCAGCTGAAAGCACTGGAAAAGACTGTTGGTACATGGTCAGGATTAGGACATTCAGTATCAAGGTTATGAAGCTCTCTACCACTACCATGCCAGGGTTTTTCTCCTCACTATTTTCTGAATGCTCTGCTGTAGCCCTACTAAAAAAAAAAATAATCTATGTGATTAAAAGTTGTTCTTGTCCATAGCAATTATCCTAACCTCTTGGTTCCAACACTGTTTCTAACAGCCATTTTAACCCTAACATGCAGAAGCTAAAAAGTAGTATTCAGAAAATTAAGGGAAGTGGCACGTTGTTTGAAACTGCAGCCCCAGAGAGGCTGCTCAATCCCTTGCATCACTAGTCCTGTGTTTTTTCAACATGGATAAAGATGTTAATACCCCTTAGTTGATCATTAGGTAGACTGCTCAGTCACTGGGGGCATCCATCCAAGGCAAACATGAGAAAACAGACCTACCTGTGACCGAGCGCGGTCATTGCCAGGGCCAGGTAACAGCCGATGGGGATGCTTGCTTTAACAGCCTTCAGGAGGGGATGAAGCGTGACTGACTCTGACATGTCCAGCACCCTGTCAGACAGGGGGACAGCAGGCCAGTCACACTGCACACCACAGTCATTCCTGTGAAGCTTTAACCTCAAAATCAAGCCCCATGCCCACTGGTTAAAGGAAGTCTCTGGTGTTTCTCCGTAACGAACGATGCTGGCCAAGTAGGAGACCTGGAACAGAGGAGCAGGAACGGGAGTGAGAGGAGGCACAGCCACACCACAGCACAAACTGCATTACTCCAGGACTTGGGTGAGCTTGGATTAGTTTCCTCTTCTATCACTAATATCATGACACAAGATCAGAGCACCAGTGGCTTTTCAGACAGGCTACCAGCTAAGTTAGCACCACCAGTTAAGTTTACCCAAAATCTCTGTTTCTATGGCCTTGATTTCCACCTGCCCTGCCCCCTCATCCACTCCTCCTGATAAACGCTATCAGATATGCTGTTTGGTTAAAGTTTTCCAAATCAGGTATGGGTCTCAGCTTAAACTTTGGTTTTAATATTAAAGCAAAACCAACCAACCACACACAGCTTTCAATAATGTTTAAGACTGCTAGTGAAAGGAAATTTAAAAGTATATACATAAAAACCCCAAACAACAGTTACCAACAAACACAAGCCTAAAACCCTGCAGCTTCTCCTCAGAAAGGAGTCTGCAACGTGGACAGGCAGAGCCTCTGGGCTACAAATGTATCTGAGATCATGAGAAGCCTGTCTAGATAAGAAGGAAGTACAAATCTTTGGGGAAAATGCTGTACATGCTCTGACAGACCAGTGCCAACTGCAGAGCTGGGAAGTCAATGCAGGTTTTTCATCCTCTGAACAGGGGCACAAGAACCTAAGCATTACTTTCTCTCAAGTTCCAGGTACAAGCTCAGGCAAGTCAGGACAGATTCACCAATACCAGTGGCAATCATCTAGCAGGCACAACACAACCAGCCATGATTCAGAAGTGTACAGATGCAAGTGAGAAAAGAGCAAAGACAGTAAGGAACTTTCAAAGCATGAGAAGGGAAGACTGGAGGAAAAAAGCACAGGAGAGGAGAAAGCACCATACAAGAAACACTGAAAAGAGAAAAGCACAACACAATGCTAAAAGCTTGATTAAATAAATAGAAGCATCTTGGGCTAAATATCCAAAATGGATTTTTAACCTTGATTTTATCCATCCATTCCCCTTCTGACCTTCCTCAGTCACCAGCGTGCTCTAACATCAATTTAATAAATATTTGTAGAGTGTTCAAGTAACACAGCACCATCAGTACTGAAAGGCTCCTAAAATCCTGAGTCTTTAAACGAGGTAAGATGAAGAGCTGGGGACACAGGAAGGATGTGTCTTATGTTCACTGGTGACAGTGAGTAGCCTTTCATTAAGCAAGTACTGGCCAACTCCTCATGAGTAAAGGATGCTTTGCAAGAACAATTTACAACTATCCAACTACAGGCTGGATAATAACACAAACCTACACAGAGGACAAATTTAAGGCTGCTCTTTCTGACCTAGATATTCAATGCAAGTCTGACAGTGCAAAAGCACCCAGAGTTGTTGCATTATGATGTTCTAGTAGTATCAAGATAGCATGCATTTTAAAAAGAAAAAAGAAAACAAGGTGTTGGCCTGCAGTTTTTGCTAGCTATCACTATAGATAAGCTGTTCATTCCAGTTCTGAAGGAGGATTACCTGCTTTATGCTTTCAGAAAGCAGCCCAGCATACGGTTTCTGGGAGAGATATTTCTGATACGCTTCCAGGACCATCAGTGCAACTTCAGAATGGACAGCTGGATCCAGATGCAGAGTATCCTGAATCAAAACAAACAAAAAAAACCACCCCAGAATCATGTCACAAAACTTCACCTTAATTAAAAGGTCTCTACAACTGTATCATTCAGGTGCACTACAGAAACAGATCTTACTTTGAAGCACCAGAACAGTATTAAGGATTGTAATTTTTAGGCAAAATCTTGGCAAGTTACAAAAATTTCAGCCCAGCATTTAAGAATAAAGGGCTCACACTGGGCAGCACAAAGCTCAACAGTTACATTTTTTACAGAAAAAGGTGACTATAACTACCTCTCATGAGCATTTAGTGGATTTATAGGAATTAATTCAAAGATTTAAAGTGTCATTTATAGATTACATAGTACAGAAAATTGTCTTTAAAACACAAAATAAGACATATCCATTTTTGGCATCAAAACAAACTAAATCCTCTTACCTGACACAATTAAGAACTACTTTTTCCCATACCAAAGGGTACAGACACGACACTTCCTGCACAGCAAAGACCTTACATTTAGTTTTCCCTATCATTCCTTTGTTTTCATGTGTCATCAAGAAGCAGGGAGAAAAAGTAAGGCAATCTTCATATATGTGTATCAGCACAAAGAGCTCAGGACAATCAAATGCACAAATTACAATGCCAAAACAGATCACTGAACACAATTTCTGCCATAAACACTCAGCCTCCATTGGATTCTGAACTGGTGGAGCCCCTGGAGTAAGCTGTTCTATGGAATATTTTCCAGGCATTTAAATAATGCTCAGAGCTTGGAAATCTCTAATTTCAATCACTGGTTTTCTTGCCTCATGAAAAACATATCTGGATACCACCCTACATCAGTGGGCAAGGGACAAGCTATGGATGTCATTTGGATTTCTGCAAGGCCTTTGACATGGTCTCCCCACAACATCCCTCTCTCTTAAGTTGGAGAGATGTGGATTTGATGGGTGGACTGCTCAGTGGATAAGGAATTGGCTGGATGGTCACATCCAGAGGGTGGTGGTCAATGGCTTGAAGTCCAGATAGAAGATGGTGACAAGCAGAGTTCTTCAGGGGTCTGTGCTGGGACAGGAGCTGTTTAATATCTTTATTAATGATATTGACAGTGGGACTGACTGTACCCTCAACAAGTTTGCTGATGACACCCAGCTGAGTGGTGAGGTTCATGTGCTGGATGGACAGGATGCCATCCAGAGGGACCTGGACAGGCTGGAGAAGTGGGGTCAGGTGAACCTCATGAGGTTCAACAAAGCCAAGTGCAGAGCCCTGCACCTGAGTTGGGACAAGCCCTGTTATCCATACAGGTTAGGAGATGATGTGCTGGAAAGCAGCGCTGAGGAACAGGACTTGGGACTACTCATGGATGAGATGCTGGACATGGGCCACCAATGTGCATCTGCAGCCCAGAAGGCCAAGCCCATCCTGGGCTGCATCACAAGAAGTGTGGCCAGCAGATCAACATGGAACTGTTGGAGCATGTCCAGAGGAGGCCACAAAAATGATCCAAGGGCTGGAGCCCTGCTATGGGCTTCTCCTATGAGGACAGGCTGAGAGCATTGGGCTTGTTCAGCTTGGAGAACAGAAAGCTCTGAGGGAACCTTATAGCAGCCTTCCAGTCCCTGAAGGTGCCTACAGGAAAGCTGGGGAAGAACTGTTCACAAGGGCATGGAGTGATAGGATGGGGGGTGATGGGTTTAAACTAGAAAAGGGGAGATTTAGGGTTGGGTATTAGGAAAAATTCTTCACTATGAGGCTAGTAGATCACTGGAACAGGTTGCCTAGAGAGGTGGTGGAGGCCCCATCCCTGGAGACATTGATGGGGCTCTTATTCTGATCTAGTGAAGATGTTCCAGCTCACTGCAGTGGGGTTGGACTGGATAGCCTTTAAAAGGTCCCTTCCAATCTAACATATTCTATGATTCTACAATCTGTAGTCACACCAGTCTCACACAGCCCTCATGGAGGATTTATTTCTGCAGCTATCTTAATCAAGTGACTCAAAATTTGTCCTGCCAACTACTACTTCTTGTTTAGGGAAACTCCTCCTTAAAAAAAAGAATCTCAGTTGCAGCACTACAAGTAAACAACACAAATCCTCAGGCAAAATTATTCTCAAATTCCCATCCTATGGTATCAAGTGTACAGCCTTCATTAAAAAGCATATAATTAATTGTCCTCAAATTCATTTATACTCTCAGCTTGAAGAACACTTTTCTCTAAAACTGACCAGGTTCAGGGCTCCTGGTTTTGATACGTACAGGCTCACCAAATCCCCAGTTTAGCCCTTCCAAGATAATGCAGGCTAGTTTATTCTCCACTGTCGTTAGGCTGTAGTTCAATAACCAGTCACGGATCAGTGCTATCTCAGAGGAAGAAGGCTTCCACATGTACAAGGGCAGCTCTTTGAACAGATACAAAGAAACCTTTGAGGGCAGAAAAGAGAAAGGCTGATTAGTCCCTGTTCTATCTTAAAGGGTGGGATGATAAAAAAACCCATGCACAGGTCTGTTTTGTGTAACACAGCCTGGTATGGCCTTTAATGTTAACTGGGTGCCTGCTTTAAAGGATGAAGGTTGGCACTTACCATCCCGACTTTCTCGATGGTGTCTCTAACTCGCTCCAGCAGTACAGAAATAATCTGTGTGTGGATGCTGGCAATTGCTCCCAAGAGCTCTCGACCGACTTTTGAAAATGTCTCTCTTGTGGAAAGGCTAACATAGGACACCTGAGAGAGAAGCAGAGAGAAGTTACTGGTTATGCCTGAACTTCAGGGGAGCTGGAGGGCAAATCCTCTGAGGAGCGGCTGAGGGAGCTGGGGGTGTTCAGCCTGGAGAAGAGGAGGCTGAGGGGAGACCTTCTCACCACCTCCCCTGCCCTGCCAGGAGGGTGCAGAGAGGTGGGCGATGGTCTCTTCAGCCAGGGGACAGGAGATGGGACAAGGGGCAATGGGCTCAAGCTGCCCCAGGGCAGGGTCAGCTCAGATGGGAGGGAAAAGTTCTTCCCTGCAAGAGTTGTCAGGGCCTGGCCCAGGCTGCCCAGGGAGGGGGCTGAGTCCCCACCCCTGGGTGTGTTTAACAGGCGGGGAGATGAGGTGCTCAGGGATCTGGTTTAGCACAGGACAGGAACGGTTGGACTCAATCTTAAAGGTCTTTTCCAACCTTGTGATTCTGTGATTCAGACACTGAAATAAAGTATCTTTTGGAAAAAAACAGGACCAAACTACTTTTGGTGACCCTGGATAAGGAGATCAATAAATGCCAATATTAAAACTGAAACCAACTGCCCCAGGAGATAATTAAATGCCATGCAGCATTTTTTGCCACACAAAAAAAACGTTCAGAAGTAATCAAGGAATACTACCATGACACACACAAACTAAGAAAACCAAACCCTACACTCCACAACAAAAAAGCACCACGTAAGGAGTATCGGAGATCCAAGTTAGACCTATGTGAAAAAATAAAGCAAAGCAAAGCAATTGGTTAACTGCCTTCCCCTCTGGCTGGGACTACAGAAAAGCTGTTATTTCCCCCAGAAAAACAGGCACTTCAGAATATTTTCATTTAGTACTAGATTATAAGTCTCAGCAGTAGCGCTTTCTTAGTTTCTGAAAGTGGAAAGTGTGAAAGAAAAAGAAGACATACACCCTTTTCCTGAATAAAACACTAACATTACTTGCCTCATATATCTCCAGAGCAATGATTTTGACAAAATCCTCATCAATATCAGCCCGTTTTGTTTGTGCCATCTGACCAAAAGTGGTGAGCAGGCAAATTTCTTCTGAGCAGTTCATTGATTTGAGATACTTTTCAAAGTTTTCTAGGTGCTCTGGGTCTAGGAAAAAAGAGTCACATGAAAGCAGCATGATAAAAAGTTTTACAGGACATACATCATCAGTATACATTTATTGACAGTCAATCACAGGGAAGGAATCTGTGACAACAGAATTATCAGTAGGTTAGCATCTTCTTTTCAGAAGTGGCTGCTATCAGCTGCTTTAAAATAAGGTGCAAGAAACACCATAATATCCAGTGAGTCCATACAATTCAGCAAATACACAAGTAATTCATAATGAAAGCTAAAACTGCTTCAAGAACAGCTGGAATTCAACTTTTCTTATCATTTTAACTATGTGATATCAATCATCCACAGGAGGAGTCACTTGAATCTCTACTTTTTAAAAATTTTACAATGCTTTTGGCTTCCACAACATATTTGAACAATTAATTCCAATTTATATGAAAGGATTCTAGTTCTAATCAGGACACAGTTAAGAGAAGATGGAACCTAAGCGCATCCAAGCACAGAAGAGAGGTTTTGACCAGGTTGAGACACTCTGCCCATTCCAAATACTGCGTTCTCAAGCAGCAACTAAACCAGGGAGATCATGCTATGCCCAAACACCTAGCCCTAGGCCTAGGTTAGGTCCAAGAATTAGAAGGAAAGGTCAGGTTCAGTTTCTCATACTCAATCCAAAGAAAATTACTGAAGGCACTTGTTTGGAAAATAATCTGTGAGAACAGAGAACTGAAGCTGCAAAGGACAGGAAGGCTGAGAGATGCTTTCACCTGGCTCAATGCAGGTTTCCTCTTTAAATCCAAGAGTGGCACACTGCCAAATGCAAACAAAACACTTCAAACCTCCAGGTGGGGGTGGGAAAACCCTGTGAAACCCAGATAGGACTTTAAAACAATTTCTGTTTCTTCCAAATAACTTTAGATAGAGTCTGTGCAGCAAAGCAAGCACCACAAGCTGCACTGGAGCAGTGAAACCCTTCAGAGAGTGGTCTGCTTCCTCTGAAGCATGACATGCCAGCTGCTTGCAGCAGTTTAATATTGTGGAAAAGCAATCACTGTAGTACTCAACTACTTGATCTGCAGAGGCAAGCATGCAGCACGCTTGCAATCAAACATTTCCACTTACATTTTAAGGGCTTTCAAAAACTTTGCAACTGGGCTTCAAACCTAAGGTCAGAATTGTACTGTCTATACATCTCAAGAACAGTTTGGGATTTGCTAGAGGATTGTGCAATTTCAATAAAGATTTTTTCCATATAGTAAGATAAACTACACTCAGCAGCTCCAATAGACATACAGGGGATGTCCCATTCCTTTATCTCCCTTTCCTAATACTACTTTTTACCCATATCTCAGAAGTTACAGCACACTTTGCTGTTGTTTTGGGGTTTTTAAGGTAAAGCAGAAGGACCAAAAAAACCCTACTATGCCATTGCTACATATAAAGGCACAGTAGAATGACCCACAGTGTGGGGAAGGCACAGCAGGAATGAGTGTTTATGACAGCAAATGTCACATTAGCACTGGGATGTGTGATCTGTGTTTCATCAGGCACAGACCAGCTAAACAGTGTCCTCCTCTGTATGCCTGACCATATTAAAATTCAAGTTCAGAGAGATCCTAAAAAAAAATAGGATCACTGGCTCCTCAAATCTTGACAATTGCAGTAAAAAACCTGCAACCAGAAATGCTGCTCAGCAGGTTCTCACTGACAGCTGCAGCAGAAGCAAAGACAAAACTGTTAATCCTGTATTTATAAAGCCTACAGAGATCAGAGGCTTGTACTCACCCAGGTATCAAATATCAAGAAGAAACTACAAGGTCACTGCTTGTCAGTGAAAACATGTTCTTGAGTAAATCAGATGTTAACAGTGGAACATCTCAAGTAACTTGACATCCCATACTTCCCCAAAGGGTCATTTTATATCTGGTAGCTCTCATAGTCCAAAGGTTGTCCTAGTAAGTTCAGCTCCATCACTGAGCTCACTTTTAATCATGCTATTCCTACTTATGCCTTAAAGGCAACTATGCTCCCACCTCTGTATGTGCAGCCCCAAAACCTTCATCAATTATCAAGGCTGGCTACCACACAGATTTACCTCTCTTAACTTCTCTCAAACTTAATTTTGGAAGAGAAATCAGTCAAAAAGGTTCTCTCCCAAGATAATGTTAATGCCACAATCTTCTAGTGTATGGGAAATTAAGTCAGCATTTTATTGGTGTGAGACAAATTAAGCTCTCTCAGAAGATTAGATGGATTTCACTGAAAGAACTGTTGATATTCCCTGTCTAGACAATTGTGAAAAATTGTATTATGCTGACATAACCCATTCAGAAGAATGAAGAGGATAAAAGCATCCTGCATCAGCATACTAGGGACTTTACAGCATAAAAGTTACCTAGAAGCAAGATAAAGCCTGAACAAAAAAAAACCACCAACAAAAAACCCAAACAGTGTTTGTTACTGTCAGAGCTGCAGCCCACTACATCATATTACATTTTCTTTGAGATGTAGCGCAAATTTCTTGCAAAAATAAGAATTCAGACTAGAACAGTATCACTGTTACTATTTTGGCTGGCAAGTGTCCAGATCTGGGGCCCCCAACACAAGAAAGATGTGGGACTGTTGGAGAGGGGTCAGAGGAGCCACAAAGATGATCAGAGGGCTGGAGCACCTGCCCTATGAAGAGAGGCTGAGGGAGCTGGGCTGGATCAGCCTGGAGAAGACAAGGCTGCAGGGGGACCTCATTGCAGCCTTCCAGTACATGAAGGGAGCAGATAAACAGGAGGGGAATCAGCTTGTAAGAGGGCAGAGACTGGCAGGACAAGGGGGAATGGATTAAAACTAAAGGAAGGAAGGTTTAGATTAGATATTAGGGGGAAGTTCATTACAGAGAGAGTGGTGAAGGGCTGGAACAGGCTGCCCAGAGAGGTGGTGGATGCCCCATCCCTGGGGGTGTTCAAGGCCAGGTTGGCTGGGGCCCTGGGCAACCTTGTGTAGCTCCAGGCCTGGAGGTTGGTGGCCCTGCCTGTGGCAGGGGGGTTGGAGCTCTGTGATCCTTGGGGTCCCTTCCAACCCTGACCAGTCTATGATTCTATGATTCTAAGTGCTAGTCAGATCAGCACTTTGTGAAGTGTACACAGCCACTGGCTTGCTATCCCCACACACACCAAAGTTGCCCAAACATGAGCTGAGCTTGCAGAGACTCAAGACTCTCTGTAACCTCAAGATGGCCATTTTCTTCTGTTCCTCCATCAAAAGACTTTGTTGATGTCATAAAAAGCTATCTGGACTACAAGATAGCTGAAGAGTAAAACTGAGTGAGATTTGCTCTCCCTGAAGACAGAGAAGAGGTTGTGAAGCAGGGAGGGCCCGTTTTGTTTACCTGTCTCCCTGCCAATCAAGCCCCGAAATATTTTCCATGAAGAAAGCAGCAAAGGGTAAGTAGCATTCCAAATGGCTTCTAAATAACTCTGCTGCAGCCACCAGAACCACTAAACAGATCAAGAGAGGACAGAAGTCAAAAGGAAAGAGAAAGAAAAGGTGGCACATAGGACAAGAAAAGCATCAAAATAAGGAAACCTTTATAATTGTTAAAGATAAGCAGGTCTCCATCTCCCACAATGTAAGTTACTGAAGCCAAAGACAGTAAGTTGGGGGTAGGGGTTAAAAAATAATAAAAAGGATGGCTGAGGTGTTTCTAGAACTGTCAAGTGGTCAACAGCTCACAAAAAATCCCAAACCAACCCTAAGTGATACCAAATGTGTTGTAGGATTTAAATCTCACTCCAAATATTGAAGGTTAAGATAGGACCTGCTATGAGACTCCACTTTTGTAGCTCTCTGCCAGAAGCAGTCACTGTCTGAAAGCAAACTAAAGACAGTAGATACAGCAATTGCTCTCAAAATGAGAGTTCAAGCAAACAAGTGCTGTAACTCCACAAACTGTCCAAGACACTTTAGGCCTCTGGGCCAGTCATGCTGCAGAAGGCACATTTAACAATGAAACCAGCAAAGAATTAAACCCATAGCTGATGCAGCAGTAGTTAAATCTATGAGAACTGATTCAGAGTAAAGGGATTCTACCTTTGAGTCTCCGTTTGCAGTCAGCAGGCTGCAGAGTAGAGCAGAGCTTTTCCAGATGCTCACTCTCTGCACAGTGCATGACAAAGAAGAGCCTCCAAAGCATGTTGCTGGACAAGGTTCCATAAGGCATCTCTGACATGAACAGCCAGACTCCCAACCTGTTGGATTTGAAGATGCAGGCAGAAATTGTCACAGTTTCCAATATTTAACTCCTCCAGGGCAAAGCCAGTATTGGTCACACAGGACAGCCTACCTCTTTGCTTTCAGGACATGTAGAACAGCTCTGAAAAACAGTTCATCAAACTCCAGCTGCAGTTTTTCCACAGAGTAGAAGTGAGGTACCGTTCCATACTGTTTGTTGCCACTAACATACTGGGCCCAGTGGTCACTCACATGACACAGTGTCATCCTACACACCAGGACAAACAAGTTGAAGAAGGATCATTAAACATGTCAACACCATACAAAAAAAACCCCACAGACAACCAACTAGATCAGAGTCTGGTCACAAGAAACATGTTCAACCCTTTTGTCCTCTGGTTTCTGGAGATTTCCAAGTAAATAGCATTTCTCTCCCCTCTCAAGTTAGTCTAAAATTCCTGTGTTACCCTTCCTTGGCTTTGCAAGCAAACAATGCCTAAGATTCTGTTCACCAAGGTAGTCTGTGTATGACCTTTGGAGCCTGCAGATAATCCCGTATGATGAAGTGGCAATACATGCCAAAAGCTCACACAGGAATAATTATACTAAAAAAGTTACTGCTCTGATAACAAAGAAAAATATGGATTTTTTTTTCTGATTTAAGTGCACACACCTCACCCTGCCTTCTCTTGTAAACACACTCATAGAAGGCATAAAAAGTGACTGCTAGAGATTTAAATATAAAGGACAACTTTCAGGTTTTAATTACATTTGCTTACAGCAATAATATGATGATTTTCAAAGGGCAAATTGCAAACCCTAAAACAATTCTGACTATCAAGGGAAAGAAAGCAACAGCACTGGTTACAAACAGGGGTGATTCAATAAACTGTTGGATTTCAGAGACCTTCCATAGCCTAAGTATATCCCAGATGAAAGTCAGCCTGGCTCCTTTGCACCCACAGGATTTAGCCTGCCATTCCCCATTTCAGTGGTAGGTTTAAAGTCAAGGACTCTGGGATTTCAGACTCCCAGGTCAACCAAACCTTAAACTGACTGAGCAAAGCTACTCAAGAACTGTTCAGGTCTTTTGTTTTGTTTGCTTTGGTTGGTGGGGTTTGGCTTCCTGTTTGGTGGTTTGTTGTATTTTGGAGCAGCTCTGAACTTGAGTCAGGCTGTATGAAAGAGATTCACTCATATCACAGAGAAGATATTCTCTTACTTGATCAGCTGACCAATTCGCTTCACGAACTGTCGGTAACGGGCTCTGTTAAAGGTTTCTAGCCCTGCAGACAGAAGTTCCACTAAGGAGTTTGCAAAAGCAAAAATCTTCATCATCTCCTGGGGAGTTGTTTGTTCAGGAAAATAAGCACCTATGATCGAGACAAAAATAAGTCTCAAAAATAATGTAGGACTCTGGGTTTAAGTAACTTAATTACTCAAAGCAACAGTTCACCACACAGCTAGCAAGCAGATCATTGACACAGTGAACTGAAATTTATGTTTGTTTATGAAACAAACAGTAACTACCTGTTTGGTATGAAAGTACAAATAAGCTATGCAGGTTAAACCTCTAGCAAGCTGTTATCTCCACGTGCTTGTCTAGAAATTTAGCAAAATGGGAGAAAAATCACAGTAATGTTACATCCAACAGGCAAAGGGGGAAAAACAGTTCTGAAAGTACAACTGTGAGCATAACTGACAACCAGATCAAACCTAAAGGAAAGGGCTCCAACGCTTTGCATGCTTGTATTGGTCTAAGCTTTGAAGTCATCCCATACACACAGCATGCATTTCCACTTCACCTACTCAGTGTGTGAGCTGTTGCACAGGTTTGTTATTCCTTCACTCAGAGACACTCAAAATGCAGTAGCATTCTTGGCAGTTTCAGTCATTAACACAATTAGGGTAAGCAAGATGAAGAATAATTCTTAAGCTGCTGATTTACCTCCAGGTTTAAACCCAAGGAACTGCTGAAAGAGTTCATGAAATGGAAACTGTGACAACAGGGAAATCAAGTCATCTTCCAAAAGCAGAATCCAGCTTGTTTCAGGATCCTCATCCTACAGACAAACACTTTCATTAGCAAACAACACAATGCATGTCAGAAGGGCTTCGCTATTGTACAACTGAACTCTCCTTCACACACACACTACCTTCTAAACTCCTCCTCTCTCTGTGTGTTTACACAAAGCCTGCACCAGCTAGGAAACAGAACTAGAGGCAATGCTCTGCTAGTCCAAACAGCTTCTGGAGGGAAGACATTCAAACACATGTCTGCTTTTGTGTTCCTTTTGCGTGCAGTGGATCACTAAATTCTCTCTGGTGATACTCATTCCTGAAAGCTCCACTACCTACAGTTGTATCACTGAGACAAAAGGATAGTGAAAAAGATCTGAGATGTTTTTTAACTGAACATCAGGGTTTGTTAGGTGGTTTTTTTTTTTTCCCCAGTTTCACAAAATCAATAGGACCATTCTGAACTAAAGCACCAAGGGCAGAAGAGGGGGAAAAAAGATATCTGATGTACCTCTTCTCCTCCTTCATCTACTAGGGTCCAATTTCCAGATTCTTTCCCAGATGAAGAGGAACTTTTCCTTTCACTTGGTGTCATGTGACACATGAAGTCCAGGCGATTCCTGATTGAAAGAATAAGTTTACAAAAATTAAAAGGTTAGAAATTCTGAATTAAGTCATCTTTTAGTTCAGAGAAAGTGTTAAAAAAACAGATACAAGAACAAGAAATTAACCAGTATGACACAAAGCTGCCTGGTCAAAAGGACCTGGGGGTGTGGTCAAAAGCCAGCTAAGTATGATCCAGCAGTGTGACCAGGTGTCCAAGAAGGCCAACAGCATCCTGGCTTATATTGGCAATGGTGTGGCCAGTGGGACCAGAGAGGGGATCTCTACCCCTGTACTGGGCACTGGTGAAGCAACACCTTGAGTGCTGGGTTCAGTTTTGGGTCTCTCCCTACAAGAAGGACATTGAGGTGCTGCAGAGAAGGGCAACGAAGCTGGTGGAGGGTCTGGAGCACAGTTCTTGAGGAGCAGCTGAGGGACCTGGTGGTGTTCAGCCTGGAGGAAGCTGAGGGGACATCTGATCACTGTCTACAAGTACCTGAAAGGAGGGTGTACCCAGGTGAGGGCCAGTTTCTTCTCTCAAGTAACAAGTGACAGGAGAAGAGGAAATGGGCTGAAGTTATGCCAGAGGAAATTTAGACTGGAGATTAGGAAGTGTCTTCACAGAGAGGGCTGTCAAGTGATGGAACTGACTGCCCAGGGAAGTGGTGGAGTCACCATCCCAGGAGGTACTTAAAAGACACTCAGATGTGGTGCTGAGGGGCAGGGTTAGTGTTAGGCTTGGTCGTGCTGGGTTAAGGGTTGGACCTGATGATCTTTTCCAACCAAAGTGATTCTGTGATTCAAAGTTAAAAACCAGAATATACAATTTCCTTCTAACTTGAAGTTCAGTGGCAGAACTCTGCACACAGCACCTCAAGCTTCCAGCACAGCATCACCCTCCTGATCTCCTTCCACTTATACTCCCACAATATGAACCTACTGGAAATGTAGTGTAATTTTTATGGTACTGATTTCACAAACTCAATTCAAACTTCAGGCTTGCTCCTGACATGCAGCACCTGTGACAGACGAGTCTCTTGTAGCAGTAAGGACAGCCATTAGAGAGGGTCTTTGTCCTTGTACCAACACCTGAGAGCACCACATTAGATGCCTTAAATTAGTGCTTGTTCAAAACAGGCATAAAAATGCACTGGCAATATGTATGCCTTCAGGATACTCTTGCTTCCCCATGCTGCCCTAAACTGGAAAAGGAAAAACAAGCCCTTTAAAGTAATAGCCTCCCATGTATGGATTCCCACTCAACTTAGGGTCAAAGACTTATCAGAAGATGACAATGATACCAGCAGTTTGACATTAAAATTAGGGCAGAGGGGGAGGGAAGTTAAGTATTATCTGAAGTACATAACAGTTTTGACTTATTATTGATTTCACTAGTTTCTCCAAGCATCATGTATTCCTTCTAGATAAAAAGGGGAAAAAAAAAGGATGGAAAATACATTAAGCAGCTCAAGCACCACATACAGCAACTTAGCAAACCCTTTACTGAAAGCCTTCTGTTGCAGAGACAGTGTAACAGACAGGCCACCATGCAAGGCAAGGACTTTATTTCAGAAGTCACAGTAGCACAGCACGCAGGCATCTCAGTCTTCACAAGCTCTGTGACAGCTGAAAGCAAGCTACATCAGTAGGAGAATGCATTGCCAAGACTGTATTTGAAGAGGAATGTGAAAAAAGATATTGAATTAAACTATAAATCTCACACTTGTATTTTTTTTATGACTTTGCCTGCAACAAACAAGCAGATCTCACATCGTATTTTCTACTCTTAAAAAAAAATAAATCAGAAGATAGTTATAAAATCATACTGATACTTACTTGACAGGAGACATAAGCAAGGCAAGAGACTGCATGAAATGAAAGACACCTGATGGGTTATCCAAGACTTTGATCTGAAATTAAATGGGAAAAAAAAACCCCTAAGTAAATCTAAATACAGTCCAAATAAAACAAAGGGCAAAATAATGTTATCAGAAAATTTAACATCTTTATTGTCACATTCTTTACTAGCTTTTTTGTTCAGATGAAAAAGTATCCATCAAGGATATTTCCCACACCCTGGTCACCATACCATAGTATTGCTATGGTGTAACAATGGGAGTTTTCCAAAGAAGTACCTACAGAAAAGAATTTCAAAGAACAAAAAAGGGGGAAAAAAAATCAAAAGCTCCACAGAAAGATAACTTCTCTCTTCAAGAGTACACCGGGAAATTGTGAAAGTTAGGATGCTACACCAAATCATCCTTTTATTTCATTACTTGCCTCTTCCCTACTACTGTAATTGCAATCCTTTTCCTACAGCTATATTTCCAAACTCTTCCCTTCTCAGAGGGGTAAAAAGTGTCCTTTCCAAGAACACCCTACTGCCTTTGGATACCTTCACTCCTGTTCTACATCAAGTGAACCCCTGCCCTTGAAATTACTTAACTAATAAGCTTTCCAGGGAAATCAGTCCCATTTCAACAAGCAGGATATAAAAGCCTCATCCCTTATACACTTGTGTCATATACAACTGCTGCTTCAAGTCTAAATATTCTTTCCTTTTCTTGGGGAAAAAGGAAAACTTGCTGCTGCAACAGGCCTTCTGAGGCACACTGCAAGTCCTTGACTCCCCCTCCCTGGAGTCATTCTAGCTAAAAATGAGATGTCTGTTTCCCTGCTAACATGCTCAAGTTTGGGCTAACATGAGTGAATATATCCCTCAGCAAACCTCTTGCTGCCATCATTCCAAACATCTGGAAACACAGTGCCAATCCTGCAGAACTTACTAGGCACAAGACTCTCTCCCCCTCCTACCCACTCCAACCTCTGGACAATAAGTAATTAAACATTCAGACCTGAATGAATGGAACAGCCCATTTGCTGATACCAGCTGGACACCGAAGGATGTGGTTGAAGAGGAAGAGATGATCACCTGGACAGCCAATTCTTTGCAACACTGACACCTAAAGGGAAGCATATCAGAATCCTGTCAGGAATTTCAAGGATCATTCCTTTACAGTCTTGCTAACCAGATCATGCTTTTTTCCTCCCCTATTTCTCTTCCCATGCTAACAAACCTCAACTTTCAGAGCAAGTTACAGTTGAATATTTAAAAGCCTGCTTGCTTGGCTTACCATGAACCATTTTCTTTGGTGTAGAAAAATTAATTACTCTACAATTGCTTTAAAAACTGAACTATTCTGAAATCAGCAAGAAATTAGACATCTGAATGGTTCTACTTTCAAAATAAGTAAAAGGATAACGAATATTGAGTATTAAGGCCACTTCAAGTAAGCCACTCACATGCCAGCCCTCTTTAATGCTGCTGACCTCCACTGACTTCATTAGACAAGGGAATTAATGCTAAAGATTCCCTAACAGACTGTTCCTCAAGTAGAACAAACCACCCCAAAAAAAAAATCATTGCATGTGGGATGGTGAGAGAAACAGTAGGACTTTCAGAAATGACTCTAGAATTCATCCCATGTGTTGATTCCAAACAACTATATTCATTCTTACTCCCTCACCAGTCTCTGCAGCCACATGAGGAGGTCACTCTGAAACTGAGGATCTTCAATGATTCTGCGAGTGAAACTGAAGAGGACGCTGATGCATTCCTTCAGGTGGCTCAAGTCTGAAGACAGATTTTCTGGCTGCTTTGAAACTGCAAATTAAAAACAGAATTAAGAAGCTTTGACAAGAAGCTCTGAATAGTTGGTTAAGTAGTGGTGGTTTGGGGCCACATGGAAAACTCACTCTCTGTATCTACAGATACTAAGATATTTCAACAGCGCTGCTTGCTACATCTGATAAAGACAACTTTATTTAAAATTATAATTAAACACTGGGTGCTAATTACAAGACTATGTTGTTCTCATAAAAGTTTATGTTGAGGTGAGAGGCAAAGAGAGGAGGACTAGGAAGGTTAAGTGTCTGAGACAGGAGAGGGAAGAATACTTCAGCTAAAAGATTAAACTGGCACAACCCCGAGGAAGTAACATGTCCAGGATGAAAACAAAAGGGATCTCCAAGTATTAGAGTGGAGAGATTTCAAATGGCCTTCCAAGACAAAGTGAAACAGAAAAAAAAAAAATCTAAGTAGTTTTAGAATTGTGCATAATCAATTTGGGAAAAGGACTGAACTGTATGTTGCCTTTGACACTACAAGAGTGGAGTCCCCGTATTGTATCCCATCCCACCCAGTGCTCCTCTACAGTAACCAGGGCAGGATGTAGCCTGGGCAGAAGAAGGTACTCCTGCATTCAGCTTCCATGCTCCAGGTAAGAGAGGTGGTAAGAGAGCTGGAGTTTTTCTTGTGAGAAAGAAGGTCTCTAATTTCTACACAAGACCAGTAGGCTTCAGTATCAGAGGACACACAGTCCAGCACACAACTGTCACAAGACTCCAGAACTGCAGGTGATCAAGGTGCTGGGAGCCTCAAAGAACATAGCTAACAGTCCAGACCAGCAACACACCATGTTCTTGCTGCTGAAGAGCCACAGATCTCAGCAGGGACGAGCTGCTGAGCAACCTGTAGACATAGGATTCCACTTGCAACCGGGACAACACCGAAGTGTACGAGTGCAGGGCCAGCGTCTGATGCACGTGCTCTGCTTTGGCTTCAAACAGCTTCTTCAGCTCTCCCAGCACGTTTTCATTCAGCTCCACTGTCTGGTAGCGATGGTGACCTGTCACTTTGCACTGATCTGCACAGACACCCTGAGAAGAAAGCAATTATTTTATATAAGTGGCTTTGTGAATTCTGTTGGGTCAAGTGTTCTCACAGAAATTAACCCTGACACAACCCTCCCCTCAGGTGATTTTCAAAGCATTCCCAGAACGAGCCATTTCACAGGTGGAAAAGACAAACATGTCAGAACATACTACACATTTTTTTAGAGCTGCTGATTACTGAAGATTTATATCCCTGACCTCTGACAAAAAAAAAAATCTCAGTAAAACCTCAGTAACTCTTATTTAGAAAGAGACACAAAGTGACTTGTCTGTACCACTGACAGATGTGAACAAAACCAGTTATCTCTTCTCCCAGTAAGCATCCCTGCTCCTGGATCTCCTATTTTACAGCTAAAATATGAACTGAATCAAGATAAATATATTTCTAAGGCCCAGAATGGAGTATTTGCAGCAATTCCCCATTATATGCTTAAAATTTTCAGAAATTAACTGCACTATTTTTCCTAAACTGGAAATAAAAGCTTTATATATAACAGCCTTCCAGTCCCTGGAAGGTGTCTGTAAGAAAGCTGGGAAAGAACTGTTCCCGAGGGCATGGAGCAATAGGATGAGGGGTGATGGGCTTAAACTTGAAAAGGGAAGATTTTGGTTGGATATTAGGAAAAAGTTCTTCACTCTGAGGGTAGTAGATCACTGGCACAGGTTGTCCAGAGATGTGGTTGAGGCCCCATCCCTGGAGACATTCAAGATCAGGCTTGATGGGGCTCTGAGCAACCTGATCTAGTGAAGATGTCCCTGCTCACTGCAGCGGGGGTTGGACTGGATGAATTTTAAAGGCCCCTTCCAACCTCACAGACTCTATGATTCTGGATGTACAATAAATACATAGTGATAAGGATGGACTGTATCAAGGAGCAAGCTTAGTCTTAAGCAGAAATTCTTCACTACAAGGGTGGTGAGGCCCTGGCACAGGGCACCCAGAGAGGTTGTGGACGCCCCATCCCTGGAAGTCTTGAAGACCTGGTTGAATGAGGCCCTGGGAAAACTGGTCTAGTGGAAGGTGTCCCTGCCAATAGCAGGGGGTTGGAACTGTCTTAGAGGTTCCTTCCAACCCAAACCATTCTGTGATTAGTCAACTGTATGATGTCCAGTGGGGATCTAAGAGTGAAGCCAAAAACGCTTTCAGTGAAGTTTAGCTCTATTCTGAAGTAAAAATGAAAAGATTCATATTTTTTTGCAGGTGTCTCTCAATGTCTCAACTCTGAGGAGCTGCACAGGAGAAGCACTGCATCACAAACAACAGCAAAAGCTGCCACACACAAAGATATTTAGCACTTTTGGACAACTTTGATGACACGCTGGCTATAAACAGCATCCAAGTGTGAGAACAATTTCATTTGCTCATGCTGTAACATCCAGCTCCAAAGAGAAGTGACACAGAATGAGTCTGGGGAAAAACTTTTATGATGCATGCCTCTGATTTGCAGGTAGAAATGCTACAGAGCACCATGACCACCCTGGAATTGGCTAAACCCACAACTAACAGCTACTAAGAGAGCTGACAGACCTCACTCTCGCTCTGCTTGGAGAATCAGAGTCGCCCATGAGCAGGACTCAAGCTCCTCTGCAGCTGCTACCTCCAGCAGCAGGAGAGTTGGATGTAATACCAAGTGAAAAATGTCACTACAGCCAGCAGGCCAAATGGGACACCCCTGCTACTGTCATCCTGATGAAGTCCCTCCTCCACCACCTATCTCCTGTATCTACCTGAAGTAGAGAGACACAAACGTCACCCAATGCTACAGGCAGAACTAGGTGTACACACTCATTCTGACTGACTACAGACATGAGGCTGACTCCAAAAGAGACCAGAAACAGAGATCCCACTTCCCTACATGCACCAAGAGTTTAAAAATCAAACAACAAACTATCTTAAATCTCAGCAGGGTGATTCTCTGAAGTACTGGGGGTCAGAGGAGAGACAGAAAGCAAAAGTGAAAGCATCTCTTAACACAGAACAGCCTGAATATGCTGAACTTGGCAGCAAGCAGAATTAATGTCTGGAGTCACATCCAAATAGTTTGGGCTCAAAAACAGCAACAGCACCTGCACAGTTTTCTGTTCTTCTTTAAAAGTCCATAATCTCCCCTTAATGTTTTGGCAGTCTGTAGTCATAGCCTGCAGCTCTGCCTCAGCCAGCAAGAGCTGCTTCCTGCAGCGCATGTAGTTCAGGAGCAGCTCGTAAAACTCATGCCTGTCCTGATGAGCAACACTTTCAAATTCCTCCACGTAGGAGTCAACATTCTCCAACCATGAACAGGGCTCAAAGATTTTCAGCTGTTCTCTGGTGAATGGGACCAGCTCTGGCTCGGTTGGGAGCTCTGGGTACAGCCTTTCGTTGTGCAGCAGCGGTTTAACAGCGATTATAGTTGGTCTCTCATAGGACAGTTCAGCTGACAAGTCTGGATAAACTGGTTTCAATCCTGGTCTCTGAACACGAGTCTTGGGTTTCTCAGAGAGCTGAGAGATAGCAAAAGGAAGCTTCTCTGAAGAGCAGGCAAGAGGATTCTTAACATCTTGCATGTTTTGGGTTCCTCTGTCCCGTACAAAGCCCACTACTGCCTGAGAGCCAGCAGCACTGCAATGAGTGCTCCCACTCAGTAAACCAGAGTTGTCTGGCCCACTAGCAACCGCCTCCACAGGGCAGTGGGGTTTGTCTGACCCACTCTTTCCACTCTTCCCAACATCCCCCCCACATTCCTCATGGGAAGGACCAGCTTTGAGGTCTTCTGCACCCATGGGAGCCTCCAGAGTCGCTGCAGAGGATCCTTCGTTTGCTGAAGTGGAATTGCCCTGGGGGTTGTCACACACATCCTTTTTGTCACCCTCTACTTCATCACTGAGATTAATTTCTGTAAGTTCTCCCAGATGTTCTACTTGCACTTCACTGGCTTGAGAAGACCCTTCTGCCACAGGAAGGAGGAAGACATCATCAGACTCTTGTATTTGGGACTCCTCACTACTTTTTTTCTTTTTTTCCTAGGAAAGGAAAAAAAAAAAAGATAAAATAACAGTGTCACCACCAAGTGAGTCTCACCCCCTCCCATCCCAAATTCCACTGTCACCACAAGCAGTGTTTGCAAGATTCACAACTCCAAGAACCACTCAACACGTGAATTTTCACAGCATTAAAGGTAAAAAACAAAGGTAAAAAACAAAGGCACCGTTGACCTTTGAAGACTGTTTATCAGCATCTATTTTCTTGGTTGCTTCTTGAGCAATGCTTCAACATCCCCCTATAAAAAGTTAAAAACATCCCAGGACAGTGTTTCATTAACATATAAGAGTCAAAGTAACAGCACCCTGAACTCTAAAGAGAGTCATTAGATTTTATAAAATCATAAAGAGTTAGATTGATATTTAAGTTTTCTAGAAAAGAAAATTCTCTTCAAAAAATTACTGTTAGGAGAAAGTCTGGAACACGTCCCCTAATTACATGCTAAAGCAATCTCAAGATCTCCACAAACACTGAAATACCTATTTTCAATGTGTGTTACACACTAGTGACATAGAAAAACTTGGTAGCAGCCTTAAGCTTATCTACTTTTAAATTAACACGAGGCAGAAGGCAAACAGTTCCAAGCTAGTCTAAGGTGTGGATCAGCCCCCTTCCCAAAGCACCCCATGGGAAATAATGTGTTGGAAATCACCAAAGCCTCTGTCAATTTGCAAGCCATTTGGCAATTTGTAAAACAAACAAGCCAACAAAAATGACAGAGTGTTTTGCCAATTTGTTAATTGCTTGCATACACCTGCCAGATTATTAGAAGCAAAACTGAGAAGAAAAAAGGTTACGGTGCTCCAGTTCTGGATGACCCAGATAACAAAGAACACAACTGAAATTAGGAAAAGCTCTCAGTACTCCTTCATGATTAGGGAAAAGGGTGATAGCTTTGGAAACCTGCTGTCAGTATCACATCTACTTTCACAAGACATCTGGCATGACTTTGCCTTAATGAGAGCATATACATGGCAACAGCTCAAATCAAGACCTTAGCTTATTTTACTTCAAATGTACACTCACAGGTTCTTTAAAAAATAGCTTTTCCTTCAGGCTGCTTTTCCCACTATATTAAAGCCTGTAAATATTTCTGACATGCCTCAAAGTTACAGGTGAGAGGTTAAAAATGGATCAGCATAATTCTTTAAATTAGGACTTGTCATTATAGTAAAGATCTCCTGACATTTAACACAAAGTCAGTTAATTCCTGTGGTGGGGTGACCCAGGCTGGGAGCCAGGTGCCCCCCAAAGCTGCTCTATCACTGCCCTCCTCAGCTGGGCAGGGGAGAGAAGACAGAACAAAAGGCTCCCGAGTCAGGATAAGGGCAGGAGAGATCACTCAGCAGTGACTGTCACGGGCAAAGAAGACTCAGCTTGGAATTAAATACATCTCATTTATTACCAATCAAATCAGAGTCAAGTAATGAGAAAAAAACCCAAAACTTAAACCCTTCCCCCCACCCCTCCCTTCTTCCTGGGCCCATCTTCACCCATTTCTCTCTCTCCCCACCCAGCAGCACAGGGGGTCGGGGAGGGGGTTGGGGTCCGTCCATCACACGCTGTCTCTGCTGCTCCTTCCTCCTCAGGGGAGGACTCCTCACACTCTGTCCCTGCTGCACCGTGGGGTCCCTCCCACAGCAGACTGTCCTCCATGAACTTCTCTAAAACGAGTCCTTCAGTTCTTCACCAACTGCCCCAGCGTGGTTCCCTTCCATGGGGTGCTGACCTTCAGGCACAGACTGCTCCAGGGAGTCACAAGTCCCCCCAGCAAACCTTCTCCTGTGTGCGTCCCTCTCCACAGGCTGCAGGTCCTGCCAGGAGCAAGGTCAGTGAAGGTTGTGGGGAGGTGCTCCAGGCACTGGAGTAAAAGTTTCCCTGCAGCCCATGGAGGATGGTGGGCAGCAGAGATCCCACCTGCAGCCATGAAGGACCCCATGCTGGAGCAGATGGAGACACCTGAAGAATGCTGTGACCTGGTGGGAAGCCTGTGCTGGATTAAGTTCCTGGCAGGACCAGGTCACAGCATTCTTCAGGTGTCTCCACCTGCTCTACCATGGGGTCTCTCCAAGGGCTGCAGGTGGGGTCTCTGCTCCCCATCATCTTCCATGGGCTGCAGAGGAACAACCTGCCTCACCATGGTCTTCTCCACAGGCTGCAGGGAATCTCTGCTCCTGCCCCTACTTCTGCTCTGGCCTTGGTGCCTGCAGGGTTTCTCACACCTTCTCGCTCCTTTCTCTGGTGGCAAAAAGCTGCCAACTGTGGGGTATTTTTTTCCCTTTTTAACTATTTTATCACAGAGGCAATACCCCCATCGATGCAGTGATCAGCCTTGGCCAGCAGCAGGCCTGCCCTAGAGCCAGCTAGCGCTGGCTCTGCTGGACACAGAGGAAGCTCCTGGCAGTTTCACACAGAAGCCACCCCTGCAGCGCTTACCCTGCCTCTCCCCCAGCTACCAAAGCCTTGCCAAGCAAACCCAAACCATTTCCACATGCTAGTACGTCAATGGATCACATTTTTGACAGCATACTGATCTGCACACTTCAGAAACACCCCCCCTAAATCTCAAAGCTCCCCCTTGCAGCTCTCGTACTACCTACCTTATCTTTGAGTAGCGTCTTGTATTCCTCCCCAACGCTACTGTTAGATAAAATAGTTGTTTTTAAAATTCACAAAGTTCCTTTCACTTCTCAACCTCCAAGGCAAAAAAGATGCCACACAGTTTAAGAGGGATTACATCTGAGACAGGATGGGAAACACCAGTTTCTGAGTTAACATTAAAGCAAAGCCTGCTGTTCTCTCTTTCTGAGCTTCAGCCTCCAAGTCAAGACCGATGCCAGTTCGTTAGCCTTCTCTGTGCCCAGACATTCTCCTCTCCTAGCAGGTCAGCAAACAAAACCTCACACTCTAAGGACTCCTTTTATTTTTCAGAAAACACCTCTGTCCCCACAAAGCCACTGAGAAAGTACTGCCCACCGACCTGCACAGACATATGGTCTCATCTTCACCAGTCCAAGGTTCACTGGTTTTTCCACCTCACCACGTTGGAGCCAGCCTGCGGTTACGGGTGCTGGGCTTTGGGGCTACTATTTTCAGAAGGCCCTGGGCTCTGTTCCACTACTTGGCAGCACCACAGCTGAGCCAGCCTTTCCCACAGCTCACAAGAATTTCAGCTTTTCAAAGGATTATGGCTGTTTCCAAAGCATGGGAATGGAGTCCTTAGCGTGACGGGGCCCGAAACAACACCCTTGGAGACACCCCTGCCTATTAACAGAGCTGGGCACAAGAAGAGCAACAGACATGCCAGGAAAGGGTCATGTGTAACATGTGTAACACTGAAGGATTCTGGGTTCTCACACGTGAGATGGCCAGTGAATTGTTGCACGGTGAATTACAGCTGGAGTCACCGCACACACGTCACTAATGGGCTACGGTGTCATCTGTGACTCACTGCTTTCCTTCAGGGAACTGATTCTCCTATGCAGCAGTCTGAATACTGAGCTGCCTCGCTCGTGCTATGGGGCTGAATCAAAACAACAACAATGACACACTACCCTTCTGGGATTGCTCTTCCCTCCGGTCCTTACTTGCCTTGAGTTCAGGAATCACAGCCACAGCTGACACTCAGATCTAACTTGGTTTACAAAACAGCAGTCAACCCACCAGTTGATTTGCAGAGGGCTCTGACAGCCACAGCTTTGATGGCTCTGCACTGTGTAAGTGCAGTTTACAGAGCAAAAGAGGCTAAGAAATCGAGGGGAATATTTCCATTTTCACTCAAATCTGATGTGAGGCATTTTGGTTTGGATTATTCCCACAAACTACTGAACTCCTGAACAGTACAGCCACAAGGAACACAAAGCCTTCAGAAAGCTGTTGGTACTAACATTATGAACCAGGCACACACTCACAGCCAGATTAAAACAGAATCACAGAATAGTAGGGGTTGGAAGAGACCTCCAGAGATCATTGGGTCCAACCCCCCCTGCCAAAGCAGGGTCCCTAGGACAGGTCACACAGAGATACATCAAGACGGGGCTGGAATATCTCCAGAGAAGGAGACTCCACACCCCCTGGGCAGCCTGTCCCAGGGCTCCCTCACCCTCACTGTGATGGAGTTCTTACACGTATCAGTGCAGAACTTCTTGTGCTCCAACTTGACGCCATCGTCCCTTGTCCTGTCCCCACAGACACTGAGAACAGGCTGGCCATTTCCCTCTGTCTCCCACACTTGAGATATTGATAAACATTGATCAGATCCCCTGTTACTCTTCTCCAGGCTGAACAGCCGCAGCTCACTCAGCCTCTCCTCACAGGGGAGATGCTCCAGGCCTTTAATCATCTCCATAGCCCTTGGCTGGACTCTTTCCAGGAGATCCCTGGCTTTTTGTAACTGAACACAACACTCCAGGTGGGGCCTGACCAGGGCAGAGTAGAGGGGGAGGATCACCCCCTTTGACCTGCTGGCCACGCTCCTTTTGATGCCCCCCAGGATCCCACTGGCCTTCTTGGCTCCCAGGGCACACTGCTGGCTCATGGCCACTCTGTCACCCACCAGGGCCCCCAGGTCCTTCTCCACAGAGCTCCTCTCCAGCAGGTCATCCCCCAGCCTGTACTGATTCCAGCAGTTATTCCTTCCCAGGTACAAGACTCCACACTTGCTTTTGTTAAGCCCCCCACCTTTAATAAAAGCCTCGGCAGAGCGATCCCCAGCCACCATGTCACAAGCCAGTGGCGAGGGGGCCCCGCGGCTTGCTACACGCCACCCCACGCTTCAGACATAGATCGGCAGGTGCGAAGCACTAAGCAGGATCACCCCTCGGTCCTGTCGCTCCACGGTCCCGCTCCGCGGAGCTACCCGGGCTACCGGGGCGACAAGCCGGCGGGCACCCTCCCAAGCGCAGGGCCTCGCTCACCCGCTACTCCCGCACAGGCTCTCAGAGCGGCACCACACGCACGCCCGCTCCCACCGAACCGCTTTCGGCGGCGGGGCGGGGGGGCGAGCAGACGCGGCCCGGAGCCCCCCCGCTTCCCGCCGCTTTAACACAGCAACGAAAGGAGCAACCCCAAAGGCCAGTCAGCTCCCTCAGCCGAAGCCCCGGGGCGCGCAGAGACACCCCCGCCAGCCCCCGCAGGCTTCCCCGCTGCGCCAGACCCGCCTCACGGCTGCCAGCCGGGCCGCCGCGCACGGGAGGCGGCGCTGACAGACCCCCCCCCGGGCCGAGGCCTTTTCCCCCCGCGTCGAGACGGGCGCCCCCCGCCTCCCCGCCCCGGTGCCCGCCCCGTACCTTGGGTCTGTTCTTGGAGCGAGCCTTGCGAGGGGCCCACACAGCCTCTGCCATGGCCCCTGCTCGCTGCGGCGCTGCCCGGCCGCCTCCGGGCGATGGAGGAAGTAGCCAACCCGCCCCACCCTCCACGGGCGCTCCCGGCCAATCAACAGCGGGGCCTCTACGGGAGGCTCGCAGGGACATACCGAGTCGCGGTGCGTCGCCTCCCTGAGGGCCTGGCGGGGGCGGGGCTGGCTCTCCTAGAAGGGTCTGCGGGGCACTGTCACTCTGCGGGGCCCTGGCGGGGCCCCGGGCTCTACTAGAAGGGCCTGCGGGGCCCTGGCAGCGTGCCGGGCTCTCCTTGAAGGGCCTGCGGGGGGCAGGTCACTCTGCGGGGCCCTGGAGGGTCGCCAAGCTCTCCTAGAAGGGCCTACGGGGCCCTGTCACTGTGCGGGGCCCTGTCACTGTGCGGGGCCCTGGCGGGGCGCCGGGCTCTACTAGAACGGCCTGCGGGGCCCGGTCCCTCTGCGGGGCCCTGGAGGGTCGCCAAGCTCTCCTAGAAGGGCCTGCGGGGCCAGGTCACTCTGCGGGGCCCTGGCGGGGTGCCGGGCTCTACTAGAAGGGCCTGCGGGGCCCGGTCCCTCTGCGGGGCCCTGGCAGGGTGCTGGGCTCTCCTAGAAGGGCGTGCGGGGGGCAGGTCATTCTGCGGTGCCCTGGCAGGGAGCTGGGCACTCCCTAGAAGGGTGTGTGGCACAGCCAGGCTGCTGGCAGAGGGGATACGAAGTGGGAGGCCAGCCAGGCCCGTGCTACTGAAGATGGAGGTATGAGGTTTCTTCTGCCTGCCCTGTAAGCAGTACCAGGGAGCACAGTTGGAGCGAAGCGCTGTTGGAGCGGGGCAGCCTCACCTGCAGCTCCTCCAGCCACAGCAGGGTTGCTGGCTCAGCATGGGGCACCAGGCACTGCTGTCCCGCCTGATCCACAACCAGGTGGTCAGCCATCCCTAGGCAGCTGTAGGTGGTTCCATGCCAGAGCTCACTGAGCGCAGAAGTCACTTCGCCTTGTCCCCTGATAGGTGAGTCCCTGCAAAGCTCAGGCCCAGCATCTAAAGAAATGTAAGATTTACACACTATCTGTATTGGTCTTCTTATTGTGTCTTATTACAGCAGTTGTGGTGTGTCCCTCTGAGGCACTGTGAGGAGGTACAGAAGGAGCTGCATAGACAGCACCGCTCCAAGAAGCTGGCACAGCAGGTTATCAGGGCCTGTGAGGAGGCCAGGCTCTTCCATAGGTGCTTGGGAGGAGGCCAAAGTCATAAAATCATAGTATGGTTTGGGTGGGAAGGGACCTCAGAGCCCACCCAGTCCCACCCCCTGCCATGGGCAGGGACACCACCCACCAGCCCAGGGTGGCCAAAGCCCCATCCAGCCTGGTCTTGAACCCTGCCAGGGATCCAGGGGCAGCCACAGCTGCTCTGGGCACCCTGTGCCAGGGCCTCACCACCCTCACAGGGAAGGTTCTTAGTATCTAAATCTCCCCTACTTCAGCTTACAACCATTCCCTGTCCTTGTAACCAGTACCTCTCCATCTTTCCTGTAGCCCCTTCAGGTACTGGAAGGCTTATACAAGATCTCCATGGGGCCTTCTCTTCTCCAGGCTGAACCACCCCAACTCTCTCAGCCTGTCTCTATGGTAGAGGTGCTCCAGCCCTCTGAGCATTTTTCTGGCCTCCTCTGGACTTGCTCCAACAGCTCCATGTCTGCCTTGTACTGGGTACCCCAGAGCTGGACACACCACTGTAGCTGGGGTCTCACCAGAGCAGAGGGGCAGAATCAACCTGCTGGTCATGCTGGTTTTGAAGCAGCCCAGGACATGGTTGGCTTTCTGAGCACATTGCTGGGTCATGCTGAGCTTTTCCTCAATCAACACCCCCAGGTCCTTGTCCTGAGGGCTGCTCTCCATCCATTCTTTGCTGAGCCTGTAGCTGTGCTTGGGATTGCCCAGCCCATGTGCAGGACCTTGGCCATCCGAACTTCGTGTGGTTCACACGGGCCCACCTCTCCAGCCTGCCCAGGTCCCTGTCACAGCCTTCTGCCCACTTTGAAGACAGCCAGGCAAGGGAAGTTGCAGAAGATAAAAAGCCATTTTTTTATCTTTTATCTGGGCACACAGACTTGGTTCCCAGTAGCTCCATGTCTGGACACTCCTCTTGCAAGCCAGGGTTTGCCTGGGTTTAGTCCTATTCAAACAGCTGTGTTCAGAACCAGCACCCCTCTTGGATTACATCCATCCAGCCTCAGTGGGAACCTTTGCATTCAGAAAAGCCTAACATCTGTTGTGCTCAGCCAGCTGAAAAGCCCCAGTAAAGAAACCATGCAATGTATTATGGAGTGGACACTCTTACAGGGGAAGCAGCCCTACGTGGTCTGCAGTTCATGGCTGATCAGGCACACTTGCCCTCATGCCAGCCTGCCTTGGTGTGTTCTCTCCCACAACTGTCTTGGTACTGAGCAAGTATTGAGATGAAGGCTGAGCAAGGATATGCTCCTGTGGGCTTCCTTCCAGGAGAGGCAACTCCCTCCACCCGATACCCTGTGGGGGGCTGTGAAGCGGTAGCAACACCAACAGAACACGAGCATGACCCCACAGGAGAAAAAAAAACCCACACATCCAGCACATAAGTCTGTTTGGGTTTTTTTAATATGTATTTAAAGAACTGATAGTACAGCAGGCTCCATCAGAAGAATAATTGTACACTTGGTCTTTCAAAAATAAGATAGGACAAGTGATTCCTTGACATGAGCACTTTGCACAGCTCATTATAAGGCAGCAGGATGGATGTTAAAGCTCACTGTGGACTTCTCCACACAAGGAAATACAGTAAAAGCTCAGGGCACCAGTTGGCTTAGGCATGCACTGAAATCACAGAAATTCAACTTGAAGAACGTCATACAACTAGCAATTCCTGTTGCTCCATAGCCACCTGGCACCAGGTTTACACGTGCTGGTCCTCAAGTCCTGTGTCCAGTGTCATGAGGCACTGAGGAGCTGTTACCAACACTGCCCACGGGGACTTCAGAGAGACCAGCAGCCCTGAGGTGCGTGGATTTGTGAATCAAAGCCATAATCATATATATATACAGTCACAAAAAGGTCATGAACTTAAGAGGAGACCAGGTCAGAAAACGAGGTTCATGACTCCAGCCCAACATTAGTAGCTAAATGTGTTTCCAGTGGTGCGTCGTCAGAACAAATCCAACGTTTAGATATCCCCATAAGTTAATCAAATCGTGAGCCTACCAGGGGCAGGCTGTACCACGAACCTAAAAAGACACAAGCCCCTCATCGGAGAGGTGGTTGGAAGAGCTGACTGACTTCCTTCAGATCCTCAACCACGCTGCAGGGTGCGGGGCTTCCCAGCACGTCTGTGGCAGCACAGCCTCTCAGCAGCAGCTGCCGTGAGGGCTGCTGCACAGGATGCAAATCAGCTTCCATTATCATCACTGGAGCTTAGAGCTTGTCTACAGCTAAGCCAGACACAGGCTGTAACCATTGGTGCTCATCTACATAAGCTCCCTGAGAGACATGACCAAAATTAAGACTAAATTACAAGTTTAATCACCATTAATAGAGGACTTTAGCAACAGACAGAAGTGTAACCTGAGATAGGAGTGGGATACATATGCCCTGGACACAAAGAATCACGCAGAGCTCCCCTTGGCACACAGACTTCTTAGTTACCTGGAGAAAGGGAGGCTGCAGCCTCTCCCAGATGACTGAACTTCAGAAGAATTTAAAGTCAAGAACTTCTTCTGACTTAGCTTGACCTATTTCTTCTCCTGAGCACAAAGCTGGGATATATGTCCAAAGCAGTTGCTGATCAAGGGCACAGATACTTAGTAGGCACTTTCTGAATGCACAGATAGTTATCAGAGTCCTCAAATAACTTCTTAAAACAGAGATGTGCTTCAGGTCTGGGAATAACTGGAAACACACCTCTGCCATGCTGGCCAGACCAACAGTGTCTTCTTCCTGGAGAACCTACAGAACATGATAAACAGCACCTAAACCACAGCTCCAGCTCAGGTAAGTGATGGGAGGGCTGCCATGATCATCACCTCAAACTCTCATCCCTTAACCATGGCCTTTTTCCACTGTCCCTCCTCTGTGTAGTCACATCTCATATTAGATCCTTCATCAAATGTGAGTACTTACCGTGGCTATTAGTGATGTATCAAGCTGTAGTTGTCAACTGTGGCATAATCGGGGTCGTCTGAAACACAGAGCACAAAAAACATCAGGTCTGCTCATGAGAAGTGCTTGTTGCAAGACCTCACACAGAAGCACCGTGCGCTGGCCACCCCTGTTAAAGGGATGGGAGGAAGAGGAGGCCCAAAGATGGCTTGGTTTTCCAAAAAGCCAAAGTGGGACCTGCTTTTACAGAGTCATGCTGCAGTACCCCATCACTGCAGTGTTGCTGGGAACAATACAGCTTGTGCTGTGGAAGCAGAGGAAGGCCCAAACTTTGGACATCAGTGGGATCCCAAGCTTGGACATCCTTCAGAAATGCCCACAGGCAGAGCTTTGATCAGAACTTCAGGGTGAAACCTTGCCCCAGTGCCCCAGTGTCTTTCAGTGGGGACCCGCCTTACAGCAGGAGCTTCACCTAAAGCAATCCCTTTAGAGACCTAAAACTTAGGATCTGACAACAGAGTGAGAGCAGAGAGATCCTTTGTGGGGCCAGAAAGCAAGTAACTCACCTGGCGCACTGGTCGGGGTGGGTAGGGGTCCCCTCCTGCACAGAAAGAAACAGAACTGAGCATCCACATGGCTACAGCATTCCCGTTGCCCAGGCTCTGCATTCCCAAACTGCCCTCCCGAGAGCTGGTGGGAGGGCAAGAGGTTTGTACAGTCTGGGCTTTACAGAGACCCAGTACCCAGTATCACAGAATCATTGTGGTTAGAAGGGACCTCAAGAGACCATTGAGTCCAACCCTCCTGCCAAAGCAGGGCAGGGCACACAGGTTGGCATCCAGACAGGGCTGGAATATCTCCAGAGAAGCAGACTCCACACCCCCCTGGGCAGCCTGTCCCAGGGCTCCCTCACCCTCACTGGGTAAAAGTTCTTCCCCATATTGGTGCAGAACTCCCTGTGCTCCAGCTTGAGGCCATCGCCCCTTGTCCTGACCCCAGAGACAGGACAAATACCAAGGCATGTCATGGTTGGCTCACCACCGACAGCCTGCTTGGAAACAGCCTCCTGGCAGACACAAGAATTGAAGATGATACAGTGGGGGAGAGGAAAAACATATCGAAAAAGCACTTAGTTGGGGAAACATTCACAACTGGGCCTCAGGGTGTGCCTTTTCACATGCCCCTGCCCAGAGTGAGACATCAGTAAGCCACAATTGGAGGTGACTCCTCTCCCAGCATGACAGCCGAAGTGGCACACTCATTTTTGGTGAGAGTCTTTGGCCCTGAATCCTCATCTTCCTCCCAGCAGAAGCTTCCCTCACCCTGTCCCCCCTGCCCAGCTCTGCTCCCAGAGTGAGTTCAGTGCTGCTGTTCCTCCCTCTACCCACGCATGCTTTTAGCAGGTCCACCTCTCCTCAGATAGACAGACCACATTGAGAACCACACAGGGAAGCCCAGATGGTTTGATTTTGGTATGAAATGCCAAGGAGGGAGCTCAGATAGTTCCCATAAAGCCCAAGAAATGAAATTCAGTATTCCACCAGGCTGCCTTGCTTTTCTGCTGTCTGAGCACCACCACCCCTGACATCCACACATAGGACTTCCAGAAGAGGCTTGGCACAAGAAAAGAAATGAGTGCACCCTCACTACAAACGCTTCCAGAACAAGATTCCCACCCATGAGAAAGGGAGAAATGACCCCAAAAGGAGGAGCAAAAAACTTAGGCTTGAGGGTGTCCTTGAAGATCTTGTAATAGACCTCACATTGGCACAACTCCTGTGGAGACCGATGGACGACACAACATGGGAAACATTTACCTCCAGTACTCCCCAAGTGAAGCCTCCAACAGTCAGAAAGCAACAAAATACACTTTGGGAGAGGGGAAGGGGCAGGAGGGGAGCATCCCATGCATTTGCAGCTGTACATGTCATGACCTTTACCTTGATATAGGCACAGGAACCGCGCTTCTCACAGGAGCTGCATTTCTCTGTGTGTTATAGTAGTTTTCATAAACAACAGGAGCTAGGGAAAGCCAACAACAGTAAAATTAAAGGCCTTTTGTAAGCATAGACTGCTTGCCAACACCAACACTGAGCTGCTCAGTCTTTCCTCTCTCTCTGTGAAAATTCCTGGTCAGGAAATTAAAAGTTAGGGAAAGGGGAGATTATCTCCAGGGGCTGGTGATAAGTGGCAGCGACTGGTGCCGTGTGGCTGTTGATGACAGGAGGGATGTTGCAAAATCACTGTTTTTGCATTCAAACTGACGCTGGTCTGATCAGAGCAACGGCTCCATGAGGAGAAAAGGAAGTCAGCACTACTTTGTGAGCTCTTACCTGGGGCCAAGCTTCCAGTTTTCCGTAAATTTACAAAAAAATCGATATCCTTCTCAATGCTGCACATTTCTAAACTCTTGCGGATTTCCTCGTATTTCTGCAGAAGGGAAATGAAAAGCATTTCCATACCTCAGATCAAAACACATGGGTGCTTTTCCCAGGTTTATCACACATGGGGTAAAAGCCCAGTGATCACCCAGGACACAAGCTTCAGTGGTAGGGGTTCGGGCTGGAAGAGACCTTTGAAGTCCATCTAGTCCAACCCCTTGCCATGGGCAAGGACATCTGCAACCAGATCAGGTTACTCTCAGAGCCCCATCCAACCCAACCTTGAATGTCTCCAGGCATGGGGCATCTCCTACCCCTCTGGGCAACTTGTGCCAGGGTTTCACCCTCAAAAAATGTGGGAATTCCAGAAAAAAACCTCATCAAAAAAGCTCTGGCCAAAACCACCTGCCTGCACACTCAGGCTGGTGCCTGGTGGCCACGCAAAGGCCACAGCCCAAGTTGGACATACCAGAGCTCAGTGCACAGGAAATCAAATGGGGCTGTACTTTCCAAACAAATAATGAAGGTTTTCCTTTGACATACCTCATCATCCTGGACGCAGTCCTGGGAAAGCTGGTTGGCATGAAGCCAGAGGGCGTTGCGGAAGTAGTTGATCCGCTCACACTCCTGAGTCTCAAAGAACTGAAATGACACATACAAAACGGCCCTAACGTATTTAAAATGAGAACAAATATCTTTTATCCTGAACAATTCTCATCCCCAAGTGCAAAGATGACTGTCCTCAGTGAAGAGCAGGTGGTGGTGGTCTCCTGTAGGACACATGGAAACGACAAGTCCTCCAACTCCCCCAGAAGAGAAACCATCCCTCTACGCAACCAGGTGTTTCAGGGATGAGTGTTCAGCTCAGGAAGGTCTGTGGGACTGATGTGGAAGGGATCACCTGGCACACCACTGCCTCTGAGGAGACCAAGACAGCTTCCTACAGGCAGCACACATTCACAAGGTACCCCATGGTGCTGCCATTGCAGCTCACTCCCCAGACCCCACCACCAGGTGTCGAGCAATAAAAAGGCACTGGAGATGCATGAAAACAGAGGTGCGTGCTCCAGTTGGGCTTCTGGTCTGTGAGAGACAAGACAAAGGGGTCCTGGTGCGTGGGGGTGGCTTCACCCAGCCTGTGCCCACAGCCTGATGCTAGCCTCTGCTGAAAAGTCATTTCAAGTCTGAATTCCAGAGTGTCAGGGTCTTCTGGGTGGTGTGGTGACTACAGTGCTTACTGGCCTTGAGTCGCCAGGTGTGCAGATGTGACCATGACTGCTCAAGGCGATGGCCACACTGAACGTGGAAGCAGGTAATAGGCAAAACCATCACTACTTAATGCACCGACTCTGTTGATTTTAAAAGGTGGTGTAAGAAAGAAATACAGATAAAAAATAGTGGAAACCACCTTGAAGTAGTGGGACCTTGAATTCAGAAGCCAAGCGTGAGAAACATGCAGGGTTAGCTCCAACACATCCTGCTGCTTCACTGCCAGGAGAATACAGAGCAGAAGCTAAATCTGCACCATCCCTAACCCCTGCAGCAAGGGTTGGACATCCAGAGGACCACTGCTATGTGAAGGCACGTTGGGGCATTTACCTCACAAGCTTTGATGTGCTCTGTCTGCCATTCTTCCCGGATCTTCTCCAGTGTGGAGATGCTCTGCTGGTAACTCCTGTCTGTGATGGAAATCACATTGTTTTCAATTATTATTAATTAAAGAGGAAAAAAAAGCCAACAAAAAATCCTGTTGCTAGAAGGTAATACACAAAGCCTGAGATGGCTGGGATGTCAGGAGAAAGCAGAAGCCATGTCTGAGGTCAGCTGTGAGTGGGCACTGGAAGGGGATGAAGACCCACACAGCAAGGCAGAGGGTCGTGCTGCAGGAGTAGCCTTGGTGGGGCCATGTGTGCTTCTCCAGGACAGGTGTCCACCTCCAGTATCTTGGGCACATGTTTCTGAGGAGCTACACCTGACCCAAGAGCTACAGTTCACCGAGAGCCATGCTATGGCTTCACAACCCCCTGCCCCAGGAAATGTTCCACTCACCCTCCCAACACTCCAGACTCACCAGAGTCCTCCAGAGATGATTTTGTCTGAGCCAGCTTCAGGAATAGCTGCCAAAAATGGGAGAGAGAAGAAAGTTAGAGAAGAGCCCTTGTGCATCACCCACAGCCCTGCAGCCTAACCAGGAAACAAACCCCCTCCCATCTGACCCCAAAACCCAGAGCTGGGAGAAAAGCCATGGGGCAGGAGAACTGCAAGAAGAGACACCCCTTTCTCCCTCTCCCCACAGCCACCCGCCTCTCCGCACCTTCTCCTGCTGCTTCTGCGTCACCAGGTTTGCGTTGCGGTGCACAGCCTGTTCCGCCTCGTCCTTGTCCCTGCAGCGCTGCTCGTAGAGCCTCTTGGCCTAGGAGAGCCACCAAACAGGGCAGGAACAGGTCAGCAAGCAACAAGAAGAGCACAGCCTACAAATGAAGAGTGGGCACAGGCTGCCAGCAGAGCAGGTGATGGTATGCAAGGCCCCTGACCCCCAACTGCTTGGGCAAAGCCAACCTCACAAGGCAAGCTGCTCTTCACACGGGATGAAAAGCCTGTGGCAATCGAGGCCATGGCACCTAAACCACTTGTATCCAGCTTTGCAAGGCTACCTCCGTGTCCCTGGGGTACCCTTCCAAGGACACCCTGCATACTGCTCATGCAGACACAGCGTAGGGAGTTGCAGCAGGAGCCTCACATTTAAGCCTGCCCCAGCACTCTGTGTGTTAGCAGTGTTGGCCCTTATGGGAGGACACAGTAGGACATTGGCCTTACCTCCATGGTCTTCTTGTACTGCAAATTCCTGTTTTTGTGAATTGCCTCCATTATCATCTCAATCTGTAAAGACAACAGACCTGGAGTCAGCACATCACTGAGCACTGATGCTCCAGGGTGGACTACATGGCTTAAGAAAAGAAGAGGCACAGACCAGACTGGGATGGGTTTAAGGACTTCCATCTGCTCAAAGCAGTTTTACAAAACCCATGTCATACTCTTTTATCTGAGCTTCCACTGGCATATTCAAATGAGTTCTACAAATGAAATCTTGTCAATACATAGTGCTGTATCATCTCCACAGGGTCTGGCAAAATTCAGAATAGAATCACAGAAATCCCAGGCTGGTTTGGGTGGTAGGGGATCTCAAAGCCCATCCAGTCCCACACCCTGCCATAGGCAAGGACGCCCTCTGCTAGCTCAGGGTGCCCAAAGCCCCATCCAACCTGGCCTTGAACACTGCCAGGGATCCAGGAGAAGCCCCAGGTTCTCTGTGCTAGGGCCTCACCACCCTCACAGGGAAAGATATCTTCCCAATATCTCATGTAAATCTACCCCTTCTTAGTTTAAATCCATCTCCCCTCGTCCTGTCACTAATGCTCCCTTATAACCACTCCCTCTCCATCTTTCCTGTCACCTTTAGGTACTGAAAGGCTGCTATAAGGTCTCTTCTCCAGGTTGAACCAGCCCAACTGTCTCAGCCTGTCTTCATAGCAGAGGTGCTCCAGACCACTGGTCATATTTGTGGCCTCCTCTGGACTTTCCCAACAGCTCCATGTCTGTCTTGTCCTGAGGACCTGAGCTGGATGCAGCACTGCAGGTGGGGTCTCACCAGAGCAGAGAGGCAGAATCCCCAGCCTGCTGCCCACCCTGGTTTTGATGCAGCCCAGGACACAGTTGGCTTTCTGAGCTGCTAGCGCACGTTGACGGCTCATGCTGAGCTTTTCATCAATCAGCACCCCCAAGTCCTTCTCCTCAGGGCTGCTCTCAATCCATTCTCCACCCAGCCTGCAGTTGTACCTGGGGTTGCCCCCACCCATGTGCAGGACCTTGCACTTGGCCTTGTTGAACTTCATGCAGTTCACACAGTCCCACCTCTCCACCCTGTCCAGGTCCCTCTGGGCAGCATCCCTCCCCTCGTGTTGACCTCACCACACAGCTTGGTGCTGTCAGCAAATTTGCTGAGGGTGTGCTCAACCCGCTTGTCCATGTCATGGAAAAGGATGTTAAACAGTGCTGGTCCCAGTACCGGCCCCTGAGGAACACCACTCATCACTGATATCCATTTGGATGTTGAGTCATTGATGAAAACTTAATTGAGTTTGACCACCCAACCAATTCCTTATCCAATGAGTGATCCATCTGTCAAATCCACATCTCTCCAATATAGAGGCAAGGATATTGTGCAGGACAATGTCAAATACTTTGCACAACTCCAAGTAGATGACATCTGTCACTTCCCTCATCCACCAGTGCTGTAACCCCACAATAGGAGGCCACCAAATCTGTCAGGCACAATTTGCCATTAGTGAAGCCTTGTTGCCTGTCCCCAGTCACCTCCATATCTTCCATGTGCCTAAGCACAGTTTCCAGAAGGACCTGCCCCATGACCTTGCCAGGCACAGAACTGATACTGACTGGCCTGTAGTTCCTCAGGTTTTCCTTTTTTCCCTTTTTCAAAATAGGGCATTGAGCTTCCCTGAAGAGCCCAAAGTCCAAGGGTAGCGAGTTTGCTGTGCGCCCTTCTCACTGCCCCAAAGTACCTTAAGTTCACCATTTCATGGTCACTGCAGCCAAATCTGCCCTTGAGCTGCCCGACGGACCCTTCCTTGCTGGTGACACCAAGGTACAACATGGCTCCTCTCACTGGTTCCTCTTCCACTTGGAGGAGGAAGTTTTCCCCTCCACTCAGCCCAAACCAGACCCTGGTTCTAGCAGTTTTGCCTCATTTTCCAGTCAAAGGAATCTCAAGCCAGAAGTTAAGGAGCTTTCCAATTTTATCAAACCCTATGGAGAACATACAACACTATATATATTGATAACATCTCTAGTTGAGGCTGGTGTCCCTGGAGCTGAGTCCCTGCTATCACTAGCCCCAAAAGTCACCCAAAGGACAAGACAGAATCACAGAACTGCAGGGGTTGGAGGGGACCTCCAGAGATCATCGGATCCAACCCCCTGCCAAAGCAGGGTCCCTAGGACAGGTCACACAGGTCGGTGTCCAGACAGGGCTGGAATCTCTCCAGAGAAGGAGACTCCACACCCCCTGGGCAGCCTGTTCCAGGGCTCCCTCACCCTCACTGGGAAGAAGTTCTTCCCCAGATTGGTGTGGAACTCCCTGTGCTCCAACTTCAGGCCGTCGCCCCTTGTCCTGTCCCCACAGCCACTGAGAAGAGGCTGGCCATGTCCCCCTGTGTCCCACCCTTCAGATATTTATAAACACTAATCAGATGCCCTCTCAGTCTTCTAGATGTGGCAGTGAGAAGGAAGTTGGAGGTTGCCACACAGTTCACCGATGTGGTTGCACAGAATAGGAAGGAGCTTGGCAGTTCCCATTCAGCAGCAGGTACCAGGGACATGGAGGGGACAGGGGCATGTCAGGAGACACTGGCCAGGAGCAGCCCATCGCTGGGGCAGGATTGTCACCCCGAGGTGAAGGCACAAGCTCCCAGGGTCTGACCTTTTTCCGGTGCAGCTTCTGCTTTTCCCTGAAATCCTCCATTTTCTTCGCTTCCTTCCGAAGGGTTTGTGCCAGCTGGATGTGACCTTGTCCCACATTGTCTATCTCTGCAAAGAAAAGAAAAATTACATATATATATATATTATTTTTTCCCTAAAAACTCTCTGTGGCTCAACTGCTGTAGCTGTTGATCTGACATCAGTCTGACTCTGCATCTTGCATCCCCTTGCAGAAACAGACAAAATCAGCAGCCCTTCTGAAGCAGCCTCTGAGCAGCACCTCTGTAGCTCACATTCCCAGAGCTGTTTCAAACCCACAGCTACCAAAGGTTGGCTGCTCTGAGGGCAGACCCTCCTTAGGGACATGCTTAGGGGAGGTATGCTGTAGGACAGGAACCTGGCAGGGATGGAGGGTGGACTCGGAATAGCCCTCGAGGTGTGGATGCTGGCTACCTGCACACTGGTGGGCTGCGATGCCTGGCTGTGATGCCAGGTGGCCATGGCATCAGCTTTTAGATGCTCCAATGATAAACACAGGAAACAGAGCCTAGAAAAGACCTTTAAGGTCATCAAGTCAAACTGCTAACCCAGCACTGCTAAGCACACTACTAGACGATGTCGCTCAGCACCACATCTACACATCTTTTAAATCCCCCTCCCCACCACTTCCCTGGGCAGCCTGTTCCAGTGCTTAACAACCCTTCTGGTGAAGATATTTTTCCTCATTTCCACTCTAAACCTCCCCTGGCACAACGTGAAGCCATTTCCTCTCATCCTGTCACTTGCTACCAGTGACTCCTCATCAGACTTGTGCTCTAGACCCTTCACCAGTTTCATTGCTCTTCTTGGACACGCTCCAGCACCCCAGTGTCCTGCTTGTAATGAGTTGCCCAAAACTGGGCACAGTATTCAAGCTGTAATGGCTGCATATGTCTGTGAAGAAGGCAAGGTGAGGCAGTCAGCTCCAGGTGAGGTTCTCATGCACAGCTTCTATGTACAATGCAAGCATGACCTCTGAGTTGCAGGAAACCCCAAAACCCTAAGAAATCCCGAAAGCATGCCCTTTGGGTGCCCACTCCCATGGGTACTCTGAAGCACTTGGTCCCAAACCCCATGTGCTGGCATGAGCAGGGCCAGGAGTACAGCCTATGCCTGACCCCAGAATCGCATGGGTTTAGAGACTCCTCTGCTGCTCTCTTCCCAAGCAGCTGCCTGCAGGTTTTGCCCCTGCCACATGTCCCAACGAACGTGAAGAATTACTTACGTTGCTTGAAAACATCCAGGGATCTCTTCAGCGTGCTGAAAAACACAGGTAGAACATTACAAAGGGTGGGAAAGCACAGCCAGACACAGGCATGGGCAGAGCACCTCTTCTCCCAAAACAGACAGCACATCCCCCACTCGGTACCGGCCAAAGCAGCTCTCAACAGGTTTATTTACATTCTTTTCTCCATTATTTTTTTTTTCCCTCTCAGTGAGTGTAACAGAGCTCACTTGGTCTGAGATCTACTTTACATCTTTCTCCACACTGGATGCTATTAAAAAAAAAACCCTGACTTTTTTTGACAAATGTTCCAGGTATCCTCCTAAAAGTACAGCATGGGATGTAGGAGTGAACACCTTCTACATGGTGCGTTGGCCAGTGGCTGGAAGCGTGGGGAGCTTCTGTCCCTATGAATATTGTACAGTAAAGGCTTCAGAGACATTTTGTGCCACACCTCATTGTAAAGCTGCAAGTAAATGAAGCAAAGAAGGAAGCAGAAGGTGACTCAGGTCACTGGGGAAATGGAGACCCATTCATGGTGCCAAATGCAGTGGCTGCAGCACTCCTACGGAGTGGTGACACGCTGGGCTTTGATGATTTGCATGGTTGCAGTCAAGGAAGTACCTGTACTTCCCTCTGGCCACAAAACCAACCAGGAGTGAGCCCAAGGTTTCATGATCCTCTACTGAATCACCAGCCCCTATCACGCCTGAGCATGTACAATGGTTAATCTACCACTGGTGGGGGCTTGGTGGAGTCCAACTAAATTATTGACAAAGGCAAATCCGACTGGGCACCGTTCATTCATGGGACCAATTCCAGATCACCCCCTGGTAGCATCCTAGACATATTTCAGCGTTGCTCTGTCTTTCACAGCCTCCTTCCTTCCTCCTCCTCCTTTGTTGCTCCAAGCAAGGACACACATAGAAGCAAAACACACTGTGTTCACAAAACAGGACTGCGAGCTTACTTTAGCTCCGTCTGTCCACAGGGCTTCTTCTTCGACAGATTAATGAGCTCTTTGCCATATTTTTCTTCTATAATTGCCCTGTTGAGGAAAGAGGAAATGAGATGAAGTTCTCACTTCAGAAGCCAATACTTTTTTTTTGCAGCAGAGGCCAAGATCTGCTCTTAACCCCCTCCTTATCTTCTGACCTTCTGCAAACCAACTGTGGATGGCTGGTTGAAGGAAGACTGTTGCTTCCAGTTACCCAGCAGCCTTTTTACTGAAAACACGTCACTTTACTGTGTCTATGGTCCTGTGCATTGCCTTCCCCATCTCCCCATGGCATACGCATATGTACAAGGACCACTTCTGCAGGAGATAGGAGACTAAGCAGCTGGTGGCTAGACGCAGCCAGGGGAGTCTCCTTAGTAGTTTCCTAGGGGAAGAAGGCTTGTGCAGTCACACATTTCTGCATTTCAGCCATCAACATCTGTTGGTCCTTCCACACAAAGTACTTGTGAATCTGATTGGGCTTACTTAAACCAAATGTGAGAGGAGGGAGTAGGCACCTCAAAGACCATGCAGACACTGTACGTGCACCCTGGGGTCCTCACCTCTGATCCTTAGGGAGGAACCTAAAGGAGAAGAGGCCACGTCTTGTGAGGTAGCATAAATAACACCTTTCAGAGACTGCAATGTCCTCCTCTCTTGGAAGAAAGAGAGGTGGGGAAGAAGAAACCAGATATGTTATGGTCTAAGAACAACGAGCTTTCCCCAGTGGCTTTGAAATCTGTGCAGACAACGAGGGCTGAACTTGCTTGGTCAGATGCACATATCTCCACGTAGGCAAGCCAACCTAGCTGTCTGCAATCAGTGGGGAGAAACAAGTACTGCTAGAGGGTTGAACTGGGAAGTCTACTGGATAAAATAAATAGCTTCCTAAAATGCCTGTAACTCTATTGCAGAATATCACAGGGGTTTTTTTCCCTTTGGAGGGAAAATCCTCTGAGGAGCTGGGTGTGTTCAGCCTGGAGAAGAGGAGGCTGAGGGGAGACCTTCTCCCCACCTCCCCTGCCCTGCCAGGAGGGTGCAGAGAGGTGGGCGATGGTCTCTTCAGCCAGGGGACAGGAGATGGGACAAGGGGCAATGGGCTCAAGCTGCCCCAGGGCAGGGTCAGATCAGATGGGAGGGAAAAATTTTTCACTGGAAGAGTTGTTGGGATGTGAAACAGGCTGCCCAGGGAGGGGGTTGTGTCAGCGCCCCTGGTTGTGTTTAACAGACGGGGAGATGAGGTGCTCAGGGATCTGATTTAGCATGGGATGGGAACAGTTGGACTTGATGATCTTAAAGGTCTTTTCCAACCTGGTGGTTCTGTGATTCTAACAATATTCCCATGATCTTCCTTTTGAGACAAAGCATCGAATCCACCAGGTATGTTCTCCATGGCTGGGACCATGTAACAGCCATGCTGTCCATGGAGAACTGGGCTGTGTTCGGAGAGGGGTGACAGCTGCTCAGATTCTAATCTCCTCCTGGCTAGACACATTGGTGGGAACCTACACCTCTTTTAACAGCAAAGAGGGATGTGGCACAGGGTGTGGAGGAGGCCTTTTGCACTCTCTGTTGTCACAGATGAGTGGGACACAGTTATCAGGGTTCAGCAGATGGTTCCTCAGACAGGTGGAAAGCCCGGGTTTTCCTGGATCATGGGATTACAGCCTAGACAGATACAGGTGCATGAGACACTGGGAACTGCAAGTTCTTCTCCTCTCATCCCTATCACATTTATTCCAGGCTGCTTTGTACCAAGGCTTGCATTCAGAGGTTTGTTTTCTCCAGTTTTCAGCACCAAAATTATATTAATAGAGGGTTGCTCTACAGCGCCTTTCATAGTTAGCCACCAATAACCAGGTGATCTGTGAAGCCAAAGTACATGGCCAGACCATCTCAGCTGTGCCTCTGTAACCACAAAACCTCGACTTAGATCATATCTCATGAGTAATAGATACCCTAATTAATGCCAATGCTTCTTTTTAAAGTAAAATCTGTGGGCTGCCCATAAGGTACAAGCTCAGAACCAAGCCATGCCTCTCCTACACCAAGGTCTTCACCTGATCAGCAAGCTGAACTGCAAGGTGAACATCATGGAAGAGTGTGTGGCCTGGGTAGGCCACCAACAGCTGCAAACTCATCAGAACAGATGTGTGCCAACATGTAAGACTGCTTGATGTCTGCCAACATTATTAAACTGCTTTAAAAAGACAGCTCAAAATGTGAGGATCAGGCCCTAGGCACCATGGCTGCTCCACAGATGGGGATTCCTGGGCATGGCCTTCTAACCACAGCATCAGCCACACAAGGACAGCAGAGTGGGAGAAAACAAGTTCCTCATAAGTCAGAAAACCAGAGGTGTTTTAGCAGAGCAGAGAGTTAAACGTGACAGAAGCCAAAGTGGGAATATGAGGAGGACAAGTAGTGCCACACCTCCCAGGCACAACCCAACCCGTTCTGACAGGGCAGCTCCATACCTTTCCTTCAGAAAGTCCTCAAACTCTTTGCAGTTCTTCCTGCCATCGTTCAGGTGTTGGATGATGCTGTCATAGCCCACGGTGCTCGTCAGATCTGCACTCTGAAAACACAAGAAGAGGAATCGTGCCCTGGTCAGTGAGGTACACAGTCCCTGCCACCCCCAGCGGCGTCTGCTCAAATGAGGGATCAAGAGTCAGGGTGGTTCGGCCTAGAGGTGAGAAGGCTCCAGGAAGGCCTTGCAGCGGCCTTCCAGTCCCTGACGGGGCTACAGGGAAGATGGAGAGGGGCTGGTTACAAGGACAGGGAGTGACAAGCCAAGGGAGAATGGTCCCAAACTGGAGGGAAGATTTAGGTATTAAGAAGAAATCCTTCCCTGTGTGGGTGGTGAAGCCCTGACACAGGTTCCCAGAGCAGCTGTGGCTGCCCCTGGATCCCTGGCAGGGTTCAAGGCCAGGTTGGATGGGGCTTTGGGCACCCTGGGCTAGTGGAAGGTGTCCCTGCCCATGGCAGAGGGTGTGACTGTGTGGGCTCTGAGGTCCTTTCCCACCCAAACCAGTTGGGGATTTCTATACTTTCTATGAATTTCAGAAGTCAAAACAGAAGAGTTCACTTCTACCACATCCTACTGCCCCCCCAACCCAAACACAAGTGCCCCACAGCACATGGCATCTCCTCCTAGGAGCCTACCTGCCAGCTCTAGCTTAATGAAATCAAACACTAGACCCCCTCCAAGTCTCTAGATACAGCCTGTCTTACTCCTGTTCCTCCCAGTTTCTGCAGACATGGAGATGGATCTCAGTTAGCATTGATCTCCACTCTCCTGGGCATCGTGCTGACATCTGGCTGATACAACATTCATCTGGGCTGACAGTGAATTTGTAAGACCTTTCTGCATAGGATCACTGAGCTATGGTCTTCTCTTGCTGGCTGCCCTCACAGTAATATACAGATGCACCCAATGACCACTGCTGCAACAGCATTCTCTTTGGCCTTGGGAAAAAAAATTGCCCCAGATATCAACACAAAACACCACTGAAAAGATCATTTCCCAAAGTATCAGCTCCTCTCTATCACTGCTGTACCTCCAACCCATCACACGGGGTGAGCTTCTTCACCCCCATGAAGTAACACAGCCATTGAGAGGTCCTGCCTCCACGTTTTGGGTTCATGTGGAAAGGTTTTGGTAGCTGGTGTGGGGGCTGTAGGGGTGGCTTCTGTGAGAAGCTGCCAGAAACTTCTTCCATGTCCAAAAGAACCAACACCAGCCAGCTCCAAGATGGACTCACCAATGGCCAAGGCCAAGCCCATCAGTGGTGCTGGTAGCACCTCTGGGGCAACAGAGTAAAGAAGAGAAAAAAAATCAAAGGAGCAGCAACTTTTTCCACCAGAGTAAGGAGTGAGAAGATGTGAGAAACTCTGCAGGCAGCAAGGTCAGTGAAGGGGGTTGTGGGGAGGTGCTCCAGGCACTGGAGTAGAAATTCCCCTGCAGCCCATGGAGGATGGTGGGCAGCAGAGATCCCACCTGCAGCCATGAAGGACCCCATGCTGGAGCAGATGGAGACACCTGGAGGATGTTGTGACCTGGTGGGAAGTCTGTGCTGGATTAAGCTCCTGGCAGGACCTGCAGCCTATGGAGAGGGGCCCACACAGGAGAAGGTTTGCTGGGGGGACTTGTGACTCCCTGGGGGACCAGACTGGAGCAGTGTGGGCCTGAAGATCTGCCCCCCATGGCAGGGGACCACGCTGGGGCGGTTGAGGAAGAACTGAAGGACTCGTATTAGAGAAGTTCATGGAGGACAGTCTGCTGTGGGAGGGACCCCACGGTGCAGCAGGGACAGAGTGTGAGGAGTCCTCCCCTGAGGAGGAAGGAGCAGCAGAGACAGCGTGTGATGGACTGACCCCAACCCCATCCCCATCCCCCTGTGCTGCTGGGGGAGGAGGGAGAGAAGTGGGGAGTGAAGTTGGGCCCAGGAAGAAGGGAGGGGTGGGGGGAAGGGTTTAAGTTTTGGGTTTATTTCTCATTACTTGACTCTGATTTGATTGGTAATAAATGAGATGTATTTAATTCCAAGCTGAGTCTTCTTTGCCCATGACAGTCACTGCTGTGTGATCTCTCCTGCCCTTATCCTAACCCAGGAGCCTTTTGTTCTGTCTCCTCTCCCCTGCCCAGCTGAGGAGGGCAGTGATAGAGCAGCTTTGGGGGGCACCTGACTCCCAGCCTGGGTCAACCCACCACAAACCACCACCCACCCAGCCAAGTCCCGTCTTCCCACCCACACTCTCATCTGCACAGTGCTCCTCACGCTCCCCACAGACCTCTGAAGGATCGCTGCTTTTCTTCAGATTACTTCTTAAAAACAGATATTGTACTGATGGTTATTTTTAAAATAAATAAATAAAGATATGTGCAGCAATGATGTAGGTAGGCTGGGATGAAGGTTGGATAACTCTGCCCCATTCTGCCCCCACACCCATGCCTGGAAGCACCTCGGGGCAAAGAAATAACTCTTCTGCCCTGTGGCTGCTGAGGATTTATCACCCAAGAGACCTGGGCTAAGAGCAGGTTCGATGCACTACGATAATATGAAGAGATGCTCTGACCATGTGCTGTCCTTCTCTAGGAGAAGCCTGAGGCAGGTGAAGGAAGCTGAGCAGAAAATGCTCACCTGTGGTCTCCTGAAGAGAGGAGCCCTTGGTGTGGCACAGAACCGCAGCATATGTCAACAAAACATGTAGGGAAAGAGGTTGTGGGAGGGAAGCAATGGTAGGAGCTGATATAAAACTCAGGGGAAGGAAACAACAGCCACCAACTGTTATTAAGAAGGTTGAAGAAGAATGGAAGGATGGAGTGATTCAGAAAATGGTTGGAAGCCAGGATGAGGGTATCAAGTGTGAAAGCGTGGGCAGCAGAATGGGGGGATTTCTCAGGAGTTGGTAGCTGGTGCAAGAGATGAGGAGGAACAGGGCTGGTATTAGTGATAAATGAAGGATTTAATTGTGTGGACTTCCCTAAGGAGTCAAGGACTTGTCTGTCACTAGCCAGAAAGCAAGAAGTGAACTGGACATCTGGTGGGACCTGCTGGAAATCCCCAGGCATCCCAGCTCATCTTTGCTCCATCCGTGGCGGACGTGGGAAGAAGGGACCATGGAGCAGGACCTAAGCAGCAACCAAAACAGTTTCTGTTTCTTTGCAGAGCACAAATGTCCCTCCAGGATGGGCTTGCTGCTGATAAGCCCACAGCCAGTTCAGTTTTACAACGTGCCTTTGCCAGTTGGGTCTGTGAAAAGGGAAACGCGCTTGCAACAGGCGTCCCCCGTCCTGACAGTTGCAGACCACAGGAACATCCTAACTCCACTTCCTATTGCTGGTTTCAGAGGAAATAGAATGGATGTGGAGAACAACCATCGCTCGTTGCACCCCCTGGGAGGGATGGAGAGGTCAGACCCACATTGTTGCATGTCAGGGGGGCACCCGAAGGCTCCTGCATCCCTCAACACCCAGGCTCCCTGCAGCAGGGGTGGTTCCGAGGGAGCAACAAGGGAAAAACTGGGAACATCCATCAAAAATATGCTGTAGGGTCTTTATTTTACCACTTCTCCTCCTGCAGTAGAAGGATTTCGTTCCAGCACTTGTGTATTTGCTAAGCTCCTGAGGCTGGACCAGACCACACTAAGCAAGGTGCCATACAAAACATGGGAGGTAACAGAGGTGTCCAAAAGAGCTGCTTCCATGAGGAGGCGCTCCCAGCCCAGAAGCAGCTGGACAGGGTGGTCTGTGGTAAAACCAGCCTTCACAGCATCCTTCTGGGCAGACGTGGGCATGGAAAGAACAGAAGGGACCAGCGTGACTGCCCGTGGGACGTCCCGAAGGCAGGGCTCACAGGGAGAGGGAAGGGGACACAGAGAGCAGGGAGAACAAGGTTTGAAGACATAGTAAACTAAGCCAAAAACAGGTATGGAGGATGGAGAGTCCCACCAAGCCCTCCCAAACCAGAGGGACTCGGAAGACGAGCATCTCTCCTCCCACCCTGCAGCATGTGGCTGTCCTGGCCGTCCCCACAGGGCAGAGCTCTGACCCCCCACACAAGAGGACAGCCCATGGAAACTGCAGATGACTTTCGAGGTGACAAAGCAGCAGCTGATGTTTTCCAAGCATGCAGAGCTCAGCAGGACGCTCCCACCCTGCTCCCCACTCGCTGCCCAGGTTTGCGCCGTCCTCCTGACCCACTGAGCAGGAGGGGGTGGTGTGATCATTGGGGGTTGTTCGTGCTTTTAGCCAAAAATGGAGCTAAAATGCTGCAGTGGGGATCTGAAGTCACGTTATGACCTTGTCTGAGCCGCAGCTGAAAGGAAAAGCTGCTGAGCTTGACATTTCCATCTTCTGCCCCACTTTCCATGGAAAAACCCCTCCAGACACATGCCCTGTGAGGCCAACAGCACGGGAGAGTCACAGAATCATTTTGGTTGGAAAGGACCTTTAAGGTCATCAAGTCCAACCCTGAACCCAGCACTGCCAAGCCCACCACTAATCCCTGTACCTGAGCACCACGTCCACGTGTCTTTTAAGTATCTCCAGGGATGGTGACCCCACCACTTCCCTGGGCAGCTTGGGCCAGTGATTGACAACCTTTCTGGTGAAGAACTTTCTCTTAATACCCAATCTAAACCTCCCCTGATGCAACTTGAGACCATTTCCTCTTGTCCTATCACTTGTTACTTGGGAGAAGAGACCGACCCTTGGCTACAACCCTCCTTCCAGGCAGCTGTAGAGAGCGATCAGGTCTCTCCTCAGCCTCCTCCAGGCTGAACACCCTTAGGTCCCTCAGCCATTCCCCATCAGACTTGTGCTCTGGACACTTCACCAGCTTTGTTGCCCTTCTCTGGACACACTCCAGCACCTCGATATCCTTCTTGTAAGTGAGGGGCCCAAACCTGAACCCAGCACTCAAGGTGCAGCCTCACCAGAGCTGAGCACAGGGCTAAGATCCCCTTCCTGGTTCTGCTGGCCACATCATTGCTGATAGAAGCCAGGATGCTGTTGGCCTTCTTGGCCACCTGGGCACACTGATGGGTCGTATTCAGCTGGCTGTAGACCAACACCCCCAGAGCCTTGTTCACTGGGCAGCTCTCCATCCCCTCTGCCCCAAGCCTGTAGCGTTGCCTGGGGTTGATGTGACCCAAGTGCAGGACCCAGCACTTGGCCTTGCTGAACCTCATGCTGTTGGCCTCAGCCCATCGATCCAGCCTGTCCATAGTCCTCTGCAGAGCCTTCCTACCCAAGCAGCTTCTCCCAATCTTCCCAAAAATCAAAGCCTTGAGGCACTGCACTGCTCACAGACCATCACTTGAGATCCCTTTCTTTATGCAGAGCTCTTAGTGTCTCTCCCCAGCCTTTCCTGCTCAGAGAAGCACAGCAGAAGCTGGATGCCTGTTTTAGTACGCAGAAAGAGAGCACAACGATCATTGGCCATGCTGCTCTTGCTGGCCCCAAACCAGTCAGCATCCTGCAGAGGCCGCTGAGACTAAGACAAGTGCTTGTGCCGGTGCCCGCAGGGAGCAGCTGAGGAGAGCGGGAGATGCTGCAAGAGGCGGGAGATGCTGCAGGAGGCGGGAGATGCTGCAAGAGGCGGGAGATGCTGCAGGAGGCGGGAGATGCTGCAAGAGGCGGGAGATGCTGCAGGAGGCGGGAGATGCTGCAAGAGGCGGGAGATGCTGCAGGAGGCGGGAGATGCTGCAAGAGGCGGGAGATGCTGCAGGAGCCGGCAGATCCTCCCCTCCCCATAGCCAGGTGGCACAGCAGGACAAACAAAGCTCATCGCAGGCAAGAAACGGACTCGCTGTGACTTCACCCGCCGGGGATTGGCGTCCAAGCTGCTTTTTGACTAACAATTTTCCACCTGACGTTTCCTCCTCCCCATTCCCCCTTCCCCCCGACCCAGCCCCGCTCATCCCACAGACACAGGCAGCGCCGGACCATCCCTCCCCGGGGACGCGATGACTTCTGCCCCGTGTTCCCTGTGAAACGACAGCCCGCGGATTTCACAACGCTGCCGATAAACCCTGCCAGGCCAGGCCCCGTTTAGAGAAGGACGAGCAGGGCTGAGGGGAAGTGAAACACCCAGCCAACGTCACACCGCAAGTCAGCAGCCGGGCAATGAACCCAGGATCCCAGGGCTGGCAGCACACACACTACACCCCCTCCCCAATGTAAAAAAGTTGATCCCCAGGCAGCCACACTGAAGGAAAATCATGGCAACGAAGGAGAAACACAGCCGGTCACAGCCCTGACAGTGCCACCCGTAATCCCGTGGCAAGGGTCTCCTTTGCGGACACCAGCACTCCCTCGCTCTGCAGCGAGGGGCAGAGCATCTCTTTTGCCCCAGTCTTGCAAAAGGAGATGCAATAGCTCTTCGCTAAGTGGGTTTGGTTTTTTTTTTTTTTGGCGGTGGGGAGGGAAATAAGTGTTTTCAGACAGTTTTCCGTCCACTCTGTGGGAAAACCAACCATGACAGTGTGGTTTTTATTGCAGATGACTTGCCTCCAGCCGTGGGGTGTTTTTAGCACCTTCACTTTTCCTTGGTGTTAAGAACAAGTATCTGTACACATGTAAAAGATGTAGATTACCCGAGTATTATTCGTAAAAAACTAGAAAAAATTATTTATTTATTATTTTCTATTTTTTACGAATAATAAATGAATAAAATTTTCTATTTTTTACTAATAATTTTTAGAAGAGAAAAAATAGAAACTTTTCTATTTTTGAGAAGCAGCAGGTCTTGGTCTTCAGCGTTATTTCATTGTTTGGGTTTTTATTTTTTAATGTTTTTTCCCAAATGCTTCCTTTCAGTGCACCCTGGAATGCACTGCAGAGAGCTGAGCATCACTTCTGCCTCATTAAAAGCAAACAACCTAAAATCCACTCCCCAACACGCAAGCCATTAGCCAACAGATCAAATTTAGTAGGGTTTTTTTTAAGTATTATGATCATTCCTATTTTTCCCACAGGGTTTTTGCAGGACTGAAGAGCTCTGATGAGACCCAACGTGCCCAACGTGCTCTGTAAGAAAAGTCCTGGGGAGAACCAGGCTCGCACTGAGAGAATTGCTAAAGTGAAAGAAGAGACCCTGTAGAGTGAAAGAAGAACAGCAGATTGCAAAAACAAATGAAAACAAAACCCCCACGCTTGCTCAACCAGCGCAATCACTACAGGGAGGGCAAGAGGAAACAAAGACAGGCTTTGGCATATTTTATTCTCTGCAGGCAGCTCTGGGCTTTGGGAAGGAGTGGCATGTGAGCAGGGACGTGCTGGGCAATGCTGGTTCAAAGTCCTCCCTGCCCTTAGCTCCCTCAGGCACCCTCAGACCCTGGCCCCTGGGCGAGCAGGAACTGTGGCAGGGTATAGGGGTGGAAGCCACTCTGTTGGTAAGAGTTTTATCACCTTGTGCTGAAGCTGAGCAAAGTCCAAGGGCAATGTCTATGCCGTGCTCTCCCCAGCACAGCCCATCCTGAAGTTCAGCACTGGATGAGGTTCTAGTGCAGGCAAAGATAGGAACAGCCCTCCCTTGAAGAGGTTCAATAAGGCCAAGTACAAGGTCCTGCAACCGGGGTCGGGCCAGTCTTCATCATCAGTAGAGGCTGGGAGGTGATGTGATAGCGAGCAGCCCTGTGGAGAAGGACTTGGGGATGGTGGATGAGAAGCTCAACATGAGCTGACTATGCACACTCGCAGCCCAGAAAGCCAACTGTATCCTGGACTGCATCGAAAGGAGCGTGGCCAGCAGGCCAAGGGAGGGGATTCTGCCCCTCTGCTCCGCTCTGGTGAGAACCCACCTGGAGTACGGTGTCCAGTTCTGGGGTACCCAACATAAGGAGGACATGGAACTGTTGGAACAGGTCCAGAGGAGGGCCAGGAAAATTATCAAGGGAGCTGCAGCACCTCTCCTGTAAGGACAGGCTGAGAGCGTTGGGGTGGTTCAGCCTGGAGACCTTATAGCACCTTCCAGTCCCTGCAGGGCCTACAAGGAAGCTGTGGATGGACTTAATAGAAGGGCATGGAGTGATAGGACAAGAGGGAAAGGTTTTAAATTTGAAGGGGGTAGATTTAGATGGGATATTAGGAAGAAATTCTTCACTCTGAGGATGGTGAGGCCCTGGCACAGGGTGCCCAGGGAGGCGGTGGCTGCCCCCTCCCTGGAGGTGTTCAAGGCTGGGTTGGATGGGGCCTTGAGCAGCGTGGTCTGGTGAAAGGTGTCCCTGCCCATGGCAGGGGGGTTGGAACTTGATCTTTGAGGTCCCTTCCAGCCCAAAGCATTCTGTGACTCCATGGTTCTATGAAGAAACCAGAACCACCGAGGTTTAAAGTTAAATCAGTCCCTAGATGAGACAGGGCACAACACAGCCACCCCAACAGAGATGGTGGGGGGGAGGGTCACTGCTCATCCCCACAAAGAAATTCAGCAGTCACTGTTCAAAGCCAGAGGCTCTCCAAAGCTGGAGGCTGCAGTGCTGGAAATGGCGAAGCTTTTGGGGATGGTGGTTATTTTTTTAGACCTGTTCACATCCGTTTGAGTATCCCTCCCCTGGAGCCCTCCCAACATCTCTCCTTTCCCACAGGGCTGTCCTGACCACTACGAAAACACTTGCTTTGGCAAAGAAGAGTTCTCCTTCCCTTTTTAGCTTAAGCAAAGTAATTTAGGAGAAAAAAAAAAAAAAAAAGACATTTCAGGAGGAAGTTGGTGCTCTTTCACAGCACATAACAGCGAACCAAAGCTGGACAATCAGCCCTCCGTACCTCACTGACACTTGGGTTTATTCAGCCCATCTCTTGTTCCCCCCACCCCCTCCTCACTCCCTCCCCATCCCTCACAGCTGATGTACAGTCACCGGTACGTGTCGTGGAGACAGCTTGGGGTGGCACCTGCCTTTTCCATGGGCCGGGCGCCAGGGCCTCGATCTCTCCACTGAGTCACGTCCATCACGTTCCCATCCAACCTCCGCCCCAGCTGCCTCCCCCAGGCACGCTTCCTCGGTCTGGAGGGGAAGCTCATGGGCTTCAGAAAGGAAAAAAAGCCAAGCAAAATCCCTGGCAGCACCAATAGTTTGGGCTCAGTGAGACTTGCTGGGTAAATAACCGTGCTTGTGGTGTGGAGTGAGGCAGGAGCGAGCGCCCCATGCAATGCCCGGCTCCTCCTGGCCTTGGGGCTGCTTCTGCCCCAGCGTTTTCTTCCAGGGAGCCCTCTCCTCCAGGACCCTCCTTCAAAAATCACCCTGCCACAGCAGAACAAACTGTGAGTGCCAGCCGAAGCCAGTGAGGACCTCTCCTTCAGCCCAATTCACCACGGAAGCATGACAAACCACATCTACTCATGGCTCTTGTGGCAGCACAGCTATCCCACCCATACCCTTCCCCCTCCCCCAGGCTGGGGGATGCTGCCACCAGCCTCGCAGCCCTCCCCTCCTGCACATTTGCAAAGCAAACGGAGCACGGTGGAAACTTCTTGTCAGTAAATAGCTGAGAGGATGGATGGGGCATGGAAAGCCAGCTTTATTTTCCAAGCTGGCCTTGATACCGATGTGGGATTTACATATTTGTCGGCGCTGCAACAGATAAAGCGCCAGTGACGCCGGGCGAGTCGGGTGCTCTGCATTCACCCCTCCCATTCCACAGCACACAGAGACCCAAACCCCAGGGGCCCCGCAGCGTGCTGCTCCTGGAAAGAGCAGGAATATGGGATGAATACGGGATGAATACGGGATAAATACAAGATGAATATGGGGTGAACACAAGATGAACGTTATGTCCTATTTCTGGCCCGTTGGCACAGCACAACAATGTCCCATCTTCTCCCAGTAACTGTAGCAGCCCCCACACACCCTCCCCCTAACCCGCAGGTCAGGAGCTGCTTCCCAGGCATCGCCTGAGCTCGGCACCGCGCGCCCACGGGGGTTTTTCCACCACAAAAAGGTAAAATTTTGTGACTGATTCCACCTGGAACCAAGGCACCCGGCCCCACGCACCAAGAGGAACTGAGCAGCTGATGACTGGCACTGTGCTGAGTGGCCGTTCGGCACTTCTCCATTCCCAAAAGCATGGTTCAGGCTCTAAAAAATACTAATTGCGCCTTTCCCCAACCCTGTGGGTCTTCCTCAGCAGCAGCGCACAGAGGGACTCCTCCTCGTCCCGGATTATCCCGGAGTCGCAGGACCCTTTGTGGCCACGGTCTCCAGGTAGATCACCAGCGGGTAATTAATTTAAAGCCTCAGCCTGACTCAGGCTTCCTCTGCTCGCCGGGGTGTATTTTGGATGCCACGGAGCAGCATGAAGCCACGGGTCTCAGGGCACGCGTGGATGGGCAGTGCCTGCCGGGGATGCTCAGCACCCTCAGCGAAGGCGCCAGGACCACGAAGGCGGCTTTTGGAGACAACTCTGACCAGAGACGGGTGACACCCCTCCCTCAATCCCAACTCAGACCCCCCACCCACACCCCTCGGCTCCGGATAGGTGTGTCTGTGTCCCCTCCCCGTAACCCCACTCACCCAGAAGTTGTCCCTGAACCGCAACTCCCGCATCTTGCCGCCGCTCTCCGCCGAGTCCGCCGCTCCCGGCGTCGCCCCGTCCTGTCCCGTCCCGTCCCGTCCTGTCCCGCCCCGCCCCGCCCGCCCGGTCCCACCCCGCGGCGCGGTGTCACCACCCAGTCGTCGTGTCCCCGTCCGTCCCCGTCGTCCCCCCCCCCGAACAGCACGGCTACGCCCACCCCACTTGCTGCGTGGAGCTTTGCGGTGCGCTCCCGGGTGTCCGTGGGGGGACGGGGGGGGGGCAGGAACACGGACACGGGACAGGGGACAGGGCGAGGGGGGCAGATGGATGAGCCCCGGACAAACCCACCCGTGACGGCCAAACACGGGTCAACCTGCAGGTTTTTGGGGAGCAAACGGGGAGCGGCGGCCACACGCCCCGCAGAGCCTCCGCCGCCTGGCTCGGAGGGAGCTCGCCGGGGTTTTTGGGGAAGGGTTTTATTGCCCCGTTGTGCCATTCAGCTGACAGGGGACACCGGGGGAGCCGACGCCGAACCGCCTCGCCACTGGTGAGACGGGAAAAGCCGGGACCATCCCCAGTGCCCAGCCTGCGCCGACACGGGTTAGAGCTGAAGCGGGGTGATGATGTCAAAAAAAAAAAAAACCCCAAATAACTCCAAGCAACCAAAAAAAGGCGTTTCCCATTTCCCACCGAGTGAAATAAAAGTGCTCAGCTGTGACCCGAGGCCGCGGTGATGTTGAGCTTGGATGCCGCACGGCGTCTGCGGGGCGCAGGAGCAGGTTTGGGAATTTCAGGAGTCGGGTCTGCAGCTGGTTTGGGCGGGCAGAACCCGGACACGGTCCCAAGGAAGGGCACGATTCCCCCCACACCCCGCCCCGCGAATCCCCGCTGGCCGTTTGGCGGCTTCCCAGCACCCCCCCGCGGCCAGGGCCCCGCAGCGCCGCCCCGCACCGATCCCTCCGAGCCAGCGCGGAGCCCTGACCCGGCGGGATGTGGCTACCTCGAGGGGCTTCGGTCGGGAAATTATCACCTTCCTCGGGCACAGCAGCGACAGGCTGTTCCAGAATCTTGGAATATTTATCTGTCAGTGGAAACAAATACGGATCGGGGCAATTTTGGGCCAAGACACCGGTGAGGTTGGTGCTTTCTGGCTCAGCATCAGCTGTAAGCGGAGACGGGTCGCTGGGCAGGAAGAGTGGTGAGCTGTAAAAGCTGTCCCCAAGGGACGGGTGGTGTTGTAGAATCCCAGACTGGTTTGGGTGGGAAGAGACCTCAAAGCCCACACAGTCCCACCCCTGCTATGGGCAGGGACACCTTCCACTAGCCCAGGGTGCCCAAAGCCCCATCCAGCCCGGCCTTGAACCCTGCCAGGGATCCAGGGGCAGCCACAGTTTCTCTGGGCACCCTGAGCCAGGGCCTCCCCACCCTCACAGGGAAGGATTTCTGCCTAATGCCTCATCTAAATCTCCCCTTGTCCTGTCCTCCATGCCCTTGTAACCAGCCTCTCTCCATCTTCCCTGCAGCTCCTTCAGGTACTGGAAGGCTCTGCTTCCCAGACCCTTCTCTTCTCCAGGTTGAACCACCCCAACTCTCCCAGCCTGCCCTCACAGGAGAGGTGCTCCAGCCCCTGGATGCCAGGCAGCCAGACCAAGGTGCAGCTCCACCACAGCATCCCCACCCCTGTGGAGTCTCCCAGCCACAGGCACTGGAAGAAAGGAGGTTGTGAGGGAGAGAAGGGACTCCCCTGGAAGCTCTCCTCCAAGGGCACAGCACTACTCCCACATGCCAGCCCTCCACAGGAAGACAGCAGACGCTTCCCAGCTAAAAATAAGTTGTTTATTTTTTTTCCTGTGCAGCAAAAGGAGTTCTCACCAAAAGCACTCACACAGTTAGAGACCTGACAGGCTGAGAGGTGAAGCGTTTCCTGCTGCATGTTTGAGCTCAAAGGCAGGACACTCCTGTGAAGGAAGTGGGGACAACCAGCCCCAACACAAGTCCTGATGACTGGTTCACAGAGGACTCAGGGACAAGTCCCAGTCTACCACGCAAAGCAGGGTAACACCCTGTGCAGTGAGCAAGGTGAACTTGCTTGGGCCCCACAGCAAGGGCGAAGGATGGAACTGTGAGCTAGAGATCCAGCCCACAGGCGCTTTGCTTGCTGAACAAAGAAAATCCTTCAGGAAAAAAGGATGATGGGTTCTTCCCCCTATCCCAAGGGGAAAGCTGATTAGCAGTGCCAGCCCCTGGTGCCAGTGGGATTAACCTCCACTGCATGGAGGTCCCACATCTGGTGACACCAGGGTGGGCAGTTACTTTAATTGCTACAGGATCAGAGACATCATTAGCTTTTAGGGTCACTGTCTCCTGGCTAAATCTGTCTGGACATTGGGAGCAGGAATGGTCAAAATGAGGGTAAAAAAACCAGCCCAGTTGAGGGAAGAGAAAGATGAGGTGGATGATTCTAGAAGGGCAGGGTGTGTGTGTGCAAACATTTTAGGAATGATTTCCTGTCTCACTTCAACCTAGATGTATCAAAGGGAAACCTGCACTGCAGTGCTGCCTCAGAACAGGAGGGGATCCCAGGAGTCCCCAAATGGGCAAAGTGCCAATCTATAACAGAGGTAGTAAATGAGGAGCAAAATGTGGTTGCAGCTGGTGACCCCCATCCCACATGGGGTACTGAGGCACAGGAGGCTTATAAGAAAACTCTAGGGTGCAGTTAAAGATTGGGATTTAAAATCACCATTTGCATAATTTCTATGGAAATCTGGATTTGTGGAGTACGTGGATGGTAGAAACCCCTTGCAACCTTGGCAGCTGGAACTACATGATCTCCAAAGGTCCCTTCCACCCCAAACTGTTCTGTGACACCAGGTCCAGCACTGGGATCCCAACCCTCACAGCACACACAAAGCCAGGAAACAAATGACTGCTGTGGTACACAACCTCCCCCCAGAGCCCCAAGAACTGTTCAATGGAACAGGAACCAGCTGCAGGGGCTGGCAGCCTGTAGCTCTCCAGCAGTTACGGCTGGAACAGCTGTCCAGAGAGCCAAGGAGGACTGGTTCTGAAAGACCCCACCTTCCAAAAGCTGGGCAGCAGAGGGGTCAGACAACACTTGTCAGGGGAGGCAGGGAGTCTGCCAGCAACCTGGCTGATTGCGGAAGGGATTGGCCTTGACAATATCCCTGTATTCCCCTGTGACAGGAAGTCACTCATGCTGAAAGCTTTGTAACAAGTTTCACAGAACCGGTGACCATGGAGACAGGGTGTGCAGACTACACCCAACCAAGGAGACAGGAAAGGACAACCAATGGAAAAACAACCCTTCAGCCTATAGCATTTGTAGGTGTTGATTGGTTGACATTAAAAACACCTGTGCAGTTGTAACAATGCAATGCAACTGAAGAGAGGTTGGGGGAGCTGGGCTTGTTCAGTCTGGAGAAGAGAAGGCTGCGGGGGGACCTCATTGCAGCCTTCCAGTCCCTGAAGGAAGCAGAGAAACAGGAGGGGATCCAACTCTTTAAAAGGGCATTCAACAGCACGACAAGGGGGAATGGAGTAAAGCTAAAGGAGGGAAGGTTTAGATTAGATATTAGGAGGAAGTTCTTTACAGAGAGAGTGGTGAGGGGCTGGAACAGACTGCCCTGGGGGGTGGATGCCCCATCCCTGGAGGTGTTCAAGGCCAGGCTGGATGGGGCCCTGGGCAACCTTGTGTAGATCCAGGCCTGAGGTTGGTGGCCCTGCCTGTGGCAGGGGATTGTAACTCTCTGATCATGGGGTCCTTTCCAACCCATGCCATTCTATGATTCTGAAGCACACTGATCATCAACTAGTGTGTTGTGTCCATCTCTACAATGACAAGCACTAGGACACAGTGTGTTTCAGACTGTTGGGAGTTCAAGAACACCGCAGGGTCCAGCCATCCCCCCCCCCCACTGCCAGGAAGCAAAGCACTCCCCCAGCTGTAACCCTTCTTTCCTGCTGGCAGCTGCCTTGGGGAGATGAGAACTCATGAGCCCCCCTCAGCTACCCCAGGCTCCATCTGCCACTCCTGCCCATCCCTGAGCCTACCCACACAACAGTTAAGATGCCCCATGATTTTCCAGAGCGGGGGTTCATTTCCAGAGAGGGGGTTACTGCTCTGGTTTTAGAGGAATGTACTGCTCATGTGGCAGTAATTTAGAAGAGAACACACAAGCCGTTTTACATGGAAACATTTATTCTCATCGAGATCTGTACATTCAAGTTGCACATACATTTGATGGAGCTGGAGCACGGAGTCACAACTACAGCCTGGTCTGTTCCAACAGTTTATGCCTCAAAAGTAGCCAGGAAGTTTGTGACTATCTCCTTCAACTTAGCTTCCGTCTGGTCAGAGATCTTCCCTTCGGTCCTGTTTAAAGAGTTCAGTTAAACATCTGATGCAGGAGTAGACATACAGTCACTTTACAGTGAACCTTCTGATTTCTACAAAATTAGCACTAACTCCTTAATGTAATTCTGCCTGGAGCATGAAGTTATGCCCCTGGAAGCGCAACATTCCCTTGTCCTCAAAATCTACTCCTGTTTAAGAACTATGGTCGGTAAGTATTTCCAGAACAGCTGCAGGCAGCTCAACAAAGCTCCATCAATATCCCCGAGATGGAGGCCATGTGGTTTGACCCACAGCACAAGCTAACACCAGTTTACAGGGCTATGGAAACACTCAAGCCCCAAGAGCCCAGCCAGGGAAGGTGGCAAGCAGCACTTAACCCAGAGTATACAGCTTAAAGCTGTCAAAAACAAGGGAACTGACTGGCTAGAAAGATTTCACTATCAGATCAGAACTACACAGGAGGTTTATTCTAAGCATCAGCTGGATTTCCCAAGTAGGAACTGGAGAACATCAGAAGGCTGGTTGAGCCTCCAGTTTGGTAAAGGCCACATGAGGCCTAGTGCTCAGTTCTGCGTGAATGGTCAGAGCAGTCACGGCTCAGCGACCGCTGCACCCCAGCTGTCAAGTCACCACCCCTGGGATGAAGCAAAGCAAGTCGTCACACCTGATGGTGGAGAGGAGGGCCTGGTGCTGGCTCAGTACATGAGTGAGGAAAGCACTCTCAAATTTAGTGATTTTGCTGGGCTCCAGCTTGTCCAAGTGACCTCTTACACCAGCGTAGATGACTGCAACCTGTTCCTCGATAGCCATGGGAACTGCAAGAAAGAAAGCATTCGTGCTTTTAGGACACCAGAGTCCTTCTCTGAAGGTCAACTGCACATACAGAACATGGTTCAAGTCCACAGAACAGACATGGTAAATGCTGCCACAAAGACCAACCACATTAGCACAAGAGATTACTGGGAAAAGCAGACTTCACTGCTTCCAAGACACTCACCATACTGCCCCTGTTTGAGGAGCTCTGTCAGACGTACACCGCGGTTCAGCAGCTGTTGGGTGGCAGCATCCAGATCAGACCCGAACTGAGCAAAGGCAGCAACTTCACGATACTGAGCCAATTCCAGCTTCATGGTACCCGCCACCTACCACACAAGACACGAGTCAGACTGTGTTTGACCAGGTTCTGAACAAGCTCAGGTGTCTGCCAGTTCATCTTCTGCCAATAGCTGTCCCCAGGCAGCTCTGCCTTGCGTACCAGCCACGTGAACCCCGAGATTGACAGCTGGTGATGCATCTCCACAAGCCCTGCTGCCCACTTGGCCTTTGAAGACAAGCATGCTGTTTGTCCCTAAAATGGGCACAGCTGATACTAAACCTCTGCAATTCCATTCCAGATTAAAAGTACAGGGTTAAGTGAGCACTCTCCACTGCTGGTTAGCTCAGTACTCAGCGTAGTGCAATTTAAGTCCTGCATCTTCAGGCAGATACAGCTTTCCTGTCTTCCCACCTCCCTGTCAGGGGTCCCTATCAGACAATGGAAACATCAAAAGAGACCCCCAAAGTTTTTTTTCTTTCCTAATTTTGTAGCACTAAGGAGTCCAAAGCTCCATTCCCTCTCAGTGACATGGGTTGGAAAGCCCTCACACTGCTCATCTCTAGTGAGAGGAGGAGCAGCAGTTCTCGTGCTCACCTGCTTCATAGCCCTGGTCTGAGCTGCAGAACCTACACGGGACACAGACAGACCAACATTGATGGCTGGACGGATACCTTTGTAGAACAACTCAGTTTCCAAGAAGATCTGTAGGAGAAAATAGTTTTATTATCTTGGTGAGAAGCCTGGAAGCCTCCTGAGAGGCAAGTTACACAGAAGCACTGGCGTGCAAAGGCGTCCTACCTGTCCATCAGTGATGGAGATGACATTGGTTGGAATGTAAGCAGACACATCACCAGCCTGAGTTTCAATGACAGGCAGGGCAGTCAGAGAGCCACCTCCAAAAGAATCATTCATTTTGGCAGCTCTCTCCAGCAGGCGAGAGTGCAGGTAGAACACATCACCAGGGTAGGCTTCACGACCGGGGGGACGACGCAGCAGCAGAGACATCTGACGATAGGCAACAGCCTGTGTGGCATAAAGAAAGCTTTCAGGCTTCAGTGCTTCATTTGGAAGTTTGAAATTCTAAATGGTGATCTTACAGCTACAAACACCAATGACAAACTATGAGGCCTATGAACAATGCTTCCTCACCTGTTTGGATAAGTCATCGTAGATGATCAACGCGTGCTTTCCATTGTCTCTAAAGTATTCTCCCATGGAGCATCCGGAATAGGGAGCCAGATACTGCAAGGGTGCTGCATCAGATGCGGTGGCAGACACCACAATAGTGTACTTCATGGCATCTGGAAAGAATTGGGAGACAGACACACCACTGAATATATGACCTCATCACACCCATCATCAGCAAGGTCAACACGCTTGTGAAGTACTTCCTGCTGAGGCAAGCCCGAGCAGCATCACTATACCGTTACAGGAAGCTACACTGTACTAGATTCACACACCCATTAGCTCAACTCACTCAAGAAGTTTCACAGTTCATGGTACCCATCTAGCACTTGCAGAGTTCTTTCCCACTGAAGTTTAAACTTTCACTGAGAAACACTTGGCTACAGAAGTAACTCAGCCTGAAATCCTGCAGCTTCCTCACTGCTGCAAGGAGATACTATCCTGTTTCACAGTCCCAAACAAATCAATTGTTAGAACAGAGGGGAGCCTGTCCTACATGATGGCATGACCCTGCTTGACCACCAGGCAAGAGGTAAGGTGCCTGATCTCCTGTTACATATGCAGCACTGGTTAACAAGATCAGGTTCTGAACAAAGTAAAGTCTTTCCACTAGGCTTGCAACTGCCATTCACGGTGACCTGAATGCATGAGAAACAAATGCCAAGTCCATAAATACTTGTAGGACATCGCTTGTCATCAAGGCCTGTCTGCCTGCCAAGAGGAAGCTCTCTGAACTCTGCTAAAAAAAAAAAACCATGGTGGGTGACTTTTCCAGAAGCAGTTGAACAGTCTGGGGGGCCCTCATACTAGCCTTCTAATCCAGTGTAGCAATAGATGGCCCCCTGCCTCCCCCAGATAACTGGAAAGACTTCCTGTCCAGAAAAACAGGCAGCTCACTCATTTAATAAAAAAGAATTATGTCCATCCTCCTCCTTTAACTACGAGATAATGTAATATGCAGCAATAAAATGAGAACAGATGTCATCAGCTGCCAGGCTGAGCCATGTTCACAAATCCATACCTGCATCAGTGAGCCTCTTCACCAGCTGAGCAACAGTAGATCTCTTCTGGCCAATTGCAACATAGATACAGTACAGCTTCTTCTTCTCATCTGTTCCATCGTTAAATCGTTTCTGGTTGATTATAGTGTCAATTGCAATTGAAGTTTTCCTGTGTAACAAAGAGGCTGGTTAGTTTGGCTGCCTATGGTTCTCCCAAACTCTACACAGGGGGGTCACATGGTACCTGTTTAACAGAACTATTTTAGCTTGGGCGTTCAGCTTACCCAGTCTGCCTGTCACCAATGATCAGCTCACGCTGGCCACGACCGATGGGCACCAAGCTGTCCACAGCCTTAATACCAGTCTGCATAGGCTCACGCACAGAGATTCTGGGGATGATCCCAGGGGCCTTTAAGCCAACTCTTCTACGTGTCTTGGAGGTAATAGGACCCTGAAGAGACAAAACAAGCTGTTGCCATCTGCATCACGGAGATATAAGCAGAGACAATAAATACCTAGCTACACTTACCTTCCCATCAATGGGATTGCCCAGGGCATCCACAACACGGCCCAGCAGCTCCTCCCCGACCGGAACATCCACAATGGCACCAGTCCTCTTCACAATATCCCCTTCCTTGATCAGCCTGTCGTTTCCAAACACGACAACACCAACGTTGTCGGGCTCCAAATTCAAGGACATACCCTACAGTTTACAAAATTTTGACAGATTAATACCAATGTGTTGAACATCCAACATGATCTATCTCAATCTTACTTGTAGCAGTGATCCATGCTCTGCTTTTATGTATCAAACATGTTATTCCACACTGGCAGGAGAACCTAAGCCTTCAGCTCACAACATAATTACACTTGCAGCAGTCTAGCACTGAAGTCAGTAAGAGACCCACATGGGTGACTCCACGCACAGTCTCAGATTCCCCTTAAACACCTCCATATTTCTGGGCTAAGCTGCTTTAGTGAAAGCCTACCTTCAGTCCAGAAGAGAATTCAACCATTTCTTCTGCCTGGACATTTCTGAGGCCGTACACACGGGCAATACCGTCACCGATCGAGAGCACACGGCCAGTCTCCTCAAGTTCAGCAGAGGTGTCAGCTCCCAAAATACGTTCCTCAAGAATAGAGGATACCTCAGCAGTGCCTGGAATGAGACGTTTCAAACCAGATTTGGCCCATTAAGGTGCAGTATGGATTCAGTAAGCTTGCCTGCACTAAACCAAGGTAGATTTCCTCAGGTTTGCCATAAGATCTAGCAACACCCTTACATATGATGCATAAGATAAATAACAATTTCTATATTCACAACCAATAAAAAGCAGCTTCAACTCATCACAAGCCAGCTTCAATCAAAACACTGGCGGCTGTGTAGTTACCAACTTCCTTCAGGATGTCCTACATTATTACCAATCTCTCCCCCCTATAAAGCAATTAGATGAAACAGATTAGGCCTTGCTCAGAAAGAATGGATACACTAGCTCCGCTCGCAGAGTATTTATGTAGACTGGAGGCATTTAAACACCCCGGTCACCCCATCTGTAATCCAAGCTCCAAATGTATTTAAAGGAACTTGACGTATCTAAGGAGTAAGTTTTTCAGTATAAGCTACAAACACACATTCTTCATCCATCAATCTGTTTGGCAGCACACCTCCAACAACTAGTTACTTAACAGCCTAAAGCTGTTGTTTCCTAATAATACCTTTAAGTGACCCTAAACCGCTTCAAAAACCTGACGTTAACCGTTTCTGAAAATACAGCTATCCAGCACCGGTGCCTTCTCTAAACACCAAGATGCTGGCAGCAAAAGGTTATACTCAAGGACAAAAGGTCAATCCCAGGCAGACCTGGGAAAGTCACCCGTTCCCTCATACAGGAACTGGAATCTGAGCCATTTTTAAACGCAATTCTGCAGGAGAATCAAATCCTCATGAAACAGGTAAGCTGTGTATGCCAGCTGACACGTGGCCACCCCTCTGGTTTAGGCATAGCTTCAAGAATTATTGAAGAGAAATCTGCATGTGACTGTGTAACAGACAGTTCAGTGTTATGTACTGTCGGTACTTAAACATCCTCAAGCGTTTTGTCAAATGACATGCTTCTCCCACCCCCCCCACTATTCTGAAGCCGTCCTGCTACATGAAGGCCTTTCCCAGACTTACCAGTTTTCTGAAAGGATGTTTTGGAGGCATGGATGTTTCTTGTAGCAACAAACGCTGCACCCAAGGTGTTTCTGGAAATCTAAAGTAAGTAATTGTTTCAGTAAGATTTCCTCCATCAAAAAAAAGTTAGAGAAGAGAACACACTGGATTTCTGATCACAATCTCACATTTTTAACACGTCTCACTTAATTTGAGCTTTACAGCCCTCCACAATTGAGTTACACAACCAGATCCAGCACTGCTAAGCAAGGACAGACAGTAAAGGACACTGCTCGCAACTACTCGCTGCGTTTTTCTGCACAGCACTGATGTCACCATTGCTGCACTGCAGCAGCTCCCTGCACAACACCCTCCCTCCTTCGCCTCCTTGGCGCTGAACGCTGGAGGCTCAGCACATTAAGAAATGCGTGCAGCCCTCGCGGTTCTGCACAACGGACAGACAACATTGTGTCTTCTAAGGGTTGACCTTCCCCATAAAATCTAACTGCAGAATTTCTGAAGTGAGTGAACCTAAAAAAAAAATATATAAATCTGTAATAAGAAATGCATTAAGATAGTATTATAAGCCTGCAAGGCCAGCAAAATTCCCACTGCAGGCCCGTGCAGCCTTAACGCCAGTCCCCTGTCAGCCTGGGAAGGCCTCTCTCCTCCATTCACCTTCACGAGGGACACCTGCCAGGCAGAGAACCCGACAGAGCTCCGCACCCCCACTCTCCCTGAAATACAGGGAGAAGAGAGGATATACCCCCTGGTAAAGCCTTCCAGCGAAAACCCGCATCCTCGAGTGTCATGCAGCAGCTTTCAGACCGTAACACGGCCCCAGCAGTGCCAACCTGCGGGGAATGAAGGACACGCCGTCCCCCAAGCAGCCCAGCTCCCCGCTCCTCAGCAAGGGTCTGCGCCCCGTTGCCACTCAACGCTGAAGGGAGCCCCACACACACGAACTCAGCACCCCCCCCCCCCTCCCCGGCCCAGGCTCCCGAAAGCGGGAGGCCGCGGTCGCTCAATGTCACCGCGGCCCCCAAGATGGCGGCGGTTGCCGACCCTCCCAACCCCTCGGGAAGAGGGAGCGCTCACCAGGCCGGCCTGTCGCGGCAGGGAGCGGGCGAGGACGGCGGCCACGCGGGCGGAGAGCATGATGGCGATGGCGGCGGCGGCTCGGGACAGGACTGAGGCGCACACGGTACGGCTGCCAGCCGCACGCTCGCTACACAAAATGGCGGCGGCGCGCTCCGCCCCTTTTGGAGGCGAGGCCCCGCCCAGGGCTCGGGGCGGGGCGCGGGCGGGAAGTGCTTACCTTCCCCCCTCTGTCCCTCCGCCCGCCACCGGCCGCCTGAGCGGTGGGGCAGCACGTGGTGGCCGGTGAAGGGAGAGCAGAACAGCCGGAACGAGCCCGGCGCCAATAAAGAAAGTGCCCGGTAGTGGCGGGTGCCCTTGAAATGGCCCCCAGCGGCCGGAAGGGGCAGGACGGCAAGAGGCGGGCAGGCGTGAGGTAGAGGAGGGCGGGATGGGGGGGGGGAGGGGGGTTGGGGGAAGTGCTGTGAGGCGCAGGGCGGTCGGAGTGATATGGGAGCGGCAGGTGCTCGTAGACCTGGCTGCCTAGTCGTGTAGCAGCTGCTGGTGGGCCAAGTAAGTCGGGACAGAAGTGCCATTGACGTAGGGAAACAGACTCTATAAGTCGGGAGTTATAAAGTAGGGAAGTTTAATGCGCGCAGACGCACGGGGGATCATTCCTCCAAAAACCGTGCATCAGGAAGTAGTGACCGTCCCACATTTACCCAATGGAATAGTGACTGTTCGATTGACGGCCATACATATTCATCACCTAAACCCTTCTGCTCCCGCTCCGTATGCTGATTAGCTTATCAGTCCTTCGTGCTTGCGTAGCTTCTTCCAATAATTGTGGGCAAGGGTCTTCGGTGGTCCTTGAGAGGAAGGCTGTAGGTCTTCCTCATGATGTATTTTTCACCCTTAGCCTGGAATGCAGGAGGCCAGCATGGCTAAGCAAGGGCCTGCTGGTCAAACTGAGGGAAAAGAAAGGCAAATACAAGCTCTGGAAGCAAGGGTGTGTAGCCTGGAAAGAATACAGGCATGCTGTTCGGACTTGCAGAGACGGGGTCAGGAAAGCCAAGGTGCAGATGGAACTGAACGTGGCGAGGGATGTTAAAAACAACAAGAAGGGATTTTACAGGTACATTGGCCAGAAGAGACAGGCCAAAGAGAACGTACCCCCCTTGGTAAATGAGAAAGGAGGATTGGCTGCAACTGATGAGGAGAAGGCTGAGGTACTGAATGAGTTCTTTGCCTCGGTCTTCTCTGGCAGCCAGGATTCTCATAATTCTCAAATCCCAGAACCTTGCATCCCTAGAACTCCAGGTAGGAACTGGGGGAGCAAATCCCCCCCCACTGTAAGAGCAGAGCAAGTCTGTGACCGCCTCATGAGACTGAATGTCTACAAGTCTGTGGGGCCAGATGACATGCATCCCAGGGTCCTGAAGGAGCTGGCTGATGTGGTTGCTGAGCCGCTCTCCATCATATTTGAAAAGTCGTGGCTGTCAGGAGAGGTCCCTGGGGACTGGAAAAAAGGTCACATCACTCCCATTTATAAGAAAGGGAGCAAGGAAGACCCAGGGAATTACAGGCCGGTGAGCCTCACCTCTGTGCCTGGGAAGATCATGGAACAGATCCTCCTGGATGACATGTTGGAGCACATGAGAGAAGAGCATGTGATCCGGGACAGCCAGCACGGCTTCACCAAGTGAAGGTCGTGCCTCACCAATCTGGTGACCTTCTATGATGGAGTGACAGCATCGGTAGATAAAGGGAAGGCAACCGATGTCATCTACCTGGACTTGTGCAAGGCCTTTGACACAGTCCCCCATCACATCCTTATCTCTAAATTGGAAAGATGTGGATTTGATGGGTGGACCATCCAGTGGATAAGAAACTGGTTAAGAGACCATAGCCAAAGGGTGGTGGTCAATGGGTCTGTGTCCAGGTGGAGGCCGGTGACAAGCGGTGTCCCCCAGGGGTCTGTCTTGGGACCGGTTCTCTTTAACATCTTTATCAATGACATCGATGATGGGATTGAGTGCACCCTCAGCAAGTTTGCGGATGACACCAAGCTGAGTGGTGCTATTGACACCCTAGAAGGAAAGGAAGCCATCCAGAGGGATCTTGACAGGCTGGAGAGATGGGCCTGGGTGAACCTAATGAGGTTCAACACTGCCAAGTGTCAGGTGTTGCACTTGGGCCAGAAGAATCCCAGACATGGACACAGACTGGGAGAAGAGCTTCTTGAGAGCAGCCCTGCTGAGAAGGACCTGGGGATTCTGGTGGATGAGAAACTTAACATGAGCCAGCAGTGTGCTCTTGCAGCTCGCAAGGCCAATGGGATCCTGGGCTCCATTAGAAGAGGAGTGGCAGCAGGGACAGGGAGGGGATTGTCCCTCTCTACTCTGCCCTCGTGGAGGCCCCATCTGGAGTCCTGTGTCCAGATGTGGGGCCCCCAATACAAGAAGGATGTGGAACTGTTGGAGAGGGGTCAGAGGAGCCACAAAGATGATTAGAGGGCTGGAGCACCTGCCCTATGAAGAGGCTGAGGGAGCTGGGCTGGTTCAGTCTGGAGAAGAGAAGGCTGCGGGGGGACCTCATTGCAGCCTTCCAGTCCCTGAAGGGAGCTTATAAGCAGGAGGGGATTCAATTTTTTAAAAGGATAGATAATGACAGGACAAGGGGGAATGGATTAAAACTAAAGGAAGGAAGGGTTAGATTAGATATTAGGGGGAAGTTTTTACAGAAAGAGTGGTGAGGGGCTGGAACAGGCTGCCCAGAGAGGTAGTGGATGCCCCATCCCTGGAAGTGTTCAAGGCCAGGTTGGCTGGGGCCCTGGGCAACCTAGTGTAGATCCAGGCCTGACGTTGGTGGCCCTGCCTGTGTCAGGGTGGTTGGAGCTCTGTGATCCTTGGGGTCCCTTCCAACTCATACCATTCTATGATTCTATGATCCTGCAAGCTTGCAGTGCTCCTATCGGTCTGAGCTCATTCCTGTTCTTGTTAACTGTCTGTTTTCCTTTAGCGAGGTACAACTTATCTGTCCGGATGTAATTCATGTTTTGGTTATCCATCTGTGTTCTTTCCATTCCCATGAGATAGTGCAAGACTATTCCTCATTCCTCACAAGTATGCCCTTTGTCTGGGGGAAAAAAAAACCAAAACAGACTTCTTTCTCCATTAGTTATTTTATTCAAACTATATGGTTACGCGACTAAGTTCTATTACTATATTTTCTAAGTACTCATTACCCCAATTTCATTCCCCCCCCTTTTTCTATTCTACTAAGTAAATTCTTTTACTTAAACATCTTCCCTGATGATATAAGGCTTCGTACATGAGTGTTATTTTCTTAAACATTCTCCAAACTGTGATAGTAGTGCGTTTTTAAATCTGCATTTGGTCGGGCCTCAAAGTGACATATTTTCTGATCCGTATCTAAACAAGTATCCTGAGCTATTATGGTATTACTTTCGCAGAGAAAGCCTTGCTGTTCTCTCATAATACAGGATCCAACCTGGCCTTGAACACCTCCAGGGACGTGGCACTCACCCCCTCTCTGGGCAGCCTGTTCCAGCCCCTCACCACTCTTTCTGGAAAGAACTTCCTCTTAATATCTCATCTAAACCTTAGCTCCTTCAGCTTCACTCCATCCCCCTTGTCCTGCCAGTCTCTGCCCTTTAACAAGCTGATTCCCCTCCTGTTTCTCTGCTCCCTTCAGGGACTGGGAGGCTGCAATGAGGTCCTCCCGCAGCTTTCCCTTCTCTAGGCTGACCCAGCCCAGCTCCCTCAGCCTCTCTTCATAGGGCAGGTGCTCCAGCCCTATGAGCATCTTTGTGGCTCCTCTGAACCCTCTCCAACAGTCCCACATCCTTCCTGTATTGGGGGCCCCAGCTCTGGACACAGGACTCCCGCTGGAGCTTGATTTTTTTCTGTCTGCCTCGCCAAGGATTTCAAAGGAGGGAACGAGGCCGGGCCGGGCTTGCTCCGCCCCGCGCTTGCTCCGCCCCGCGCTCCAAGTCCCTGCAAACATGGCGGCGGCGGCGGAGGAGGGAGAGGAATGTTCAGCGTCTCAGGCGGAGAATGCGCAGGAACCGAGGCGGGAAATCACGTTGCACGACAAGGCCAAGCGGGTAATGGTGGGGATGGGGGCCTGGTTCTCCCTTCCCGGTGCGGGGTATGAGGAGGTGGCTGCGGCCGGATCCTGGGGACACGGTAGGCCGGGGTCCTTGTTCCCCTCACCCGCCTGGGGAGCTGCTCTTTGCCTGCCCCAGGGCCCGGCAGCGCGGGGCTGAGCTGAGGGGGGTCGGGCCTCTGAAGGCGCCGACGCGGACCATTATGTCCTTCATCCTCCTCTCTGTGGGCCCTTCCTCTCCGGGCACCTGGAGGAGGTTGTGCTGGGCCTGGGCATCCTCGCTCCGCTTGTTTGGCGCTCGGGCGGGCGCGGTTTAGGGGTCGAGCCGAGCCCGCGGCTTTTACTCGCCATTTCCTTAAGATCTGGGCGACAGGCGACATGTCGCTGGTGGGATTTGCAGCAGCGAAGTATCTGTCCATCCAGAGGCTGTTTTGATGGTCTGCTTAGGGGGTCTTGTCCTAGGGAATGCTCAGTTACCCTGTCAGCCATCTCATTATCTGGCTGGTCACCTTCCAATAGGGCCTCTTATCTTTTACTCAGGGGAACTTGGGGAGAAAGGACAGGCACAGAAGGCACCCTCCTACTGCCCTTTCCACGTACCTGCTTCCATTCTTCCCTTTCTTTCTGCCACAGATGGTGGAGGAGCCAACAAAGGGGGCGGTGGGGGGTACTGGATCTTGTTTTAACCACCAAGGATGGGCTCATTAGGGAAGTGAAGGTCAGGGGCAGTTTGGGACAAAGCGACCATGAGATGGTGAGTTAAAGATCCCGAGTGAATGAAGCAAACAAAAAAGTAGGATTGCTACCCTAAACTTCAGAAGAGGAAGCTTTGATCTCTTCCAGGACCTAATAGGAGCCATGTAATGGGCTAGGCTGTTAGAAGGCAAGGGAGCCTGTGAGAGCTGGGTAGCATTTAAACAGCGCTTCTTCCAAGCCCAGGATCAGTGCATCCCAGACCCTGGAAGAAAGAGAGAGTTTGGGAAATGAACAGTTTTCATCTGGTTGAGGTGGGGGTGGTCCAAGAGTATCTCAAAGCGATCAATGCACACAAATCCATGGGCCCTGATGGGATGCTTCCATGCGTGCTGAGGTAGCTGGGAGAGGTGATTGCTGAGCTGCTCTCTATCATCTTTGGCAGATCTTGGAGAACAGGGGAGGTACCTGAAGACTGGAGGATAGCCAATGTCACTCCGGTCTTCAAAAAAGGGCAAGAAGGAGGATCCTTCCCTCCCTGGGCAGCCTGTGCCAGGCCCTGACAACTCTTGCAGGGAAGAACTTTTCCCTCCCATCTGAGCTGACCCTGCCCTGGGGCAGCTTGAGCCCACTGCCCCTTGTCCCATCTCCTGTCCCCTGGCTGAAGAGACCATCGCCCACCTCTCTGCACCCTCCTGGCAGGTCAGTGGAGGTGGGGAGAAGGTCTCCCCTCAGCCTCCTCTTCTCCAGGCTGAACACCCCCAGCTCCCTCAGCTGCTCCTCAGAGCATTTGCCCTCCAGCCCCTTCCCCAGCCTGGTTGCCCTTCTCTGGACTCACTCCAGGCCCTCAATGTCCTTCTTACGGTGAGGGGCCCAGAACTGGACCCAGCACTCGAGGTGCAGCCTCACCAGTGCAGAGTACAGGGGCACAATCCCCTCCCCAGACCTACTGGCCACACTGTTTTTGTGTGGCATCACTCAATTCCTTACCAGAGATTAGTGACTCTCACCAGCCAAACTCACCTGTCAGCTGGCTGAGCTCCTGTTCCTTCCTCTGCCAAGTGGGCTGGCTGGCCAGAGATCTCCCACTTGCCTGCCTGCACCATATTAGTGGGCAGCAAGTAGCCTCCTGCACCCCTTTTAAGGCTGAGGGGATAATATGTGGGGTGGTTCGGTCATGTGATGTCAGGGGGAGGGGAAACTTAGGTGATATTCCAGGTTTTTGCTGCGGCTTGAGGGAGCTGTACAGGGTGCCCTGATCTCGGGAGCCTTGCTGTACAGACTGATGTCTTTCTTGCTCAGCCCCCGTGCTTACCCAGTGATCGCTGTCACTTGTTGCCTCCCTGACTGATGCTCCAAGCACTTGAGCAGAGATTCCCTGCAGCCCATGGAGAAGACCATGGTGAGGCAGGTTGTTCCCCTGCAATCCATGGAAGATGATGGGGAGCAGAGACCCCACCTGCAGCCTGTGGAGAGGCCCCAGAGTGGAGCAAGTGGAGACACCTGAAGAATGCTGTGACCTGGTGGGAAGCTTGTGCTGGATTAAGCTCCTGGCAGGACCTGCAGCCTATGGAGAGGGGCCCACACAGGAGAAGGTTTGCTGGGGGGACTTGTGACTCTTTGGAGGACCAGGCTGGAGCAGTCTGTGCCTGAAGGTCAGCACCCCATGGAAGGGAACCACGCTGGGGCAGTTGGTGAAGAACTGAAGGACTTGTGTTAGAGAAGTTCATGGAGGACAGTCTGCTGTGGGAGGGACCCCACGGTGCAGCAGGGACAGAGTGTGAGGAGTCCTCCCCTGAGGAGGAAGGAGCAGCAGAGACAGCGTGTGATGGACTGACCCCAACCCCATCCCCGACCCCCTGTGCTGCTGGGTGGGGAGAGAGAGAAATGGGTGAAGATGGGCCCAGGAAGAAGGGAGGGGTGGGGGGAAGGGTTTAAGTTTTGGGTTTATTTCTCATTACTTTGATTTGATTGGTAATAAATGAGATGTATTTAATTCCAGGCTGAGTCTTCTTTGCCCATGACAGTCACTGCTGTGTGATCTCTCCTGCCCTTATCCTAACCCAGGAGCCTTTTGTTCTGTCTTCTCTCCCCTGCCCAGCTGAGGAGGGCAGTGATAGAGCAGCTTTAGGGGGCACCTGGCCCCCAGCCTGGGTCACCCCACCACAGTAAAGCTTCCAGAACTTTACATTTCACATAGCTGCTAGTCATTTTGCATGACTGTTTATTTTCTTCTCTTGCAGGTTGGTTCATGGTTAAAGAAAATTTATCAGAATGAGCCTATTCCATCATTTAATGTAACTGAGCAGGTCATTAATAATTTGTATGAGCTTGCAGAACTGAATGAAGCCAGAGACAGGGATGTTTCATTACTGATAGCGTACATGGAATACCAGGCAAAAAAATACAAGCAAGAAGGTGAGTTTGAAGCTGTGCCTCTCTGTTCTGTTGATGTTAGTCTTTCTTAGTGACGCTGAAGATCATTATTGTTAAGATCTTAAAATACGTATAATTGGAATGAACTCAGGTTTTGTTCTGGTACAGCTTCTGGACAGCTCCCATGCTTTCTTTTGAGCAAAATTTACAATGACCCTTATTGGTGAAGAGCAGTTTTTTTAAGTTATCTTGAGTAGGCTCTAAATACAGACAAGCAGATTAATTGCTAAAGCCTCCTATCCCACTCAGCATGCTGTTGAAATATTGGCTGGATAGATGGGGAAGCAACCCTACAGCTGATTTAAGAGTCTGAGCTGGTGCTAATCCACTGCTAAGGAAAGTGCTTGAGGAATCTAGAGAGAGAGATAATGCAAGTGAGGGGTTGAAGTGAGTGAGTGGTTCAGGGTACCATAATACATTTTTAACACACGTGTGTACAGTGGGTTCCCTCTAGGCCTTAAGGAAAGGGTAATATAAAAAAAAAAACCCAACCCAATTTTGGCTTGTTTGCTTTTTTTTGTTCCAGCTGAACGTCAATGGGGCTTTCTTCAAGACTGCCTGGGTTTGTACTTATGCAATCTGCCCCGCAAAGTCAACAAGTACCTCGAATTCTTAGCCGACAGCGCGTTGATACTTGAAACCAAGGACACATCTCTTTCCAGGTAATTATCCGGGTTGTGCATCAGGAGTGTGGCTCAGTGCTGCCTCTCTCTGGTTGTTCAGTTCAGCAGTTTCAAACTTCACTCTCACAGCAGGAATCTTCCTTGTCCAGCTTCCTTTACCCCTTGGTCAGATTTGTAAGACACAGGAACTGAGCACAAATGTCTAACTTGTGATTATCCCAGCAAAGGAAATTTCTGAAGACTGAGTGGGGTCTTAGAGTTAACTCCCCCCCCCACCTTTATTTTTTTTCTTGTGGTCAGTGGCTGCAGGATGCTGCCTTTAGAACTGTTGTGCCAGGTAGCAGAAGCTAGAGCAGCTTTCACACTGCTTAGATGAAGCCTGGGGAACTGTAGCTGCTCTTTCAGGCTCAGCTCCTCTTTCTTCTCTCTCCTTACATTAACTAAGGCCAGGTAAGGGATCCTGGCTGACAAGAGAGGTGCCAGCAGGTTGAAATCAGCCAACATAACCCTCCATTTATAGGAAGGGTCAGAAGGACAATCTGGGAAATTACAGGGCTGTTAGTTTGACTTCAGTTATGGGGGAAGCTGATGGAGCAGATCACCCTGAGTAGCATTATGTGATACATGCAGGACAAGCAGCTGATCAGGCCCAGTCAGCATGGGTTCAGGAAGGGCAGGAAGGTTGGCTTACCTAATCTCCTTCTGTGACAGGGTGACCTGGCTATTGGATGAGGGAAGGGCTGGGGATGTTGCCTACCTTGACTTTAGCAAGGCCTTTGACACAGTTTCCCACAGCATTCTCCTAGAGAAGCTGGCTGCTCGTGGCTTGGATGGATAAGAAACTGGTTGGGTGGCCAGGTCCAAAGGATTGTGTTAAACAAGAGTTGAATCCAGGTGGTGGCTAGTCATGAGTGGTGTTCCCCAGGGCTCAGTGCTGGGGCTGCTCCTCTTTAACATCTTTATTGATGATCTGGATGAGGGTATAGAGCACACCCTCAGTAGTCAGACAGCCCTACGCTGGGTAGAGGTGTTGATCTGCTGGAGGGCAGAGAGGCTCCGCAGAGGCACCTGGACAGGACAGATCAGTGGGCCCAAGCCAGTGGTGTGAGTTTCAACAAGGCCAAATGCTGGGTCCTGCACATCAGCCACAACAACCCCTGGCAGTGCTACAGGCTTAGGGCAGAGGGGCTGGAGAGATGCCCAGCAGAGAGGGACCTAGGGTTGTTGGTCTACACCTGGCTGCATGTGAGCCGGCAGCGTGCCCAGGTGGCCAAGGGCCAACAGCATCCTGGCTTGGGTCAGGACAGTGTGACCAGTGGGGCCAGAAGGTGATCTTACCCCACACTCAGCTCTGGTGGGGCTGCACCTCGAGTACTATGTGCAGGTTTGGGCATCACAGTATAGGAAGGAGATCGAGGTGCTGGAGAGGGTTCAGAAAAGGGCAACTGGGCTGATTGGGGGTCTGGAGAACAGCTCTTAGGATGAGAGGCTGAGGGACCTGGGGCTGTTCAGCCTGGAGAAGGGGAGGCTGAGGCACCTTACCCTGCTTTACAGCTACCTGAAAGAGAGTTGTAGTGAGACGGATGTTGGCCTCTCCTCCCTAATAACTAGTGACAGGAGAAGAGGGACTGGGTTCAAGTTGCACCAGGGGAGGTTCAGACTATTGGATATTAGGAAAAATTTCCTCACTTGAAAGAGTGGTGAAGAACTGGAACAGGTTGCCCAGGGAGGTGGTGGAGTTGCAGTCCCTGGGGGTGTTCAAAAAAGAATAAATGGGAGATGGTTTAGTGGTTGGGTGGTACAGGGCTGAAGGTTGGACTTGATGATCTCAAAGGTCTTTTCCAGCCTTCATGTGTCTTTCTTGATTCTGTTTACCTAGCCACAGAGAAACGGCAGCTCTTAGTCTGGTCTTCCTGGGCCCTTCTCCCTAGCCTGGCAAATATCCTCAGTGGCTTACTTTACTTTCCTCCTCTAAAATAACTGGCAGTTACCAGGTGTATCATAGTGTGAGAACAAACAAACAAACAAAAAAAGTAATTTGTGGAAAGTGTGGAAGAAATGATAATAATTCTGAGTTTCAGACACGCTGACTCTGAGCATTCCCCCTGAAACTTTCTTCTCACCAGTTTCTTCTGTGCCATCAATGATATGACTGCGGAGCTGTATGCGATAAAATCCAAAACCAGAAAATTAGAAGTGGAATTGAAAAAAATGCATAAAAACCTGTCTGCAGCACTGGTGACAGAGGAGAGGTTAAAGGGGTGAGTAATGGATGAGAAAAGGAAAAGGTCTAAAGGATGTTGAGATATCAATCTCAGCAATGTGGAACATCAGCTGAGTCAACAGGGATAACTGAATTTCCAGGGGTTTGACACGTTCCTAATTCACAATATTTGGAAGTATCTATCAAAAGCTGTGTGTGAAGGACACATGCAGTAATCAAAAGAGATTTGTCATGCTCTCAAACCCGTTATTTCACACCAAGGATGGTTTACCAGCAGTTCTCTGATAAAGACTGGCTTTTTCCATCAGGTGCCTTTGAGGTTGAGGGCAAACCTGATTTTCTTACCACATTTAACCTGGACTCTGTAGTCAGAGTGAAGGAGTCAGTTAAAGAATAACTGTTCCCAGGTAAAAGTTTCCTTTAACTGGTGTGTGGGAGACGTAATAATGATGGGTATTGAGCCCATTCCCTAGATGATGTAATCTGAAGTGCTTTGCCAAGCATGGGATGAACCCCTGCCTTGAGTGGGGATCGGCCCAGATATCTCCACAGCCCCATTCCCATCTCATGGTACTTGTCTTTTAAGGTAGTAATTGTGGTGCTGCTTGTAGCAAAGACACCAGACCTGGGTGCTTTGTGCATCTTCTCCATGACCCCTCTTTGTGATCAGAATTTAGCTTGTGCAACATGTGTCTAACAGAATTTGGGGAATTACACAGAAGACTGGTACTCACAGCTTTTATGCAGACTGCTTTCCCCTTGGCCTTTGGGCATCTCTTCTATTGCCATGGCATTTGGGAATCTGGATGTAACAGCTGTGGGTGTTTCTAATAGGAAATCTTACAGGGAAATGCAAAGGGGGTTTTTTTCCTCTCCTGTCCCTTGTGTTATTGGTCATATTACAGGGTTTAGCTTAAGCATAGATAATTAAGCAGTATTTGTATACTGGTATGTCCTTGCATGCAAAAGTTTGTTTCTTTTTCTTGGGTTTTTTTTTTTTCTTTTTTTAAGGGATCTGAAAAAACAAAACGTACTTACAGAAAAAGCACAATTCAGAAAGGAGATGCGAGCCCCGCAGTTCAAGTTCCTAAGAGCCAAATCTTATGAGCTCAAACACAGGGTCCTGTCAGGTGAGGTAGGTGGAAGGAATTTTCTAACAAGGCACCGTGATGGGATGGCAGAATCATAATTGGTCAGGCTCAACATGGCAGTTGGAAACACATCCCTGAAGCTTCCTGAGCTCTTGGGCTAACAGGACAAAGTGTTTCTGAACTCCAGTTGTTCCTCTTGTATTCGTGGTGTCTCCCCAGGACATCCTATAATAGAAGCAAGGATGCTTTCTCTTCTTTCACTGCATTAGCTCAGAGTATCTTGTGCTGCTTGTGAGGTGTTGTCAGAGGATACAGGCAGCTCCTCACAGGCACAGCTGATGCCCCAAGGTAAACTGTCTGTCAGAATTCTGCATATAGCCTTAAATTAATAAATGATTGAACAGAAAAAGCAGAAGTTGTACTGTCCCTCACCTTTCCTATGTGATGGAAGGCCGTGTGAATGCACTCTTGGATGCTCTCCAACATTGTATTGAGACGCCTCTACCCAGCCTTGCCGCCTGCGGTTCTCCCAGTAGTTTTCTGGAAAGACTTTTTTGATGTAAATTTTAGTAACTGCTTTTGTAACACCTGTAGCTGTACTGGTTTGGGCCAGGGTAGAGTTAGTGTCTTTCTTGCAGCAGATGGAGTGCTGTGTTTGGGAGTTAGGCTGAGAGCAGTGCTGATAACACACTGATGTTTTAGTTGTTGCCAAGCAGTCAAGAACTCTTCAGTTGTTCATATTTCCCCACTAAGGAGAAGGGAGGGGACACAGCCAGGACAGGTGACCCAAACTGGCCAAAGGGGGTAATTCCATGCCAGTTGTGTCATGCTCAGTATAAAAGGGGGCTGGTGTGGGGAGGAGCAGGCAGCACAGTTTTGGGGATGGTCCAGTTTTGGGACAGCTCTGTACTGCCTGAGCTGTGCAGTTCAGTGAGACACTGCATTGTGCATCACCAGTTTCATATATATCTTGCTGTAAAGTCCTGTTATTATTTATCTCTCTCTGCTATCCCAGTAAATTATCCTCATCCCAGCCTGCAAGGTTTTGCTTTCTGGGGTTTTCTTCCCCCTGCCTTTCCCCCCAGCCCACTCCCTCTTAAAGAACAAGCGGCTGCGCGGTGCCCAGCTCTCGGCTGAGGCGAGACCACACCAGTGGCTCTAAAAGCACACATTCTTGTTGCTGACGAGCTTGTGCTCTCCTTTTGCCAGTTTACATCAAAACTGAAAGCAATGAAAATGTTTCTCCTCTCTGTTACTCAGCTGAACGAGCTCTTTCCTGTTTGTAGGAGCAGCTTCTAGCCCAGGGATGGGACAGGGCGCTGACGCACGAGACGCTCCAGTACCTGTCTGCGGTAGGTGTTTTGGTACCAGGTGGATGTTCTGACAGTGGTACAGACCAGGATTGCTTGCTGGGTGGTTTCAGGAGATGTAGCTTGCTGTTTGGTTACCTCAACAAATACTGATGGTGAAAAGACCGTCCATGGATGGGTACCTCTGAACTGGGCTGTGTTGGGTGGGTCTGTTGCTTCTAGAAACCGTGAAGCAGCCATGGGTGTTTAAGTGGTACCTTTTAATCAGAGTTAAAATGCAGGCTCATGATGGACTGGGGAAGATTTCCTTCTGGATCGATTGAGGGGACCAGTTGGAATCTTCATTTTCATTTCCTTTGTCTTCCTCTCCTCTCTGTCTTCCCACTCCTCCCTCTCTCTCTCTCTCTGTCTTCTCTCTCTCTCTCTCTCTGTCTTCTCTCTCTCTCTCTCTCTGTCTTCTCTCTCTCTCTCTCTCTGTCTTCCCTCTCTCTCTCTCTCTGTCTTCCCCCTCTCTCTCTCTCTGTCTTCCCACTCCTCTCTCTCTCTCTCTGTCTCACCTGCCTCTCTCACTCTCCACTCCTCTCTCTCTCTCTCTGTCTTCCCACTCCTCTCTCTCTCTCTCTGTCTTCCCACTCCTCTCTCTCTCTCTCTCTCTCTGTCCTTCCCACTCCTCTCTCTCTCTCTCTCTGTCTTCCCACTCCTCTCTCTCTCTCTCTGTCTTCCCACTCCTCTCTCTCTCTCTCTGTCTTCCCACTCCTCTCTCTCTCTCTCTCTGTCTTCCCACTCTCTCTCTGTCTCCCTCTCTCTCTCTGTCTTCCCCCTCTCTCTCTCTCTGTCTTCCCCCTCTCTCTCTCTCTGTCTTCCCCCTCTCTCTCTCTCTGTCTTCCCCCTCTCTCTCTCTCTGTCTTCCCCCTCTCTCTCTCTCTGTCTTCCCCCTCTCTCTCTCTCTGTCTTCCCCCTCTCTCTCTCTCTGCTCTTCCTCTCTCTCTCTCTCTCTTCCCCTCTCTCTCTCTCTCTTCCCTCTCCTCTCTCTCTCTCTCTCTTCTCTCTCTCTCTCTCTCTCTCTTCCCTCTCCTCTCTCTCTCTCTCTCTTCCCTCTCCTCTCTCTCTCTCTCTTCCCTCTCCTCTCTCTCTCTCTCTCTCTCTTCCCTCTCCTCTCTCTCTCTTCCCTCTCCTCTCTCTCTCTCTCTCTCTCTTCCCTCTCCTCTCTCTCTCTCTCTCTCTTCCCTCTCCTCTCTCTCTCTCTCTCTTCCCTCTCCTCTCTCTCTCTCTCTCTCTTCCCTCTCCTCTCTCTCTCTCTCTCTTCCCTCTCCTCTCTCTCTCTCTCTCTTCCTCTCCTCTCTCTCTCTCTCTCTTCCCTCTCCTCTCTCTCTCTCTCTCTCTCTTCCCTCTCCTCTCTCTCTCTCTCTCTCTCTCTCTTCCCTCTCCTCTCTCTCTCTCTCTTCCCTCTCCTCTCTCTCTCTCTCTCTTCCCTCTCCTCTCTCTCTCTCTCTTCCCTCTCCTCTCTCTCTCTCTCTCTCTTCCCTCTCCTCTCTCTCTCTTCCTCTCCTCTCTCTCTCTCTCTCTTCCCTCTCCTCTCTCTCTCTCTCTCTTCCCTCTCCTCTCTCTCTCTCTCTCTTCCCTCTCCTCTCTCTCTTCCCTCTCCTCTCTCTCTTCCCTCTCCTCTCTCTCTTCCCTCTCCTCTCTCTCTTCCCTCTCCTCTCTCTCTCTCTCTCTCTCTCTCTTCCCTCTCCTCTCTCTCTCTCTCTCTCTCTCTCTTCCCTCTCCTCTCTCTCTCTCTCTCTTCCCTCTCCCCTCTCTCTCTCTCTCTCTCTTCCCTCTCCTCTCTCTCTCTCTCTCTCTTCCCTCTCCTCTCTCTCTCTCTCTCTCTCTCTTCCCTCTCCTCTCTCTCTCTCTCTCTCTCTCTTCCCTCTCTCTCTCTCTCTCTCTCTCTCTCTCTCTTCCCTCCTCTCTCTCTCTCTCTCTCTTCCCTCTCCTCTCTCTCTCTCTCTCTCTCTCTCTTCCCTCTCCCCTCTCTCTCTCTCTCTCTCTCTTCCCTCTCCCCTCTCTCTCTCTCTCTCTCTCTTCCCTCTCCTCTCTCTCTCTCTCTCTCTCTCTTCCCTCTCCTCTCACTTCTATCTGCAGTTAGGAATATATCCTACTAGGGAGTTTCCATGGAATAAATTCCCTGCCACTGAAGGAAGACTTGGCAGCCTGTGCTTTGCCTCCTGTTCACAGTCTGTGTAGTTAACAGGGTGTCTGTTCTGTGGGCTGAACCCTGTTAAATGGGTGATGGGCAGATAGAACGGCCCAGGTGACTCCTCGCAGTTTGTGAGACACACATCTGCATCATCTTCTGTGCAGGAGGAGGGGCTCAAGCAAAGCCTGAATTCTGAACCACCTTGTGGGGGTTTTTTTTCTTGTGTCTTTAAAGCATTTTTTGGCCTGTATTAGGAGCTCAGCAGGATAATTTAATAAAAGAAAAAGCTAGTCAGTCAGAAAACATGCTGTAGATTCTCCAGCTTGGTGCTGAAGCACCTGTACTGATACAGCATGTATTCTGTGCTGTCTGCACTCACCACTCTTCAGTTTTATTTGCTGTTGCTGTAATGAGAGCAATGAAAACAGGCTGCCTGGTTTTTATGTTGTGGTTCTCCTGAACCGACGCAGGGTGGTGATGTTGACATGACACAGTGTTTCAGAAGAGCTCTAACCAAAACTCATTTCCCTTGGAGCCTCACATCCCAAGAGTCACAGGACATTTTCTAGACCTGGCATCTCCTAGAACCTGACAGGTTTGGACTCCCTCACACTTCTCTCTCTCTCCTTTGCCAAAAGCCCAGTGAATTGGGACTTGAGAGTGCCTTTTCTTTGATTATTTGCAAAGAGTTGAGGATAGTGGAACTTTCAGGCTCAAAGAGAAACTATTTCCCCTCACCAGCAGAAGCAGCACAGCAGTGCAAGTGTGAGGGGAGACTTTTAGCTGCTGAGTGTGCAAAAGTGTTTACACGCAGAAGCCATCGGAATGAGGATCCCCTTCTTTTGGGGCCCGGTTCTCTCTCTACCCTCTGTCTGGTGGATTCTCATCTGAAATCCCTTGTCCTCTCAGAAAGGTGAGATCAGGTAGTTGTTGTTAAGAAGAGAAATCTGAGGATTTTGCCAGAACAAAGAAGAAAATGGTTCTCTCTCTAAAACTTGAACTGGGTCTGGCTTTTGAGAGCTGAACAACAGTTCTTTAGTGTGTCAGGGGTTTCAACAAGGATTTTGAAAGCTGTCACCAACATCTGCAAATTCTGAAATGCTGTAGATAATCATGGAGATCTCCCACTGATACACACTGCTTGTACAGGTACAACTGGGTAACATAATCTGCCTTGCTCTCTTCACAGACCCTGGATGAACTGCAGGAAGAAGATGCGATTTTGAAGCGTGAACTGAGGAACTACCAAGAGTTATCTCCTGTAAGTACCTTCTTCCCCACTGTTCTACTGCATTTGCCATCAGGTTAATTTTAATGTACTTAGGGATGTAGAGGATCTTGTGGTGGTTTTGGTGGACAAGTAGATGTTCTGCAGGTCTGTCAGTGGTGTAAAAGGAAGGATTAATTAATGAAAGCCAAGAAACTAAGTATGCCTACTGTGCAAACTTTGTCTAACAAAGTGCACAGATGTGCTGGGTGAGCTCATTAAGGTGAATTAGTGAGAAATTAAACAAAGACATGTAGAATCCTAAAATGGTTTGGGTTGGAACGGACCTCAGAGCCCACCCAGTCTCACCCCCTGCCATGGGCAGGGGACACCTTCCACTAGCCCAGTTTGCCCAAATCCCCATCCAACCTGACCTTGAACCCTGCCAGGGATCCAGGGGCAGCCACAGCTTCTCTGGGAACCTGTGTCAGGGCCTCACCACCCTCACAGGGAAGGATTTCTGCCTAATATCTAATCTAAATCTCCCCTCCTTCATCTTAGCACCACCCCTACCTTGTGCTGTCTCTCCCTGCCCTTGTAACCAGCCCCTCTCCAGCTTCTCTGCAGCCCCTTTAGATACAGGGAAGCTGCTCTAAGACCTCCCTGCACCCTTCTCTTCTCCAGGCTGAACAGGCCTGACTCTCTCAGCCTGTCTCCACAGCAGAGGTGCTCCAGCCCTCTGAGCATCTTTGTGGCTGCCACTGGACTCTCTCCAACAGCTCTGTGTCTTTCTTATGCTGGGGACCCCAAAGCTGGATGTGGTACTGTGGGGTCTCAGGAGAGCAGAGCAGAGGGGCAGAATCAGCTTAGTGTGACAGTTTTGAGAGTTACAGGTACACACGCTGTGCCTGTCATCAGGCTGTCAGCGTGGTGGGTGCAGCACGAGGTGCAGAAGTTGGAGCTTTGAGCAACATTTTAACATTAATGAAGAAACAGCCAAATGTAGGTATCTTCCCCCTAAACAGGCACTGTACTGTGTGAGTGGATACTGGCTGCTCCATCCTTTTCTTTGATTTCTCCTGAGGGTGCTGGGTATTCAGCTCTTTGGAAACACAGGTTTCTCTCTGGGGACTAAACTGCTGTGGCGACCAGCAGAGAGCGACAGACAATTTGAGATGAATTCTAGGTGAAGCCATTTTATTGGGTGAAATCACACAGATTATTTACCTTTATTACTGCAGACACAGCAAGCTAAAAAACTGCTATTCTATGATTCACATAAACTGTCCCACCTCATATTAAAATTAGTCCCAAGAAGTCATGTCCATAAACCCCTCCCAGCTGCGTCTGCGCACTGCCTCATCGTGGTGGTCATCAGGGTGTCTCAGTGATGAAGGCTCGAAGTCTTCATGAGGTTGAACTTTTCACCTCCTTCCCCTGGCACATGTGTAGTTGTGATGGGCTCAAGGGATCAATTATTTTTTGGATGTTTCCTTCTTATCTTGTCCTTGGCACCACTAACAGTCCTGGGTCCGCTTTAAATTGTCTCAAGAACATTAATCACTCAAGACTAACTAGGAAGTTGTTCTTCTGACATAACCACTAGGAACTTCAAACCATCCTGTTAATAAGCCCCCCTTAACAAGCATAAGCTCCCCTTTGCAAGCATTTTGTTAGCAAGCACCCTTTAACCCTTTGCAAGCATTTTATTAGCAAGAGCCCTTTAACCCCTTGTAAGCATCTTGTTAGAAAGCCATGTCTCAGCACTACCCAGTGATACCTTTTCATGGGTTCATTTTTGTTTATAGTAGGGACTGAAAAAGCAAATTTTTCATAATCATCAGGGTGTAAAGGCATAGAAAAAACCCCCAAAACCCTAATATTTTAAAAATTTTGGCATGTTCCACAGACTTGTGGAAGGCTTGGTATGACTCTTGGTCAGTTGCTCACGTATTAAATCTTGTAGGTGGGACAGGTGGTTTTGTGAGCAAGCAGACATTGATCCACCCAAATAGGGATTTCTGTTTTCCAGGTTAAATTGTTTTAAGTAAGCTGCCCACTTTCAATGGTCAGGTGATAAATGACTTGGTCCCAAACAGGATTATAACCAAATTGAACAATTTATTAAACAAATAAAGGCAAGCAAACAGTGCTGGGGTGCGCCGGGAGTCTCCGCTCCACCAAGAGACACCCTGAACAGTTCCAGTCCCTGGTTTATGTATCTTCCAGGGATAGCACCACCCGCCAGCTTAAACTGAACAACCATATCCTGACATGCTGCATCCTCACCAGGCGACCAGCAACGTCAGGCAGCTGGTTCTGCAGACTTGAGGCAGATTTTAGGTGCCTTCCTCCTCTTCTTTTCTTCTTCCTCTTTATTAATTACCTCCTTTTCAGAGACAAGTTGTTTCTCCTGAGGTATCAGAGTGCTAACATTGTGGTCCTTTAGGCAAACATTGTGGTCCTTTAGGCAAAGCTTTGCACATCCTTTAGTTTGTTGCTGCTTCAACATACCTCATTCAGTACATGCAGAAACCTTAAACAGTCCCTCCCAGGCCTGTGGCCATACAAGGGTGTCATTATGCACCCCCAACATTATCCCATATTAACAGCAATCATAGAATCATAGAATGGCATGGGTTCGAAGGGACCCCAAGGATCACAGAGCTCCAACCCCCCTGACACAGGCAGGGCCACCAACCTCAGGCCTGGAGCTACACAAGGTTGCCCAGGGCCCCATCCAACCTGGCCTTGAACACTTCCAGGGACGGGGCATCCACCACCTCTCTGGGCAGCCTGTTCCAGCCCCTCACCACTCTTTCTGGAAAGAACTTCCTCTTAATATCTAATCTAAACCTTCCCTCCTTCAGCTTCACTCCATCCCCCTTGTCCTGCCATTATCTATCCTTTTAAAAAGTTGATTCCCCTGCAGTTTCTCTGCTCCCTTCAGGGACTGGAAGGCTGCAATGAGGTCCCCCCACAGCCTTCTCTTCTCCAGACTGAACAAGCTCAGCTCCCTCAGCCTCTCTTGGTAGGGAAGGTGCTCCAGCCCTGTGAGCATCTTTGTGGCTCCTCTGACCCCTCTCCAACAGTTCCACATCCTTCTTGTATTGGGGGCCCCAGATCTGGACACAGGACTCCAGATGGGGCCTCAGGAGGGCAGAGCAGAGAGGGCCAATCCCCTCCCTGTCCCTGCTGGCCACCCCTCTGCTGATGCAGCCCAGGATACCACTGGCCTTCCGAGCTGCAGAGCACTCTGCTGGCTCAGGGGAAGTTTCTCATCTAGCAGAATCCCCAGTCGCTACCAAAATCCTTTTGCTCTGTAACCAGACTTGCTCTCAGCAGATAAGCGCGTCTCTGAGCCTACAGCACATACGCTGCAGGCCGATTCATCAGGAAACGACATTGCAAGACGCGGGATGCCACATCCCCTCCCTACGGATGGGGGTGGGGGGGGGTGTGCGCAGCCGTGTCGCGGTGCGATGGCGTCTCGCCGGCAGCGCCATCGCGCTGCTGTCACTCGCAGAGCGACCCGGGCCTCCTCCTGGGTGGGGGCGGGGGCGGTTCTCCGACTTATGCATCACTTCTGCAAAGGCACCCGGCGCCGCGCCACACTCTAGCGGTTTTCGGCCCCGCTTTCCGGTGCGCCGCTTTCCCCCCGCCCGCACCGCGAAGCACAGCGCGACCCCGCGGGCCGCCGAGCGCTAAGACCCGGGGGCGCGCTAAGAGCCGGCCGGGCGAGTGCTAAGACGTGGGGGAGCGCTAGGACCCGGGGCAGCGATGAGAGCCGGGCGAGCGGTAGGACCCGGGGGAGCGCTAGGACCCGGGGGAGCGCTAAGATGTTGGGGAGAGCTAAGACCCGGGGCAGCGCTAAGACCCGGGGCAGCGCTGAGACCCGGGGCAGCGCTAGGACCCGGGGGAGCGCCGTCTCCATGCCCCCGCTCCCACCGGCCCGCTATCAGCTCTCTCCACCGGTCGTTCCCACCTAAACTTTTCCCCGGTAGTTTCTGCGCCTGAGCAGAAGTTGAGCTCCCTTCAGTTCGAATCAAAATACCCAGATCGGTGTGGAATCACACAGATTATGTACCTTTATTAGTGCAAACGTGGCCAGCTAAAAAGCTGCCCATTGGTTACACACTCTGTTCACACCCCACTGATTGGTTAGTGATTATAACGAGTTCTGATAACGTATCTTGTAGCTACACATCGTTGGTTTACCTTTAATGCCTAAAAGCATCCGCACACCTGCTGTTCTGACCCTCTTGTTATGGTTGGTTCCTAACATGTTCCATTACTCCCAAATACCTTCCCATAACTGCTTCTTGGTTTAGGGCAGCCTGTACCCTTACCAACAAGGCCACTGTGTTTTGAGAATGAGTATTAAGATCCTGTCAGCATGAGTAACTTTTCCTGTCTCATGGGAACAGGAGGATATTGTCAGAGCCTAGATCTTGGGAGAAGAGAGCTAGGCTGCTAGCAGGGCTGCTGTCTTCCCTGACAAACTTCCATTTTGGAAGCCCACCTGTTCTCTTTCATGTTATAAGCATTAATCATTCTTGGTCACTGTGCTAGGAGTTCCTGTCAGACTGCTGAAGGGGAAGCATCTTTTGTATGAAAGTTCTGCTGTAAGATCAGAGCGCTTGTTAAAAAGACTGTTTCAGTTAAGGGTGATGTTGAGAACAATTTCATAGTGGCTTAAGGAAATCGTGGCTAAACAAGACTTTAGTCCATGAAACAGGCAGTCTTGGCTTTGTGTGATACCTGCAGTTCCCCACCTGGGATGTTCTACAGAATCATTGAATGTGTGAGGTTGGAAGAGACCTTTAGAGGTCATCTAGTCCAACCCCCTGCAGTGAGCAGGGACATCTTCACTAGAGCAGGTCGCTCAGAGCCCCATCAAGCCTGACCTTGAATGTCTCCAGGGATGGGGCCTCAACCACCTGCCTGGGCAACCTGTTCCAGTGATCTACCACCCTCATATTGAAGAACTCATTCCTAATATCCAACCTAAATCTCCCCTTTTCTAGTTTAACACTGTTACCCCTTGTGCTATCACTACATGCCCTTGTTAACTGGATTACTAAACCCAGGTACACCCGGTCTCCTTAGGAAGCATGCCACTGCTTCCACAAGTAGTGTTAAGGACCTTTCTCTTTGTCATTTGGAAAAGTAGCAAAAGCTGCAGTGTGAAGAGTTGGGTGGGTTTTTATTTTATTCAATACAATTGTGACTGTCTAGTTAATGGCTTTGTATTTGAGTTATTAAGTAGGTCCTCCCTGAGTGCCCCACAGCCCCCAGCAGAGCATAACCTCAGACCTTTCTAAGGGGTGAAAAAAAATTATTCTGGTTCTTATAAATGGGGCACAGAGGTCCAGAGAAACTAAGAGACTTGTCCAAAATGACATAAAAACTCTGTGACGAATCATGGCTCTTGTTTTACAAACTGGGGACCTGTTCTCAGCCCCTCCATCAAGTGCCTGCCCCTCAACACATCTCCCTTGTACAACTACTACTGCCTCTTCCTAGAGGAAAAGGATGAAGGGAGAGGGTAGGATTGGCTTCTCCCCTGAATCTGTCTTGCTCCAAGAGGTAGCTGCCTGCTTTCCTCAAACAAAACAGGACAATCAAATTGCACTGGGTTCTCCAATTCCCCCCTCCCTCCCATCTTGCTGTGTGTGGAGACAGGGAGAGCCTGGATGCCTCACTTCTGGTGATGGGTGAACATAAAACTGACTGAATTATCCCTGAATTCCCTGGTGGCTATTACAGTGATGAAGGGACTCTGTTTCCAGCTAAAATAATGATTTGCTTTTTTTTTTTTGGTGCTATTTTCTCCCATTAGAGTCGTCTCCTGGCAAAAGTGCAGATAGAAGAAGTAAGACGGGAGCTGGTAAGATTTTTATATTGTATTATTTTTTAGTATTTCACAGAAATGCTGTCATTCCAAAACAAGCTGTATGTGTGTACTAGTCATTGGTTTATCTACCTCAGATCATAGCCTTACTGATCTCTAGAGGGAAATTGTGCCCTGGTAGCCATGCACACTGGTCAGAGGAATAGGTGGAAGAATGATACCGAAACTAGAGGCAGTTGGATACGGTGGTGTAATCTGCATCCCCCTGGATTTTTGCTTTGCCTCTCAGAAGGTTTATTCACTCAGCTGTGTGGCAGCTTCTTGGTCTCACAACCTTCCTTGCCCATCCTGAACTCCGAGGGCTCCAGGGCCTGTGGTTTAAGAGCTGCCCTGTAGCCTGCAATGGGGACCTTTCCCTGTTAAACATAACGCCCCTTTCACAGAATCACAGAATCACAAGGTTGGAAAAGGCCTTTGAAGATCATCAAGTCCAACCATTCTCATCCTAAACTAAACCATATCCCTAAGTACCTCATCTACCCTTTTTTTGAACACATCCAGGGAAGGTGACTCAGCCCCTCCCTGGGCAGCCTGTTCCAGCCCTGACAACTCTTTCAGTGAAAACTTTTTTTCTAGCATCCAATCTAAACCTGCCCTGGCACAGCTTCATGCCATTCCCCCTTGTCCTATCACCTGTCACCTGGCTGAAGAGACCATCACCCACCTCTCTATAACCTCCCTTCAGTTGGTTGTAGGTGGTGATAAGGTCTCCCCTCAGCCTCCTCTTCTCCAGGCTCAACACCCCCAGCTCCCTCAGCCGCTCCTCAGAGGATTTGCCCTCCAGCCCCTTCCCCAGCCTGGTTGCCCTGGTGAAGGGGCAACCATGCTGGTTTCATCCATGCTTGAGTCATCAGGAGGTACATTGGTGGGGAAACATTCCTATAAAGCTGTTAAAGAAGTTCCTGAATGAGCTGGGCTGCATTTGAGCACAAAACCTGTCTTTATGTCCTTGGGCTACTCCTGTTTGCAGTAGTGAGACTTCCCAGTTCAGTGCTGGGGCTGGTCAGTGCTAACGGGATCCCATGGTTGGATCATCGTAGATAGGTTTGTATAGCAAGAATGTAAGGAAACTGTTCTGCAGTCACCAAGTCCCTTGGTTTTCTCTCCTGCTACAGAATGCTGTGGAAGAAGAGTTCTCTAACTATGTCACTGAGATGACCCGTGAGTGGCAAGAGCTCATCAGACCCAGGTTTAGGTGAAGTGGCCTGCGTGGAAGGTTTCGCTTCTCTTGCCTATTAAGTTGCCTTTCAGCATTCTTGCTGTACTCCTGCAGCTTTCTGCCTCACTCTTGCTGTTGGATGGCTCACTTGTGACCTTCCAGCAAACGTGCTTGTTTCTAGGGCTCATGTAACCTGGTATTTGCAAATTTGTGTTTCTATTAAAATGATCCGCAAAGCTGTTTCCTCTCAATTCTTTTTCCATGTGTGACACAGACCTGTAACTGCCCCTCAGGTCACACCTTCACCAGGAGCTGTCCCTGACAAGATTCTTCACTGTTACCACTCAGAGTTAAACTGATCAGGGAGCCTGGTTTTGGTTTTCCTCCTGGAATGTGCTGCTTTTCCTGGAGTCCTCTCTTTGGGGGTGCAGGTACAGTGATGACACTCTTTCCATCTGCTAGATCACTGGCTTTTGTTCCTTGTTTTTGTTTTCTCTGTCACTTCAGGGCTGGGGACACCTAGTTGCTTTTTCCCTCACCCACAGCATGTGTGATGTTTATGAAGTTCATGAGGATTTCCAGGCTCGTGGTGGGAATGCTTCCTTTGAGCGTTTTCTTTAAACAGAAGTGAACAGCTAAGTTTCTCTGTAATGTCTTCAGGAGGGATTTGATATGGTAGAGTGAATAACTTACATGATAAATAGAGCTAGGCAAATGGAAGCAGATAAACAGCTTTATGGATAGTGAAGTCATAACAAAAACAAACCAGAGCTTTACAGTAAGACCTTTCTAGGTCTGAAAAATATATAAATATATTTGCAGAGCCACCGTGGGATGTGACTGTTTTGAAGCTCCCTTCCAGTCCTACCTCAAATGTCATCTTCCAAAAGGGTCCCCAGATGCTCCACCCCCTTATTTCCATGCCACCACCAACGATCTAGAAATAGTGGCAGCACTGTCCAGACAAAGTGTGTTGACACTCCCTCAGTGACAGTTTGTAGCTACACCAGTTCTCAATGAGAGTTGCAAAGGATTATGGTGATGAGTTAGCACGGTGAGCCTGTTCTTGGGAGCTGTGACTTCACTATGGAACTGTGTTTTGTTGATGTGCAGGAGGAGAGATTCTTCCTCTTGCTTCACATCCTCCCTTGAAGCAGTAGGATCATGACATCTGTATCTGATGATGCATAGGACGTTGCTCTGATTTCTAAGAAGCTACAAGATGAGTGTGACACTGGTGTTGTTTTTTGACCCTTCACTCTGGTGTTACCTCTTCAGTAACTGGTGTGAAATCAAGAGCAGGCACAGCAGTACAGGGATGGCTGTTGCTTCCTAAAAAGATGTTCTAAAAAACAAACCCACAATAAAAACTTACCAAAGAAGGTAAGGGAGGAGTTGATCGTGATTTGGGGTAGGAAGATGGATTAGATCAGGGCTCGAGGATGCTACCAGACCCTGCCTTTCAATGAGAGCATCAGGACTCAGCTAGCATCAGATGAAGGCTTTTTGTCCTGCAAAAATAACCATGTAACCATGACTCAAGGCTTGGAGGAATTTCCCAAGGCTGTGGCACCATCTAACAACTCTGCACCAGTTGTGAAAGCGAGGAGGGGGCTCTCCTTCTGTTCCCAGGGGGACAGCTGCCCTGCTCCTTGGCATGTGCTGTGTCTTGCTTGTTGGCAGAGACCCCGAATGCAGACAGCGTCGGGGCCAGGCTCTTGCTCAGGAGATGTCCAAAGCTGCCACATGCTGATGTGAGACACAGGGATGAAAACAATGCCCAGCAGCTGCACCCAAGCTCACCCACAGCTGAGCTGTCTGCAGGCACATGCAGCGTAATAAAGAGCCCCGCTGTCAGGTTGGACAGTTCAGCTTTTGGTGGAAATAAGGTCAAGTTAATGAGATTTATGCAGCTTACGGTGATACCCGTAAGATATCTCAGCTCTTCTGTTAGGTGTTTGCATGGGCAGTGTGCCTAGCAGGGTAAAGAGGGGGAGATGTCCTTCTTGCTGTTGCTGTTCTGGGGCAGTGCGGCTTTTCCAGCACAGGGACATCTCAGAGAGGTCCTGCTCAGACAGGAGCCACTGATCCAAGCTCTCTGCTGAGGAAATCACAGAATCACCAGGTTGGAAAAGACCTTTAAGATCATTGAGTCCAACTGTTCCTGTCCTGTGCTAAACCAGATCCCTGAGCACCTCATCTCCCCGTCTGTTAAACACACCCAGGGGTGGGGACTCAGCCCCTCCCTGGGCAGCCTGGGCCAGGCCCTGACAACTCTTTCAGGGAAGAACTTTTCCCTCCCATCTGAGCTGACCCTGCCCTGGGGCAGCTTGAGCCCATTGCCCCTTGTCCCATCTCCTGTCCCCTGGCTGAAGAGACCATCGCCCACCTCTCTGCACCCTCCTGGCAGGTCAGTGGAGGTGGGGAGAAGGTCTCCCCTCAGCCTCCTCTTCTCCAGGCTGAACACCCCCAGCTCCCTCAGCTGCTCCTCAGAGGATTTGCCCTCCAGCCCCTTCCCCAGCCTGGTTGCCCTTCTCTGAACTCGCTCCAGGACCTCCATGTCCTTCTTATGGTGAGGGGCCCAGAACTGGACCCAGCACTCGAGGTGCAGCCTCACCAGTGCAGAGTACAGGGGCACAATCCCCTCCCCAGACCTACTGACCACACTGTTTTTGTGTGGCATCACTCAATTCCTTACCAGAGATTAGTGACTCTCACCAGCCAAACTCACCTGTCAGCTGGCTGAGCTCCTGTTCCTTCCTCTGCCAAGTGGGCTGGCTGGCCAGAGATCTCCCACTTGCCTGCCTGCACCATATTAGTGGGCAGCAAGTAGCCTCCTGCACCCCTTTTAAGGCTGGGGGGAGGGGTGGGTGACATCAGGGGGAGGGGAAACTTGGGCAATCTTTCAGGTTTTTGCTGCGGCTTGAGGGAGCTGTACAGGGTGCCCTGATCTTGGGTACCCCTCTGTACAGACTGATCTCTTGCTCAGCCCCCGTGCTTACCCAGTGATCGCTGTCACTTGTTGCCTCGCTGACTGATGCTCCAAGCACCAGACCTACTGGCCACACTATTCCTGACACAAGCCAGGATGCTGTCGGCCTTCCTGGCCGTCTGGGCACACTGCTGACTCATATTCAGTTGGCAGCCACCCAGCACCCCCAGGTCCTTCTCTGCCTGACAGCTCTCCAGCCAGTCTCCCCCAGCCTGTAGCGCTGCTCCGGGTTGTTTTGTCCCATGTGCAGCACTCTGCCCTTGGCCTTGTTAAACTTCATCCCATTGGACTCAGCCCATGGGTCCAGTCTTTTCAGATCCCTCTGAAGAGCCTCCCTACCCTCAGGCAGATCAACACTTCCTCCTAGTTTAGTGTCATCTGCAAACTTAGTGAGGGAGCATCCAATCCCTTCATCGAGATCACTGATAAAGATGTTGAACAAGACTGGACCCCGGACATAGTTCTGGGGGATGCCACTCGTGACCGGCCTCCAGCTGGATTTGGCTCCATTCACCACCACCCTTTCACAGAATCACGGAATCACAAGGTTGGAAAAGACCTTTAAGATCATCAAGTCCAACCATTCACATCCTAAACTAAACCATATCCCTAAGTGCCTCATCTACCCTTTTTTTGAACACATCCAGGGAAGGTGACTCAGCCCCTCCCTGGGCAGCCTGTTCCAGCCCTGACAACTCTTTCAGTAAAAAATTTTTTTCTAATGTCCCATCTAAACCTGCCCTGGCACAGCTTGAGGCCATTCCCCCTTGTCCCCTGTCACCTGTCACCTTTGGGCCCAGCCATCCAGCCAGTTTTTAACCCAGCAGAGGCTGCACCTGTCCAGGCCGGTGGCAGCCAGTTTCTCAATCAGAATGCTCAGGTTTGGGCTTCTCCCTCTGCTGTGGCAGCCCCTGTGTGTTTCCAGAGAGGTCACAGGGTGGTGAGGAGCTGTGTGGCAGCTGGAGAGGGGCTGCCAGCTGGACCCCTCGGCTGTTGCAAGTTAGCAAATTATTACCCAACCGAGGATGACAGGAATGAATGGCTGGGGAGGCCTCCCTTGCTCCCAGATTATACCAGCTGCTCTGCTCTGAGCTCCCAGTGTGAATTTTGGAGACACCTGTCCATTAACACCTGTGAGCTGAGAGCAGTTGTGTTTGCAGGGAGCTTCGTGTGGTGCTCCTGCAGCTGTGGGGCAGCTGCTCACAGTGTGGGCCGGGGCAGGAGCTGGGCTGGAGCTGCGGATCCCTCTGTTCTGTGGACAGAATGCAAGAGATGCCTGTGCTTTATCATGGCATGCTTGATTCCTCCTCCTGAAAAGGATCCAAATTCCATCTGGGAAAATAAAAATAATAAAAAAGAATTAAAATTACGCAGTAGATGTAAAAGCCAGTGGTCAGCCCCCAGTGAAAACTTGTGTGCCTTTTACCACAAAGGGACAGGCCATTCTTCTCAGGAAAATTATCATTGCTTTAGAAAAAAACCCTAGAATTTACCCCCATCTTAGCTAGGGGATTATTTAAGGTAGTTATTTAGGGTATTTATTTAAGAGAAATCATTCAGGTACTAAATCCATAATAATAAAATCCTAGAGGAATACAGAATTCCTGAGGCAAAACTGAGGCTGCTGAGTTGAAACCTCCATCTATTCACTCAAAATGCTCTGGACCAAAAGATGATGGAATCTCTTTTGGGTAACTTTTTTGGCTAGTACTACAGAGATACTTGTTGCAAACATTTCGTTGTAGTTGTTCTTCAGTCTTCCTGCACCTGGGAGTACTAAATTTTTTTTCATCGATCCTGTAGTAGATACTGAATACAAATACGGGACTTTAATTAAATACTGGTTTTTTAAGGTGTTAAAATAGCTTCAGGATTTACTTAAAAAGTAAGGTGGTGGCATTTCTCTCCAGTAAAACACTCCAGATGTTCTTTTGATACTCCATTCTCTTTTGGGTACTAAGAAACAAAAATTGTGATGTGTGAAATCTTAAGTATACTTCAGATTTTTTTTTTTTTTAAATTAGGTCTCAGGGGTCTGGGAAAGACTTCCTATTTTTGAGCTGTTCTCTGAATCTTTAAATTACAGGGTCAGAAGTGAAACAACAGTAACGCTGGTCTGTCACGCTGCAGGAAGTCCTTCAGTTTGATTATCCATTTGCCACTTGTAACTTTGAGAAGCTTTAGAAACTTTATACATTCCATTTAAAAAAACCCCCACCAAACCAAACCAAAAAACAAAACATCAAAAAACCACAAACAAACAAACAAACAAACCCAACCCCAACCCCCCCCCAGTACCAGGCTAGAAGGATTCCTGCTTCTTCAATTCAGAAATACTTCCTTCTGGGAATAAAAAATAATCAAACCCACGAGCGAGTAAGCAGAGGCTTTACAAATGAATGTGTGCTTAAAGCAAAACCTGCAGCTCCTTCTCACTGGGTACCACCTACGTGGGAAGATGCTGAGCTGCCTCCATCTGCCTCGAAGCCATTCAGCATTACAGTGTCCTTCCTGAACCATCCCACCTCTGGTAAAAAACCCCACCAAAACCAACCACAACAACTCCCAAACTATGACCTCATCCAATAAACGCTTCTTCCAGCCCCTTGCTAAAGCCACCTTTTAATATGAGCTGGTAAAACTCATCAGCAAGGGAAGGTTTTCTTTCTCTCTCCCCCTCCCACTGCCAGGAGACGTGTGGATTTGGGAAGAGGGGTTGGGGGGCGAACCCCTCAGTGTCCTGGGCATCCTTCCTGTGGTCCTGCTGCTGGTGGCTGTGGAGGAGCCTGGGTGGCTCTGGGAAGGAGCGGGTGGCTTGGCTGGGTTTCAGATGATTTCGGGTGCTTGGCAGCCTGCAGCCTGGCTTGGGAAACGGGCGTTGTTTAAATGTTATCGGAAGGTGGAGTTGCTATATATTCCTTCCGCAGCGGATGCTCGGTAACGTGCCTGTGGATACTGACGTGGGGTGCACGGGGGGGGGGGGGGGGGTGGGGGGGGGGGGTGGGGGGGGTGGGGTGGTGATGGGCTCTTGAAAAGTCATTCTCCCAGTCGGAAGCTTTTGGCCTGGGAAGCAGGGAGCGAGGAGCTGTGCTGCCAAGAGCCGGGAGGGGGAAGCCAGCCTGGAAACCCTTTGAGCTGGAGTGCTGGCTCCCACGGCCAGCTTTTACTTTGACACTTCTTCTCTTTTCTTCCCCTTCACTTTGGCTCCCTGTCGCTCCTGCCCTCTTCTCCAATTTCCTCCCATTGTCTTTGGGGAAGAGGGAGGGGGGGAGGTGGTGGTGAGGGTCCCCTGGAAGTTTAGTCATGGAGCTGCTCAGCCACTGGGCCCCCTGCAGCCAAAGGAGCCCCCACTGCTCCCTTCCCCGTGATCCTTTCCAGAGGTGTCCCACTGAGGCTCCCATTCCTCAGCCACATGTCTTCATGGTGGAGGAGTTCTTACCGCTTCCCCGCAGAGGTAACTAATGCTGAAATCATTCCACTCTTGGCTGAAGTGGTCAAAGAGAGAGAAAATGGAGCCAAAGGAGCCTAGAAGAGGCGCTGGGCTGTCCTCCCAAAATTCCTGGAGCCAGCACTGCCTCATGCCTTCCCTCCTCTCCTCCCAGTCTTTCAGCCCATCTCCCTGAAAACTCAGATCTCAGTCCCCCTGCGCTTCTTCTAATCTGACATTTAAAATCTCAGGCAACAAAGCTTTCACCACTTCCCTCAGGGAGACAATTTTCCAGCCTACGGTTTCTCCATTCAAAAGCTTTCCACCCTGATACTCAGCTTAAACGTGCCCTTCCTTAATTTCACCCCATTAAAACCACTAACGCATCACCAGCCTTCTCCCTTCCTGCCACTTGCTTCACTCAAATATTTACAGATCATTAATGCCTCCCTGCTCAGTTTACTAATTCCGCTGTACCTATGACAGAATTCCCTGGGCTCCCCACAGCCCCCTTGCTTTTCCTAATGCCTCCAGACCGATTCCTTCAGTCGCAGCTCTCTGAGCTACATTTATCACTCTCCTTGCAAATGGGAGGCAGATGCTCCCCACCCTCGCCTGTGCCACTGTGTTTTTCTGTACACCATCCAAGGCTGCCTCGCCTGTTCCTCACTGCCGTGTCCTCACACCTGTGCAACAGCATGCTGTCCTCGGGGTGCTTTTTGGGGAGTCCTGCCTCCACACCTCATCCTCCCCTGTGAAATACAGATGCTGGGTTATTTTCCCAGAAGTAGCTCAATGGCTTGTGGAGGTTGATTTTATTCGGTGGGAAGGCATAGATGGAGCTGCAGTGGAAATCAGGATTCTGGATTAGAGCCCCCCAGCAGCCCCATGCAGGGCAGGTTCTATCTACATAGGAATTTTGTTAGCACCTCGCTTGTTCCCTCTTTACACCATCGGGAGTGGAGGGAAGATGAGGCTGGTGCTCTTGGAAAGGAAGTTTCTTGGGTGTTTGGTGAGAATTATCTGGCAAAGTACTGTTTTAAGAGGATTGTGAATTCAAGTATGTAGCTCTACTTCTACCAGAGCCTCTGTCTTACTCTTGTCTCTCCTTGATGTGACTGATCCTCCTGAGGTAGTGTGGGATGCTGTCATCCTTTTGTGTGGCTGGGTTCTGGCAGAGGAGGGGGCTGCAGGGGGTGGCTTCTGCAAGCAGCAGCCAGAAGCTTCCCCCAGGCCCCACAGAGCAAACACCAGCTGGCTCAAGGCTGGACTCGTTGCTGACCAAGGCCAAGCCCATCAGCAACGGTCACAGCACCTCTGGGAATCACATTTAGGAGGAAAACAACCGCCAGCAGCTGCCTTTTGCCCCAGAGAAGGGAGTGAGAAGGGGGGAGAGACTGTGCAGGCACCAAGGGCAGGGAAGGGGCAGGAGATGCCCCAGGTGCCGGAGAAAAAGATGCCCCTGAGCCCCTGGAGAAACCCATGGTGGAGCAGGTGTCCCCCCACAGCCCATGGAAAAGGCCCAGACCCCACCTGCAGCCCGTGGAGAGGCCCCAGGCTGGAGCAGGGGGAGACGTGCAGGAGATGATGTGACCCACATTGAAGCAAGCCCCTGCCAGCACTTGCAGCCCGTGGAGGGAGACGAGACACAGGGATGAGCGAGAGAGAGACTGACGCCAGAGCAGGTTTGCTGGGGGTGCTTGTGACCCCGTGGGGGACCAGGCTGGAGCAGTCTGGGCCTGAGGGACTGAGAGACATTCTGTGGTTTATGACTGCACCCATAGCAGTGACCCACGCTGGGGCAGCTGGGGAAGAGCTGAAGCCCTGTGGGAAAGGACTCATGTTGGAGAAGTTGGTGGAGGACTGTCTGCTGTGGGTGGGACCCCACGGTGCAGCAGGAGAAGGGGGTGAGGAATGCCCCCCACCATCCCAGCTAAGAAAAGCAACTGTTGAGGAACTGACCCATTCCCCCATTCCCTGCCCCTCCTAGTGCCACTGTTGGGGGAAGAACAGAGCAAAGTCCTGACTAAAGTGAAGTCTGTGAAGAAGGGAGGGGTGGGGGGAGGTGCTTTAAGATCTGGCTGCACTTCTCATCACCCGACTCTGGTGTCACTGGGGGTGCAGGGCACGGCCATCAATTACAGAGTTTCTTTCCTTTATTCCATGATGAGTCTGTTCTGCCCGTGATGCTGATTGTGAAAGGATCTCTCCCTGTCCTTACCTCCACTCCTGAGCCTCTCAATATCTATTTTCTCCCCCACCCAGCTGAGAAGTGCAGTGATAGAGTGACTTTGGTGGGTGTCTGGCCTCCAGCTGGAATCAAACCACCACAGATGCCTCCCTTTCTGTCCCAAAATCTGGGTTCGCTGGTGTAGATACATACGTGCTTTCCTGTACCATTAGCTGTGCCAGGGCAGTGCCAGGGGTAGGGGGAGGAACGGGATGCCCCACGGGTGCCCCCAACACCTCACACCTCAAGCCTCAGCTGCCCGAGGGCCCGGGGAGGAGGCAGCAGGGCTTGCTGCCGCCTGCTTTAAAGCTGCAGGCACGCCCCGGGGCCAGGAAGCTCAATACTCTGATTAAGAAACACGGGAACGATGCTGAGTGCGCGCCCTAATTGCACATCGCGATACCCCTACCCAGCCCCCGCGGGAGGGGGGTGTCTCTGACCCGGGCAGCGCGGAGCCAGGCGGGCTCGGCGGAGGGAGGACGAGCCCCGGGCCTGAGGCCGGCCATCCACGTCTCCGCCGGGCTGGGCGCCCCTCGCCAGCCGCCCCGCACCGGGGAAACGCGCCCGGTTCCTGTTCCCTTCAGCTTCTCCCCCTGCCCCGTCCCTGAGCCGGCTCCACCCGCTGGGCAGCCAAAGGCGGCGGCGTGCGGTAGCCAGCCAGCAGCCGGGCCTCCCTCCCGCGGGGCTGACTGGCCGGCCGGCCTGGCTTTCTCCCGCGGTGGGGAGGGGGTGACCCACGGCTCCGGCCGCGTCTGCCCCTCGCACTTCGGTGCCGCGGTGCGACCCGCCTCGGGAGGGCCCCGTGGGGCCATGCCCGGCTGCGCCCGGGGCTCTGGGGAAGGGCTGTGTGGGGGGCGGCGAGAGGTACGAGGGAGGCCGTGGCGGGGAGGGACACACACGCAAAGACACGGCTCCGCGGGCGGGTCCACCCACCGCTCCCGCACCCCAGGGCTGGGGCTGGGGGGGACGGGATCACGGAGCGAGAGGCGGAGACTCAGCCCGGCGGCGCTCTGCCCCGCATGGCGGCGCTGGCGGGCGCGGCGGGCGCTCTGCGCGGCGCTCGCCTGCTCCGGCGGAGGGAGGGAGGAAGTGACGCCGCGCAGCGGAGCCCCGCGGCCTCCGGTGACATTCTCTGGCCTCGGGGGCGCGGATTGGCGGCCGCGGGGGAAGCAGCGGCGGCGGCGCGGCGGAACCCTGGCTCCTCCCGGCCGCCCACATCTCAGGTGCTGCCGCCCGGCTGGGAGGCCAGGAGGGGTCCTGCGTTGGACAGGTGAGCGGCGCCGGCGCGGCCGGGGCTCGCCCCGCTCCGCGCTCCGACGGGGCCGGGCCGCCTCTAGGGCGGGCGGGCGGGCGAAGCGCGGCCGTTACTCCCGCTGTGCGCGGGCGGGAGGCGGCGGGGTGTGACCGGGGACGCAGGGCCAGGCGGCCACTGCCCCGATACCGGCCTCGTACCTCCGACCCTCCTTCGGCGCGACCGTGCCCCGGAGCGGGCGGGGAAGGGGGGTGTGGGGAAGGAAGGGGGTGGCTTGGTCCCGCCGGGGAGGCAGGCGGCTTTGGGTGGGCGGCCAGCGGCGCTGACCGCCCCGTGAGGGTGACCTCGGGCTGGGCGCCTGGGAGGCGGGAGCCCGGCCGTGACCGCTGCTTTTGTGTCCCGTGGGAAGCCTCGCCTCGCCTTCCCTCGCAGCTCCTGGGGGGCGGCTTCTTCCCCGGGAGCTTCGTGCTGCGCCGTTGGAGCCGTCTGGCCTCTCGGGTAGAGAAGCAAAGGCTGCGACGACGCCGGTTCCACACGCCTCCGGTTGTTTTTGCTTCCTCCTTTACCCTGGGTGATGGTGTGGGGATGTGAATCTTACACGGGGAGGGGACGACGACACACACACACCCCCAAACCCAAGTTCCAAGCTGTTTGTTGCTCATCTATCCCGCGTTCCCCTGAGCTCTCGGCACCTAACGCGCTGCAGATGTGGCTCTCGGCGGCACAGCCATCCGAGGAGAGGGTAAAATTTAACCGCGCTGCTCTCCCGCTCTCAGGGGGAAAGGCAGGCGCAGCCTGAGCAGGCTTGTGGTATCTTTAACAAGCTTCCCCCCTTCCCAGTGGTGTAACTCTAATCGCGCCCGCGGTGGTCGGACAGACCTTTAAAAGGCGGCTCACTGAAAGGCGTGGGGTTCGGTTTGGGTTTATTGTTTTTTTCCGTGGTAGGTTCACGTTTTATAGCTGGCAGGGCGAGCTTCCGCCTTCGTTAAGTAGAACCTAATTGTGCTTGTGTCTTTAGTTTGTTAATTAGTGGAGCGAGGCTGCTTGTACTGAAGTTTGTAGGTGCCTTTGTGAGCCCGTAGCTGTAATAACTTAGTTAGATGAGGCCTTGGTTGTAGCTGGTTGCGTGCCTTAAGCCAGCAAAAGTCCCTAAGAGCATTGCAAAGGCTGGGAAAAGAGCCCCTCTGTATAGAGGTGCCGTGGCCTAAGGCAATCCTGTTTGGTATTGGGCTTTTTTTCCCACTGGATACTAATTCCAGTTTTAAAAAATGAATGAGTAGTAAATCCTTGAAACCTCGAGCATCCTTTTAAAAACGCAAATTTTCTCTTAATTCCTCCCTCCCCCAAGATTTTATTTGGTTTTAAGCTTTCTCTGGTAGTTGTTGAGCTTAAGACAGAACAGTCATTTTCCTTACAGGCTAAGTGCTAGCCCATTTCCAGTTCTCTAGCTAAAACCTTCAGGACAAACAGGAGCAGCTCTTCCCTTAGAACAGCCAACAAGTGTTAAATTTAAAATGTTTGTCTTAAGTTTCTTAAATAGATTTAAGATACCTTAATGTTTGACCTCGAGGTGGAAAACGGGTACGGTGCTCTTGTAAGGGCTTCATCCTGTGGTTCTCCTGCCCCAGTTAACACTTGTAATTGCTGTTCCTGCGATGCAAGAGCCTCAAGTCAGGCAGGAGCAGGAGTGCAGCTACCCTGGAGGAGGGAAACACTGCCTTTAGCCAGCAAGTAAGTTTGTAACATGCTCCTATACATGCCCCATACAAAACCGGTGATGTGAATCATGGAGAACCCCGCTGTCCATCAGCAATCGTTTTTAACTAATTTTCTGAGTATTTAGCACACCTAATGACCTAGAGGTGTCTGGTGCTGGGAAAAGAAGCTCCAAAGAGGGAGGTTATATGGCTGCTAGGAGGTAATAAAACCTGCTTTCAGCAGTTCTGGCGTGCTGGTAACACTGATGTTTTGTCTGGGCGATCAGGGAGTGACAGAAGGTAGTACGTGAGTTCGGGCAGCTGGTATTTATGCTCGAGGATGCGGGTAAGAGCCATGACTCATTTTTAAACACTTGAATTTTTAATTACAACGCGCAGACTATTTCTGTTTGCTCTTCGGCCTAATTGCTAGCTGGCGTCACGAAGAGGTGCGATGAGAAATTCCTGAGAAATCAGGAAGAGGAAAGGACTATGGTCTGAGACGTTCCGGGGTACGATGCCTGCCACGGTACAGCCTGCTGAGTGCACGGAGGCTGCGGGCTGGGCAGAAGTTAAAATGCACAAACAAGTTGGGCAATGAGTGGATACAGCAAGCTGGGTGCTGCAGAAGGAGTGGGGGGGGTTGGGGAGGACGGGAAGGAACCTGAAGCCAACCACAAAGGCGGTTGAAAACGGTCTGTGTGGAGCCTTCACAACAGGCAGAAACCAGGCGCTGCTCTGGTTGATAAAAGAGAGGTAGGAAGGATGTTTGTGTGTGTTTGACAAACGGGCCGGTCACTGTGGCAGCTGACAGCGTGGAGGGAGGTGGGGATTAATGAGGTAAGATAAAATTGGATGAACAAAGAGTAAATAGAGAGAATGATGAGGGGCTTTGAACACTGAACGCTCGGGAGATAAGTTGGTGCGACTTGGTTGGAGCAACAAGAAGTAACTGCCTCGGTTGTCCAGACCCCGATCTCATTGCAGTGTATTTACCTTTATGGTGTGGGCTCCTTTGCCTTGGCTTGATTTTGTTCACTTTCTTTGCTCTCCCTTGTACATTACCGTGTCAAGCCCCTGCTCCTCCAAGGATATATGTGCTGCCTGTGACCCGCTTGTGTATCAGCATCTCACTTGAAAATCTGTTCATGAGATGGGAATCTATCCATACCGTGCTGTGAAAGTGGCTGCAGACCCCCTCATAGGCAGCTTGTCATTACCCTCTGCTAGTGCTGCTGCTAGATACATGAAGGCTTTGGGAGCTTTTCAAGTAAGTAAATGGTTTCAAGTGGCCTGTGTTTAATTTCTTGTAACATTTCACAGTTGGTGTGTTTTGGTACTTTCTGTCAGAATTGTGTCTATGGCCAGCCTCAGCTTCTTGTGCTTTTATCTGCAGTTGAGTACTTGATTTCCAAAACTGTAAACACTGACTGAAACCGAGCAGCAGATTCAATAACACATTCGCTAGATCGGAGTGGAAGATGCACATACCATAGTTGCATGTAACTCCTGCCTCAAAACAAGCTCTCTGGAAAAGCAGTACCAAAACTTGGGAGCCTTTGAACATTACTGCTACCAGGAACCAGAAACACAGGAGTGCTGGGAGAGTGGGTTGGGGTGGTGCTGCAAGGGAGACCTGGGATGAAGTCGTGTGGCACAGCACGTGTTGCTGTGCAGTTACAGCTCCGAGGGAACCTGAGGCATACATGGCAAGGAAACCTCTTCTCTCTCTGTTCCCCAGTACGTGAATTAAACTTCAGCAGAGAGCTGATGCTCATGCCTCAGGAACGGCTGAGCTGTTACGGCAGTGGCCTCTCTGGCAGCAACAACTATGGCAGGAACTGAGTGCAATTTTTCTCTTTCTGTGGAGATTTGTGTTGTCTTTCTGTCACATCTTTGTTCCAGGCTTTTAATACATGATGCAGTTCCGAGTCTGTGACTTCAGGTCTAGAATGTAGCTTCTACAGATGCTCAATTCTGAGCAAAAACTGGATGAAAGAGGCTGTGTAGGAAAATGCACATAGTGTAGATGTTAGCCTCTGCCGTTTTCTTACCATGACAGAGAATGTCTGAGGTAGGATGGAGTGACTGATCACTTGGCACTTACTGAGTGGCATCGCTACAAGTTAGAATTTGAATTTGTGGTCGCCCATTTCCACTTGTTAGTGTCCCCCCTTTGCATGTCTGATCAGCATGAGCAGAGCCTGCATGCTGTAGTAGTTTCTCCGTGGATGTGACTTCCTTCCTGCCACTCAGACACACCTTGATTACTCATTCAGGACTGAAAACGAGATGCTGCTCCGTCGTGGAGGTGTTGCTGTTACACCGCTGCAGATGCATTACCCAGCGCCCATGGGGGTCAAGTAACATGCCCATGGTGGGTCAGCTTTAGATTTGGAATGATCCAACCTAAGGTCCCTCTTTCATTTAAGAAGGTATTTAGGGTTTTATACCACTTTGACCATGGAGTTGTGTCTCTTGCGTGCTCAGAAATTATTTTTAAATGAGCAGGATAGTGCAAAGGCTCCAGGTGTATTGTGCCTTGAGTTATCTGGTCTCCAAGAAGACAGCTTAGAAGCTGTTAGGAGTCAAGTCTTGACAGCTTTTTTAATCCTAAACAGAACAGGTGGTCACTTCTTAATTAAGTGCAAATATTTAAGATTCTTTCAAGCCAGCATTTTTGTGTCTGTATGCTTGGATCATGGCTTTGATTTTGTTGTGAGACCTGTGCAGTGTCCTGCACAATGCCCTTGTGCCTTGATGCTTCAAAATTTCTTGGAAATGAGCAGGCAGAGCCAGCCCATGATTGGATAAGTGTTCTTATTGCCATGTTTCTGCTGTAATGTCTTGTTTTGCTGTGCTTGGTCATTAGTCTTTCAAGATTTGTTTTGGAGAAGGCAGATTTCACATCCACTCATCCAAAATGGGTAGAGACCAAGTGACTCACAGGAGCAGAGCTAGGAATAACTAACAGCCAGGACTTCATAATACCAATTGTCTGTGTGATGATGCAGTTGTTTCAGTAAAAACAAATTTCAGTAATTTGTTTTTCATTGGGAATCTTGCATTTCCATGCTGCTAGTTTGACATTGGCACTGTGTGTGCCAGTAATACATTCAGACTTTCTGAAGGTGAAGGAAGCAACTTACTGTGATAGCTGGTAAGGTAAATTAGTTCTGTTCTCTTGTACTGTGGCTTTCTCATCAGCTGGTAATGTCCCGATGCCACTGATCACTCTCCTATTTCTTACTCTCTGGGAATGCTGGAGAGGGAGGGAGCTCCAAGTAACCTGGCAAAAATGAAATTTAAAGGGAAAAGAGTGATAAAGAGTAGGTCAGGATGCTGTCTGCTAACTCAGAGCATGTGTGGTTGGAAATACAACGTAAGAGAAGGGGGTTTTGAGGCTTTCCTAATGAAGTTGGATGAAAAGCTGGTACCCTGAGGCCTCACAGTGTTAAAAAAGATGTCTTTTGAAAATGTAGTTGCTGGTGTGGGAAGGAGTGGGCTTGTACATAGTCGTGCCCATGAGCTGAATTATGGATAAATGTGATAGGGTTGGTATTATTTCCTGTGGTTACAGTTGGTGATGCTAAAAAGCCAGCTCCCAGGCTGTGCTTGACCTACAGCTGTTACAGCTCACTGCAGTAAAGAAAATCCAGACACTGGTAAATACAGAGAAATTTAGTACCTTACCACAGCTAATTACAGAGGGCTCATGAAGATGCAGACCCCACTTAGCTCAATTTACAGCTGGTTGGACAACAGACACTTGCTTTCCTCATTTTGTTCTGCAAGATCAAACTTTTTTCCACTTGCTAACAACTGTAGCAGGCTTCACTGATTGTTTGCCTGGACCACGTGGAGCTACAGCAGTGAGATAACTGGTGAACTAACAGAGTGGGGTTGAATTAATACTCCAGACTTGATGCCTTTTTCCTTGTATCTCTCTTTCTGATGCAGAAGTTGTAAATATTGTTTGCATCTTCTGCTGGCAACCATTGGTTTTTATTCTTAAGAAAACTCTTGAAGCTGAGCCACATTTTTTCTTAAAGGAAGAGGAATAATTCAACAAACCATTTTGAGGTAAATGCTGCTTTTATTTAGGTTTTGTTTGTTTGTGGGCGTGTTTTTTCCTCCATCAGTACTTACCATACTGATGAAAACTAACTTTTCATTTGCTCTTGTTATAGCTGGTAACTTGGTATCTCCCTACATGCTGTTACTTAATTTCTGTAGTCAAATATATGCAAAGTCTTCAGTATGTTGTGGGGAAGGAGTGTCTGCTTCCTGGTCTGTTACCATCTCAAAGCAGAGGTCAGGCTTCTTCACTGGGAGGAATACTGTAGGAAGTATCTGGCAGTAAAACCCACGTTAGAGGCATTATTCATAATGCATGTGTAACTGGGTTTTGACCCAGTTCTAGTTTGTTTTCTGTTATTTTGGTTGGTTTTTTTTAAATACCCAAAGTAGCTTTTGTTCCTTTGTACAACCAACCTGTGTATACTTCATACTTGTTTTTTTTCATTTGTTGTTTGTCAAAAGCTTAAACTAAACTAACCCACTCCTACACTGTCCTTTTCCTTTACTGGGCTTCATTCTCCTTCCACAGCAGACCATGTCACAGCCCCTCTAATTCTGCCTGTGACCATGGATGTTTCTCTATGGCTGCTGTGTCCTGTGAAAGTATTGACTTCTTTTGTTGCATTAGTTTCTTAGGGAAGCTTGACTTAGGGATGAAAGTGTTAGGGTTTGTGAAGATGTAGGCTCAGAGTTTGGCTGTCTTGAGTTAGCTGTGCTCTGGAGTATGGTCTGGTGATGCAGGTGAGCTTTCTTGGTGAGAAGGTGGCAGGTTGTTTGAGTCCTGAGGTCATGACAGAACAGTGTTGTGAGTGCTTCCTTCTTCAGGGGCACTTTGGACATGTAAAGAAAGCTATATGAGTTACTGAACTCCACAGCTACCTGACAGGAGGGTGTAGCCAGGGGAGATCAGACTCTTCTCCCAAGTAACAAGCAATAAACAGGAGGAAATGGCCTCAGGTTGTGCCAGGGGAGGTTTAGGGTGACTGTTAGGAAAAAATTCGTCACTGGGAGCATTGTCAAGCACTAGAACAGGATGCTCAGGGAAGTCATCACCCCTGGAGGGATTTAAAAGAGCTGTAGATGTGGTGCTTGGAGACATGGGGTAGTGGTGGCCCTGGCAGTGCCAGGTTACGGTTGGACTTGATGATCTTGGAGGTCTTTTCCAGCTTAAATGATTCTGTGGTTCTGTGTGGTTTGCAAGCTGGTGGGTGCTGAAATCAGTTGGTGCCTCTTATTACTGTTAAAAAATGATCACAGGTTTGGTGTCAAGAACAGCTGGACAGCAGTTGGTATCGTGCTGTTACTAAAGTTTTCATAACTTCAGTGCAGTCTGACTTTGCCTTTAGGATATTGGTACCACTTACTTGTCAGCAATACACCTACTGCAAATGCCTGTTGCAATATTTAGATTTTGTGCTACTAGCTTAATGATTAAAGCAACAAATTAATAATATTGGTGGCTTGTGGATGAGAAGATGACTTGAGATCAGGGATTGGTTGGCTTACAGCTCCTTTCCAGCCTTTCTTCAATTGACCAGACTGTAAAACGGGTATATTTCTGCCCTGTGCTGGGGTAAAGCAAAGACACGGCACTGGTGTTGAAGTGTTTCATAGAATCACAGAATGGTTTGGGCTGGAAGGGACCTCAGAGATCATCAGGTTCCAACTCCAATGCCATGGATGGGCTGGGACACCTCTCACCAGACCAGGTTGCTCAAGGCCCCATCCAACCCAGTCTTGAACACCTCCAGGGAGGGGGCAGCTACCACCTCCCTGGGCACCCTGTGCCAGGGCCTCACCACCCTTGTAGTGAAGAATTTCTTCCTAACGTCTAATCTAAACCTACCCCCTTCTAATTTAAAACCATTTCCCCTCAACCTATCATTACATGCCCTTCTAAAAAGTATCTCCCCAGCTTCCTTGTAGCCTCTTCAGGTACTGGAAGGTGCTATAAGGTCTCCCCAGAGCCTTCTCTTCTCCAGGCTGAACCACCCCAACTCGCTCAGCCTGTCCTCATAGGAGAGATGCTCCAGCCCCCTGATCATTTTCGTGGCCTCCTCTGGACCCATTCCAACAGTTCCATGTCCTTATGCTGGGGACTCCAGAGCTGAACACAGCACTGCAGGTGGGGTCTCAGGAGAGCAGAGCAGAGGGGCAGAGTCCCCTCCCTCGACCTGCTGGGCACAGGTTATTGAAGCTTTAAATTACCTGGGGGATGGTTTTGTTCATATCCCATGGCAAAGACATGTAAAAGGGTCTGATCATAAAATGCTTACTGACTGTAGAGTCACTTGGTTTCTGCTATCATAGATGGCTGGCACAAGTCCACACCTCTTCTAGTTCAGTGTCTTGAGCTTTTAATCACTGCAGAAGTACCCACGGGTCAGCCTGGGCAGCACTGTTAGTGGCACAGAACTTGTCAGAACAGCTCTTTAATCTGCTGAGGGTGTCTGTGCTCCTGATGTCAAGGGCTGTGCAGTCTCAGAGTGGAGTTTTGCAGGATCAGGTGGAATAGCCCAACGCTCTCCCTTGCTCCAGGCCTGCTGTCTGTTGTGTAAGATGCTCACCTTGTTCTTCTTCTGGATCTTAACTCTCATCTCCTTCAGCCTGCTAGCCCCATGGTAAGGTGTGCAGCTTTCTCCTGGGAAGCTGAATCACACAGGAATGTGGTGGGTGCTCACAGGCCCAGCAGCCAGGTGCTTCTGCCTCTCTGCAGCAGCACTGGACTGCGTATGGAGTTACAGGCTCCTGGAGCTTCATCCCAGGGCATGTATGGCCACTCCCAGATTTCCGAACAACAGCAGTAGCCAGTTAAATCTGTATCTCTCTGTGACCGACCAGCTTTGATTTTTGTAGGAGATGGGCACAAGTCCTTGAAGGAATACAGCAGTGCTGGGTGGGGTGACTTTACTGCTTCAAAGGTACATTGCAGCTGTCCTGAGCTACCAGTTGGAGCTGATAGCAGGTAACGAAATGTGTAATTACTTTCAGGATATTTCAGATGAATGCTCTTAATAGGAAGGAATTCAGTGCTCTGAGGATCACAATTTATCTCTCACTGTTATTCCCAAGCAATTTAAAGCGTGGCTTTTCTGTGAGCGTTACTTTATTGACCGTGGTAGAACAACAGACCTGCATTTCCTGAGAAAGAGGTCTGTTTATACTGAACAGCATGAACCAGCAGAGGAAGCACAGAATACATTTCCTTTGAGTAACAGGGATGGATGGGTAAAGTGACAAAATTTGCTAGACTCACAGCCTTAGGAAAAGGTGGTACACCCATAGGACCATCCTCAGTAGTGTGATCCACAAGCGAATAGGTGGCAGAGAGAAAAAGAAATGAAGTGTGGCTGTCCTAGCATTGATTTCTGGCACCAGCTTTGGTGAAAGAATAATGAAAAATCTTGAGAGAGAGCAGCCTAAATTTTAGAAACCCATAGTAATAAAAATATGCCCCCTCTAATTTTTAGAGTAGGGCATCATCGACTTTGAATTGCTGTGCACTAAGCCACTAAACAAAAAGTAGTTTCGCTGTGAGAAAGAAATGAGATCTTGTAGAAGGATGAGTGCAGCCAACCCTGTGTGCCTTTATCTATATGCTAATGAATTTATTTTTACAAGGACTGTGGTTTTGGGGTGTTTTTATGTGTGGGATTCCAGTGCAGCCAGTGAATGTTTCTGGAAACCCGTGTGCAGGCTTGTGAGCTAACCCATGGCTGGTAGTTCCCTCTCATTTTGAAGGGGCAGAATATGTGCAGTAAGCATTGCAATGCAAAAAACATGTTTGAATGTAAAGCATCTCTCCTTGTTTAAGATGAGAAGCCTTGCCTTTCCAGGTTGCAAAGGATGCTCCACAAACCTTTGCTTTAACACATACACTTGTGATTTTTATTCAGTCTTGGGTGATTTGTATAGGCAGCCTGTTGAGCATTCAGTAGGAGCAGCCTATTTTTAACCTTCATTTGTTTATGCAAAACCAGTTGAAACACATCATTAGTTTAATCCTTCCTTTTGTTTCACACTGAAATTCTCTTACCCATCCTCTTGCCATGTGTTTTGCCAGAGGTCCTATCCTTTAGGATTGCTGCCGGGCCTGATTGATGAATCATCTGATAAAGAGCCAGCTCTGCTCCCAGGAGTTGCCTTGGGTAGAATTGTGTGCCAGTGAGTCAGCTTTAGGGCAGCTTTTTCAAAGGAACACTATATAAATTACATAGTGCCCATGTGGGGGTGGCTCAGTGTTATGAAAAACCTGCTCTCCAGCGCTGTGCACACACATTCTCACAGAGCTGAGTCAACCCTCTGGAGCCAAATTGAGTGTTGGTCACACGTCTCTTGTTTTACATGCATGGGTATGTGTGACCTGAGAAAGTAAATTGAGAATGTGTGGTGTTGTTTTGGCTTTGTGTGGCAAGGTTTTGATAGTGGTGGGAGGCTGCAGGGGTGACATCTGCCAGAAGCTGCCAGAAGCTTCTCCTAGGTCCAACAGAGCCAACACCAGCTGGCTTAAGGATGTACCTGTGGCTGACCAAAGTTGAGTCCATCAGTGATGCTGGTAGCACCTCAGGGGGACAAAGTTAAGAAGAAAAAAACCAAACCTGACCAGCAGCTGCCAGAGAAAGGAGTGAGATGGTGTGAGAAACTTTGTAGACACCAAGGAGGGGGAGGAGGTGCTCCAGGCACCAGAGAGAGATACTCCCCTGCAGCCCATGGAGGATGGTTGGGAGCAGGGATCTTACCTGCAGCCCATGAAGGACCCCACACTGGAGTGGGTGGAGACACCTGAGGGACTCTGTGACCCCGTGGGAAGCCCATGCTGGAGCAAGCTCCTAGTATGACCTGCATGCTGTGGAGAGGGCCCCATGCTGGAGCAGGTTGCTGGGGGGAATTGTGACCCTGTGGGGGGGACCAGGGTGGAGTAGCCTGGTCTTAAAACCCCTCCTCTTCCACTCCTCTTCTTCCCAGGCTCAACTTCAGTCCCCATTTCTCTCCTTCCACCCCCAGTGGCACAGGTGAATGGGGACGGGAGGGGTTGGGGTCAGTCCATCACGTATCATCTCTGCTGTTCTTTCCTCCTCTCCGACATGAGTCCTTCAGTTCGTAACCAACTGCCCCATGGTCCCTTCCATGGGGTGCAGATCTTCAGGACCACACTGCTCCAGCCTGGTCTCCCAGGGGACACAAGTTCCCCCAGCAAAGCTGCTCTGGTGTGGGCCCCAGTCCACAGTGTTGGCTCTGTCAGACCTGTGGGAAGCTTCTGGCAGCTTTTTGCAGAAACAGCCCTTGCAGTTCCCCCACCATTACCAGAACCTTGCCGTGCAAACCCAGAGCAAGCGGATTGAAGTGTTACAGTCATGCCTTCAATCCCTAGGTCATGTGCAGCTTCCATCCTTTCCCAACCCAGCATCCGTAGACACGTAGGCTATCAGCTGTTTGATTTGTAGTTCTTGATGGGCTTGGCTGCATGTTTATGTTAAATAAAAATTGATTTTTTTTCATGGTTTGAATGGCACCAGCTGTACACATCTGTCATTTCTTCTCTCTCACCTATGATGTATTTCATCTGTGTGAAATGGGTAAATGTGGGTTAATATAATCCACTGGTGATGGAAATATAAATTTTTGTAAATAGGAACCACTGCCCTCCTTAGTGCTGTATAAATATGAAAACATACTGAGATACAGATGAAAATACCAGCTTCTGTGGCACTGGAGCTGTAAGGTGGTAGATGCTCAGGAAGGATAGAATCATAGAAAGTGTGAGGTTGGAAGGGACCTTCAGAGGCTATCTAGTCCAACCTCCCTGCAGTGAGCAGGGACATCTTCACTAGATAGGTTGCTCAGAGCCCCATCAAGCCTGACCTTGAATGTCTCCAGGGATGGGGCCTTGTTGCAGTTTTGTGTAGCTGTGCTGCTTCAGTGGCTTTTGTAAGCCGCAGTTACAGCTTTCTCCAAGCTCCAGATTTTGTAAACATTGGTCAATTCAAGGCCAGATTCGAGACTGAGCCAATCAGAGCTGGTCACAGCGCCTCTGTGACGCACATCTAGGAGAAAAAAAAGATATGGCAGGCACACTTTGCCACCGGAGAGAGAAGATGGAACAGGCTGCACAGACACCAAGGCCAGGCCCGAAGGAGAGGGGGTAGGAAAGAATGCGGAAAGAGAGATTCCCCTGCAGCTTGTGTTGAAGACCGTGGTGAAACGGATGTCCCCTCACAGCCCATGGATGAGGGTGGGGAGCAGAGACATCTGTGCCCTGTGAAGAGATTGATCCACACCTCAGCAGGTTTGCCGGGGAACTTGTGACTTTGCGGGGGACCAGGCCGGGGGGTCTGGGCCCGAATGTCAGTACCCTATGGAGGGGAGTCCTGCTGAGAGGCCTGTGGTGAGGGATGACACCCCGATAGAGAGGACTCACGCTGCAGAAGTTCATGGACACGACTCTCACGTGGGTGGGACCCCACAGCACCGCAGGGGAAGGGGGTATGTGTGGAATGCCAACCCCCCTCCAGCTGAGACAGAAGAGAACTTGGGAGGAACGGACTGAAAACCCCCATTCCCTGCCCCTCCCTGTGCTGCGATGGGAGGGAAGAAGGGAGCAAATTCATGATGAAAGTCAAGAGTGGAAAGAGGCGAGGGGTGGGGGGAATAGAAGTGTTAAGATCTGGGAAAGAAAAGCAGCTTGTGAGGAATCACTGGAACCCCACTGCCCATTCCCTACCCCTCCCTGCACCATGTTGGGGGGAAGAAGGGAGTAAAATCGTGATGAGGTTTAAGTTTGCTAAGAAGGGGAGGGGTTGGGGGGGAAGGTGTTTTAAGACCTGGCCGCTTCTTACTCTTATCTCGTTCTAGTTCACTGGGTGTATTAGTTGTAGTAGTAATAAATCATTTTTCTTTGCTTTATTCTGTGCTGAGTCTGTTTTGCCCACTGCACTAACTGGAGAGTGATCCCTCTGTCCTTATCTCAAGTCCTAAGCCTCCCAATATATATATTCTCCCTTTTTCGGCTGAGGGGGGAGTGAGCGAGCGGCTTGGTGGGTATTTGGCCTCTAGCTAGGGCCAAAACCACCACAGGCCTCCACTGTGTCTCTGGGCCACCTGTGCCAGTGATCTGCCACCTTCATATTGAAGATTTTTTTTCCTAATATCCAACCAAAATATCCCCTTTTCTAGTTTAAAACCATCACCCCTTGTCCTGCTGCTCCATGCCCTCGTGAACAGTTCTTCCCCAGCCTTCCTGTAGGCACCTTCAGGGATTGGAAGGCTGCTATAAGGTTCCCCTCAGAATCTTCTCTGAGCTGAACAAGCCCAGCTCCCTTACCCTGTCTCCATAGGAGAGCTGCTCCAGCCCTTGGATCATTTTTGTGGCCTCCTCTGGACACACTCCAACAGTTCCATGTCCTTCCTTTGTTGAGGGTTCCAAAGCTGGACACAGCACTCCAGATGAGGTCTCACCAGAGTAGAGCAGAGGGGTAGAATCCCCTCTCTCAATCTGCTGGCCACACTTCTTGTGGTGCAGCCCAGGATGGGCTTGGCCTTCTGGGCTGCAGATGCACATTGGTGGCCCATGTCCAGCATCTCATCCATGAGTAGTCCCAAGTCCTATTCCTCAGCGCTGCTTTCCAGCACATCATCTCCGAACCAGTATGGATAGCAGGGCTTGTCCCAACTCAGGTGCAGGGCTCTGCACTTGGCTTTGTTGAACCTCATGAGGTTCACCTGACCCCACTTCTCCAGCCTGTCCAGGTCCCTCTGGATGGCATCCTGTCCATCCAGCACATGAACCTCACCACTCAGCTGGGTGTCATCAGCACACTTGCTGAGGGTACAGTCAGTCCCACTGTCAGTATCATTAATAAAGATATTAAACAGCTCCTGTCCCAGCACAGACCCCTGAAGAACTCTGCTTGTCACTGTCTTCTATCTGGACGTGGAGCCTGTGACCATCTAGCCAGTTCCTTATACGCTGAGCAATCCACCCATCAAATCCACATCTCTCCATTTTAGAGAAAGGGATGTTGTGGAGGACTGACAGGCTTGTGGGGGACTGGCTGGAGAGCTGTCAGGCAGAGAAGGACCTGGGGACGTTGGGTGACTGCAGGCTGAACATGAGCCAGCAGTGTGCCCAGGCGGCCAAGAAAGCCAATGGCATCTTGGCTTGTGTCAGAAACAGTGTGGCCAGTAGGTCTGGGGAGGGGATTGTGTCCTTGTACTCAGCATTGGTGAGGCCACACCTCAAGTGCTGTGTCCAGTTCTGTCTGGACTCCTCACCATAAGAAGGAGGTCTTTTCCAACCTTGTGATTCGGTGAAAGGCCTTGCAGAAATCCAGGTGGATAACATCTGTAGCTCTTCCCTTGTCCACTGATAGAGTTACTCCATTGTAGAAAGCCACTAGATTGGTCAGGCAGGACTTGCCCCTAGTAGAGCCACACTGGCTGTTTTCGAATCACCTCCCTGTCCTCCCTGTGCTTCAGCAGAGCTTCTAGGAGGATCCATTCCATGATCTTCCAAGTCACAGAGGTGAGGCTGACAGGTCAGTAGTTCCCAGGGTTCTCCTTCCTACCCTTTTTAAAAATGGCCATGATGTTTCCTCTCTTCCAGTCACTGGGGACTACACCTGACTGACGTGGCTTTTCAGATATCATGGAGAGTGTCTTGGCAACTACCTCAGCCAATTCCTTCAGGACTCTGGGATGCATCTTACCAGGTCCCAAAGACCTGTGTACATTCAGGTTTCTCAGATGGTCACAAATCTTGTCTTCACTTACAGTGGGAGGGATGTTGTCTCCTTGGTCCCCATCTTGCAGGTCCTCAACTTGAGAGCAGAGGAGAGAGGTCGCCAGTGAAGACTGAGGCAAAAAAGCTGTCAAGAACCTCAGCCTTTTCCTCACCTGTTGTCACCAGTTCACCATTGTCACTCATTGGGAGGGCACACTTTCTTTAATTCTGGTTCAAGTACCTGTAGAAGCCCCTTTTGTTTTTTTGGCATCCCTTGCCAAGTTCAGCTCCAGCTGTGCTTGGCCTTCCTGACCTTGTCCCTACACAACCAGGCAACATCCCTGTACTTTTCCCAGGACACCTATTCCTGCTTCCACTGCTGTGTAGTTCCATCCTGCCTTAGTTTGACCAGTGGGTCTCGACTCAGCCCTGCCTGTCTCTTGCCTTCCTTGCCCGATGTCTCACACCTGGGGATCGAGAGCTCTTGGGCTCTGTTGAAAGCATCCTTAAAGATCTGCCAGCTCTGTTCCTTCCCTTTGAGGGTCAGTTCCATGGGGCTCCTATTGATTAACTCCTTGAGGAGCTGGAATTAGGCTTTCCTGAAATTCAGGGTCCTGACTACACTTGTCACTTGGTTCATGTGCCTTAGGACAGTGAACCACAACAGTGCGTGGTCGCTGCAGCCCAGGCTGCCTCCAATCCCGACATCCCACAGGAGCTCACTCTCACTGGTAACCACCAGCTCCAATACCACTTCCCCTCAAGTAGGGCTGTCTATTTCTCATCTCAGGAAGTTGTCCCTAATGCACTCCAGGAATCTCTTTGCCTGCAGCTTGCCATGCTGCTTTTCCAACAGATGTCAGGTGGTTGAAATCCCCGGGCAGGACGAGAGCCTGGGAGCTCGATGCCTCCTGGGGCTGGAGCAAGAAAGCTTCATCGACAGGCTCCCCTTGATAGGGCAGCCTGTGGTAGACCCCAACCACAAGGCTCCCCTGGATGTCAGGATCCCTAATTCTTACCCTTAGGCTTTCAACCTGCTCATGACTGTTCTTCAGGGACATCTCTTCACACTCTATCCATTTCTTAATATAGAAGGCAATGCCTGCTCCCCTCCTTCCTCACCTGTCCCTTCTGAACAGCTTGTAGCCATCAATAGCCACACTCCAGTCATGGGATTCAACCCACCAAGTTTCAGTAATAGCCACTATGTCATAGCTTTCTATGGCTTCCAGCCCCTCCTGTTTGTTGCCCATGCTGTGTTTGTGTAGAGGCACTTCAGCTGGGAGGGCAGCTGTGTAACCTTTTAGGAGGGACACTCCTTTTTTCCCCCCAGGGCATTCCATGGAAACTGCCTTGTTGTTTCTTATTACATCAGGAGCCTGTGGCTTGTTTCTGTAAAACTTAGCCTGTGATGCAGTGCCCACTGCAAGCCTTCTATCACCCCTCCCTCCAACCCTGTGCATCATCCTGCTGCTCCTCACAGACAGTCCTGGTATTATCCCACTCCCCTGTCTGTGTATTCTGAACTGGTAATTCCTGTGCAGCAGCACAGTTTAACTTCTCATTTAAGTAGTCACAAAAGCTTAAATAAGGTACTTGAAGTTATCTTCTGCAAAAATGTAGGTATAGTTTATCTTTACAGAGTGAATGGTTAGTGGTACGAGGAGGTAGGTTGTCCAAACTGTGTTCTTTCAGCACCAAAATGGTATCAAAAGACAGTGTTGTGCTAGATAATTTTTTTTTCATGTAAACAGTCACTAGCACTGGTGTAAGAAGGTGGTGTGGCCATGAATGGGGAGAAGTGTCCAGTTGGACTCTGAATAAGAGGAAATGTGTCAGTAATAAACTAAAGTGACTTCTAACAGCAAGTTGCCATGAAAAGCTGCATACCTCTGAAGTTAGAATCCATCAGATGCACAGCTGCTGAGGGAAAGAGCTGGTTTGCTTCACATGAGCTTGGCATTCTTTATTGTGAATCAGTTCAGTGGCACTGAAAATGATCGTGTACAGTTAAGGTTGGGGTGTCGTGGTGTGTAAGTTTGGGAGAAACTCATTTCCTTCTGCCATTGCAGTACAGACAATTATAAAGAATGACATTTACTGAGAGCAAACCAAACAAAAACCTTCTGAAGGATATTTGTGTAGCCAGTTATTGATTGATAGAGGGCACGCATGCCACCTTTGCTACAACTTTGTCTGGTGTTACATATAGTACTTGTTAGCTTGCAGTCCATTGTAGTTGTTTTTAGGAAGCTGCTAACACATGTAATTATATTTTTTTTGGCTTTTTAAGTTTATATTAAAAAAAATCTTCTCAGAGCAAACAGTGCTGTGAAAGGAACACTCGGTGCCCTGTCCTGTCTCTCATAAGAACCTGTGAGTTCAAAGTGTGATGAGGCCAAACAGCAGGTAGTTTTTAATCAGGGTTTTCTTAATTTTTTTCCCTAAAGGGATGGCTTATTTATTGCCCTCCCTTCCCTCCTTTTCCTGACAGCTCAGACAGGAAATTTCACTGATTTTTTGGTTTAATTTTCTGTTGGCTTAGTAAAGTGAAGCCACCCAAGAAAGCATGAGCCAGTTGTGGTGCAGAGGAGGGAATATGATTGCACAGTCACGAGTGGGACATAGAGTAGGGGGTAAAACCCATCCCTGTTAATGGCAGTGAGATGGTGGACTGTGGGTTGTCCCTGCTAATCAGACCTTCAGAATCTTCTGGATTTCTTCACTGAAGTGCAGGTTTCATAGTGTACAAATGATGTGCTTGGACATGAGAGTCCAAGCTTTGGAACTATTTCCCAGGTAAAGTTGCAGTTAAATATTTAGTGGCTTCAGCATACTGGTGTTTTCTGTCTGTGGCTGGTATATAAGATAATTCCTACTGGAAAAATCTAGCACAGAAGTTTTTACAGAATTGTCTTTTAAAATCAGCACTGCAGTATCTGTGCATCAGGAAAAGGAGAATGGCATTTCTGAGCAGTGTGTAATGAAGTATCCATCTGTGTCTGCAGGCATCACAGCTTATTTTCCAGTGCTGTGCTGTTCTCATTTAAGTAAAAAAACTAGTCTCTTTAGCAACACCTTGACCTTACCTCTTCTAGTATTGTTACAAGGAAACTGAGTAGCAAGAAAGGAATGGGAGTTTTTCAATAAAGTCTTCCTCTGATCTGTGAATTCCTCAAGTAGAACTAAGTCAGTAGGTTTTTTTTCTTTCTCTGAGACAAGGCTTTCCTTGGCGTGGATATTTTCCCTTGAACTATCTGTTCTTCCCCGCAGCAAAGTCTGTCTGAGTCACAACAGACTGAAACACACTCTTTCTTCCAACAAGGTAAATATCAAGTTCTTTTTTATGTGTGTACTAATACTAAAATTATTGACTTTTTAAATAGCCAGTTCAGGGGACCTGAAGAGTACAAACTTCATCAGAGCAAGTATTTTATTTACACACACAAAGACACGTCAGTGTTGACCAGATGCACATCTGTGAAGCTAGCAGTCCCTGTGCTGCCCTCTCACTGAAATACAATTCACTGGTTGCTCTGTGGGGGATCAAACTGTCATGGTTTGAGTAGTTTAAGTAAGATCCTACTTCATAAGAAGATTTTTTTGTTAAGTCATTGAGTAGACTGTCGGCAAGGTGGTAGATGAAATGTATTTTTTTTCTGCCTGATAGAGGGATGGAAAAGCAAGTGCAAGGTGTTCCAGTGGTCTCATTTGGGAGGTAGATGATGCTCAAGCCTGGTGGGTGTGAAAAAAAAAGTCTCTAGTTCACTTTGGCTGCCCTTTAGTTTTGTGTTGAGCTCTGTTCTTTGTGCTCCACGGGCTAAAAGCATGAATAGCGCAGAAGCTGTTCTGCAGTTGTTGGTATGAATATTTAAATGAATTTATTTTGGCCAGGCTAATATTCTTCTTGTATGTATTTAAGCAAGCAAATCTTTCCTTGCATGTACACTTCAAAACTCCTGGGAAAGATGTTTTTGTTCCCAAAGTGCACGGCCAGAGCGAAGGTGGGAGTTGCACTATCAGGTACAGTATGTATCCTGCTGTGTACAGCTCTTACCTGGTCATTTAATCATCAAATCTGCGTCTGCCTTACTTGTATAATAGGAAAATTATTTCATAATGTAGATTTGCAGATGAAATATCTAGAAATACCGATTTTATTATGTTTTTGGGATGTGTTTATGTCTCAGAACTTGTTTCCATCATTTGGGTTTGATGCTGTGCTGTGGCCTTGGGAATAAATTGGTTCTTATGTGATACTTATTGCCTACATTAAATTGCTGTATCCAAAAATTATTCTTTTAAGTTGCTTTCAAGAGAACTTTGCTCAATGCATCATTTTGGGCAACATTTTTCTTTATAGATATGTTCCTGTGTTTTACACTATGCTTTTTTTTTTTTTTTTTTTTTTTAAGTGAAACACTGGGTTTACTATCTTGGGGGTTTTTGTGGGGTGTATTTCATATTTAGCAGACCTGGGGTTATCATCTTCATCTTTCTTGTATTGTCTGATACTACCTGAGGGTTTTTTCCCTTATCTGGTGTTTCTCTTCCATAAATATTTTCATAATTCCCTTGCACCATCCCACATCTCATTCATTAGCCTGAAGGAAGCATTTTAATAGGAACTCTATTTTAATATTCCTTAAAAATTAAGTTTCAAAGTGGGTTAGGGCAGACAGGACAACTTTTCACAGCATCTTTTAGAAGCAGGAAAATACCCTTATTCTGTGCTGCAGGTGGGGAGTCGGGGAGGTGAAGCAGCAGTTTGGGATGGATCAGGAAACCAAAGAACGATTATTGGGGTGCAGAAAAATATCTTGGAGTCATCCATGCTTTCTCAGGCTGCTGAAGTATATGCAGAAATGCAGTTTTTAACAAACAGAGCAAATCTTAAAATTCTTTTCTTGCCTATGCTTTTTTTTTCTCTGAAGTGCTGTAAATTTATCATTTACAACACTTATAAAACCATAAATTATTTTTCTCATACCATTCATCTGTTAAGTGAGCGTGGTAATTGAAAGATCATTTTTCTTATGTTGAATTCCGAGTGAAAATTAAAGGGAAAATTACAAATATTAACCTCTAAACCAAAGTTCCTCTGAAGGTGCTTCCTGTATTTTTGGGTTGATAATATGCAAGTCATCAGTCAGATAAACAGGTTATTTTTCATGCTTGCAAAGCAGTGCAATTTATTAAATTATAACTCGAGGTAAAATGTAGGATGCTGGTGTGGGTGGATACTGTTTCTTGATTGCAGCCCTTACTATTTGGTGCTGTTCTTTCTGGCAGGTTTCAGAGAAACTGGGTCGGCCTGTAGGTTCTTGTGCAAGCAGGGCTTGGATGGGAGGGAGACACTTGAGGGTGACTTGAGTGACCTATTAGGTAATTTGTTAAAAAAATGCTTAGGTGACCCACCGGCACGGAGGGTGGTTCTCTGCTGAGAGCAGATCTGTGCTGTACAGGGAATATTAGCTGTGTGTAAGTTGTGAACCCCGCCTCCCTGATGATTTAGGATCGTGTCACAGCACTTGGTGTAAGTACCTCTTTGGTAGGGGGATCTGAAGTTGGAGTGGTGCCGCTGGAGAGAGGAGGTGTGTGTAGCCTGGCCCTTTAACATCCAGCAGCTGCTCAGGTTCAGCTCAGTGACTGGATCTCTCCTGTGCTGTGTCAGTACTGTGAGTTTGCAAATAGCCTTAAAAACACTGAGATTTTGTAAGTTTGAGGTATCAGAATCACAGAATCACAAGGTTGGAAAAGACCTTTGAAGATCATCAAGTCCAACCATTCTCATCCTAAACTAAACCATATCCCTAAGTACCTCATCTACCCTTTTTTTGAACAGGGAAGGTGACTCAGCTCCCTCCCTGGGCAGCCTGTTCCAGCCCCAACAACTCTTTCAGTAAAAACTTTTTTTCTAGTGTCCCATCTAAACCTGCCCTGGCACAGCTTGAGGCCATTCCCTCTTGTCCCATCTCCTGCCCCTGGCTGAAGAGACCATCACCCACCTCTCTGCACTCTCCTGTCAGGTCAGTTTAAGTGGTGATAAGGTCTCCCCTCAGCCTCCTCTTCTCCAGGCTGAACACCCCCAGCTCCCTCAGCTGCTCCTCATAGGATGTGCCCTGAAGCCCCTTCCCCAGCCTGGTTGCCCTTCTCTGGACTCGCTCCAGGACCTCAGTGGTCTTATGGTGAGGAGCCCAGAACTGGACACAGCACTCGAGGTGTGGCCTCACCAATGCCGAGTCCAGGGGCACAATCACCACCCTAGATGTACTGGCCACACTGTTTTTGATACAAGCCAAGATGCCATTGGCCTTTTTGGCTGCCTGGGCAGACTGCTGACTCATACTCAGCCTGCAGTCACCCAGCTCCCCCAAAGGTGCTGTTTGTCTGAAAGTACATTTATCATAGATACAGAAGATGAACTATGTTCTGGTGTATCCAGGCAGGTGACTACCAAATCTGGGCATTTTCAGGCCGGCATTGTTCATAAAGGCTGAAATTCTCCATTAGAGTAAGTTATAGGTAAAGAAGTTCAAAATACCTTGCTTATATACTACATACTGATTTAAATTTTCTAAAGTAAAAGTTTAGGATTATTTTTATTATTTTCTGGTCTGTTTTAAATTATTCTAGTGACATGAACCATGTTTAATGTGATTCCAGTGCCATCTTTTATGGGTGTGTAAAAGGCAGTTTGGTATAACAGGATGAGTTCACTGGGAGGAAAACCAGTGTGATACAGTGTGATACTGGCTGTAACTGTAAGCAGTGAGTTCTTCAGGTAATGCTCTGAAGAGCAGAATCGTGTCATTTGGGTAAATTATTCTTTCTGTTCTGTTCTTGTGCAGGCTCCTGTGTTGCTGAAGTCAGCACCAAGTTCACCCAGTCTTCCAGACCTTGTGCTTCATGCTTTGAGACCAGGAGGACCTTGGTGCTCTGAGATGAAGATGGAGGCGGTGGGAAAAGCAGAAGAACTTGTTGATTCAGAGGTTCCGCCAAAGACTTGTGAAAAGCAAGAGACTGCTCCTGATGAAGATGGTCCTATAGAGCTTGAGACACAAGCTCAGAAGGACAACGTGCCCACTGCAGCAGACTCTGCTGTGCTCTCTTCAATGCCTTGCTTACTGATGGAGCTGAGACGAGAGTCCTCGGAGTCCCAGCTAGCATCTACAGAGAGTGATAAACCAGCGAGCGGCCGAGTTTATGAGAGTGACTCTTCCAATCACTGCATGCTTTCCCCTTCTTCCAGTGGGCATTTGGCTGACTCTGAGACATTGTCTTCCACAGAAGAGAACGAGCCCTGTCAAGCTGAAGCTGCTGTAGAGGGAGACCCTTCTGCTGCACCTGGGGCTGCAGTTGGGAGGAAGTCCAGGAGATCCAGGTCTGAAAGTGAAACTTCAACAATGGCTGCCAAGAAAAACCGACAGTCTAGTGATAAGGAGGACAGTCGAGTTACCAAGGTAAAAGGTCACCGAAGCCAAAAGCACAAAGAAAGAATCCGGCTCTTAAGACAGAAACGGGAGGCGGCTGCTCGCAAGAAGTACAACCTGCTGCAGGACAGCAGTACCAGTGACAGTGACCTGACGTGTGACTCGAGCACGAGTTCATCAGATGATGATGAAGAGGTTTCAGGGAGCAGCAAGACAATCACTGCAGAGATACCAGGTAGAGGATGTTTTTTAAACTGAACTGTAACGCATCTGACACCGTTTCTCAGCTGTCATGCTAAACTAGATGAGTAGTGCTTGGGAAAAGCCATGAGAACTGCAGCTCTGACTAAATTTGAAGACTGCAGTGTATTAACAAGGCATGGGCAAACTTGAAAAAATCTGTTCTGAGGTTTCAGTGCAGTTTTGCATGCCAGCAAAGCGTAGAAATGGTAAATTGGAGGAAGGACCATCTTTGAATTCTGGAATTTTCAGATCCTTTTTCTTTGTAAGCCTATGTGAACTCCTGCCAGTGCTGTCAAATCCCATAAAATGGAGATAATCTCATAGATACATTCTTAAGATAAGTGGCCAGCTTTGCTTTAATGTATTAAGACCACAGCTTGGGGGCTGTGTTAGAAGTGACATGGCAAGCCTGTCACTAACCCCTGTTAGAGTAAGGCTGCGCTCACTGCTGCACTTACGCTGTGCTTTCACCTCTACGGTCCAGTGCATGGCAGATCTACTTAGCCTTACTATGCATTATTGTAGATTGCAGCTGGTCACCTATTTTAGGACATAAATACAGATTTGTTTATGCAGGCGCTCGAGCTATATCCAGACTTAAATTTACAACACTTTAGATAAAGCTGTTACCTTTTTCTTATGTCATAAGGTTTAATAATTTCTATACTTAAAACTTCCTCGCGTGTCCGTGTTAAGATTGGAGGCAGGAAATCACGGGGACCGTTTTCGTTAGCAGAGGAAAGATTGAGTGGCTTTTTTTTAACCTGATGAGTCTCTGTTAATTTATTCTCCCAAGTGCCATGGACAGGGTTTTGTGGATGATATTTGCAGTATATTATACCATAGAACAGTTCATCATATGGCAATCAAAAATAAAAATGGATAAAAATAAACTTTTTGGCTTTCCAATTTTTACTGGGTTACATGCCTTTTTGCCTCTTGTGCTAGAAGGGTTTTTTTGAGATAAATATCAGCTTTTACGTAAGGCAAGAATATATAAAGGATAACTGCAATAACCAGCCTTAAATTGCTTATCTAACGTTTGCTATATGAATTATTTAAAAATATTTGTGGCAGATTTTACAAATAAGTGTATTTTAACCACAACTTGATTACGGTGAATGATTCTCTCACCATAAGAACTGGCATTTTCCCCACATATTGCTAGGAAGAAGGCCGCACAAAGGAAGTTGATGTTTATTATTAGAACGTCTAGGAAAGGCACAGTCACAGTTCTCCTGTAGTTATTGTGTAGTGAGCTTGTGATAGAAATTCTAAAATTATTTTTACCAATTTATTAGTTAGTCAAACTTCTGTCTTTCATAGTTTTGTGCCTTTTTTTATTTACTGTATTTACACTTTGGGCAATTAAAGCCTGATTAAAGAGCAGTTAAAGCCCACTAAAGAAGACTATTTTATTGAGGTTTGGGACAGGCTCCTCTCCAACCCTAAAAAAACACCCCAAACCACACAAAATAAATCCTTCCTGTTGGATTCTCTTTTTCTTAAGCCATATAAAAGTACTTTGTGACCCAGAAAGGCATCACATGGCATTTTCAGATCTGCCTAGGTTTTTGACTTCCATTGCAGAGAGCTGGAACCACTCTAGGGCACCTTTCTGTGTCACTGGGCTGTCCTGTATTTGAGCTCTGATGCTTGAGATGCTTGCAATGAAAAGGCCCGTTTGTAGTGCATGGAAGAACATGATGATCCAGTGATGATTCCACCAAGGCCCAGTTTTACCTGTGGTGGAAGATGTGGGAGTGCAAACACTCATCCTGAGGAACAGTGACCTTTATTCCATAGCATGTATTGTCTGCTTGATGCTGCATTTAAGACATTGAAAGGTTAGAGCTGTCCTTTTGGAACTGGGTGCAATGCATTACCAGCCATATTGCAGTCTTCCTTTAAACAGAAACGAATTTGGTTTGTGGGAAAGAAGTCTCCAAGTACAAGAGAAAGATATTCTCCATAGAGATAAGGACAAGGTTGGCCAAAAATGCATCCTGTTCTACTTGTGGGTTGATGAAACGTTGTGGTCTTCACAGATGCAGTGGAGCTGTGAGTCTGAGTCGGACTCCCAGCTCTTCACCGCAGTGGTAGGTTCACATGCCATCTGTGATCCCTCTTCTTGGAACTGGCAAAGTGCTTAAATTACTTTTTCCTGACTAGAAAGCCACTTCAGTGCACTTAGCTTTACACTGTGAATATCCTCAACATTTAGGGAACGAACACGTAGTTAGAAAAGAATCAAAAAGTGTTACTGGAAATTTGTGCCATGAGTGCCCTCTGCACACAGCTAAGAGATTTATACTTGGACTTGTCAAGAAACTACAGTGCACCTGTCAGAAGGACATAAGCATGAAAGCACTTCTGCAGTTACCTTTGAAAAACATCCCACATTGATGCAGAAGAGTTTCACAGGTAACCAGTGTTCCCCTTAGACCTATTGTGTTTGGACACCCTAGCACTGATTACTGCCTCTACATAGCTTATTGGGACAGGTAATTTTTCAGATATCTTTTGTCTGAAAACCAGCTTTGCCAACAGAGATGCTCTAAAATTCTTTAGTGACAGTCGATGTGGCCTTCAGGTACAGAGGTTGTACATATCTCTGGCTCTTTGCCTTCTCTGGACACATGTGGTATTTCAGAAGACACTTTGCTTGTGCATGGTCTGAAGACCAAAGGGCCACATGTGAGAATACAGTAGTCTTCTGTGCTGTGTAAATAAACCTGTTTACATAGTGCAGTCACTTTATTTATATTTTAAGCCATCCACATCACTGGGTCTGACATGTGTTTGGCTGAATTCTTCAGGCAAGGGAAGTGTTCAGTGAAATACATACCGTGAAGTTGTGAGCTGAGCAGTTGTGCAGTAGAGGGGCAGTTGTCTCTGCAGAACTCAAATGTAATGTGGATTAAAATACTGGCAGGCTCATTTTTCTTCTCAGGGAAGACTGAGGAGTAAAGAGCTGAGATTTTACAGGTGGTAATTCAGTGGGGTCAGTGGGAGCTATGCACAGTATGTGTTATGTTACTCAGATGGCATTTTAGGGTGTTAATTTGCACCTGAAAATAGAGGTTCAGTCTCAACTTCACAGGTGCTACTGAGAATCTTTTCACGACCTGAGCTGTCATAACCTTGGGCTCCTTAATTCAGGGAATACCATGATTTGTGCATTATTGCAGGTGAGGAGTGATTTCTCATCTCTCAATGATTGAGCCTCTCTGTTGGCATTTGGGGTTTTACCATTCTTAAACACCAGATACCATTCATGGAATAAGAGGACGATCTTTAAGTCCTGAAGTAGGTTCTGCCAGACCTGCTGCTCTAGAAAGTTTTTTCTTTTAAACAATTTCAAATTTGACCATGCAAATTTAAGTCTGAATGACTAAGCAAGAGAGCAAGTCTGGGAATAACTATTTCTGTGTAAAGCCTTTCTTTGGAATAAGGAAGTGGGTTTTTAAAAAAATCAAATATAATAAAAATATTGGTGTTTCACTACCACTGTGCTTTCCTCAACTCAGAAGAATCCGAATTGAAATAGGGCTGAGTCATGTTTTTGTCATTCAGAAAATCTGTTTAGAAGTTTGAGCATTGATGTTAAAGGTGTTGCAGCACATTTTAAAAAAAAAAAAAATAAAGAATCATAGAATCCCAGACTGGTTGGGGTTGGAAGGAACCATTTAGTCCTGCCGCTGCCAACCTGGCCTTGAACCCTGCCAGGGAACCAGGGACAGCCACAGCTTCTCTGGGAACCTGTGCCAGGGCCTCACCACCCTCACAGGGAAGGATTTTTTTTCTCTTTCAGCTTAAGCCCATTCCCCCTTGTCCTGCCACTAGACTCCCTGACAAAGAGTCTCCATCTCCAGCTTCCCTGGAGCCCCTTAAAGGACTGGAAGGGTGCTGTAAGGTCTTCCCAGAGCCTTCTCTTCTTCAGACTGAACCAGCCCAGTTCAGGCTGAACTCTCCCAGCCTGTCTGCATAGCAGAGGTGCTCCAGCCCTCTGAGCATCTCTGTGGCCTCCTCTGAACTTGCTCCAACAGCTCTGTGTCTGTCATGTATTGAGTTGGACGCAGCACAGCTCGAGGAGGGAGCACAGCTCTTCTCACCAGAGGAGAGGGGAAGAATCCCCCTCCCTCAACCTGCTGGTCATGCTGGTGTTTTATGACCCACATGCAACACCTGGCACTTGGCTTTGCTGAACTTCATGCAGTTTGCATGGACCCACCTCTCCACCCTGTCCAGGTCCCTCTGCATGACATCCCCTCCCTGCAGTGTGTCACCCTCACCACACAACTTGGTGTCATCGGTCAAGCTTGCTGAGGGTGCACTCAATCCCACTGCCCATGTCTCCAGCAAAGATGTTAAACAGTGCTGGTCCTGATACTGACCCTTGAGGAATGCCATGCATCGTTGATCTCCACTTGGATGTTGTGCCAGTGAAGACCACTCCATTGAGTGTCACCACCCAGCCAATGCCTTATCCATCCACCAAGTGGTCAGTCCATCAAATCCACATCTCTCCAGTTTAGAGACAAGAAAATTGTGCAGCACAATGTTAAATGCTTTGCACAACTCCAGGTAGATGACATCTGTCACTTCCCTTGTCTACCAGCACTGTAACCCCACCTTGGAGGGCCACAAATTTTGTGAGTGCCTTAGTCAAGCCAGCTGTCATCACTTTCCTTCAGGTTCCTTAGATGGTCTTGAACCTGATCTGTTCCTACAATGGGGATTTCTTCATTCTCCCAGTCTCTGCCTTTACCTTCTGTGACCTGGGCAGTGTGACTAGAGCCCTTGCTGGTGAAGACTGAGGCAAGAAATTCACTGAGTACCTCAGCCTTCGCCATATCCTGTGTAACCAGGTCTCCCCTTTCATTGTGAAGTTTTCCTTCATCTTCCTTTTATTTCTGACACACTTGTAGAAACTTTTCTTGCTGCCCTTGATGTCCCTGGACAGATTTAATTCTATCAGTGCTTTAGCTTTCCTAACCTGACCCTTGGCTGCTCAGACAATGTCTCTGAAATACAGTTTTTAATATGTAGAAATCCACAGAGAGGGGAAGAATGTGTGTGAAGGACTCTCAGGCAGGTGATGTGCCCCTGAGAACTGTGCACAGACCATGGATGAAGCATCTTGAATTTGGTTCAAGTAACTCAGAATGACAATTATATAAGAATAGGAGGGGAAAAAATCAGTTGAGTGATTTGTAGTAAAATGTTGGGTATTTCAGTAAGACTTTGGACATGTGTGGCAGCATGGAGGAATCCACCATTGCTAATTAGAATAAAGATACAGCATATGGTTGTAAATTGTTGCCTTGTCATACTTCCTAAATTACATAACTCTGAATTTGGCTGTGATTTAGGTAGTACTTCACAGATGCCATAAAGAGACACTGCTGGGTTATTTCTTAGGTGCTGCTTCACAGGAGGGGCTGTCTGGAAGATAAGATATGAGCCTTGGATTCTGACCCCTTTGTGACCACAAACTTCTTTGCTTTTTAACTTGGTTCAACTTCCAAAATGATAAAGCACCACATTTGCAGGTAGCAGAGGGACCAAGTAGATAAATGCAGGCATTTTTAATGTAATAAAACTGCATTTTTAAGCTTGGTTTTTCTTTTTAACCCTGAAAGCCACCAGTAAAGAAAAGATTGAATAGGCTTGTTATAAGGCCTCCAAGGGAAGCATGTGAACATGAACATTAATTTGCTGCTACTATAAATTACAGATACACTATGAGTGATGCCTTTTAAAAATAATGTTGCAGGGTAATGCATATTTCCATACATAATCTCTTCAGTTTACAAACAGAGTTGTCACCTTGGAGCGTGCCAGTGCAGTCTGAATGTTAAAAGCTGATCTGGGTTGTGTCTGGTGTCACCATCGGTCATTCTTCACAGAATCACAGAGCTGTAGGGGTTGGAAGGGACCTCCAGAGCCCATCAGGTCCAACCCCCTGCCAAAGCAGGGTCCCTAGGACAGGTCACACAGGTCGGCGTCCAGATGGGTCTGGAATATCTCCAGAGAAGGAGACTCCACACCCCCTGGGCAGCCTGTCCCAGGGCTCCCTCACCCTCACTGGGAAGAAGTTCTTCCCCAGATTGGTGCAGAATTTCCCGTGGTCCAGCTTGAGGTCATCGCCCCTTGTCCTGTCCCCACAGCCACTGAGAAGAGGCTGGCCATCTCCCCCTGTGTCCCACCCTTCAGATACTGATAACCATTGATCAGATCCCATCTCAGTCTCTTCTCTCCAGGCTGAACAGCCCCAGCTCACTCAGCCTTTCCTCACAGGGGAGATGCTCCAGGCCTTTAATCACCATCATAGCCTCTGCTGGGCTCTCTCCAGGAGGTCCCTGGCTTTTTTGTCCTGGGGAGCCCAGACCTAGATACAGTACTCCAGGTGGGAGTTTTTATTCAAATTGTGATTGAAACTTCCTCACCATTATTTAATGGTGTGTGATCATGAGCCGGTGGAAATTAGAAAGATTGCCATTGGGTTACCTGATCTTAGGATAAGATCCCTGACTAAAGATACATAATCAGAGTTATATTAATTGTTCAACACTAGGAGTACATGAGCAGAAGTAGTATTGTTTTTTCAGGGAGGAAAAAGACATTGACTATAGAAAATGAACCATGTTTTAGGGTAAAAGGTGCTGTTTTTCTTTACGTTTTAGTTAAAATGCAACCAGGGGGATGTAAGTTAGTTGCTATGAAGTAATTTATTTTCCAGCAGATGTGGGTAGAGAGAGAAGACTTAAAACATAGAGTGTTAATAGAAGCATTTTGACTCACAATGGGTAGCACTGATTCTGCTTGGAAATCAGGGAATAATCCTAGGCTCTGTTCAGCTGTTGCTGAAGGACTTGCATATACCTCATTTAAAAAGCTCCTCAAGAGTCTGTTGTTTAAGTAATACTGTCATTGAATGTACAGAAAGAAATCCCAGTAAATGTTTGGTGCCTTATGTTTTTATAGGTAAATACTTTCTTAGGCTGTGCAGTGGTAGGGTATTTCCCATTACTCTGAAGCCAGAAGATCCCACAGGTTTCACCTTTACGGGTTAAATCAGCAGGTTGTGCTCCTGCTTTGTGTAGTTTGATATGATCCTTGTTTTGTTTTGGAATTACTTTAGGCAAGGTGCATGCCTCCAGAGAGCGTGCACGTTGCTCTTCCTCACACAGGTACAGGGCCCCTTTCCTTGGGGTGTGATTGCTTCCCGGAGGATGCCCGAGTGAGCTTAAAAATAGAGATGTGTCTGCCTTTTCTTATATAGAGTGAGATAATGAGCATGGGCTTCTTGCTGCTTCCTCATAATCCCAAACCCAGAGATTTTGACCACCTTTTTTGGATGGCTAGAAGCAAGGGGAACCGCTTCCTTCCAACTATGCCCTGTCTGTTTTCTGTATTGGCTGGAATTAATGCTACAACACTGTGTGGCTCGTGGCTCATCCAGCGGCATCTGGCGTGAGGTTGCTTATTCCTACGTGTCACATAGAATCATAGAATGGAATGGGTTGGAAGGGACCCCAAGGATCATAGAGCTCCAACCCCCTGCCACAGGCAGGGCCACCAACCTCAGGCCTGGATCTACACTAGGTTGCCCAGGGCCCCATCCAACCTGGCCTTGAACACCTCCAGGGACGGGGCACCCACCCCCTCTCTGGGCAGCCTGTTCCAGCACCTCACCACTCTTTCTGTAAAAAACTTCCCCCTAATATCTAATCTAAACCTTCCCTCCTTTAGCTTTAATCCATTCCCCCTTGTCCTGACATTGTCTGCCCTTTTAAAGAGTTGAATCCCCTCCTGTTTATATGCTTTTATATGTTTATATGCATATGTATATATGGAAGGCTGCAATGAGGTCCCCCCGCAGCCTTCAATAATAGATTACCCATGATGTAGATGTGTGTCCATCAGACCGAACAGAGGGTGCTTTCATCTTGTCTATTAGCAAAGCATCCATGTATCTTGTGTTCCTGTGTTCATGTTGTGGATTCTCCTCATTGGTGTTCCATGTGTGTTCCAAACTGAGACCAAGAGCGTTGGGCTTGGCTGCTTTAGGTGCTGCAATCGCTGTATCAGCCTTTGTCTCTGTTATCTTGTGTACGACGTTGTCTGTGTTTAACAGTCAGAAGGGTTCAAGTGTGTAAGTAGAAGATGTGTAATTACTCAGGTTTATAAACAACAGCATTTTGGATCACAGTTCAACAGAACTAAACGTGTTATTGTGTAATGTGTTTGACACCTGCAGTTGAATTCAAAGCTTAAATTGCAAGGGAATTGGAGTAATTTGGTTTATTTATATATAAAAACCGATCCTAGTGGCAGAGCTGTTTGAAAATTCTAGAGCAAAAATAATTTTGAAGACAAAATTTCATTTAAAACCTCAGTGTAAAATGGGGTTTTGGGGTTTTTTCTTCTTTGGTCAGTAATACTGTTGGTTAATATTTGGTAATTCCTCACCTGTTGCAATATCCAAGGGATGCAATTAGAAAAGTTGTGTTTTCCTGAGTTAACATGCCTTAATAAACAATACTGTGTTCTTACTTAACGATGTCTTATCAAATGGCCTCAATGTCTTTAAAGCTGGCTTCAGTCGTGCTGGGGGATCTGGAGGAGCGACCAGGGAAATTCCAGGATTGCTTGACAGGGGCACCGTGTGGGATAGGAACTGCATAGGCAATGTCCTGGAAGAGGCCATGAACTGCTTTGCCGAGATGCAGAGGCAGACAGAGGAGAAATTTCGCATGTGGATAGAAAAGCTAACCCGTCTTGACACGGATGAAGAAAGCAAGCAACAACTGGAGCCCAGGGAACCTAAAATTCAACTAGTTGGCCAAAGAATTCCCCCTACCACACAGTCAGGGGCTTTCATACAGATGCCTGATAGCCAAGTACTTCCACAGCAGTCGTTTAATTCTTACGTGGGCTATCAAAATGTTGATGCTACGCTAGAGTTTCCAATGACTTTTAATAACAATTTTCCACCTATCTTTCCAGAGAACGGGAATATTGCAGAGCCTGATCTGAATCAATCATAAACTTTAAAAAAAAAAAAAAAAAAAATCTGATTTTTGCAATCTTGATGTTACTTTGGGTTATGCTAAAATCAAGGTTTGCTTTTCTCTTCGTATATGTTCGGTTTGGTTTTTGGGCTTTATTACCATGGTATCTTTTTTTTTTTTTAATTTTATTTTTAATTTATAGAGAATATATATGTAGTTTTAAAAAAACAACCCACAGTATATCCATGTGCATGTGCCAACACACATACAAGCACCTTTAAAGGTGTGAGGGGGAACCACCCTAAGCTTTTATCACCAAACTTGGGGAAATATAACTTAGAATCCTTGTTTACCTACCCCCAAATCTGTAGAGCTATGTTTGTTACAGTAGGAGCATTCAGAGTATTCATCCGAACGCTCTTTTTGCATGTTAAAACATTTATATAAGGAAATAAGTTTTATATTTAAAGATGTAAAGTACCCTAGGGAACCAGGCTAGATATCGACCCATACCCATTTCCTTAACTGCTTACTTACCAGTTCTGCAGCTTGAACATGGCACACATTAGGGTTGGGGTTTATTTTTGGTTTTTTCTTCCTTTTTTTAGGCAGAAGTGATAATTAAGCTTACCTTAAAAAATTCACTATACATAAAAATGTGCAAAAACTGGTATTATTTCTTTTCTATCTCCCATTTTCTGTCCAGACTTTTTATTAATGTCACTGCTGTGTTGCACATGGCATGTTTAGGGAAGCAGCTGTCTTACACTGTGTGCACAGATATGCACACATATACATATATATATATATGTGTGTGTTCAGTTTGGGTGGAAGCCACCTCCTCTAATTTTGGGGTGTGTAGTTTGCTGCTCCCTGGATATCCTCAGTCAGCGGGAGGAGCTAAGCACCTGCAGAGGATACCTCCCTACAGCATCTTTCTCTTCCCTTCATTGTTCAAACCTCCCTTAGAAACATCTTAATAGGTAATTTTTGGCTAAAATTAGGCGAGGTGAATCCCACCCAGGGGCGTGACCTGTGCACAGCTGCTTCCCTCTGTATATAACATCAGGCTGCATCCTTCATGCTGGAATAAAGACAGTCGTGTCAGTCCTAAGATAAGCAGCCATTGGTGGATGGATTGAGCCTTGGCATGGGAATTTAAAGGAAGGTTCGATGGATTAATAAACGCTGTGGTGGGCTGGAAGGTGTGGGGTGCTGGTCTAGGTGAGATTAACAGCAAGAGGTTCTTCTGAACCATGTCTGAATGCCACTGAAATCATCATTTACTTGTGATAGGGAATGCCAGAGCATTAGTTCAACTCAAATAATACAGTAACTTGCTTTTGTGTGGATTTTTTTTTGTACTGAATAGTTACCCTGAATAGACAGGCTTGAATCTATGATGTTAAAACTAGGATTAATTTAAACTATGTTTTAGAATCTCTAATTCTCACTGTTATCACTACACACAGGGGTTTTTTTTGGGGTCATGTCTCTATTAAGGCTTTTCTCCATGTCAAGTAACTTCTCTGTAGCTACCAAAAATGTATATTCATCGTTAATTGGAACTTGCTAAAAGTTTCTAATGCAAATTAAATAAGAATTCTTACAGTGGAAATTCAGAGTCTGCATAGACGTAGTGTAAGTAAAGAGAAGACCGTGGGTCTCCTTCAACTGGGTTATTTTGCTTTTTAAACCACAGTCCCTTTTCCCCCCTGATTATTTTAGTGCAATTCCTTTTCTTCTTGTTGGAAATAGCCACTGTATCTTCTGTAGGTCTGATTATTTTCTTTTTTTTTTTCCACCCTGAAGTCAGTGGGAGTTTTTTTCCATCAATTTATATGGAGGTTTCGATCAAACCTGTAACAGGACCTCAAACACTTTTTGTTATCAGTATAATACTAACACTGGCGTTTTAACATTTTAACATTATTCTTAGCCCAGACTTAACTTGCTTTTTCTTTAAAGAATGTGATGCCTTCATTAGAAAAGAAATGAGGTCAGAGAGCTGTGTTATTTTCAGAATAGCTGTTTGAAAGCCTATGCAGGAGATAATTTTTAAGTACTGGACTAAATTCTTTACAGATCACCTTCATGCATAATTTTGATACAAAGATTTTGATACGAACTTGTAAGGAAACTCCTTCATCTGGCATTGTGTGCATTTTTAACTTAACTGTAGGTAAAAGTTAAATGGGTTGTTTTATGTTTGACTGCAATTTAATAATCTTGTCTGTTTAAAATTTAAGATCTTTCAGGGAAGATTGTTTGCTGATAGAAAAAAAAAATAAAAATCAGATCCTTCTGGTGTTCATAGATGTGTTTTATATATATATATGTATACATATATATACATACAGCTTTATGAGGATGATAAGAGCAGCATACTTTAAAGCATGACAGCTTTACAAGTCTTCCCGTGCATGCAGAAGCAGCTTTTTGCAGTGATTGGTTTTTTTTAATGTGTAAGAGTCACTTAACTCACTATGTCTGTAAGCATGCCCTGAACCTTTTTTATAAAGTAGTGTATACAAAGCAATTAGGTATTTCAGAAACAAATTATGAAGGGAGATGAGTCGAAGTTATTTATTATCTCTGGGACTGAAACACGTTGATGTCCTGATCTCTGAGTGGGTGATGACTTGGTTAGGTGTGTAGCCAATGACTTTTCTGCCAAATTTCAGTGTTTTGGTTAGGTAATCTCTTAAAAAAAGGAAAAAGAAAACCACAAACCCTGAAATAATTCAGTGTATTGGTAGATGAAAAATTTGATTTGGTTATTATAGGCAAAAAAATGGAAATCTGTCAAACTTTTTTATCCATTTATGTTGTTTTTCTTTAATGCAAGTGGCTGTGAGTGTTGAGAGAACCAGCAGAGGATTTCAGCAGGTGAGCATGCAGACTTTAAACCTGCACTCCTTCTAGGGTGCACTTACTCCAAGGCACCCAGAAGACTGAGGGAATCATTCATGTTAGTCACAATTTTAACTTATTTTCCCCCACAAAAGCTACCTAGCATTAAGAATCCCTTGTGTGGGAGCAAGGGTTGTAAATGGTAAATAGTGATTGTGTTTGGTGGCTTCTTCCTCCTGCCTCGAGCCCAAAGCCAGATCCTCAGCTGTCAGAAACCAGCTCCTCTGAAACGAAAAGTGTGTGGTGATTTACACACCTGAGTATCTGGCCAGTTAGCTTGTTTTCCATGCAAAGAAGTAGGTTTCTCCTTGTAGGATCTGGGAGGGCAACCCCACCTTTCTGTTATTCAGGTGTAGTAGGATGTAGTTCAACCTAAGCACCTCTCTCCTTGCTCTGCATCGTGAATTTGAACGATGCAGGACCTTCGGATACCAATACTAGTGATGAGTCTGTATTGTAAATGTGTGTGCAGCAGCCTTTGGCATCTCCTGGAGAAAGAAGGTTCCTCATAACCTAATTTTAGATGTTTCCCTCCCCTCCTTTTGCCATGTTATATGGCTGCAGTTAAGTTTGTTGTCATTTATGTAAGCTCTTACTTTTCAAAGGGCTTTGACTAGAAACTTTCAGGGAGTTAAAATTTCTTCAGCTGAAATTTTAACACAGATTTTAATCTCATTCCATACTTCACTAAGGCAGTCTGGCCTTATCTGAGACTATTTTAAGATTATCAGAAGGAAACTCTTAATGCTTTTTAACCCAGAATTACCTTTTGGGCCTCACATCTCAGCAGATGACTTAAAACCCACCAAATTTAACAAGTAGAGGGGAAATCAGTAATTCTGCATGGATGTGGAGGATAATGCATGGCAATTCAGAGTTTCTCTAACTGCCCTAGGTTTTATATTTCAGAGTGGAGTCAAGAAACATTCTAGTTTCTTTAAAGAATTTTACTTACCTTGTGGTTTGGAAGTGCATCAGGTCAGATGGTCTGGTGTAGACCTGGTGTCATTCCAGGGGCGATCGGTGCCAGTTCAAACCCACCTGGGTACTTGAGTACCCCAACTGGGGTACTCAAGTTTCCCTTTTGCCATTTTTAATTCCAAATTTGGTGCTTTCAGTGTGGCAGCTGCTTGCATGAGGGTAGCTGAACACCCATATGATGGCAGAGCCGGGATGTCGCAGCAGGCGAAGCACAGCTACTTTCTTAGCATCTCTTGTGCAAGGGCAAAAAGAAAGGAGCCTTTATCTAAAGGCTTAATTCAAAAGTCACTAAATGTCAGACTGGCAAACCTGTAAATGACAAATTAAAGGCTCCAGTCCTAGAATTGGACCTGATGTAGGAGTCCTTGGAAGTCCAGGGGCTTTAGGGTGAAGTGTTTCAGCAAGTTGAGGCTTGGCTGCAGGTTCTTCCCCAGGCATTTGTGCTGCTTCACTCCCTCAGGTGGGGTTTGGGAAGGGAAGGTCTATAGGGAATGCCACCGTTCCCACCTCGTTTTATCTGAGGGCTTGGGGTTTTTCTTCACATGCCTCTGATAAACCATCTGAATCCTCAGGTTTTACTTAGGGGAAAAGGAACCCAAAAGGTATTATACAATATAAAACACTCAAGTAAGGGCAGTGAAACTTTATTCAGTGTTTTTATTGCAAAAAAAGAGAAAAAAGGAGCAGGGGAGGAAAAAAAAAGAGAAAAACTTCTCAGATATACTGCTCTTCAGTGTTATTTTTAACAGTATTAGGATAGATTGATTCAGGCAGAAATATACATCTCTATTTTTTTAAGTTCACAATGTCTTTTAGTGCTTTTTGCAGATATTTAGGTTATTTTATCTGAGCTGCTAGTGTTAAGACTGGAGGACCAATCTTAACTTCAGTGAAACAGGATTATATTTGGCAGTTATGTTACAAACTGAAACGTATTTATTGTCACTGGTTTCTCTTGTTAATATATTTTGTCTCTTCCTGTATCCATATACTGTAAATCTCTTTGGAAAAGGAAAAAAAAATAAAGTAGTATCTCAAGGGCATTAAGAAATCAAATCCCAGCCCCATTGAAGCCATAGAAAATGCCACCAATGGGAGCTATGTGTCACCTCAGTAGAAATCGGGCTTATTCTGCAGTTTTTGGTCACAGAATCCTTCTGCTGACTTGAAGGGGAGTCTCTGCCTGATGTGTACGTGTCAGTCAGGCGGGTTGAGGAGATGTTTTTAAAACAATCTGGGTCTGCACTGTAGCCACTTGCCGTTAGAACAAATGCGCTGCGTGATGTGTGCTGCAGAAGCAGGAACACTCAGGCTGATGGACAGAGATGGACAGTACCTTGCAAAGCACGAGGCTAGGAGTCCCTGTTTCTCATAAGCCTCCTTAGGCTCGTAGTGTTAGCTCAGCAGAAATGAAGGCACATGGAAAACAGGCTAATTAAGTTAGAAACGACTCCAAGCGCTCTGTTAAGTCTTGTGGAGTGATTGAGGGAGGGCGTAGTCTGGACCATCATCAGTTCTGCATTGAGGATGTGCCGGTCCTTCCACAGAAGGTGTAGCTTGTACCTGCAAAAACTGATGTTTTTCTGGAGGGGTGTGTGCAGGGTGTGAGTTTTCCTGCCTTTTCCCAGGTTGGATTTACAGAGGGAATTTACATAACTGTGACAGTTTTAAAAGAGAGTACAGTGTGATGGTTTCCAAAACCTTCCCCATACAGTTCTGCAAGTAAAACTGAGGAGGAGATCTGGCTGATATATCTGCTTCCATAATTAATGAATCATTAGGCATCATCAGTGAAAATAAATCCAATGGGATAGAAGCTGCATGCCACTTCCAGGCGTTTTCGACACCCAGCCACGTTCCATGTGCCTTTGCTTCATGCGAGATGAAGACTCGATGTCTCTCTGTATTATTTAGTAAAACAAACCCAAGATATTTTCCATCTAGTCATCAAAAAGCCTGAGAGAACGAATGTTGACCATTAGGACTTGAATTTTTGTGAGATTTCTTTTGATGTGGTATGTTAAAAATGGTCCAGTCTGAGGACAGGTGCTCATTTGGTCGTCTTGTTTTGATTTTATTGCTCTATTATTATGGTTTAAAAAAAAAAATCAAACCAAAAACCAAAAGACCCAACAACCACAAAAGCTTTACTGTATGAAATGAAGGAAAATGTGAGAAAAGTGGATTCATCGATAAGTTTTTGTTCACTTTATGATTTCAGAGAGAATGTTATTACGCTACTATTGGTTTTTTAACTGTATTTACGATGTATTCTTTGCCTAACCCTGTAAATTTTGCAATGTAACTACTGTAACCTGAAACAAATAAATAAATATAACCAGCAATGGAGTGTTCATGTTGCTGAACCACACAGAAAAGCCAGATCTCCTGCCCCGCATCCAGCTTTGGGAATTGTTTCAGGGTCTGGCTGATTTATGCCATTTGAACTGTATGTACTTTATGAAACCTCAGCTCTGGATCTAGATTTAATTAATACCAGGTTCGTATTGTTTCCGTAAAACAAAATAGCTGTGACGTCTCTTGTACACGGAGCCTTCCCCTTTGGATCAGGGTTACTGGCATGTCTGCTGTAAAACTGCTTTGGGAAGTCCCTTGGGATGAGCCCTCTAGTTCCTTGCCCACAAAAATTCGATTATTTTGACTGTGGTAGTGATCATACTGATGTTAAAAAATGTCTAATAGGTATTATAATCCGTCCTGCATTTCCTTAATCTTGAAGTAGATGGAGTTATCTCTTAAATTTAAGATCCAAGTGTAAATAAGGGCATCCTTTGATCTTTCACTAATTTAAAATGACTCGGTATTCTCTTTTGTTACAAACATAACAGCAGAGAGTACTGAGACTGAGACAAACCAGTGCTGGTGTGGAGGTGAGCCTGGAAGGAGCCGCCCCTCGCCGCCTCTGTTGCTTTTCTTGCTTTTGCATGTTTCAGTAAAGCATTCCTAAACACTTTATTTTTAAACTCCTCGATAATTTCCTGGTTAAAAATAACTCGTTAATTTGAAGGGAGTGTTGTTTTCAGCCCAGCTGAGCTCCCCTGCTTGCTAGCCTTGAGCACGCTGCAGATCTCTGCTTACCTCAGTTTCCCCCATGGGCAGAAGGAGGTTAATCACCACCTCAGAGCAGTTTTGGATCTAATGGAAAGGGTTGGGTTTTTTTTTTTAAGAATTGAGCACTGCAGTTATTACTTCTATTAGTATAATTGTACCTGCTCTTTGTGTTTCAAAGCATAGGGTGATACAGCTAAGTGAGGCTCCACAGCTTCTCGCTGCGAAGACCCCGATGACTCCAGAGGGCGATTCACACCGCCAAGATTAGGCTTTTAATTTTGAAATCATTTCAATCAGGGTAGTCCTCTGGAGATTCCAAGGTCTTTCCCCCCCCCCCCCCCCCCCCCCCATACTTGTAGGGAAACACAGAGCTCAGTTTAAATCCCATCCCTAAGGCTGGAACTCATCTTGGTGTACCTCAGCGGTGCATCACTGCCATGTCCGAGGTGGTTGGCTCAGCTCTTTCTGGTCACTTTACAGGACCATTCGGGTTCTGCTAGCCAGGATCTTTCCTTTCCTGTGGTAAAAGCTGTGCATCAACACACAGCTCTCTCAGCACAAAGGTACAGTGCTCCTTATGGGAGTGATGCTGAAATTGTACAGTTGACTCCCCCTTTTTCTCTTCTGCTGCCTTTATAAAGAGTTAAGTGGTAACAGGAGTGTGGGTGCTGTGGCACACAGCTGGATGTTGGGATGCAGCAGCTCTATGAAACCATGTGAGTGGCCAGCAGATAAGAAGTTGGATTTTCTATGTTCCAAATTTAAAAGGGAAGCTGATACACATAGACCAGATTTTTGTGCCTGTGGCTTCTGATTCAGTTGTTCTGAGTGGAATTAGTTTTGATGAACTGTGTAAATACAGGGAGGACTGGACACTTGGCAAGGCTGTCCCTGTGATGACCTCTGCCTCTGCATTCTTGAAAAAAAAAAACCCAACCCAAAACAGGCTTTCCCTCCCCCTGTTAACATTAAATGTCAACAGCTGTATTTTGCTGCTGGTACTTATTAACTTTCAGCCTTGGTGGTTTTTTTCCCCAAGCATTTATTGCTTTAGAAATGGATTAAAGCTTATTGCCAGCGAAATTAAGTCTTCCAGCCACCTTTCCTTCTCAAAAGACACGATATTTCTTAAATAGATTGCTTAAATTATTGACCAGGGAACCTCTTAATTGTGCTACATCAAATTTTTATTCTATCATGGCTTGGTTTTGGTCTGTTTTCCTGACAGTAGAAATCTGGTTATAGTTTGTGATTGTAAGGAGTGGCTCTGTTGTAAAGAGGAGATAGTAAGTTACAACTAGTTGTAGTTAATCCTTTTACCTCTTCAACCTGAGAGCAATTTTCTGCTTACTTCTGGCCGAAGCCCATTGTCCTTATTTCTTGCTACCACACATTCACTTTGCATCACATCATCGGATGATCACGTAGTTGGCTAGGGAAGTGTTACGTATTTCCAAACTTAACTCCTCCTGCCCCAACCTTGTAGCACTGAAAAGGAAACAGGCTTTTGGGAATGAAGGATTTTTAGAGGATTTTTGTTAATATATATAAGCCTTCACTGAAACTTTAATCTAGTTGTAGTTGACTGCAATTTAGATTGGGTTTTTTTAAAGACATATGTAGGTTTATTTCTTCTTTTATTTCTTCTTTTATACATGCCGGGATTGCTAGGAGTGTGTTATTTTGGCTTTGTTGGTCATTTACCAGTGACAGGTATGGATAACCCTGCTGTCAGGGGCCTTTCATTCCCCAATCTGGTCCTGAAAGGCAAGGCTGAGAAATGCAAAAGTAGATCTCTGCTGTGACTGCTCTGTAAATAGGCAGCTTGCTGTTGTTATTTTTTTTTCCAGATTGTTAAATCGGTCGCTGTTCCACTGACAAATATAATTACAGTATGTAAATTATATTGAAAATATTTTTGTCTGTTTGATGTATACTAAATTTAAGCTAAGTTATAAGGTGTGCTGTTTGGAAGTGTGGAAGATACAAGAGTGGAGCTACAGATAACAAGTTTATGCTTGTATTTCCTACTGATGAAGACTTTCACACAAGTTATTTCTATGGGTAGGTGATGAGAATATCACTCTGCATGTATATACATTTATTATACATTTTTGCATGATTATACATGTAGGAGTGGTACAATTTTGACTTGAGACTATCGGTGCCTTTTGTCCAAATACAATTTTACTTGTGTAGACATGTCTATTACCTAAATTCAAACTCTGCTTCTGCTTTTGGAAATCCTAGTAGGAAGCAAAAGACACACAAGACCTGAAGGAACAGCACACAGCTCCTGAAATTTTAGAAACCTATTGAAAAAATGGTCAAATAGTCAATATTGTACTTGACCCTCGTATCTTCTGCACTTAACTGTTTATTTTTATAGATCACATTTTATATATATATATATGTCCGTGCCGAACTCTGATGATAAGACTGAAAGAAAACATGCCTCTCATGATTCAGTCCAGCCATAACCTCTGCATGTGACTTAATCATCAGCTTTCAGAACTAATTAACTGAATGCTGGGCTGCTTTAATTTTGGGCTGGGTATTCCATTATTTCCTAATTGCCTTTTGAAAGGAGAGAGATTGCCTTTTCAGTTAATTATCGGGACTTCTTCCCCAGTCATCATCAGCGTTCTGTGTTGCAAACAGTTTGGTCTTGAATACGTTGGCATTTAACTACCCATTTATTTTGTCTGTTTTAAGTTGGTGAGGTAACACTTGTTTTGTGAAAGCTGCTATTCTGGGAGGCAGGTCTGATTGGAAGTATTTGGGGAGTTTCTTCATGCCTTGTTGCAAAACTGATCTGTAGCACAGCTTAAGCAATACGGGCGCTCGGTAGTGAAGTGTGTTGCTAATCACAAATCAGGTGTTTCTCAAAATAGTGGGTTGAGTTCTGTCGCAGGGACCGAGTCACCAAAAAAAACCCCAAACCCCAAAATAAACCACCCCCCACCCAAAAAAGCCCCACCCCAAAACCCTCAATAGAAACAGCTTTTCAGAGAGGAGTAAGTTTCAAACTTGTAATTCATCATGCTCTTTCTGTCTCCAACAGCCATTTAATGCTCCTTAAAGAACCCAGCCTTTCCTGAAAAGTCTTTTAATTTTATTCTCTGTGAATTTCAAAGATTTCTTTAGTCAGTCTGTAACTCTGAAGGTTCTATCTTCCTAAATACATGCTTAGCTTTTGTTTATTTTCTATTCCCCTGTACGAATTACACCCTCTGTGTATCACGCCCGTAACAAAAGAAAGTGTTTTGTCATTCCTCAATAAAAGAGTTCAGAATCACATAACCAATTTTTTTCCCTCTTTCCCCTTCCACTTTGGTGGCCAAAACCACATATGGTAATCATACTGAATTAAAAGACTATTTACCGCTCCACGTTATAGCTTTGTTTCTAATTATGCTTGATCTAAAAATTTTTAAAAATTAAAAATGAATTGACATTTTGAAAAACTCCCCTGCCTTTGACAGATAAATTTGTGAGAGGAAAGTTGTGTAATGTTAAATTTATTGTCATTGGATCAGTTGTGTCAAAAAGTTAGTTTTATTCAGTCAGCCCTAGAGTAAGGGAAGCTGTCACTTGAGTTTTGTAAAATTCTCTAGGTAAATATCTTCTCTTGCCAAATTTAATGTCCTGTAACTTATGACTTTTTATTTTAAACTGAAAGTTTTATCCTTTCAAGAGTGTAAATGTAATGTCAGACATGGAGATGTCTCTGTTAAGGTAAAAGATAAAGCACCAATAACTGATACATCGATAATTGTGTTTTTCTCAGTTTGTGGGGTTTTTTTTCTCTGTGTATGCGAAGGTTAAAATGTGTCTGTAATCTCAGGCTGTGTTCATTAATTGAAGTGCAGTAATTCCTGTAATTTATAGTTCTTTAAGAGCTCTGTGTAGGAGTTTGCGTAAATCCTTAAATGAATTATTTGTACTTTTAAGGGCATCTTCCATGCTGCCATCTAACACGTTTCGCTTTTCTCTCCTGCAGATGGGCCTCCGATCGTAGCTCACTATGATCTGTCAGACACGAATTCAGACCCAGAGGTGGTAAATGTGGACAATCTGTTGGCGGCTGCGGTAGTTCAAGAGCACAATAATTCCTTAGGAAATCAAGACTTGGGATCTGCCTGGAGAACCAGAGGGCTGCTAGGTGAACTAAGGGCTGATGCAGGTTGGTTTGAATCTCTCCCTTTCTTGCTTTTGCTGGTTTGGGTACTTCATACAGCTTTTAAAGCTGCCCGTGTGGACTTTGCAGCAAAACAGCACAGGTGCTTCTCAAAAAGGCCTGACATTTGTTCCAAAATACAACTGAGAAAAATTGACAAAGATTCCTGCAATGTATTCTTGACACAGTATTAATTTTCTTAATAATTTTTTTCTCCTCCTTTTCCCTCTAATTCCTTGTTGGAACTTAGGTCTGGGGTTTTGGAGGATTTTTTTTAAATAGAAGTGAGCTAAGCTCGTTACTGAAGGGTTGATTATGATGACCCATGCCACCAGCTAGTAAATTGATCATCTCAGAATCACAGAATCACAAGGTTGGAAAAGACCTTTGAAGATCATCGAGTCCAACCATTCGCATCCTAAACTAAACCAGATCCCTAAGTACCTCACCTACCCTTTTATTGAACACATCCAGGGAAGGTGACTCAGCCCCTCCCTGGGCAGCCTGTTCCAGCCCTGACAACTCTTTCAGTGAAAAATTTTTTTCTAACATCCAATCTAAACCTGCCCTGGCACAGCTTCATGCCATTCCCCCTTGTCCTGTCACCTGTCACCTGGCTGAAGAGACCATCACCTATCTCTCTACAACCTCCCTTCAGTTGGTTGTAGGTGGTGATAAGGTCTCCCCTCAGCCTCCTCTTCTCCAGGCTGAACACCCCCAGCTCCCTCAGCCGCTCCTCAGAGGATTTGCCCTCCAGCCCCTTCACCATTTTAAGTGTCACAATTGTCTGTGTATGTCTCTTTTGTTCATCTCTTTGTTCCTTTAAAATACAAGCACTGATTACTCCTATATCCCACCGGCATTTCTGAGATACCTTAGAAAATTGGACAGACCAGCACTGGATAAAGAGTAAGGATGAAAAGGTTCTGGTAAGTGGGCTGAGCATCAAGGCAACAGCACAGACATTCAAGGAAGCAAGGGCAGGAATACCGTGGAAGAATTTGGAGAGGCTCATGTAGCTCATAAAGACTGTTCAGCTTCACAAAGCACCCGCAACCCCTTGCTCACAGGAGTTCAGGACATGAAACGCTGCCTTGTTTCTGGCTGCAGAGAGCTAAGGAAGCATTTCCTACAGGCTTCATCACATACCCTTGCACATCAACATCCTGCCTTCCTTCCCACTCATTTTTTTCAGTGCACTGTGAAGATGTTTTTAATCTGTATGAAACATGGAGTCCTGGCTGCAGTGGTGGGACACAGCAGTTTTTCATTTCACTCTGTGTTTTCCAAACTTGAGCCTGCCTGAAGGCATCTGCTTGGAAGTATCCCAGTGGATTTCAAGACATGTTCCCTTATTGTGTAGTGGACAAGTCCATCACTCAGATCCAAGAATCTCTGCTTCTTGGTGGCTGGACATTGTTCCAACCTTTTGGAAGCAAGCAGGTGTTTTCCAGGCTCTCTGGCATTGCTTGCAGGGTAGTCATCTTTTAAATGATTTACAACAGCCAAAATTAACTTTTATCCCATAGCACCAGTGGATTGGCACTAAAAAGGAGTGTAAGGAAATAAAAAGTAATGCTTCTTACCCATCTTCCTCCACTTTCTGCTTACAAGTGCAATGCTGTGATGCTGGTAGGAATTGGTCCTCCTTCCTCCACTGAAATCCAAGAGGCTGCCAGGTGAAAGAAAACTAGAAGACTTCACGAAACTTCTTCATCCCTGACCCGATGGGAATGTGTCCAAATTTACTCCTGGTGCTACGGCCATGTCAGCATCTGAAAGGATAAATCTATCTTCCTCTTTTACCCCCTTCCAGCATACACCTTGCCCCACAGCCCTGTAGCCTCCATACACCTCTGCGTGGTTGTCAGGACTGGCCTTTTCTTACCACGTCTGGGATTGTACGTGTAGAAAGCAGACCTTCCAAATCTTACATCTGGCTCCCAAATTAAATCTTCAGCCAGTATCTAGTTTAACAGACATTAAATAATGTGTTCCCGTGGGAAAATAACAACATAAGCTTTATCTAAGTGAAATATCTCATTAGGACACACTATCACATCTTTGTGCACGGGCAAATGTTTCGGGCTGTTTTGCAAGAGCCAGTGATGCAGGGCAAGCAGAACATCTCCTTTGGGCATCATTCTGCTGTTCATGATGAGACCTGAAATTTGTATGGCCAGAGGCTGCAGATCTACCTGCATGCTGTAATCCTGACGTACACTCAGCTACTGTTGCAATATTTGCTGTGCTAATCATGGTTTCTCTACCTTTAAATTAATTAATTTTTTTAAATTAAATTTTGTTTGCAGTGACCTTTTTGCTGTCTGAACATAAAGATGTGGTTATACAAAACCGTGACCCATTTTGGGACTTTCTGGTGGTGATACTTGCCAAGAAATGTTCAGCTGAACTGTAACATCAGGAAAAGTCTGCCTGGGCTATTAATTCCTTTTAAGTTCAGCTGACAAATCTTTTTAGTCTGGCGAGGTGGAAACTCCTTCGAGTAGACAGGCATCCTCCTAACTCTGATCAGATGTTGCACCAAAGGTCTTAGCTTTCCAAAAACTGAGTGTGCAGCATGGTCTCTGCCCCTCTTGTTTCTTTGCATCTCTTCCAAGCTGTTAGAAGCTTTCCCTGGCACTTGTTTCAACTTTAATTGCTTCTCTCTGTGTCATCCCAACCTGCCTGGGGGTTTAATCAGTCCTGCACGTTTGCACACCTTTGAAATTCAGTGGGATGTTGTTGCATCCTCCTCCTCTCATCTTTGAGGAGGTGTCCAGTTGAACTAGATACACCAAATATATTCATCTAACCTCAATTTTTCTGCTCAACAAATGATTGTTGCCCTGTGTAATACAGCTGAGCGAGCAGTTTCCAAGAAGTAGGTAGTGTCACCTGCTGCAGGGCTGTGCAGCATCTCCCAGGTTACTGCTAAAGAGACAGTAGAAGAGATTTTGTTTTTCATAATTGTTTTAAATTGATTTTAAAAAACAATTTATTTTCCCTAAAACAAGACTTTGGGCTGGTTTGTGTTTTCTCTGCAAGTATCATTTAATCTGTCACAGCGCAGCTTCAGTAATTGTGGCACAGAACATTCTTAGCCATACTTGGCAGGAGAGACAAAACCCACCACACTGGTGAGCATTTAGAGAGGACTTGTTTGTTCGACAGGCTGATGAACTGGATAGCATCGAGGAACTATAATAAAAGAAACAACACTGCCTTATATGGAACTTCTGAAAAACAGATACATTTTTTACCCCAAATATTTGCTATAATGGTAGAGTAGATGTGTGAAGCAGCGTGACAAGAAACTGATGAGTCTGTTGGGGTTTCTTCTGGTTTGTTTTGGTTTTGGGGTTTGTTTTTCTTTTCATTGACTGTCTTCCCCTATTTAAAAAAAAAAAAAAAAAGGAATTAATTTTCTTTGGGGGGGGTGTGGTATTTCCATCCAGCCTGGGGGCTTTGTTGCCACGGCATCGTTGGCTTTGATTTATTGAGAACAGATTGTCCCGTTTCCTTATGTCAGGGAGGTTTAGGCACAGTCTAACTCTTAGCACTGATGTAGAGTAACAGCTGGAAAGCCTGGTTATGTCAGGTGCTCTGGATGCAGTGGTCAGGCTTGGCTCACAGCTGTGTGATAACCACGCTACTCAAGCTGTTGAGAGTGGCCAAATCCTGTGATCATCCCCTTCCATGGGAACTGGAGGTTGGGTAACTTGATCTTAATGAGATTTTTTCCAGTTTCAGGCTTTGTTAGCTTGGGAAATTCCTTTTCCAGCTGATTCCTGAGTAGTGCACAGTGTTGAACATTGGTTGTATTTGCATTTTCCCCATCTGCAGGTCATTTGGATTCTGGCTTCCTTGCAAGTGACAAAACCTCTTCTGGTAATGCCCAGATCAATGAAGAAATCAATATCGCCTCTTCCGATAGCGAAGTGGAGATCGTTGGCGTTCAGGAGCATGCCAGGTATGAATTCATTATCCTCCATCTAACACTTCTTTCCTTTTTATCAGAATATCTGTACTGCCACAATTAATAAAGGCAAGAAATAAACCACGCCAGCCTGCTGACTTCCACGTTTGTAGTCCTCCCTCTGTGGCTGATGCCCAGAAGGCAGCAGAGTCACAGAATTGTAGGGGTTGGAAGGGACCTCCAGAGATCATTTGGTCCAACCCCCAAAATGTTACACTTGTTTTTTCTCTTCCCCTGGTCACTGTGACACCGGAACGTGTTTTATTCTAGAACGTTGCCAACTTTATAAGTACTCAGATTAAGCTTATGATTTGATATCAAAGAGTAAGAAGCTAAACCTATGTACTATTAAAATACCAGATAGCAAAATTCCAAACTTTTATACATCAGGAACCATTGTTAGGAATTCAGATTTTAAGGACAAAGTGTGAATATGCAAATACATCAACAAAAATATCTGAGTTCTTGTTTCCTTTTCAAAATACTCACTTTAAGCATTTAATCAGCTTCCAGTGTATCGAATTAATCAGCAGTTGTAAAAATACTCTCAAGTTTTTGATGTCACAAGAGCCCCTGTAGATTAAAAATGAGATCCTTATAAATCTTGGGTTTATCTCAAGGTACAAGAGAATTCAAACTCCCAACCTGGATGAGAGAGGAAAAGCCAGAGGTTTCAGACAGAAAGCTCTCCAGCTGTGCTTCAGCTCTTGTTCTTGATAGGCATTTTTTTGATGTTACTCTTCATCTTCAGCCTGTGATCTAAGCTGTTACGAAGCAGTTGAACAAGACTGATGTTTTTGCGCAGTATGGAGGTTAGTTTGCTGGAGTAAAACCAACACAAAACCAGACAAGCTCTTTTAGAAACTATTCCGCTGCTTGGTGGATGTTTGGAGCCAGAAAGCAGGATGAGGGACAAGGAGCAGACCTGTTCCTCATGGTCCCTTCACTGCATCTTTCTTAAGGAAAGGAATAGGGAAGGTGTGTGGGACCCAGCTTGCCAAGCAGGAAGCTGTATGGAGTGTGGGTTCAATCCAGTGCTGTTGAATGTGGAAAAAAAAAAAGATTTTAAGGTGCTGAAGGAAGAGAGATTTAGTTCTTCACTTCTAGAACAGCCAAAGTCCTTGTGTGGCTGACTTTTGGAGGCCGATTCCTCAGGAAGAGGCTCTCCTGGCTGTTTATCCAGCACACCCAGGGCTTGGTGGATCTTTGTCCTCATAATAAGCAACGTGGGCTTGTCCTCTGATACTAGTTTGTGTAAATCCAGAGCAGTGTACACACAAACCTGCTGCTTGAGGTCCCCTGTTCAGAAGCTCTGGGTGCTGCTTGCCCCAGTAATATTTGCCATGTACAGGCATGGAAATGTTAAGTAAATGCAAAGCTGCTGTTTAATATGGATCCCAATAATATCAGCAAAGACAGAGATAGAGCAGACTTCTGAGCTCTTCTTTGTTCACACACCCATCTGCCATCTCCCAGAGGTATGTAGATGGGTATGGAAGCTCTTACTGGTTCCATTGAATGATCACACGTGTCTGTTGTGTGAATCCTGTTGAGAATTTCATTTCCCTTGCAGAAGTATCATAGAATCATAGGCTGGTCTGGGTTGGAAGGGACCCCAAGGATCACAGAGCTCCAACCCCCCTGACACAGGCAGGGACACCAACGTCAGGCCTGGAGCTACACAAGGTTGCCCAGGGCCCCAGCCAACCTGGCCTTGAACACTTCCAGGGACGGGGCATCCACCACCTCTCTGGGCAGCCTGTTCCAGCCCCTCACCACTCTCTCTGGAAAGATCTTCCCCCTAATATCTAATCTAAACCTTCCCTCCTTTAGCTTCAATCCATCCCCCTTGTCCTGCCAGTCTCTGCCCTTTTAAACAGTCGATTCCCCTGCAGTTTCTCTGCTCCCTTCAGGGACTGGAAGGCTGCAATGAGGTCCCCCCGCAGCCTTCTCTTCTCCAGACTGAACCAGCCCAGCTCCCTCAGCCTCTCTCCATAGGGAAGGTGCTCCAGCCCTCTGATCATTTCCGTGGCTCCTCTGAACCCTCTCCAACAGTTCCACATCCTTCTTGTATTGGGGGCCCCAGATCTGGACACAGGACTCCAGATGGGGCCTCACGAGGGCAGAGCAGAGAGGGACAATCACCTCCCTGTCCCTGCTGCCACCCCTCTGCTGATGGAGCCCAGGATCCCATTGGCCTTGCGAGCTGCAAGAGCACACTGCTGGCTCATGTTAAGTTTCTGATCCACCATGACACCCAGGCCCTTCTCAGCAGGATGATGGGCTCCTGACAGCGTTGTTCAGATTTTTGATCAGCACCTTTTGTGTGCTTGGTGTGGTGTTTGGATTCAGCTCTTGACTCACACTGTGTCCGTGTCATCGGACTGGCATTGGTCCATCACCTGTAGTTTTTCACATGGGGAGTGACTTGGTGGTGTTCCTTGTCCCTGGAATATTACCTGGCATCTCTTTAGGACAGCAAGTTGTGTTTTTAATTCTGTCCAATAGATTTTTAATTTTTAAGTCTTCTTCTGTTTTTCCCTAGGTCATCTTTTTCTTCTCCCTCTTTTTTCTGGTTGTCTTTACTTGGTACAGATTAGAAAGCATGTTCCCTAAGCTGATGTTCAATTGAACATTTTGCTTTTGGCTGTTTGTGTGACTTGTTTGAGGACAAACCCTTTTATTTTTGCAAGGTATCATTTCTGTGAGATAATTAATACCTTGCTTTTTGTCATCTTTAAGGAGGAAAGTTAGTATTGGCTTTCTGTCAGCATCGAGGACTCTTCTAGGTTGGAACAATGGACCACAGTCTCCATAACCAAGCAATGTGTTTAGTTTGCTTTAGCTACTATCTTTTCTTGTCAGTTATACTTAAAAATATTTCTTCTTTAAGGAAAGTTTTGTTTGTGGGGTTTTCTTTAAGCCCCCAAAATTTGTTAGTGTCTCTTATCACTAATTCTTTGTGGAGATGTACTTCAGTATGCATTTTTAACTGAGGAAGTAATAAAAAGTCATTCAGAACATCACATCAAAAACTAAATAGCATATCTGAGAAGGAAATGAGACATTTATATTCCAAGAAGTTCAAGCTTGGAGAATGAGATTCTTTTTCAATCTATTTGATGAAACTCTGTCTGTAACCAGAGCCAAGAGAGACGAGTGCAACCTCAGTGCGTCTGGAGAAAATAAATTGCACTGCTCTAAATTAAAACAAATAAAATGTAAATGTCAGGGATATTTGACCAGAGCAGAAAACCTGGATTCCTGGAAGAGGGCACACATGCCTTCATAAAGAGACGTGGAAAAGGTTACCCAGCAGCCAAACATCCCCTGTGTGTGTTTGCAGCCGCTGCCGGTGCCTGCAGAGGCAGAGCATCTCTTAGAGCAATAAGTACAGAGTTTTCCTACCACTTGTTTTAAGATTCACAGCTGGAAGCAGAGCAACCATCTCCAGTAAATTCCTGCCATCGCTTCACCCTGGAACAAAATGAGTCTGTCTTTCATCTGGGGGGTTGGGAGGGTTTTCCCTAATTGCAGTTGCCTATTCACCACAGCCATGTGCCCGTTATTAACACAACAGGTAAAAATACGCTGGAAATAAGTAGGAACACACCAGGCTGCAGCTCAGCACCTGGGCCTTGTCTTTAACTACATGGTGTAGTCTGGCTGGCTGTAGTCTCACTGGCTGTAATCACTGACTGCTTGCGTGTTCTGCTGCTTGGGGCTGTGCTGTCACCAGTAAGCATTTCCCAGCACGCCTGAAATTCTTCCTTAAGACCACCAGAGAAAAATCAAGTAGCAATGCAATCACAAGGTCTCTCCCGTGATTATTGCAATGAAAGTATCACCCGTGTCCTTACTTGGATATGGGTTTGGTTTCCCATGAAGAGAGAGCTTTTCTCTCTCTCTCATCAAGCCTCACTTAAAATCTTTCACTTTTTAGTAAGTCCAGTGGGTAAAACCACTATCTGGAAACTGCAGTTTTGAATAATGCATGGAACTGCACATGATGGGGCAGACCACTTCCAGATCCCTGGGGTCTGCATGTATTTTGTAAGGAACATGGCTTTACACCCATCAGCAGAATTCAGTTCTTAAAAACAGTGTAATCCCCACTGCCACCCCTGTGTTTACGTTTAGTCCTAGCTTTGTTTCTGGGTATTTTAGACGTCAGGGACTCTACAGATGGCAAAATCAGGGAGCTGGGGCTGTTTAGCCTAGAGAAGAGGAGGCTGAGGGGAGACCTTCTCACCGCCTACAACTACCTGAAGGGAGGTTACAGAGAGGTAGGTGATGGTCTCTTCAGCCAGGTGACAGGTGACAGGACAAGGGGGAATGGCATGAAGCTGTGCCAGGGCAGGTTTAGATTGGATGTTAGGAAAAAATTTTTTACTGCAAGAGTTGTCAGGGCTGGAACAGGCTGCCCAGGGAGGGGCTGAGTCACCTTCCCTGGATGTGTTCAGAAAAAGGGTAGATGAAGTACTTAGGGATATGGTTTAGTTTAGGATGAGAATGGTTGGACTTGATGATCTTAAAGGTCTTTTCCAACCTTGTGATTCTGTGAAAATCCAGGAGGACGGTTTTGGGAGATGTCAGGGACTCTACAGATGGAAAAATCCAGGAGGATGGTTTTGGGAGAGGGGTATTTTAACAAGGTGATAAAAGACTGTTGCTGACTATCAATGGCAGCTCTAATCTTTTGTGTTTTTGCCTCCAGGTGCGTGCATCCCCGGGGAGGTGTGATTCAGAGCGTGTCTTGCTGGAAGCACGGCTCAGGCTCCCAGTACCCGAATGCTCAGCAAACACAGTCATGGACAGCTGTGGCTCCCCAGCAGAATTGGTCTTCTCCCCCAGAAGTCGTAGACCTCACTTTGGATGAGGATACCAGACGCAAATACCTACTGTAATGCGTTGTCACTGTTGTTTGTGTACCCACCCCCTTCTCCCCCGTCGTGGCACAGAAGTTCGTTGTTACAGCTTCAGCTTCAGCAGCCCTGTTCCTGGCATTAGGGAATTCAAACTCTCCAAAGGGTTTTTCACTTCAGTTAAGAATGTAGTATAATTTCAGTGATACAATTTTAAATGTTCTTGCCTTCTCAAAGGAGGATTCCTCCCAGAATTAAAAGCCAACAGCTCCAAGTTTCAGACACATCTGCGGTTACTAACTTGTGTTGTTGTGTGTGTTAATCTGAAGAGGTGACTGTGTGCAAACTGAACGTCCTCCCACCCTTCCCCACCCACTTCACGACGCTTTTAATTTATCTGTGTATCCAGTTTGTTGGTAGCAGGTAGCGTTTTGCTGTGTGAGCATCAGTGCTTCTGAGAAATGCTGTGTCCTCACTGATTTCAGTGGAATTGGGGTTATTCAACACTTCTAAAAACCGGGCCAAGAGTATGGATACCCACACTGGTTTGGTTTCGTTACCAACAGGGGGGATTGTCTTTAATACCGACGGCCCGTAACGTATGCACTGAACAGCTTTTAATTAAAGGACTTTTATTTTCTATATTAATTTATAGTTTACACTCTCTTCAGTGCTGAGTCTTCTGTCTACTTGACTACTGTGTTTCACTGATCGTTTCCCACAGCATGTCACCAGTAGTAGTCACTCACTAGCAGCTGATTATTGCAAAAGCACAAGAAGAAGAAGAAGAAAAGTAATAAAAAGGTCCAGCATCTTTGTCCTTTCTAGGTATAACTGAACTTTTTTACCTATATCTGAGTCTTGCCTGGAGTAGGAGGAGGAGGAAAACAAAGTGTTTCGCTTCCAGTCCTGTTTCTACTGTCGCTTGTTCACTGACCGTCTGGGAAAGAAAACAAAAACCCACAAACCCCAACCAAAACCACAACAAAAAAACCCAAATGCAAAGCCACCTTGCAGAGCACTTTCGTGGGCACATAGCATTGAGCTCAGACAGTTCACTGAGCCTCCTGGGGCCATTCAAGCGCTTCAAACTCGGTCCTAAAAGATGTTGTCAGGGCCTAAGGTTGTGGGTTGGGGTTTTTATTGGGTTTTTTAGGTTTTTATTTTTAAGAAAACTACTTCTGCACCATTTTCCTGGTTTTAGGACATGCCTTTTATCCTAGTTTCAGAATTGTTTTTAGGTTATGATCCAGGAAACACTTAATACCAGAACATTTAACGCTACCGCAGCCGGTGGAACTAGTTACTTTAGCGGGCTGAAGTTTCTGTGGTGTATGTGGATAACTCCTGCCCCCTTGTCCATCATCTTGAGCCTTTCTCAAGGCAAAAACCAAAGATTAGACTTTTAACGAGATGATGCTCACCTTTTAAGTGTCTATTGTGCAATTTAAAATGCTCCTTTGTCTTCATCATGTCCCTCCTTGCAGGAGTTCTGTACAGCTCTGCGTCAGCTGCTTTGCTGGGCAGGGGGTAGCCAGGACAAGGGAAGTTTGTGTTTTCTTTTTGTGTCGGCTGGCTCCTACATTTATTTGGCTTCCAGTAAATTTATCTGTGGGTCATAAACAAAAAGAAATAGAAAAAAAGATGATAAAAGAATAGAATTAGCTAGGCAGTCACTTAAATTAAAGGAAAACCTGACCCACCCAGCAGCGGTGGCATCGTTAGAGCAGACGGCTTTCTAATCAGCAGAAGGGTTACGACTGCACTTTAAGGATCAACTGGGTGAAGGGCCTTGATGCTCCAGTTTCAGGCTTCCTAAAACATCGATTGTAAGCGTGTTGCATGGCCAGAAAAACATATGTGGTGCTTCTAGTGACCGATTTCTTTCTCTGGGAGAGGGAGGAGGGATGGAGCGGCGCTTGGATGGAGCCCTCAGCGTGGCGGTCAGGACAAGCCCCGCGCTGTCAGGGCGCTGTAGCGGTAGCAGCTGTGGATCTTTCCTCCCTGTGTTTGAACCACACAGCTCGGCTGTCAGCGGGCTGGCACACGTAGGTGACTCGGGCTCTTCCCTGCTTCACAAGAACCCCGTGAGGATGGGCTCTGACGAAAGCCACGGGGACCCACTTGTCACCCTTCCACGAAGAACACAAACCAGCCCTCCTGCTTTTCACTTCGTATATGACACGACTTCCATGTGTGTACATAAAAAACGACCGGGTCCTCACCAAACTTCCTCCAATTGTGCACTGTGTTTGTTTAAACAATTCATGTATTTTAGGCAGATCCAGGTTTTCTTTCATTTAAAACACTACATCATTTTATCTCGCTCTTAACAAGTTCGAAAGGGCAGTGCTCCGAAAACTGCAATCACTGGATAGCTAGGCAGTGTTTTGTTTTGTTTTGCGTTGTCTTTTCTCTCTTTTTTTCCTTTTTTTCCCTTTTTTCCTCCCTTTTTTCCCCTTTTTTTCCCTTTTCCCCCCCCTTTTTTCCCTTTTTTTTCCCTTTTTTTCTTTTTTCTTTTTAAAAAAAGAGAGCAAAAGGTGCCTGAACGGTTGGTTTTGCTCTTCTCAGCAGCAAAGAGAAATGTTAGCCGTTGTATGGCTAAGCACCAATGCACCCCGGGCCTGATCCAGAACCCACTGGAGTCAATGTGTGTGTGTCTGGGGGGGTTGGCAGGGGGTTGATGTCTCTTTCAATCCACTTTTGGTGCGCATTGGCTTGAGCCATTCGGGGCTTAGCAGATCTGGAATTGCTGGAGTGTGAACTTGGAATCTTCTGTAGTGAAGACAAATCATTACTCAGAATATAAACTACTCTAGTTTTTAAAAAAAAAAATCATTAAAAAAAAAAAATCTGATCCCTCTCAACACTCATTATTCAGTTCTCATTTTCCATCTGGTATTTAATGGTCTTTGGAGAAAGAAAAATAATAATAAAACAGAGTGTTATATATATATAAATATATATATTTTTGGTGCAAGATGAGACCTTCTGTTTTTTGAAACAAGTCTGTAGCATAAAGGTTAAACTATTTTAAGACAAAAATAAAATAGAGTGTATTATTTAAACAATATCGCCTTGTTTGGGATTTATTTCCCCTCTCTCCCCCCTCCTCCCTGCTTCCATTCAGCAGGCTGCTGTTTGTCACACCTCCAGAAATAAAGCCTTAAACCCCGGGAATGGGTTACAGCTGCTGAAATTCAGCACTGATCCCTGCTGTAGCGTGTTTAATTTCCAACATCCAGGATACAAACGTGATTTCCTGACCTCAGAAGCTTTGAGTTTTGCCCTCCCAGACCTAGTGCAGGACCACAGCCCTAGGGACCACCCATCCCTTCTAGGGATGCAGTTTCTGCCCAGCCTCCATCACCCCACAGATCCTGCTCCTTCAGCTGCCCAGGCAACCTTCACACTGGTATTTCTCCAGCTGCCTCCCTGTGTCCCACCCTCACAGTTGCTCAGCAGGGACATTTGAGTGAGAGATGGATGCTACACTCAGGCTTTTCCACGTAGCCAGGCAGTGCTGGTGAGCTCAGACCTGCTGCCATTGCAATGGATGTGTGGACCAGCTGTGAAGCCCTGGGCATGGCCTCCCAGACCACAAGAAAGAGGTGATGCCAGGATGAGCAGCCTTCAGAGAACCCCTGACTTTCACCAGGGAATTCACGGCCCTGAGTGAAGAGGAAAGTATGTGTAACTGCACTGCACAAAGCTCGGGGTCCCGCTGCCCACCAGCCTTCTCACAGCCAGTGTGGAAGTGGTAAATAACAAAAACAAGAGTAATAAATAATCCATTACAATTCCAGCCACATAGGGGAGTTTGCTTTAGTGTTGATCACGAGGAGGCTCTCAGAGCTGTTTATCCACCTACTTTTAAATGCCAAGGCTGCTGATGAGCCAAGCGAGGTGGCTTTTCTGCCCCACCGAGTTCTTGGCTTTTGTGACGCTTTTGAAGACACAGATTCTGGACCTGGTGGTGGTTGTGGAGCTGGACACCAGGCTCAGGTTTTACTTTACGTGGCATCGCCAGCTGAAGGAGAAGAGCGCTGCGGGGTTTGGTGCAGATGTGGGAAGGTGAGAGCTGATGGGTCTCCTGCAGCTTCTCACCACCGCCCCAGGGATGCCCAAAGCGTTTGGGATTCAGGGAAGGGGAAGGTGAAAACTCCTGCACTCATCACATCCCTCCTGGCTGCTTTGCTTTCATGTGGGAGCCACTTGGCCTTGTGGGAACTCTCGTTTCTGGGGCTGGACCGGGACTGATGAAACCTGCCCAAACAGGTTGGGTTTTCTTTTGCTCTCCACAGTGAAGCCATTGCAATGCAGATTAATTGTGTGACTGAAAATTCAGTCTGTCTGCCTTAAAATGGGAACTGGGAGGGTTTTGCTTGAGCAGGCTAGTTCCCCAGTTCCTGGAGACTCTACAAGTGGTGTCCTTTGCTGAGCACATCGCCTCTGTTTGCTAAAACACTACGTGTGTTTGTGTGTGTGTGTGTGTCTCTTCTTTTCAGGGTCGTGTCCCCTGAATGTCAGCTGCTCTAGCACCCTCCAGAGTGTCACAGGGATGCGGTGTCCCTTCTGACTGGAAAGGAAAGGAGCAGCACCTCTGCAAAATGCAAACTTGGGATGGACAAAGGCGGCTTTACTCTCAGCTTGGCTGCAAATAAGGTGTACTCTGAAAATGAACAGGAGGAGTCCAAGAAGCTTATATGATGGTCTAAATGCATTCCTGGGAGTCCTCACATCTACTGATTCATAAATGGGAGTTTTCTCTTGGAGCTGGGTACACGTCTGGATTTGTAATTCAGTTTAAAATGAGAACTGAGTGCCAGCCCCTGGGAAGGAATGGTCTTTCAGACATCATCGGGGCAAAGCTGGTGTGGACAGGGGAAAACTGTCTGCAAGTTTATCTTCAGATAGATGTCCATGTTTATGAGCTGCATCAGCTGCTTTGCAGGGCAACCACGCCAGAGCTGGAAAAAGAAACAAGGAGGAATCCCCTGTCAAATTCATTTTTCATTGCTGTAGAGGATGCAGATTGAATCCAGAACTCCTGGACCCTGGCCGGTGCTTTTCCAGGGGGTTTCCTGTGTGTGGCTCTGACAGAACACCTCCTGGTACAGCTGAGGATTGCATCTGCTTTGCCCATGGCCTCACAGCATCAGTGGCGTCTGACTGGCCCGTGATCACAAACACCCAACCCTTTCCCATTTCCGTTCTGCCAGGGGCTTGTGTGCCTTAAGCTCAACGTGATACAACTCCAGTGTCACATCCATCACTCCAGCTCATCCAACATCATCCACCTCTTTCAGCACTGACAGTTCAGCTGCACAACTCCATGTGATCAGCAGGTTCTAGCTGGAATCTGGGTGCCAAAGTCACTCATAAAAATTGTGACTCTCCCTTGCCTCCTTGGGGACACATCTTCTCCACTGCTGCCACACACAGATCATGGGAGCAGAGAGTCCTTTAGGTTGGAAAAGACCTTTTAAGACCAACTACCTGAGAGGAGGTTGTAGCGGGGGGGGGGTTGGTCTTTTCTCCCAAGTGACGAGCAATAGGATGAGCAGAAACGGCCTCAGGCTGCACCAGGGGAGGTTCAGATTATTGGATGTTAAGAAAAAATTCTCCACTAAAATAGTGGTGAAGCACTGGAACAGGCTGCCCAGGGAGGTGGTGGAGTCACCGTCCCTGGGGGTGTTTTTAAATGGATGGAACGAGGTGCTTTGGGGAGATGGTTTAGTTGGTGGGGTGAGGTTGGACAGACAGTTGGACTTGATGATCTTAGAGGTCTTTTCTAACCTTAAAGATTCTGTGATCAGAAGAGCCCAACCGATTTAATTCTCTGCATCCTAAAGTGCTACTGATTTCCTCCCATCTTCACAGCCACAGCCCCTGGCTGCACCAGCATTCAGTAGAGTGGATCTATCTATCCTGAGCTCCATCAGCAGAGGGGTGGCAGCAGGGAGAGGAAGGGGATTGTCCCTCTCTGCTCTGTCCTCCTGAGGCCCCAGCTGGAGTCCTGTGTCCAGAGCTGGGGCCCCAACACAGGAAAGATGTGGGGCTGTTGGAGAGGGGTCAGAGGAGCCATGGAGATGATCAGAGGGTTACGAGCCGGCGGTGGCCCTGTGAACCCAGGGAGGAGCGTTCAAGTCAGAGGCAGTTGTGCTGGAGTGATGCTTTCAAGATCCTAATGGGGAAGGTGCTGCTTGTGTTCTGTGTGCTGGCTCAAAGCCCACCTCACCTGGCGCAGGGCCTGACAGAGACTCATGGCTGGGTGACGCTGCTGCTTTCCCATGTGATTGCACTTCCCATTTGGGTCTGGTTATCCACCCTCTCCCCAGGCCTCATGGGACAACACAACCAAATAAAAACACCCCTCACAGGAGCTCTGACAGGTACAAAGCACCATCCAGGCACCTTGGATCTATTTTCCCCCTGCTTCTGTCTACACAGCTCTGATGGGACAAAGTGGGGTACCAGGTGAGGATGGGACCCTGGGGAGTGGGGTGTCATGAAGGGCAGCTGGTGGGAGACAACTGCTCCACAAGCTTTACTTCTGGAGGAGACCCCCCCGAGCCCTGGGCAGAAGGGTCACCTCCAGCACAGTGGAGAGAGGTGGCCAAAATCTCAGTCTGTAAACACATCCCTGGGGAGGATGGTCTCCAGATTTCTCAGCAAAGGTCCTGCCTGTCTGTGAGATACTTCTCGAGGAGCTGGAACACAGGTCTGGGCATTCTGTCCAACCATTTTTGTTTCTGGTGGCTCTTTATGTATGCCAGGCCTTTTCTTGGATCGTTAGTGTCATGTTTCCAATCCCATGGTGAACACTGGGCTGCACAGGCAGTGACAGCGGCCCCTTGGTCCATGGAAGGACCAGAGCTCTCCAAAGAACCATTTTCAGCTCCTGAGAGGTAAGAGATGGAGATTATCTGGACAAAATCCTAGCAGAGATAATCAGATGTGGGAGCACCAGCTTGTAGGAAACACCCCATTTCTTTGCTTCCCAAATACCTCTTATTAAAAAAAGTCTCTGGCATAGTGAAAAGTCACAGGATCACTGAGCTGTAGGGGTTGGAAGGGACCTCCAGAGATCATCAGGTCCAACCCCCCTGCCAAAGCAGGGTCCCTAGGACAGGTCACACAGGTCGGTGTCCAGATGGGGCTGGAATCTCTCCAGAGAAGGAGACTCCACACCCCCTGGGCAGCCTGTCCCAGGGCTCCCTCACCCTCACTGGGGAAAAGTTCTTCCACATATTGGTGCAGAACTCCCTATGCTCTAACTTGAGCCCATCACCCCTTGTCCTGTCCCCACAGACACTGAGAAGAGGCTGGCCATCTCCCCCTGTGTCCCACCCTTCAGATATTGATACCCATTGATCAGATCCCCTCTCAGGCTTCTTCTCTCCAGGCTGAACAGCCCCAGCTCACTCAGCCTTTCCTCACAGGGGAGATGTTCCAGGCCTTTAATCACCTTCGTAGCCTCTGCTGGGCTCTCTCCAGGAGATCCCTGGCTGTTTGATCCCAGGGAGCCCAGAACTGGACACAATACTCCAGGTGGGGCCTGACCAGGGCAGAGCAGAGGGGGAGGATCACCTCCTTAGACCTGCTGGCCACACTCTTCCTGATGCCCCCCAGGATCCCATTGGCCTTCTTGGCCCCTGGGGCACACTGCTGGCTCATGGCCACCCTGTCACCCACCAGGACCCACAGGTCCTTCTCCAATCACTGGGAGTTACTACGTGTCCACAAACAACACCTAGCCTGGGAAAAGACTGATTTGGGAGCCCAGAGCATGTAGGGGAAGCCGTGTACATGTGGTATGCCCCTCACCCAGGTGTCAGGGCTGGGTGGAAATCTGCTCCAACAACCCCAGGACGCACCAAATAACCCAAAGCTGAACCCACCCCCCAAAACCTGACACAACCTTGTGGCTTTTGGGTGTCTGTTGCCTCCAGGGGAGGTGTGAAGCTACTCAGATGATCATGCATTACTTAGGCTGGAGCAAGTAAGCAGATCCCTTCCCTTGAATAATTGAAGAATGTGTGCTTACCAGCACTGATGCACTCACTTGCCAGGGGTGTGGTGGAGGTGTATTTGGGGGAACAAGCATCGGGCAGCTCTGGTGCAGTCCTTGGACCCCTCTTGTGGAACCATACCCATGCCACCCCTCAGTCCCTGACACGTGAAGCTGAGGATGTGATTAGTGACCCAGAGAGCAGCGAGCTGCCCCTCCACGCTGCTGCCAGAGACACCAAACTCATCTCCACCTCGTTCTCCATTCAGCTGGGTTCCTTATTTCCACCTTATTTTCATCAGTCAGGATGGGTTTTCCCCCTGGGGTTTGAAGACCACTGTCCCTTGCAGAGGTGGGGAGATGGGTGCAGGTCACTTTTGGGGTACCCCAGGGGAGACTCAAGCCATTGGGGAACAACAGCGGGGAGCTGAAGAGCAGGCTGCAGGTTGAAGGCACACAGAGAAGATGACAAAACACAGCCAGTAAATCCAAAGGGTAAACAAAAGACAGCTCATGGTGTGTCTTGGACAAGACATGGCAAGTTCAAAATGCTGCTAAATTCATCTCCTCCATTGCAAAAGGAGGATAAGCCCCCGGTGCACACCTGACCATCTTTCACGCCTCCTGAGGGCATCTGAGGATGTTTCTGTGGCTGGGATGCTGCCAAAACATAGCCTCAGGCCATTAACAAAACCCATCCTGCCTGGAGATGAGGAACCACTGGCTCCTTGCACAACCTCTCCTCCCTCCAGCCGCCTGTTAGGAGGAAGAATAAGGGCAATTTTTAAAGCAGTCCCACCTCATACTGAGGGACAAGGCAGGGAGCATGCTTCCCAGGAGGGGCTGAGCTCCCTGACAGCCTAAAAAGCGTTGCTATTATCATGCTCTGTACCACAGCAAGCAGCAGTAACGCTTGCTATGGCCAAGTTTTTGGAGGGGTGACACTGAGCTCCCCAACTCTTTGATGGCCCATGCAAGGTCTTGCCCTGGACCAGCCAGCGCTCCCAGCTTGAGTGAGGGTCTATCAAAACCTAAAATGCTTACAACAGTTCTGAGAAAGGCTTCAAAATCAGCTTTACACCCTCCCCCTCCCCTTCCCTGTGCCCCAAGGGAGGAACCCCCTTAATTCCTGTAGCTCCAGGCTCAGCCCAACCGGCTCTGAGCCCCATGGAAAGTCTAGGGGGGGGCATGTGGATGGAGGAGGGGGCTCCCCGCAGCATCCAGCCTTCGAGAGAGGTAATTTGGCAAGAAATACAGAAGGTTTTTAACGCAATTTGGCCTCTGACACGTTAGCTGAAGAAGCCCGGGCTGGAGGCATCCAGTGGGACGGCACTAGATGGCACCAAAGCCGGAGGATACGGGCTCCAGGCCGCCAGCGCATCCCTCAGAACGGTGGGAGTAACCCCTAAACGCGGGCAAAAGGGCTTGGGGGATGTAAAAAAAATGTGAAAAAACCCCCCAAAAATCTATAATATATATTTTCTTCATTTTTCCTCACCATGCCAGCCTCCACCGCCTCAGAAAGACCCTGCCCATGCACTCAGCATCCATCCCTGACGCAGGGAAAGGGGCCCCAGGAAACGCAAAAGAAATCGAATCATCTGTCCCTAACGACTAAATTAAATCACCCAGCCGTGATTCCAAGGTAATTAACAAGAGAGGGTCGTTTCTCTGGGTTTCCAGCCCAGGACCTGGGAATGTGGGCAGGGGGGTGGTTGACCTTGCCTTATTTTTTTGGGGGTTAGCACAGAGCTGCCTTGAAAGCTGGCATGGAGGGGTGTGGATTTCACAGAGAGAACATTGCAACGTCCTCGGGCAGCAGCAGAAATCGTGGGGGCTTCAGGGGGAAAAAAAGAGGGGGAAAAAAGAGGCTGTAACTGGGTGCATTGCTGGGAGAGGGTTTTGCAAAGCCACGGGTGGGATGCTGGGATGGGGACAGCATCGAGGGGCTGGGACAAAAACACACCAGTGGTCTCTGTTCCTTGGAAATGCGGGCAGGATGGAAGAGGAGAGGGTCCTTCTTCTCAAAAAAAGGGCGATGCTAGGTACCCTCAAGCCCAACCCAAGCTGACAGTGATGGGCAGCTCAGAGTGTAAGGTGAAGGGAGGGTTTTACTCAGCCGCCACATCCTGCGCCGAACTCGCTGCAGCAGAGCATCACTGGCTCCTGTTTTCCAATGACTATCACTGCCATGGGAGGGGGAAAAAGAAACGACATTATTTTGGAGGCTGCCACACCAGTGCAAACAGAGAATGAGATTCCTTGAAGGAAAAAACAGCTCAGTTTTAGCAAAATGATGGGGGGCATCGCAACCCCCTGTCCCCCCTTCCCCACGATAAACTGTGATTCCTCTTACAGGAGCTCAGGGTCCCAGCTGTGAGCTTCTGAAAATCCCCACTTTCAGAGTAATAAGGGGTAAAAAGCCCCCCCAAAATAACCCCCCACTTCTTGCTTTCCTCCGGAGAAACGCTGGGCTGCGTACTCAAAACCTGCTCTGCCAAACGGGGGCGCAGGGTTTCCATCAGCGCCTCCCACGTGGATGCTCTTTGGACGTCAGGATTTTACCTGTTTTTTGTTCGTTTCCCCCCCCTGTAAATACCGGGCAGCTGCCATGCCGCAGTGTTCACTTTAATTTCAAGCGAATGTGTAATGATCTCACCCACCACGCCTCTTTTTCTGCTTGCTTTCTTTTTTTTTTTCTTGAGGAAGGAGGAAGAGTGGCATAAGGTGGAAAATCACAGGAAGGCAGGGAATAAAGGAGCCAAATAAATAGACATAAAATTTTGGCGTAAATGACCCACGACCCCTCTGCACACCTTCTGGCTCCCTACCTGGGTTTGGGCTGCTGTCATTCCCCAGCATCCTACAATGTTCCAGTGTTTGCTGGAGAAATTTCTCCTCCCTTTGCACCCTTGAGGGTAAGGAGGCTCTTCAGAGGGACCTGTACAGGCTGAGACCAATGGGATGAAGTTTAACAAGGCCAAGTGCAGAGTGCTGCACATGGGACAGAATAACCCCATGCAGCGCTACAGGCTGGGGGAGACTGGCTGGAGAGCTGTCAGGCAGAGAAGGACCTGGGGGTGTTGGGTGACTGCAGACTGAATATGAGTCAGCAGTGTGCTCAGGCGGCCAAGAAGGCCAATGGCATCTTGGCTTGTGTCAGAAACAGTGTGGCCAGTAGGTCTGGGGAGGGGATTGTGCCCCTGGACTGGGCACTGGTGAGGCTGCACCTCGAGTGCTGGGTCCAGTTCTGGGCTCCTCACCACAAGGACATGGAGGTCCTGGAGCGAGTCCAGAGAAGGGCAACCAGGCTGGGGAAGGGTCTGGAGTGCAAATCCTCTGAGGAGCAGCTGAGGGAACTGGGGGTGTTCAGCCTGGAGAAGAGGAGGCTGAGGGGAGACCTTATCACCGCCTACAACTACCTGACAGGAGAGTGCAGAGAGGGACAAGGATATGGGACAAGGAGAAATGGCCTCAAGCTGCCCCAGGGCAGGGTCAGCTCAGATGGGAGGGAAAAGTTCTTCCCTGCAGGAATTGTCAGGGCCTGGCCCAGGCTGCCCAGGGAGGGGGCTGAGTCCCCACCCCTGGGTGTGTTTAACAGACGGGGAGATGAGGTGCTCAGGGATCTGGTTTAGCATAGGAAAGGAACAGTTGGACTTGATGATTTTAAAGGTCTTTTCCAACCTGCTGATTCTGTGATTTCTGATGAGAATTAAGGGGTGGTGAGTGGCGTGCATCCTCAGCCCTTCCCCTGCAGCTTGGCGCACCACTGCTCGTGTTCACCTCCTGCCCTGCCACAACTCCCCCAGGCCTGTCCCCCCTTTCCCGTCCCCTCTCCCCGTGTCTCAGGCAGCAGTGCCAGCTCCCAGCAGGTTTCCCGTGGGGCAGCAGCTGGCGCTCGCCCCTCACTGCCAGCATTCTGCGCCAGAGCAGGACACAAGTGTGAGGGGGGGGTGGCTGGGGGTCCTAGGGGTGCTCAGCCTGGAGACAGGGAGGCTCAGGGGAGGCCTGATTACTCTCTCCAACTCCCTGACAGGAGGTTGTGGGGAGCTGGGGCTCGGCCTATTCTCACAGATAACCAGGGACAGGATGAGAGGGAATGGCTGTGAGTTGCACCAGGGGAGGTTCAGGTTAGAAATGAGGAGAAATTTCTTCTCCAAAAGAGCGGTTGGGCATTGGAAGGGGCTGCCCAGGGAGGTGGTGGAGTCACCATCCCTCAGGGTGTTCAGGGGAAGCCTGTGTGAGGGACTGAGGGCCACTGTTCAGTGAGTAATAGAGGGGACGGTTGGACTAGGCGGTCTCGGAGGTCTTTGCCAACCTCGGTGGTTCCGTGAGTGAGGGAAGAGCTCCTGCTTCCCCACCGTTTCCCCCAGCACCGAGGCAAGACCTGATGGGCTGTGCCGCAGCGTGACATGGCTTTGAGCTGGTGAAGGCCTGGGGGGTGTAACGCAGCCAAACCTTGCCTTGGTTGATTCACCCAGCCAGGAGAGAGGATCCCCTCTCTCCTCCATGCCCCTGTCCCTGCCATGATGGCTGCAGGATGGGTCCTGACAGGGTGGGGAGGATTCCTGTGAGGGTTCCCAGATCCTACAAGGCACCCAAAAATTCCCTGAGATGGCTGCTGGCCTCGGGCTGGGGCCTGCAGCCCCGACACCAGCTCCGGTTGCCTCTGGCAGCTGCTCTGTGGCCCCCAGCCCCGTTGCCGCAGTTGTCGCGGGTATTTCGCGGGGCTCAGCTCTTGCTGCTGCTGCTTTTCATCCCCGCACGCTACCCCCACCCCCCTTTCTCCTGGGATACCAGATCCATCACTGGGGCCTTGCTTGTCACGCAGATACCAAAGGCACGGGCTGATGTTAAAATTAGCCCTCGGCTTCCTCCTGCCCACATGGTGCTTGTTGGTGTTCCCCAACGCAGATTTTGGGGTCTCACCACCCCCAGTTTGGAGCATTGTGCCCGTTCTGCCCCATGCTCTCTTTAAAAATGGACACTGCAGAACTCTATTCTCCAACGTGGCCTTCTCCAGCCTTGTGGAAGTCACATGTGACAGCGGAGCAGAGGTTTTGGAGGTGCTGCAGCAGGACACTGGGGCCATCTCACCCCTCAGAACCACAGGGGGGTTTCTCCCCTTAGCCAGGCACATGCAGAGAGAGCTCAGGAAACATAAAGGTGGGACAGAGCATTTGTGAAGTCCTGGGGCATGTACGGCATGTCAGCCATCATCCTCAGGCAGGGCTTGGTGGGGGCAGTGAGCCACAACTCTCAGCTCATTTCCAGACCTGCCACTCTCTCCCTCTGACCAACTCAAAGCCCTCAGCAATTTTGATGCAATATGGGATTTTTTTCACCTTCTCTGCAAAACTGAGCTGGGTGAAATCCTTTGGGAAGTCAGGGTGGGATCAGCCAGCTCAAAACATGATGAGTCAGCATCCCTCAAACTTGAGTGGCATTGGGTTGTTGGGATTTTTTGCCAGTCTCTGGCAGGACAGCAGGAAAACCCCAGTGAGGGACTTCTGGCAATTCTGAAGCTACGGCTTGCTCCAAGACCGACATCTTGTGTCCATAGGTCATTTTGGGGCAGGATGGGGAGCCATGGGGTTGGCAGCATGAAAAGGACTGATGATCTGCCTCTGGTAGGGACGCAGTGTACAGATGGTGTGGTCTTTTTGCTCGATGATGGCCTGATTGTTTTTTGATCTTCAGCTACGTTTTGGATAAACTATTTCCTTGGGAGCAATTCCTGACATTGATGGTGATGCAGCTGTGGTGTGACCATGGCTGGATGGGTGAGGGTGACGGGGCAATGCACCGGGGCGGGCACCCAGAAACGCTTCCCAGGACCCCGCGCCGCGCATCCTTGCGAACCGGCGGGTCCCGGGGAGCGCTTCTCCGCGTTCGGCCTCCCGAGCCCGGCGATGGCCGGCCGCACCAGGGGCTGTCGGTGCAGGCCGCCGGTGGGGACGGGCCCGGCGCGTCGGGTACGGAGCAGGGGGGCGAAGGTGCGGGAAGGGGGGGCGGTGCCCGCCCTCCCCCCGCCTCCCGTGGGGCGGTGCGTCCGCCGGAGGGGCGGGCGGAACGGGGGGCGTGCCGGCGGGCGGTCTACACGCCGCCATTGGCGGCCGGCGCCTTTGTGTGCCGGCGGAGCGGGCGGCCGCCACTCGCCGCCGCGTCGGAGGGGCCGGCGGGACCGGGCCGCGCCGTCGCCGCGCCACAAAGGCCGCAGCATGGTCCTGGTGCACGTCGGCTACCTGGTGCTGCCCGTCTTCGGCTCCGTGCGCAACAGAGGTACCGCGCCGTGCGCGGGGGTCGCGTCCCGGGGCGGGTGTGGGCCGGTGGGGTCCGCGGCCGGGCGTGCGTGGCTCGGCCCGGGTTCCCCGGCGGGAGCAAGGAGGAGGGTGGGTGCCGCCACCCGACCCGACCCTCGGTGTGCGGGGCGGTCGGGCCGGGGCGGTGGGGTGTGGGGAGGTGGGGTGGGGGGTGGACGGTGTTGGGAGCCCGCCTCGCTCCACGGTCGCGCCGGGCTCCGCGCCCCTTTTCCCCCCCCCCCCCCCCCCCCCTTCCCATCCCCGCATCATCCCCATCCCCGAGCAGCGCGCCCGATGCGGGGTGTCCATCCCTTCCCCCAACCCCTTACCGCCCCGTGCGGGGCCGCCCCGGCGCCTGCCTGCCCCCTCTAGCCTGTGCTTTGGTAGATCCATTCGCCTTTTCCTTTTGATTTTTTCTTTAAATTTTGGTTTATTTTTTAATTTTAAACACACACCCCCACCCACCACGCACCCCTTCCCCACCCTCCCCCCTACCCCCCCCCCCCCGCCGTGTAGCGTAGCCACCAGGCCATCTCAGCGTAGCTGTAGCCTGTAACAGCCATTTTTGTACCTTCATCCTGTTTAGCTGAGTACATTGCACTGTAAATTCCTGTTAAGTGGATTCGTTTTGCTGTGGTCCTTGGGCGCAGAGTCTCCTGGGGGGAAAGAGAACGGTGGGGGGGCTTGGGGGGGGGGGAGAACCGCCCCCCAAATCACAGCCCGCCCCCCATCCCCCAAGAAAAAAAAAGAAAAAAACAACCCCCAAAAAACCCACCCCAGAAAAAAAGAAACCTGGGGGGGAAAAAAAAAATTTAAAATGGGGGAAAAAAAGGAAAAACTGGAAAAAAGACAAAAAATAGGTAAAATACAAAAAAAATGGGGAAAAGAGAAAAAAATTTAGGAAAAAAAGAAAAAAATGAATAAATTTGGGATGGGAAATGGCGAGGAGAAACGCGATTGGCCTTTAATCTGAGAGCAAAACTGGAAAAAGAGTTGGAGAGCGCGACCGGCGATTAAACGGGGGGGTGAAATACGCCCACACCCCCAAAAAAATACAGGCTGCTGGCTTGCACCCGTGTGCACCCACCCAGCCGCTCGCCCGCCCGCTCCACACCCCATCCCGCCCGCATCCCTCTGCCACAAGTGTCCCATCCCGTTATCCCACTCGCGGGATGGCGAGCACACTCCCTCACACCCCCCTTCTCTGCCGTCCCCCCCGCCCCCCTCCCCCGCTTTAAATTTTGGATGGAGGGGGGGGGAAAAAAGAGGCGACTTGGCAAAACGTCTGTTCCACTAAACAGGGATAACATTTTTTTCTGCTGTGCTGAATTTACTTCCTGTTCTTATTTTGTGGGTAATTTTCTGTACCGAATATCCTTTGGTTGTGTACCTCCACCTTTTTTCTTGTACTAAAACTTTTTAAGGAGAAAAAAAAAAAAAAAAAAAAGCATGGTCTGTATTTTTTTACATTACCTAGTTTCCGATGTAAAAATCTCTCTGTAGAGACATACCCTTGCTGAAATGTAATGTGCTGTAGCCTATACATCTGCTCAGTGTACGCTGCTTTTGTTCTGTTGCCCTTCCATAGCATGGTGGGCCTTGCCTTTTTTGTATTGTGTGCATGGTGACATTGTTACACACAATTCCACTAATACTAATATACAATCTCTCAATAAAGAAACTAGTTTTCCTATATTAACCTAGTGTGCTTTTTCTATTGCTGTTTTCCCATTTATTGTCGTATCCTGCTGTTTAGATTTTTTCCTCGCTTACCCCACCCCCAACTCCACCCCCCCCACCCCTTCTCTCACCCCCCCACATCGTGAGGTTTGAGTGAGTGGATTTTTTCAACCCCCCCGTAGCGCGGGTGTGGGGGCTTTTTAATACATTTTTGGTTCCTCTCCTATCCCCCCCCCCTTCCCCAACCAACCCCTCCTATCCCATATCTCCCCTCAGCATCGGTCCGTGTGTACATGCTCCCCAGGCGCACAGCCCCTTATTCAGCCCTTGTGCCCATGCAGAATCCTTGCTTTACCGCAGAGTAGCCAGAAGAAGGGTGTGCAAATCCATCAATTAATTAAATGAAAGAAGAAAAAAGATAGGTATTTTAACAAAGGGTCATGTTTAACAAAGGGTCTTGCTGCTTGTTTCATCCTAGTTATGACATTACACATTCCCTACCAGGCTGGTAGTGAACCGAGAGGGATGACCTCTGGATGGATGGATGGATGGGTGGGTGGTGGGGGGATTAATTTCTCTTTAAAACTCTGATTAACAAGAGGCAAATGAACCTGGTGGGGGTGGGAGGGAGGAGTGGGGGATAAAAGAAAAAAAAAAAAGATAAATCCCTCCGATCTATTAGCTGTATATTTAAATGTATAGATGGATGAGAGTGCCCTGCCCACCATCTGCTAGGCGAGGAGTTGCAGTGCCTTGGTCCCGCGGCGACTGGCACGCTATAAATATCCTCACCAGACCCCTGCGAGGCAGCTCCTAAAACCCAGCTCCTAAAACCATCCCAGCTGCTGATGTTGTAACTACATTTATTTTTTTTTTTTTCTCCCTGCCCCAAAGGCTCCAGGCCCACTGTCTTGTGAATTAACCCCCCGTTTGGTCCACAGAAAGAGAACGCAAAAATGATGGGGTCGGGAGGAAGCGGCTTGGGAACCGTTAAAGTACTGGGATCAGGGGAGGGGTGGGCAGCCAAACTGCGGTTCAGCGAGTGATTCTGCCGCAGCTGTGATGTGATGATAATACGGGGTCAGCTCTCCTCATGCCAGACCTTCCCCCTCCCAGGTCTGCAAAATGGTCCTATGAAACCTCCCGGGTTTGGCTTGGGTGCTGCCAGGACTTGAGGGAAGCCAGGGCTCCCAAAAGCGGGAGATGCTGGGGCTGGGGCGGCGGGCGGAGAGAGGGGGTGTGGGGAGGGGGGTTGGCGGTGTGGGAGAGCATCTTGTCCTTTTAACTGCATTCCCACCGAAGGTGGGGAGACGCGGGCTTGGTTATTTGCCTTTAACGAGAGGAAGGCAAATTTAGCAGGTCCGGCGGTTCCCACCGCTGAAATTTCAAGAGGAGCCGCTAAGCGAGCCAAACAAAAGCCAGCGGCCCCCGCAGCCCGCCCTGCCTTGCCCTGCCTTACCCCAGCATCCCTCCGCGACACGCATCATTTCGCAAGGCCGTGCCTTCCCACCTCCCTCCTAGCTTCATCCTGAGTTTGATTCGTCTTGGTTTTGGGGATTTGTTTGTTTGTTTGTTCATTTTTGGTTGGTTTGGGTTTTTTTTTTTTCCCCACACACCTCTTGATTTCAAACATTTATTAACTTCCTTCTCCGTATTTCCTTTCCTGTGTATCTCGATGACTGTTTGGCCATCCTGTTGTGTCCCCCCCTGCCATCCCTTCCCTTTCCCTGTCCTCACACAAGCGAATCCGCCATCCTGTTGCCCCCCACCCCCTCGCTCCCCCCTGGATGTAGTGTATGCTGTGGCCCTTTGTTCTCGCTCCATCCTCGCCCCGGGCCGGCGCTGAGCTCCGTGCGTGACACATGTCCCCCTGTACGCATCCCGAGGAGGGAGGCTGTGCTTCTCGCTTGCATGAAAGGAGGCATGCATGCCTGTCGGGGCTGATCATTTCCCAGTGTAATTTGGTTTTATTTCCATTTTCCTTTACGATTATCAATTTATTATTATTATTATTATTCTTTTTTCAAAAATTCAACACCACCCCCCCCCCCCCAAGCCCCGTGTGAGACTCCTGAGGTTTGGGTTACGGTGTGGTTAACAAGACAAAAAATAATAAAATAAAGATTCCACCCCCCACTGCTTCCCCAGAACCCTGACACGGATAAACCCGGTCCCCTCCAGAGCATCCCTCACGCTACAGACACCTGCCGGCAGCTGCCCCTTTGTTCGGAGCAGCGGATTCACTGCAGCGGGCATAATAACACCCCCCCACTCCCCTCCCAATCCCCACCCCCACCCCCCATCCTCCCCAGATCTTCTGCGAATTAGCGCTCACACAGAGCAAAGCTGCCTGGTCAGTATACTCCGAGGATGCCTCTGTAATCTAATCACACAGAAAACTGCTGGGTTAATGGCAACTCGTGCTAAGCAATTTATCATCTGCATCGTATTTTGACCTGTCTTGTTAGAAACACATTCTTACAAGAGGAAACATTTCCCCACATCCCCTCTGCCACCACCATTCCCTCCCCCCAGCCTTATTAGTCAGTATCCACCAGGCTTTCATAGCTCATAATCCATCAAATGCATCCACAATTTAACGACTTAATTCCTTTGACGCTCCCCGAGTCCTGAAAAGCCACTGGGTACAAGGGGAATAATCTTCTCTTTTGGTTTTAGCATCGGGAGCTGAGGAAATCCAAGGACGAGTCACGTGTCGGTGGTGCTGCCGTGGGTGTGGAGGCTCATGCCATGGTTTCTATAGAGCCTATACATCTCCCCAGCACCAGGCTGGGGTGCCTTAGATAACTGCTTCCCATAATGGGGAGATGGGTGAGCCTGGACGTGGAGAAAAGGGGCTCATTCATACCAGGGCAGGGTGTGTGGTGTGTGTAAAGCTCTGGCAACGCATCTGTGTGCGTGTCGTGATGCCGAGCGGGAGCTGGTCTCTCACACGGGGTTTTGGGGGTGGCAGCACGATTCCCGTTGTGTTTTTAAGAGACAGACAGACGAATTAGTGGTCACACTTTGCCCGTATGGGTCATTCCTGGCAAAGCCTAACGAACGCTGATCCGGACGTACCGTGCTGTGTGCGGATCCGGCCCCGTGGAAGGGTGGTATTTAAGAGCTGGTGAGTTGGTGCCCATGTGAGAAAGCAAATGTGAAGCTGGAGGGGTGGAGAGGGGATGTTTGGGGGGTGTTTGCCTACGATACTCTGGATCTGCTGCAGTCAGGGAGGGGAAGAGGCCCTGGGCGCACAGCGGGGACACAATCTGGCATCACTTGGTGTGTCCTAGACATGAGCGTGGGGTGACCAGCCCTGGGGGGTGAGATCTGTAGGTGCCTGGACACTGCCATAACCACCTCCGGCTCGGTCCTCACTGAGTCGCCAGTCTCATGCTGAGTCCTCCTCCGTGACCTTCCTGGAAGGACTCTCCTAGAGTAAGTCCGAGCTTCCTTTTTCTGTTGTTGTTTTAAATGCTGCTCATCATCGGGGAGCACCTTGCTGTACCAAAGGGGGGAGAGGGAGCGCTGCCCTCCCAAACCTGTAGTAGAAGCTCCCCCAGGTGCTACAGGGAACACGTGTGATGTCCAAGACTGGCTCATCCCTCTCGACCAACAATACAGAGGATGGTCAGGACCGCTGGAGGTGCAGGGGTGGGAGGGAAGGGAAGGGAGGATGCCTCTTCCCGGGACTCTGTGGGGATGAGTAAGTAGCAAGGGCGCAGGTGTCCCCTCCAGCACTGGTTTAAACCTAAACCACATGTTGGGGCCACCTCATGTCAAACCCAGAAAGTCCTTCTCCCTAGAAGTGTTCAACAGAGGACGGGTCAGTGGAGAAAAACCTTCCTCCCCTCCGCAACCGGGGAGCCCTCATTTGGGGAAGCATTAAGTAAGCATGCCAGAAATGCAAGTGAAGGCTTTGCAAAAAGTCATCTTCCACAGCTAGGTGATCTTCAGCATCTCTAACCTCTGAGGCCAGAGTTGGTTTGGCAGTTGGGAGAGGTATGATGGCACTGCCAAATGTCGCGACCCATGAGCATCGCAGGGTATTGGGGTGTTTCTGCTTCAAACTGTGGCTCTGGGAGCTGGGTGGCAGTGCCAGGCATCTCTGTTGGTAATGTAATGTAGGCCTTCGAATTGCTGCTTGTGGTGAGCATGGTGCCATGCTCGGGGAGGTTTGTCGGCCGACACGGTGGCTTGGGAAGCAGAAGGGCTCTGTGTGGCTGTGATGGGGCTGGGACCAGTGGGTGGGCAGCGAGAGAGGGGAAAATGATACCATTTTCTCCCTTTTTTGGGTTCAGTTTGGGGAGAAGGAGTGGGACTGTCCCAGGTTGTGAATAGCTCCACACAGGCTGCCATGGGAGACCCGCCAATTTGATCCTCTCATGGTCTTGCCTTACTCCTAAACCTTCTTGGGGAGACACTCAGGTCTTTTGAGAGAGGCTAAACATTTCCTCTGAAAAAAATAATAAGGAAAAAAATCCAACCCCACACCCAAACAAACCCCCTTTTCACCCAGAGCAGCAGATCCTGGTCGCTGCAGGGACCATGCTCACGTGCTGGAGGGCTGAGCCAAGTCGCTGGAAGTGAACCTGTGTCTCCACTGTGCCTCCCCACTGCCTCCGCTCAACCCCTTCCTGTTCCTCCCCTGCTCATTTTTGCAGTCTCCTGGGACCTTTTCCCACCTGTTTCTCCTGCCTGCTTACCCTTTGCAGCTGGGTTGGGCTGGTTGGCATGTGGTGCCATGGTGAATCCCTCCGGGTAAGTGTCCTTAACCACTCCTGCTTCTCCTCCCTCAGCTGTGAGATGTGCCTGCAAGGAGATGGCACACGTATGCTTTGTAGCTCTATAGTGGTGGTATTTTAATGAGTGGATGAGCCCAGGGGGGGATCAGGAGCAAAGCAGATGCTGGAAGCAGTGACTATGCAGGTTATGGGAGGAGGGGAACTTGGGCTGGGACACTTCTTAGTGAGGACAGATCTGTGGTGAGGTGTTCAGATGAGGATCCCAGGAGCTCAGAGAAGTGCCTGGATGTCTCCACCTCTCACACTGCATCCCTGTGCTCCTAGCTGCTTGTAGCCATTTCCCAGAATGAGGAGGAAGCTGGGCCATGAGCACCTCCTGGGACTTCTTTGAAAGGACCTTGAGCAAGATGCTGATGGAGCTGGACAGCCTGCCAGGCCAGGCACCCAACAGCAGGGTTGGGTTAGGAGCTGCTCCAAAAACCTGCTCTCATCTTCTCCAGGCTCTGGGGCTGGGGAGTGTCTGGAAAAGACATTCAGAAACACAGCCCTTCAGGCACCTACTGCACTGTGGCTGCTCCCCACGTTGGGCTCCTCCACTGGAGAGGGGCTGAGACATGTCCCCATGGCAAACCTGCCCTCCCCAGCCGTGCTCTATGTTGTGTCTCTGGGCTTTCTCATCCTCCTGGGCAGCTTCTGATCCTTCCTTTGGTCGCAGCTTAAGGTCCTGCTTGTGGTGAGTGCGGTGCCACACTCAAAGGAAGGGATCTTGGGGTTTTGGGAAGCTGTGTATGGGTGAGGAGGCACCACTCATAAGCCCTTGCCTGACCGGCTTGTTTCCGTGATGCGTCTGCTGAAAAATGGGCACCTGCAGACACAAGGAACCTTTCCTGCCCTTTCTTTGTCCTCTTTTTTTTTAATTGATAACATAGAAGGTTCCATGCAGCATTGGGTAGGATCTTGTTTGAGCTCCTCAGGGTGTTTGGTGGGTTCAGGGTTGGCCACCAGCAGCTGGTGGGAGTCGAGGTTTAAATGGGCTCTCCTGGGAGCTCCAAACCTCAGTGAGGAGCAGATGGGGTGGGAGATGATCTGTGGACTCACGGTGAAGCAGCCCCAAGGTAGGATCAGACACCAAGCTGGGAAGACCTGAACTTGTTTGTGTGTGCATGAACCCAAAATAAGCACCCAAGCGACATCTGTACAGCGGCGAGTTACGATTATAATCTAGTTTTATGTGGGTTTTTTTTTTAATTAACAAAAAGGTAACTAGCAGCAAAACATTTTCTGTGTGTGAGGCACTGGTGATGCAAGCTTTCTCGGCAAGATCATCGGTGTATTTTCAGCTTGGCATTTCCCGTCTGAGCTGAGCAGGAGTTTTTTAATATCTTACTGTGAAGGTAATCATAGAATCATAGACTGGTCTGGGTTGGAAGGGACCCCAAGGATCACAGAGTTCCAACCCCCCTGCCACAGGCAGGGCCACCAACCTCCAGGCCTGGATCTACACAAGGTTGCCCAGGGCCCCAGCCAACCTGGCCCTGAACACCTCCAGGGATGGGGCATCCACCCCCTCTCTGGGCAGCCCGTTCCAGCCCCTCACCACTCTCTCTGTAATGAACTTCCTCCTAATATCTAATCTAAACCTTCCCTCCTTCAGCTTTATTCCATTCCCCCTTGTCCTGCCAGTAGTGGGGGGATGTGGGGTGTGCGCGTGCTAATGCTTTGGGAGATGTGTCCATCAAGCCTGGCAGTTTCCACATCCTCCAGGCAGAAAAGCACCAATATCCCTAATTTCCCCTGCAGGAAAGGAGCTGTAAATCTCCAGCAGATTACCAGGCTTCTTGTTGTGGTTTGCCAAATCCACGTTTCTCTTTCCATGTAGCCCGGCCTTTAATATTAATATATTTAATTTCATTTATAAATTCACTTATCAGCTTTCATTAGTCATCCTGTTAATGATCCCGGGCAAGAAATTTGTCATTTGACGTCAAAAGGCAGATTAAGGGACTTGTAGAGCCTTGGGAAACGGCTTCATGCGGCACCGGAGTTATAGCGGTTGGCATATGAGGCTAATACTATGTATAATTTGCATCTGCTGCTCAGGGGATGAGTGATTATTTCATATATTTAGCAGAAAACAAGAGCATTTCTTAATCATGAATGGTGCTAACATTTCCTGCAAACTCTGCAGTATTATGAATCACGGCTATAAACATCTTGTCGCCGGCGTGCCTGGCTTCGCATTGCCAGGGTGGGAAGCCCCAAAGGGTGGGATCCTGACAGCTTTCCTCCCCCTCTGGGGTACTGCATGAGTGGTTAATTGAAATTAAGGTGTTCCCTCAACGCTAAGAGCTGGAAGGGGCCATGGATGGGTTCAGGCTTTGCTTAGCCAAAACCGAGCGTCTTCGACCTCTGCTCTTGCTGGTGGGAGGTGAAGCTGTTGGTAGGGTTTGGAGATGGGGCATCTGAAGGGTGAAGATGGGGTGAGGGGGAACACAGTGTTTGCTGGAAACGTCCAGAAAAGAGCAGGGGTGGGCTGAAAATGGATGAGGTGGGGGCGTCTCCAAGCAATTGTCTGTTCAGGCCCATCGTGATGGGGCTTTGTAGATGTTAGGAGCAGCCAGCATTGAGGGAGCTGGGCTTGTCTGAGGGAGCTGGGCTTGTTCAGGCTGGAGAAGAGAAGGCTGCAGGGGGACCTCATTGCAGCCTTCCAGTCCCTGAAGGGAGCAGAGAAACAGGAGGGGAATCAGCTTGTTCAAAGGGCAGACACTGGCAGGACAAGGGGGAATGGATCAAAGCCAAAGGAGGGAAGGTTTAGATTAGATATTAGGGGAAGTTTTTTACAGAGAGAGTGGTGAGGGGCTGGAACAGGCTGCCCAGAGAGGGGGTGGATGCCCCGTCCCTGGAGGTGTTCAAGGCCAGGTTGGATGGGGCCCTGGGCAACCTAGTGTAGCTCCAGGCCTGAGGTTGGTGGCCCTGCCTGTGGCAGGGGGGTTGGAGCTCTGTGATCCTTGGGGTCCCTTCCAACCCAGACCATTCTATGGTTTTATGTCACTCAGCTGCCTGCACGAATCCTTCGTGCTTTAAACTGTCAGGTGTCAGTCAGACTCTTGTCCCTCTTCGATGCTGTAAGCTCAAAGCCATGGCATCTCATTTGCAATGTAGAGGAGTATTGCACGACGATTGGGCCCCACAGCCAGGGTTCCTGTGTCTCAGCAATGGCAGGGAGGTGTGTGGATGAGCAACGGGCCAGTGGGCCAGTAGCTGGGCTGATGGCATTTCTGTTGACCCGAGTTGCTGGGGACTAGAGCTACATGAAAACGGAGATACCTGGTTTTGATGATGATGATGATGATGATTTTCTGGTTCATTGGCTGAAAATATATTTTCCCAGTTTTATATTGTCTTCGAGTTTTTCAGCAAAACAAGGGGGGAGGGATTTTAAATGGCTCATTTGAAGTGAAATGAAATAGGCCACAACCCCAGAACTGAAACGCTATCTGATGGCAGAAAATGAAACAGCTTCAGCTGGGTGCAGGGAATAAAACCGTAAAAACCAATTTATCATAATATTTCAGTTGGGTGTTTTTGTACAGAAACGCTTCACCTGGAGGTTTTTGTTTCAGTTTTTTGGTTGTTTTTTTTTTTTTTTCTTCATATCCGAGCTTTGTTGGTTTGTGCTTGGTTGGAAAGCATGCAATGGTCAGGAACAGACTTCTCTGGCCTTCTGTGTTCTTGTACAGTGAAACCATGTTGTGACTTTGGCGTGTGCAGGGATCAGATTTATTTAATCAACATAAAGTGCTGTAATGCTTGAGATGAGCCTTGGAGAAGGAAAAGATGTGTTCCTGCTGTGGGAGGCCACAAAATGTAGCTGACCCCCTTACAAAACGAGGGAGGTCGTGTTAGCCCCTGCCTCTTCTTCCTTCTCAATTCTGTCAGCAGTGACTGAGGGTGTCCAGGCTTGTGAGGACCAGAGGCAGTTTCCAAAATGAAAACGGGAGCTGAGGTCTCCAGCTCGATGTGCAGCCACTGCTTTGCTCCTCACTGGGCTGGTCAGCCCGAGTTACTTCAGCCTGTAGAGACAAATTGTACCTTCTCCATGGACTCACTGGGTTTGGAGTAGGAAAACCAGTCCAGCACATGTGAGTACACAGTTGCTGGTGGAAATCCTGGGTGTTTTGCCAAAGGAGACCATAGCAGTACCCTGGAGACAAGGATGTATCATCTTGCTCTGGGTCATCAGCAAGGAGGGTCTTGTATTGCCAGATCCAGACAGCACGTGATGGTGCTTCTTTCATAGGGTGTGGGGTGTCCTGAGGAAGGAAGATGCTACCAAGAGGCAATTGTGAGCTTAGAAAACTAGGGCATGGACCAAGAGGAAGGGAGACAAGGTAAATTTCCCCCCCCAGTGCTTGGGTAGAAAACAGTTCCTCCTGAAAGCAGCTGGGGTGCTGTTAGGGAAGCCATAGTGTGTTAGGTGCCTGGTGTGATGGTGTTCCTCCTGTGACAAGCAGTTTTGAGCCCCACTAACAAAATCACACACCAGACCTAAACAACGTCTGGGAGAGGCCTTCCTCCCCAGCGCTGCTGTCGATTTTACCTTCACTTGATTTCTTCTCCTTTACTTCTCTCTCTTCCCACCATGTTTTTAAATACCTGCCAAGTTTTCCCTGGTGGGTGTTTCTCCAAAGGGTTCTTTCCTGTTGTTCATTCCCCAGGCACCAAAGTCTTCCTCAGGGCTTGGGGGGGGGGGGTCTCAGATCTGCTGGGAACACTTGAGGTGCTCAGGGAAGCTGCTCTGGTGCATGCTGGTGAAAGGAATGGTAAGAGATTGCTGTCCATGGAATAGTGTGTCCAAAAGATGGAGGACCTCCTTGGGAGCTCTGTATGGCTTGAATGGAGGAGGAGGCTGAAGCACAAGTGCTGTCTTCTGGCCACGGCATCAGGGGGTGGTTGTGATTGATGCTGTAACAGCTGGTGTTGGTAATGCAATGATGGGGAAGTCTATCTCATCACCACAGCATTATCTGGTCATATCATTCATTTGGAAAGGTACCTACTGGGCTCTAGGTACACATCCCCCACCTGGCTTTGCTTCTAGAGAAGATTGCTTTTGGCAGGGGGGGCGGGGGTGGTGGGTGGTTGTGATGGGTGCTTTGCAGAACATACCTGAGCAAAAGTGCCATTGCCCTCTCATCACACTGAACAGGGAGTGCTGGTGCCTCTCCTCTCCCCAGCCTCCTGATTTTGGTGCACCCACACAACTGGTCACAGCTTTCTAGCCCCATGATGGGAATGGGGAGACAGCAAGAGCCCCTTCCCAAGACCCTGCACTTCAGATGGGAAACAGGGAGATGGACATGCTTTTCTGAAACCCAACTCACTGTCAGCATCCCAACTCACTGTCAGCATCCCCTGGGGGGAGGTGATGTCCAGGGCAGCCAGGGCTGGGCAGGTGGATGGTGCAGGGGAGGAGGGATGTACCAGGGCACCCAACAACTAACCCCACTTGTAGCTTCCAGCTCTGCAGAGGACTCTGGGGAGTCCTTCTTTGGAAGCAGCCCTTTGGAGGTAAGTTTAACAGCGTGAGTGGGTGTGCAGAGTTGGCATCCTGCCTCCTGAGCCAAAATACCCCTCTTCAGCCCATGAATAGACTCAACTCCTCGTTACTTTTCTGTTCTTCAGTGTAAAGAACAAGTCCATTCCTAGTGATGTCATGATGCACCACGCCAGGGAGCTGGGGCTTTGAGAAAGCCAACAAATACAATGAGACTTTGTGATTTAAAAGAAAAAAAAAAAGAAAAAGAAAAAGGATAAAACCCCAGAACAAAACATTAACATGAGAATGCAAAGTGTTTGCCAAGGTTCAAGCACCAAAAAGCCAATGAAAAGGTGCTTTGTTCTTATTGATGCTGGCCATAGGGGGTCTGTTCCTCACATCTCCTGGGTCTGGGTGTTGCTGGTGGTGCTGTCCTTAAGCTGTAGGAGTTGCTTTGTCTGTGTCTCCATATGTGTACAACCTTTCATGGTGAAAAAGGTGGGTTTCATCTCCGGTGTTCTCTCTCTAAAGAGCTGGGCTTAAAATTCCTGGAAAACTTGCATTTGTGGGAGAGGTTTTATCTACACCCAGGTGTGGAAGTGCTGGGTGATGGTGGAGGAGGAAGGACGACTCACTGTGAGAAGCCTTGGAGGCCCTCAAGGCAATAGGTGATGGGAAAGACTGGGAAGTCAAGGAAAACCCACAGAGCAATCCCACATCATGGGCTGAGGATGCTCATCCATGTGGCTTGGTTGTGGTTAGGAGAACTGCGTGTCTTCACCGCATCCAAGCTGGGCAGGGGCCAGGGGGGTTGGCTATTGACTAGTTTCCACAGTATTAAGAGAAAAGGAGACCTTTGTCAAGCCACCTGAGCCACTCTGAAGGGTAAGAATGATCCCACTGTCAAGAGTCAGAAATCAAGGTCCACTTTCTGTGGGGAGGGTATTCGGGGCTCAGGGACTGCCTGCAGACATCTCTTTGGGGATGGATGTGTGCAGGTCTGCCAGCTCTACTGAGCCAGCCAGCACCTCCTCATGGGGCTTGGTTCTATTTGCTCGGTCAAGATGCTGCTTCTGAGCAGAGGAAAGGGATTAGGTGTTCTGCAGTCCACATTTCTTCAGGAACACAAGGAGGAGCATGCAGCTGGGCTGGTGTCGCACAGCCACCAGCCTTTAACTGGCATCACCAGGAAGTTCAGACTCCAACTTTAGTTCCTTTTTCTTTGTAACCAGGAGCTCTGAGGAATCAGTGGACTTCTGTGGCTCATACTGGTGTTATTTTTATAACATCTTGAGGTGGTGCAAAAGTGCCTGTGCACTGTACCCCTCCTGCATGCTCATGTGTTTAGGAGTGGAGGTAGACCTTCCACGTTGCTGGTGCTTTCAGAGCTGTAGAGCAGAGGTGCATACTCAGCTGCCCTGGAAGATGTTCTCTTCTTTTTCCTTTTTGTTTAGAACATTTTTCCATGGGCTGGTAGAGTTGCAGAGTAATTCAGCTGGGAAGGTTCCTCTGGAAGGTCTCCAGCCAAGTCTCCTGGGCAGAGCAGGGCTACCCACAGAGTCATCCCATGGTTCAGGGTCTTGCCCAGACAATCTGGGATGTATTCAGCGATGGATGGGACAGCGCCTTGGTGGTGCCTGCTCTCTGGTCAGTAGTCCTTGAGGATATACCTGCTCCCAGGGCTGGACAGGCAGTGAGTTGGTGTGGGTAAGGGGTGCAGATAGGCTCTTCCATGGCATAAAATTCGGTGTTGGATGCTTCCTGTCCCTTCTGCACTGGGGCCATCTCCCCCAAACAAGTGGACCATCCATGGGCAGGGAGGTCCACTTCCACAGCCATGTCCCCATGGGGAACATCCCAAACCACCACCAGTCTGGTCCAAGACCAAGCATCCAACACCCAGAGCAGAAACTGGCTCTCCCCAAGGTGCTGGACATGCTCCTGCATGCCCAAAGGGTATCTGTGGGTCCGGGTGGGTGGTGGGCACAGCATGCTGATCTCCACCTCCATGGATCCCTGCTTGGACCCCCATGTAAGTGCTTTTGGTCTCCTGCCTTCATTTCTCCATCTGTACAATGCACCAGTGCCCACCTCACAAGCCACAGGGTATAAAATTTGGGGAACAAGGAAAAGGTGGGAGGTTCTGCTGCTTTGTAGGTAACATCCCTGGCAAGATGTAAACATGGGTGGGGAAAAGTGGATTTTGGCTTTCACTGTCCTTTCTGCGGTCACTATTGAGGAAATGCATTGCAGGAGATGCCTGAGGAATTGTATTTACCCATAAAATCTTGGTTAGATGCCTCTGCTTCCTTTGGGAAATAGATTTAGAAATTAAACAGAAAGCTGACAAAGCTGAGGGGCTGGGGTTTTTTTTGGAATGAAAAATAAAAACCTCGATTCTTTCTTGGTGTCATATATATAGTAGGGGTTGGGGTTTTTTTTCCCCTTCCCCCTTAAAGAATAGCTTAAACATTGTTATTATTATTTTTTTTAATCCAGGGGAAGGCATTTTCCCAAGGTCAACCACTGCAGTAGTGGAAAGGGTGACTCAGGCCCCATCTCCTCTACAAAATCTGTTTAAATATAATGATCTGGGGGGAAAAAAAGAATCCCTGGCTGCTGACTCTAGCTACACGACTTCCTTATCTAGCTGCTCTGATTAGTAGCTTTGCTTTTGCCATGTAGCTGGTAGTTCTCGACTTTGTGAGTCCAACAACAACCCTCTGGAATGCCAGCTGATGCAGGGCCATGGAGAATTCTCAACAGTGGGCAACTTGTCGAAATACATCAGATCTGGAGTCACTGAGAGGGAATTAATGTGAAATGATATGATGTTAGTTTTACAGTCGCTTTAATAGGCATAACTACACTATTAAACTCATCTGCCTGTATGTAACTCTTATTTGTAGTTGAGTGGGATAAATGTTTTCCTTTAGGAAGGATGAGTTTTACAGAGTAAAGGAGCTATTATAAAACCCCCAAGTGCCTCAGCAACAAGCAACCTGACAGCTTGCAGCCTGAAGCCCAGACTCCCCATACACTGGTAGTGCCTTAAAGTCCTATTTCACCCCTTTCCCCACCTCCTCTTCTCCCTCACCCTGGTAACACTTCCGAAATCTCTCTGAAGGGGACCTCATTGCAGCCTTCCAGTACCTGAAGGGAGCTTAGAAGCAGGAGGGGATTCAACTTTTTAAAAGGATAGACAATGACAGGACAAGGGGGGATGGATTAAAACTAAAGGAAGGAAGGGTTAGATTAGATATTAGGGGGAAGTTTTTTACAGAAAGAGTGGTGAGGGGCTGGAACAGGCTGCCCAGAGAGGGGGTGGGTGCCCCATCCCTGGGGGTGTTCAAGGCCAGGTTGGATGGGGCCCTGGGCAACCTTGTGTAGCTCCAGGCCTGGAGGTTGGTGGCCCTGCCTGTGGCAGGGGGGTTGGAGCTCGGTGATCCTTGGGGTCCCTTCCAACTCATACCATTCTATGATTCTATGATTCTATGATTCTATGAAACAGTGGTGTTGGGACAGACAGCTATGGGGCTGCAGATGGGCCCATCTGAGTGTGGACAGGAGCATCTTGGGTAGTCACAGGCAGCTGAAATTGTTGTCTTGCAGGCAGCAGAGCAACTCCTGACTTCAGTTCGAGTCAGCTTCTTCTCTATATTGTTGTGTTAGGTGGTGGTGAACATCCTCACCACGATGCCCAAACAGGGCTTTGGTAAACTAAGGCAGCTCTATAAGAAGTTGCAACTGGTGCTGGTCTGGCGTAGACCTGGGCTGGCTGCACCCTGGGTTCAGTCTTAACTGTGTTAAGGAGTAGGAAAACTGTCTACTCATGGGGTTTTTCCTTCATGGTAGTTCCTCCTTCCCCACCACGTGTGGCTGTAGCTAAGCTGCTTTGTTGTAGGAACAGGGAGAGAAACTGCAGATCGAGTGGGCAACCAGCTGGGATGGATGGATGGATGGATGGATGGATGGATGGATGGATGGACGGACGATGGGGCAGGCACCTGCATTGATCACTTCCCTGTTGTGTTCACCGCCAGCTCCTCAAAGCTGCTTCTCATCTGCATACAGGGACCAAGGATGGGGGAGTGGGGGGACAGTGCTGGTGGTGGCTGGGCTGTGAAGAGCAGAAGGATTGACCCAACAGACTGGGGTGAGCTTACCCAGACCCAATGTCCTCGGGTCCAGCAACAGGGATGATCCTGTACCACCTTTGGATCCTCCGTTCTGTCTTTGTAGCAGGCAGTGGGGTGAAAAGCCTTCAGATTTAAGAGAATAAATCCGTGTCTGGGGACTGGAAACTAAAAAGAGACCATACTGAAATCTGTTTCTTGATTTTGGGGTTTTTTTGGGGGGGATATTTTTTTTGTGTGGATAGTTTTTCTTTTTCCTTCTTTCCCTCTGCTCGGATGTACCTTTTAACTGAAGTCCACGCAGATTTGTCACAGGTCAGGAAAACTTCAACCATGATTTGCAGAAGATGAATGGACTTTTAAAATCAATTTTGTGGTCCCTGGTGTCAGCAGGGTGCCAATCACTCCCCTCCGGTGCTGCCCGGTTCCTCTGCCGGTATCATTAGGCACCGTGGGCAGCATTCATTACAGGGACACTGAGCCTCACTGCCTGCTAATGGGGCTGGGTTGCCTGACCTTAGTGTGTGACTGATATTTAATTTGGAGTTTCTCTGGACACTAACAGGCTGCCATGCAAACAGTACAGGGCCAGAGATGCAAGGCCCAAGAAGAGAGCAAAATAAATTAAGTTCAATAATTAGCAAGAAGCCTTGGGGCCTACAGGCCACACATGGTACTGAAATAAGTATTTTTATATTTGTTTTTTTTCCATTTTGTAAGTGCATGGGTCCCTGGTAGCATCTCGTGTGCCCGGGGAGGTGTGGGGCATGGTATGGGATGTTATACCTGGACTGGTGGGGAATTTTGAGATGCTCCTGTCTGCACTCAGATGGGTCCATCTGCAGCCCCATAGCCATCACTATTGCCCTCCTGGTCTCCATTGCTTCTCTGAGATGCACAGGCCCTGTACCCCCAAGACCCTCATCCATGAGGTCTTTCCTGATGCTCCCACCAGCCTGCCAATACATAAAGGGGTCCCACAGGAAAGTTGGAGAGGGGTTGGTCACCAGGGAGTGCAGGGACAGGACAAGGGGCGATGGCTTCAAGCTGAAAGAGGGCAGGGTTAGGTTAGATGTTAGGAAGAAATTATTTACTTTGAGGATGGTGGGGCCCTGGCACAGGGTGCCCAGAGAGGCTGTGGAAGTCCCATCCCTGGCAGTGTTCAAGGCCAGGTGGGATGGAGCTTTGGGCAACCTTGTCTAGTGAAGGTGTCCCTGCCCATGGCAGGGGTTGGAACTGGCTGAACTTTGAGGTCCCTTCCGACCCAAACCATTCTGTGATTCTGTGATTCCTTGCAGGTGTGCTGCCTGCAGCAAATGGGCTTCCTACATTCCACACCCAGCCTTGGGAATGGTCACCAGATAAAAACCCATCCGAGTGCTCAGGGTGGACGTGGTCACCTGCCATCCCTGGTGCTCAGTTCTTGCTCTGGTAGGTAGGAATTGCAGGCAGCAGGTTGAGAGCATCTGTGCAGCTGTGTTACAAGCTGTGCTGGGCTGGGGCTGTTTTCCTCCCATCCCATGTGTTTTTCAAGTACGAACCTCCACCTGCAGCTCAGGAAGTTGGGCTCTGCCCGGGACCCAACACCAGCCAGTTCCTGCCCTGCACAGTACCAGTGTCCATGCTGGGACCATCTGCCCATTCCCCTCTCCCCATGAACTGCAGCAGGGCAGGCAGGCAAGGTACAGGCAGGGGCTTCACAGCATGGGGCTCTTGCAGGAGTAAGTAAAATTGGAGCGTGAGCCCACCACCCCAGCTGTTTGGCAGGGAAAAGTGTGGTCCCTCCTGAGCCTGGAGGAGATGAAGACATCTCTGTGGAGCCAGGAGAGAGCTCCGTGCTGGCGTGATGCCAGCTAATCAAATTACAATTTCCTCAATGAGTCCTGAATGTCTAGGACTCTGTAAAAGGTGCTCTGAGAAGGAAAGGTCCTCACTCCCAAAGGTGCAGGAGCTATACACAAACAAGGCTGAGCTCTCAAATCTGCTGCCCACCTCCTTGGGGCTGACCCACTGCCCTCCAGGATGAGTCTTCCTGCCCCGGCCATGTATGTCCATGGCTTGCAGGGCAAGAAACCACCTGCTGCTGGGAAAAATGACTCATGTAAGGCAGAAAGGGGGAAAAAAATAAGGGTTATCTAGGCTGCTGCTGGTGGAAACTCAGCCCCGTTCTTCTTTGGTTTGTCTGACTAGCAACAGTACCGCTAACTGGAGTGGAAGCCCTGGGTGGGGTGGCATCTCTAAGTGACCTGCAAGCATGGGGTGATGTAGGAGACCCTGGCTGGTGACCTGTGAAAGGTAATTTCGGTTCTTAAAGCATCACCAAGAGGGAGTGGGGAAGGGAACAGCAGGGCTACAGCCTCCAGTCGTACAAACACCTCATTCACGGGAGACAGGCAGAGAGGAGAAGGTCTGGTTCTGGGTCCACCATCCTCTGCCCAGGTCATACCTTCTCCTCTCTGAAACAGGGTGCATTAAACCAGCCCTGTTCTCACTGTGATGGGTAAGTGCCCCTCTGTGCCATTTAAGTGCAGAAACAGCTAATTTGGGTGTGCCATGATTCGCCCCAGCACAAAAAAGTCTGCCCGAGGAGCCCCGCAGAAGAACCAAACCCAAGCAGATTTCAGATGCTCTCACAAATAAAGCTGAAAGGTCATAACAATATCAAGCAGGAGGTCGTGTGCAGCACTGCAAGCCTCTGCTAAATATCAGCCAGAGATTAGTCCACCCTACCCAAAAGGCCAAGAGCTGTAAAGGCTTCGAGTGTCTTCTGCTGCACTTTCAGACTCAACAACATCTAAAAACAGCACAAGCCCCCTGTGAAAGAGGCACAACTTCAGGAACAGCAAATTCGAGGGAAAATGTCAGGCTGGTGAGGTATGTGAAAATGGATTTGGAAGAGCCTTAGATTATTTTTAAAGCCAAAAGGGGGCTTGTAGATCCTGTGGCTAGCGCTAATTAATTTGGTACTCTGCCAAGCGTCGTCATCCCGGTTTAATCAGCAGCTGTGAAGCAGTGCTGTCTGTCTGCCAGCCTCCTGTCCTGGCTTCTGGGGGTGGCATCAGTGGATGGGCAACCCTTCTGAATGATGTGTTTCTGGGGGTGGAGGAAAGCTTGCGCCAGCCTGAGACTGATTAACTGCTCATTTGAGCCCCCGAAGAGGTGGGAACAGTCAGTCCTGTCGGGCTGTGGTTTGCTCTGTGGTTGCATCTGCTTGACCATTACTGGATGTCCATTAAGTAGATCACCATGATGTCCCATATTTGTTAGAAAAATCTGGTCTTTTAAAGGCTTCAGCTGTCATAATTTTGCCCCTACAGGAACTGTACTGGGGATGAATTTCATCTGGGAAAAGCAAGAGTCAAAGCATCAGTTTAACAAGGGGGTTAGGCTCTTGTGGAAAGAGCTCAGCAAGGCTGCAGGCTTCTCCCCATGGCTACCAACCTTCTCCTCATAACACGGTGCTAATTAGCTGGCAAATTCCTTGTCTCTCTCAGGCATGGATGGCTGCTCTAGCTGTGCTCGGTTATTCTCCCTAGACCAATTTGGTGTCTGACACGGGGTCTCTCACAGCCTCCAGAGGTCCAAGAGCAGGAGTCTGAGGAGCTGCTCAACCACACGCCTATTAAACCCACTAAAAGCCTATATGAGAAACCCTGCAAACATGAAATAATCCATCAGCATCAGAGAAGTCTCACCTCATATGTGGAGGGCAGCAGCTGATTCTGAAAATACATGGGTGGACACCTCAGTCAAAAGATGCCTGGTGTGTGGAAGCCCTTAGATAATGGCAGGACAAGGGGGAATGGAGTGAAGCTGAAGGAGGGAAGGTTTAAATTAGACATTAGGGGGAAGTTCTTTACAGAGAGAGTGGTGAGGGGCTGTTATGGGCTGCCCAAGGAGATGGTGGATGCCCCATCCCTGGAGGTGTTGAAGGTCAGGTACATGGAGCCCTGGGCAACCTTGTGTAGCTCCAGGCCTGGAGGTTGGTGGCCCTGCCTGTGTCAGGGGGGTTGGAACTCTGTGATCCTTGGGGTCCCTTCCAACCCAGATGTATGATTCTACAATTTTATGACACATGCTGTCCCTGCCATAGCATCCCCTTTCTCTCCCTACAGCTTAGCTAGCCCTGGTCATTGCAATTAACCAGCCCCATAAACAACAATTTAGACGTTATTCTGTGACTTAAACCCTCTTCTTTGTCTTGCTGTCTCTGCTAAGACCAGCACCCACAGCCCTGAGAGATGAATTCCCTTTGAATGTTCCTCATCAGCAAGGCTGGCTTTGGAGAGGGGGGGCCATGTTGGCAACCTGGTGCTGGTGTGGGCTTCTCTAAGGAGCTTTGCAGGTCTGGTGGGGCTGAGGACCGCGTAGCCTCCCCATAGGTGCTGTGCCTGCTGCTTAGGCTGAATGGCAGCGTGAACGTTTGCAAGGTGGATGGAATAGAAACAACATCCACGTGAGAGAGGGGAAATGTTTCTGTCTGAGTGGGCTCAGCAAAACTGCTGTCAGGAGTGGTAAAAATCATAGCAGAAGGTCAGCTCGGGTCCCAGCCGGGCAGTTTGCTCCTGTGTGCAATGGGAGGAGGCAGTTCTTTGCAAGAGAACAACAGTACAGGGAGATAAACTTGCCTGGCATTGCCTTGGTAACACTCCCTTCAGGTATCTTCAGGCCACCCCAGGCTGGCCTGTCCCACACTGAGGAGCACTTCCTTCTCCCGGCAGCTCCCAGATCTCCATCCCACTACATGTCCATCACATCCAGCTAAGGTGTCGATGTGCTCTGAGGACTCTGGACCCAGCCTGTTTCCCACCCTGCGATGCTCAGTTTAGCTCTGCCTGAACTAATTTGATGGGGAGCACAATGCTGGGGCGTGCTTTTTGCTTGAAGAAGAGAGCAGACCACTGCCAGGGTCCCTCTCCTCCTCCACAGCATCCTTTTCCTTTGCTCAAGCCCCTCATTCCTCCTGCAGTAGCTGGTGAAGTGTGAAACCAGGACTCACAGGTTTGTGTATGGGCTTCCCTCATCCCCTGGCTTGATTCATGCTGGATTCGTCAGTAACTTGGGGGTCTTCAGTATTCACGTGGATTAATCTTGACTCTACCACCACCCTTCTGCTCAAGGTGGCCAGGTTTGCTTCCTTAAGCTCATTCAATTACTTTTAATCTAAAGAAAACAAAAAAAAAAGCCATTCATTGAGAGGAAGCACAGACCCACTGCTTCTGTCCTTCCTGTGGACAGACTGAAGCCAGTGGTGGTGGTGGTGAGGTTACAGAAGACAAAACTGGCACCAGCCTGGGTGCTTCCCAATCATTAACTGTGCCCTGTGGTTCCTCCAGAGACCCAGCTGTGCAAGCCCAGTTATGCCAATGTGAATGAGAGGTGGGAAGACCATGCAGATGTTGGAGGTAACACTGGATGCAGTGTTGCAGTTTATCTGCACAAAAATTCTTGCATTGGCCTCTTTGCAGCAGGAGGATGCCTCTTCATGGAATCCCAAACCTGTTTGGGGTGGGAGGGACCTCAAAGCCCCCCCCCCACCCCAGTCCTACTCCTTGACATGGGCAGGGACACCCTCCACTGGCCCAAAGTCCCATCCATCATGGCCTTGATGATGGGGAATCCACAGCTTCTCTGAGCAATGTGTTCATGTACCTCACCACCCTCACACTAAAAAAATTCTAACTCTACCCTCCTTCAGCTTAAGGCTTCTTCCTTGGGTGCCACTGCTATGCCGTGTCAGAGTAGTGACTTCTTGCTGTGACATCTATGTGCTTTATAATGTGGCTGGTGATGCTCAGAGGCAGATGACCCAAAGTGTACTGGTATATTTGGGAGTTTTTCTTCCCATTCACCATTCTGTGGAGTCACCTGGATCCATACCATATGTGAGCATACATGTAGTCTCCATTGCACCTCCATTGCAGGGCTGGCTGCAGTCTGGGACCTTCTGGGACAATGGGTGGGCTCTGCAGCACAAGCCACCTGCTTTGCTTCCAGCCAGCAAGTTTCCCATACCTCTCTTAGAAGTAAATCTTCTCTGGATCAGCTGGGATTTGGGGAGGCTGAGATGTGGGACGAGTGTGTGGGGAAAGCCTCATGCAGGCTGTTGGGTCGCAAGCCTGGTGTTGAGATGGAGAACTTGTTGGGAGCCTGTTTTGAGGGAAAAACTTCCAGCCTTGTAGGGTTGCCTTCAATCTTCCCTCCCAGAACATGGGGCTGTGGCCCAGAGGGGACAAGGGGTGAATCCCCACCCCAAGGAAAGGACATTTTCCTGAGGTAACATCTGCAGAGCTGTCCTGGCATAACCTTGACATGGCATCACCCCAGTTCCCCATTAACAGTGCAACGCTCCCATTTTGGGCCCTCTGCTGCTGCCTCCTGAAAAAATCCCACTCCCACCAATAATGAAGTATTCGGATACCAGCACCAGCTGGACAGTAGCCCAGCATCCCACCGGGACCCTCTGATGTCTGAAGCTGACCACCACTATTCCTCTCTGTTCCAACTGAGGTGGAATTTTGAAGGGTGGCCAAGTCCTCAGGCTGGGTCCTTGGTGTGTCTCTTTGGCTTCTGGCCACTAGAAAATAAGTGGCCTCAAAATCTGAATTTAGGGTAAATCTGGACGTGCTAAAGTCCTAGCAGATAGCTGACTGAAACCAGTGGTCACCCAGGGACTGGTTGGAGAGTTCTGGGTTGCAATAGCTGCCTGGGGTGTCACAGGAACACAATCAAAACAGGAATCCATCCTCAAAAACATTGCTGACGTTGATTAAAAGGCTTGGGGAATTTTCCTGTATTTTAACTCTTCCTGAGCTTCAGGTTTAATGTGGCAAAGATTGGGTAATCCGGTGTTGTGAGGGACCCATGGAAACCTTGGGCTGCCATGCTGGCATTGCACTGGGAGAAGGACACCAATCCTATTAATGATTTGCTATGAAAAAGGGCACAAGATTTGAGAAGTGGAATTGTGGACTTTGCGTGTGTGAAAAAAGAAAGCCTGCTGTTATTCAGCATAAGCTGCTTTTCCAAAGTTATCTGAAGGCAGAGAAAAAAAAATCCCACACATTTCCCTTTCCCCATTTTACATGTTTAAGCTGGGGAGAAAAAAAAAGGGAAAAAAAGGGGAAAAAAAAAAGGTTTATGCAATTTAAGCTATTTATTACCAAATAAAACTGCATCTGGGCTGTGTGCTTCTGTGCCAAGTTTGGGTCTCCCAAGAGCACAAACATCAAGAGTTATGAGCCCCTTGAAAGTGGGGTTGATGATGGAAACATTGACTTAGTGTTAACTCTTTCATGGCTGCCAGATGCTTGTTGGGATGTTTCAGAAGCTGGCTGCAGGGAAGCGGGATGCTGCCTGGGGCATAGAGCTGTACCTGCAGCATCCTACCTGGCTGCTGCTGGGCCACTTGCAGCCGTGTGGGATATTCCTGATAGAACCAGCAGGAACCTGTTTTCCTATTCTGATGGTGCCCCATGTAATCAGCCCCCTTTGAATTCAGCAGGAGGGGGAAATACCCACAAGTGGGTGGGTTTTCGTGCTGGAAGGGACAGCTGTTGTCACCTTCTCCATCTCACAGGTCAAAGTTAATTCCTGCCTGAGCAAAGGGGCTTCCTTTTGGAAACCATCCAGCCCCAATTTCACCAGCCCTGCTGCTGAGGAGGGGATTTTGGCTGTGGCTACGTGGTGTCCGATGTTTCAGCCTGTGCTGGCTGTGGGTTGGTCCCAGCTGATGGGTTTCATCAAGCTCCTTGCCAGGCTGGATGAGCCTCATCCTGCCTGACCAGTGCCAGGCACCTCTTTAGGCTGTGCTCAGGTATAGCTTCATCTTTTCTCTTCCTAACGTGTAGACACGGGTCTCTCGCTGTGCCTCCCTCTGGGGTGCACACACAGAGAGCAGCACCCTTGGGCTCCTCTCCAAGCCTCCTTTTTGGCTTTGGCATCAGTATAACAGGATCATTGCTCCCAAGTGACCCCATCCCGTGCTTTTCATGCAGCCAACACTTGTGCCTTCAGATGCCCTGGGGGCTCCAGGAGCTCATGGTGTCCTGATTACCAAAAATCACTTTCCCCCAGATAGCCTGCCACCTGTGAACAGGACCTGTGTGGTTTTTCTGAGATGGATGACTTCACATTTAGCCCTCCAAAACACATATTTCTCACTGTCTGGGTAGAGTTTTCCTTTATATGTTGTTACAGCAGGGCCTAGCAGCACTGACTCGTGCCAGGACCTCATGTAGAAATGTAAAGTAAAAGCTATTTCCACATTAAGAAGCTTTTTTAAAACTTTTTAAACTCTCCTGGCGTGACACCTAACTAGTAAGTTCGGAATATTGAGTTTGTAATAGGGAACGGGCTTCCAGGATCTTTGATTTTTAACTACAGACTTCTTATTGGTGGAGTTGCTAGGATGTGGTGCGGCAGGACTCGCTGTAGCTGGTGCTTTCCCAGGCCTGAGTTCAAGTCAGTTCAGTGTAGAGAGCTCCTGAGATGCCCTGACCTGTGTCAGCTCGCTGACACCTCATAGAATCATAGAATCATAGAATGGCATGGGTTGGAAGGGACTCCAAGGATCATAGAGTTCCAACCCCCCTGCCACAGGCAGGGCCACCAACCTCCAGGCCTGGATCTACACTAGGTTGCCCAGGGCCCCATCCAACCTGGCCTTGAACACCTCCAGGGACGGGGCATCCACCCCCTCTCTGGGCAGCCTGTTCCAGCCCCTCACCACTCTCTCTGTAAAAAACTTCCCCCTAATATCTAATCTAACCCTTCCCTCCTTTAGCTTTACTCCATCCCCCTTGTCCTGTCATTGTCTGCCCTTTTAAAGAGTTGAATCCCCTCCTGTTTATCTGCTCCCTTCTCACATGGCTTCTCCTCAGTCTTGATGGGTGGGAGGGACTGCAATCCTGGCTGCTGCTGTGGGGCAGAGGGTGCAAATACGCTCCCACACGGCACCTTCAACCAGTGCATGGTGATGGTCCAGCCTCTAAAGCCCTTTACATTAATTAACCAAATTGCTCCCGTGGGGATTTGGAACTTGCAGGAGCTCCACGGGTGCAGGCCCAACCAGAGACAGCTGCTTTTCGAGTGGGAGGATCAGCTCATGGGCTCACAGTAGGACCTTATAGCACTGCACAGGGGATTTGCTAAACTTGCTGCATTCACTGTGTCCTGTGGACCCACTTACTGTGAGCATTTCTGCCTCTCTTGAGGGATAATCTTCATTTCTTGTACCCTAGCAGTTGTAAGGTGCTCCCATCACTCTGAGGAAGAGCCAACTCCTGAACAGCTCCTGCCTTCTGCCTTGGGTCATGAGGAGGGCCATATTTTGGTGTGGTTTTGGGGCAGTCTCTAAAAAAAAATATCCAGGGGGACCATATGGTACCTTGGCTTCTCTGGGCAGCAGGTACTGCGTACGCTGCAGCGTTGCCCTCCAGGCCCATCAGTGGGTGTTGTGCAGCCTGGTAAATGCTATGCGCTGCATGTGGTGTGTCTGCAAGGTTTAGGATGAGGTCCAGAAGGTGATTTGTGACCGTCTGATCCTTTTGGGAGCAGATGTCCCACATCCTGACCCCCATCCTCGCCTCTCACCACTCTCAGCATTAATGCTGACAGCTAATGACATACCCAGAACTTGCTACCTCTCTCTCTCTCCAATAGCCAGAGTGACTTCTTTCCTCTCTCCAATAGCCAGAGTGACTTCTTGTCTCTCTCCAGGGCTGTGTTCTCTTTGTGAAGCCAGACAGCTGCTTCTGGTGGCGCAATCCTTCATTTTTTAGGAGCAACAGAACTCGGAGCTGTGCTCCACTGACAAAAAGTTCTGGCTTTGATTTGCCAGAGAGCCAGCAAGGAAGAAAGGCTGGGCTGCAAAAATGTCCCCTGCCCAACCTGACATGGTGTTCCCAGAAGTGGTGAAACACCCCACTGGTTTCCCAAACCTGCCCCCCAAATCACTGCTACTCACTCCGGAGCTGTGCAGGCGTGTAGGGTGGGACCTTCTGCCTCTGGGATGAAGCTACAGATCTAGCAGGAAAACCCAGTGGGTTATTACAGTCCTGTCTGAAACATGGGGTGGTGGGAAAAAACCCCAGTGCATACAAAATAGAGATAGATGGGATTGATGCAGAGCAACCCCTCCAAAACAGCCTCCTCGGTGTTTTCAGGATAGGTTTCAAATGCTGCTGTGATGCCTCTAGAAGGGAGGGTTACAGCAGGTCAGAAACTGTGGTCTGAAAAGCACCTTTCCAAATTCTGATGATAAGGGGAAAGAGGGATGGAAGTCTTCACTGGAAATCCCTGTGGACAGGGGATGCAAGGTGTTCAGAGAGTGGAGGTCTGGCACCAAGGACACTGGTCCTCACTCCTGGAGGGAAGGGATGTTGGGACCAGCACATGGTCAGGGTGCTGCTGCTGCTGCATCTCCACAGCCTTGCTGGGCAGAGCAGTCCTGTTGTCTGTGGACAAGCCCTGGTTCCTGAGTGCCCCCATGGGATGGGCATACTGAGCTGCTCCAGCACGGCGTGGGCTGATGCAGGTTTGAGACTGGGGGGTATCATGAAACGTTTTGTTTAAACAAGGATAAGAGGCAACTGAGAACGTTGACTCCTTGCCATTAATGCCTTCTCCAGAGAAGGAGTTTTGGATCTGGATTTTAAAACCACCAGGTCTGGCCACGTTTGGGTCTTGTTGAGGGCTGCCAAGGGTTTAAGAGGCTCTGTGAGCGATGCAGCAGAACACCGGAGATACAGCCAGGCCCTTGCAACGCTTGCCTGAGTTTGTTTTTTTCTTTTACCCCCACAGTTTTGGCTTTTTGCCTGTTTCTGGATGTACTGGTGGGAGTGAGCTGCTGCAAGCCCGGCTGGCTGATCATTACGATAAGTTAAGGGTGCTTTCAGGCAGGTGTTGAGCACTTCCAAATGTCTGGGGAGAGCTTTGGACACAGTGAGAGCAAGGAAACCCAAGTATTGAATTTCCCTTTCCAAAACAACTGGCTGCAGCATATCGCTGCCTGTCAAGGCCAAGGGCTCCTGCGTGCACAAGTCAGCACGTTTCTGCATTCCCCAGGGCAGGGATAAGGGCTTGCTCCAAGTGCTTCCCCGCTTCTCTCTGCAGAGTAATAGACCTCTGTCACATCAGCATTTCTATTTCTTTACGTTGAGAGTTAATTCCTTCTGGTTAGTTTTCCCATTTCCAAGCTGGGGACTAATACAAGTGGATACAAGACCCTTCTCGTTATGTACAACCACTAAAAGGTGACCTCTCTTGATCAAAGGGGCCCCTGTCCCCCTTCAAATCCCTTTTCAATGTCTTTTTTTTTTTAATTTTCCCTGGGCTAACAATCCAAATGCTGGAGGAGGCACATCAAGCCTAAACACTTACCAGTAAGCTGGGAAAAGCCATGATGCTGTTTGCTTTCCCCCACCACAGGGCATGTAACTCTGATGTCATTTGCCTTCCCCATCATAGGACATGTAGAACGGGCTTGGGTTACACACAGGAGCTGGCTGGGACAGTGTTGGGGGGGTGGGTGATCATGTCAGGTTGCACTGCTGATGGGCAAGAGTTGCTCTGGAGTTCAGGTGCCAGCCAAACCCTCTCTGTCCTTGGCAGCAGTGGGGTTTTGCATGGGTATAAATCTTGGCAAGTGGTTGAGCATCCCAAATAACGTTGGTGAGGCCTGAGATGTGACCCCCTGCTTTTAGTACAGGGTGCAAGGCTGAGCAATTCCTGTCAGTTGTTCCTTCTCCATCCTTTCCAGTGCCTTCAGACCCAACAGAAACAACAACAACAACAACAAAGTAGCAAAGGGGTTTTGCAGCACCTCAAAGCTGTGTTTCCTCCGGTGCCCTTTCCTGGCAGATGTGTGGATCTGAGCCCAGAACCGTGAGAAATGGAGTGGTTTGGGGATGAAGGGCTGGGCTGGGTAGGAGACATCATGCCAGGCTGCCAGGGCCACCTGTCCCCCCAGGCGTGTGAGAGCCTGGGAGGGGAGCAGTGAACAGGGACCATTAAATCTCAGAAAACATTTCCTTTCAGCATGGTTTGGCTTCTATTTTTTTTTTTTCCCTTTTTTTTTTTTTTCTCTGGTGTGATGATCCAAAAATCACAAATACACCCTCGAATGCTGTGCATGAGGATAAAGCTATAATTAAAACACAGTGCAAAGTACAAAAGCAAAAAAAAAAAAAAAAGAAAAGATGGATTTAAGTGTAGCAACGCTGCTGAAGTGTTTCTCATTCCTCCTTGGAAAATATTGCTGAATTCAACACGTTCCTGTGAAACACCATCTTCAACTAAACTATTTCCCTCTCTCCCTGAAGTCAGTGAAAAAGGGTTGAAGGAAAAAACCCTCAGCCAGAGCTGTATAAACAGCTGTCTATCCCTCCCCCATGATGGGTCCAGGCTGCCTGCCCAGGTCCCATCACTGGCTCTTGCAGCTCCTCATCCCTGCTCCTCAGCATCACTTCACCCCTGATGGAAATGTGCTGCTGAATGCTGGTTACGTACAGGGGGTTTTTGTGGGGTTTTTTTGTGTTTAATTTTTTTTGTTGTTGTTGAATGCTAGGGATTTGGAAGGAGTCCCAGCTCAGTCCTTTTTTGGGTACATACCCCATGATGCAGGAGGGGAGATGTTCTGCTCGGTGTTGGTGACCGCGGGTGTGCGTATGAGCCTGTGCTCCAGCCATGCCAGCTCATGTCATTCAGCAATTAATGAGAGGCTTCGTTAGGGCAAGGGGATGGCCAGTGGGGATCACACAAGCACACAGGGGGAATCTTCAGTCTCCAAGATCTTTGTTTATGTGTTTTTCAGGACGAGCTGAGCTCTGTTTTGCTCTGCCTGCACAGGGGTCCATAGAGGCGTGGTGCAATAAAGGCTGTTGCATGGCAGTGACCATTAAATGGTCATGAGGGAACCTGTTCCCCTGAGCCCCTTTGCAGCCCTTTTCCATCAAAGGTGTGAGACCATGAGTGGGAGTTTAATAAACCTCCAAAACCTCCTGGCTTCCTCCTGGGACACAGCCATACTCCTCCAAACATAGAAGACCACCCCTTTGCCCATCACAGCTTCTCCATCTTGACTTGGTCCCCAGAGCTGCTCAGCCTGGCCCAGAAAATAAGGCAAAAGAAAATGTTCTTTGAGCATTGCTAAGAGATGCTGGGGCTGCTCCTTACCCAGCCATGGGCTGGTGCTCAGGTCTGCTACCTGTTGCATGCCACTGGATGTGTGGGATGGCAGGCTGGGGATGGATCTGAGCTGTCTGTCTGTTATTTCTGGCATGGCTCTTGCCATTTGCTAAGAGAAATGAGAAAGCTGTTGGCGAAAGTGCCGAAAGTGAGACAGATTCCCTCCTGACTGATACATTTTTCTCTAACTCTTCCCTCCTCCTCTTCCACCCTCCCCACCCCACTCTCTCCATCCCGCAGCTTGCTGTTCTATAACAGGAGCGAGATGGCACAACCTCTGCATACTAACACTACATTCTCACACCTCTAAATATTCCATGGATTTGGCCTGGGGCTTTATTATTTTTTAAAATTCTTTTAATTGGCTGGGAGCACTGTCACTCCTCATTTCCTATTAGTAAGTCAATATAAATCGTTTAATAAGGGTACATCCACAAATAATTTGCAGAGTTAACACGTGGCTGATGGCAATTAGTAGCTTGAGCGAGCCCTGTGGTGGTCCTTCTTGGTGCCCTGCGTGAAGCTGAAGCTCAGGGTTATAGCCCTTACTCCCTGTGTGCCACTGGGGGGGATGCTAACTTCCCACCGCCTTGCTGTCTCCGTGGGGAATGTTAATGCATGTCCAGGGAAATGAGCTGCAGGCACCCAGGCTATTAAAAGCCCCATCCTTGGAGAGGCACCCTGGGTCTGGTTGGTGGAGTTTATCTGCCATCCCAAGGCAGGAGGAGGGGTTGTAGGGGCTCTAATCAGGGTGAAATGGCTGAGGTGGCACGGCTCCATCCCCCCCCACCCCAGCTCAGGCGATTGCAACGGGTAGAGCTTTCAGCACTGCAAAACCTGTCAGTGAGTGAAGCCAGAGCTCTCCAGGAGCTGCCATCTCCCTCTCTGCCGGCATGGGATCGAGGTGTATAAATAGCCCCAGCCCCCCCCACTGCTTGCACGCAGACCACGAACGCCTGGAGAAGCTGGCCAGGTTGCCTGAACCCAGGGGGAAAAATTCACATGCGTTGCAGGCAGCTTAACAGCTTGAGACAGATTTTGTTTTCCTTTGGAAGGTGGCTGCACTCCCTGGGCTGTGGCTGTCTGCTGGAGACACCCCTATTCCCCATGACAGCTCTGGGCCCGATGCTGTGTCCTTTACCGGTAGCTCGGCTGTGTATAAAATGTTGCTGCCATGAGGAAAGGAGGAGGGAATAAACCATCCCACTTTGGGGGGCTTTTCTTTTCATAAAGCCTGTAGCATCCTCTTGTTTCTCTGCAGTGTTTACCCAGGGACTTTGCATCTCCAAGGTGGGCCAGTGTTTAATGGGCATGCGGATCCTGGGAGCCTTTCCGGGTGGGATGTTGGTGGATGGATAAGTCTGTAGGTGCATATGTCAGGCCCTGGATGATGTGGAAGGTGAACCTTCAGGGGCAGAAATACCCAGTATCAGACCAGTGCGTTTCTGTGACTCAGTGCTACATACCAAACCTGCAAAAATCTATGAACTCATCATTTCAGCGTTCACCTGGGGGCACCAAGGAAGCCGGAGTGTTTCTTTTAATGGAAAAATTCCAGGCTGCGTCAGATAATGTATAGAAACAATAAATATAACTATAGAAGTGAGAAAAAAACCACCCCAAAACCCACCAAAAAACCCTCCAAAAAAAGCTGTGGAAGTGAGAAAGCAGTGGTGAGTAGGACGTGATGAGTTTCCCTGCGGGTTTCCACGGTGTTCGAAGCCTGTGTGAGCGAGGGGTGGAAGCGGCGCGGCAGCGAGCAGCCAAACAGGTTCATGGATCCACGTGCCCACATCATCTGTTGGCTTTCTAAAAACGAATTTATACCTCCCCAGTTTGAGGCTGCTGCCTGTGCCGCCGCCTTCCAGCTCAGTGTTTGGGGGGGCTCTGGAAATTGCTGTTAAGTGATCTTGCCCATGGGCTTTGTGGTTGAAGATTGTCTACGCTGTGCAGGTAGGGAGATGGGACCATGGCAGGGAGCTTGCCTGAGGTCTGTTTCATGTCTCCACCAGGTTCCACCTTTGCATCCGTTAGGCTTCAGACTTTTTCAGGACACTTTTTAAAGCTTGATCAGCTGAGGTTAGGGGTTTATAAGTCAACAAGGGTTGTCCAAGCTGGGAGCTTGGCAGGCTGAGAAAGACAGAGGACTTTTCAAATGTTTATGGTCAACAGAACCTTGAGGAATGAGTACAGAGAGGGAGAGGAAAGGCAAAGAAGGGAGGGAGATACCTCTCTGCTCTCCTGAGAATTATCTCTGTTTAGGTGCTTGCATTGTGGCAGAGGATTGGATTTCTGGCTTGTTGGCAGCCCAGGGAAATCAGTCTTCCATGGCTCCAGATACGATGGGGCTCAGGTTGGAATGGGCTCTGAACAACTTCATCTGGTTGCAGGTGTCCCTGCCCATGGTAGGGGGGTTGGACTAGATGACTGTTAAAGGTCCCTTCCAAACCAAACCACTTTGTGATTCTATGAGCAGCTGGAGCTGCTCGTGCCAAGAGGAGGTGTACACCAATGAGCTTCAGAGAGCAGGGTGGACCCTCTCCTCCTGACCAGCAGGCTGGACATGGGGACACACACTCCATTTCCAAGTCAGTCTCAAGACAAAAGCTGCTCCGAGTTGGTAAGGACTGCATTGTTTCTGCAGCAATGACATGGGACTTCCCCTCTTCCTCCTTAGCTGGAGAAAATAAGTGTTTTCAGTAAAGGTCACTGAAGTTGATGAACCTATCAGGTGCCTTTGGGGTTGGCCATAAACAAACAGTCAAGATCTGACTTGCCTGTGTTCTGGCAAAATCAAAGTATCCCAATGGAGAAGGATAATTCTGCTGTGGGATGAGAACCAACCTCATTGAGCTGGGAGAAGGTCTCTACCTCGCAGTTCCCCACGGCTGGGGCAAGTGGTGGAGAACATGTCTCCTGGAGAATGCAATTAGCAGCTCTGAAGCTTGATAAGCACACTTTCCAACCTCATTGCCTTTGTTGTGGAAAGATCTTCAAAGCTTAGCTAATGGAAATGCCTGCCTTGCCCTTGTTCCAGGGAGTAGAAATTAAAGCTGGAATGGAGTATCTGGGCTGGCTCTCAGTCATGGGTTTCTCTCTGCTGTGACAGGCATTACTGGCCAGGCAAAAAAAGCAGATTAAATCCCTGAATCAAATTTTCTCAGAGCATTTCATGGGCAGTGCTTATGGGTTCCAATGTAAATGTGACCCAGGACCAAACCGTGGCTCAGGAAAGAGAAGGGAGATGTGCTAGCAGACAAATCAAACACAGACCTTGCTAATGTGACACCCACCACTGCATTGAACAGGGGTGAATGCCTGCAAGCCAGGTGCTGGTGTTGGCTATGGAGTGCTACCTGGACTAAGGCTGCTCAGGTGTTGTCAGTGGGGTGATGCTGGTTTAACCTTGTGTATGTGAGATCAACACATGGACTTGGGAAACAGTCCCCACCAGGGTCCCTTGCAGCTAGATAGAAAGAGCAGAAGAGGGTAAACTTTAAAATAGAAAACTTTTGAGATTAAATGTTCTGTTCTCCACTGTTATTCATTTGCCAGGGCTTTCTGGGGCCCACCAGCACCATGCTTGGCAAGGACTGTCCCTTTGCTGGGCAAGATGGTTTGGCTATGCCAGCTGTATGATTTGATGACTGCTAATAAGCATGCATTTGCTGAAGTATTCCCCAAAGCCTTTGCTTTGCTGTCAAAATCCTCTCATCAGCAATTGGGTTACTTGTAGGGAATGAACAATTACAACGCAAGAGAGTGAATTATGTTAAGAAAAATTGATGCGTTTTATTTAATCGTATGGTCCTGGTCACATCTTGATAGTATTTCTCCTATTGAGGGAAACACATCATTACACCAGTAAGTAGTAGGAAAAAAAAGTAAACAATGCATGTTTTAATTGACTAGTTCCTAAAAATAAGGTAAATTGAGTCTCTCTACCAAAGCAAAATGGGTTAGGTATTTACTTCATGTAATGTTGGCTCCACACAGGCCTTGCATACCTTTCTGCCTGGATATCAAAGGTAAATATTGCTCTTTCTGGACCATAGGGAAGTGTATGACCAAGCTCCTTGCAAGGACTGTCTTGGTGGGGGAGGAAAAATTCACGTCGAAAGCTCTGACAAGAGCTTTGGCCCTGGCACCAGAGGTCCTGTAGATGTTTTGCTAAATCAGACTAAGGCCTCCCAAGATACAGCAAAAGGCTGGAAGTCCTTGGCTAAAGTTGCATCAGGCAACAAGAGATGGGAGACCTGCGGACGGATGAGAGACAGGCTTTTTCTGCTTTACTTCTGTCCTGTAAAACATGGAGGAATGTCACTCAGCTTTATCCTCCTCAGCCAGTTCTACCTAAAACACTACTAAATTGGAGTCTGTTGGCACAGACTGGTGTGTGTGGGTTCTTTAACCTGCTCTAGCACCTTGTCTCCAGGTGCTGTGAGGTCCTGGGGTTGTAAAACGGCTCACATATGACTGACATTGGAAGAACACATGGTCATCAGAGGTTGAACAATTCACTCTGAGTTGGTCTGCAAGTACCCAGCAAGCACAGCAGTTAGGAGGCCTCTCTCCATGATGGGGATGGTGCTCAGCCTGAGAAACAGACCAGGGCAGCACAGGATCCCCAATTCATCCCTCAGCCTTTACTTTGGGGGTATGGTGAATTGGGGCCAAGCCAAGAGCAGTGTATATAACCTGCAGTACTGGAAAACAGGGCACATGGGTGGCTCTTGGGTCTGGGTTTGCAGCTTCATCGTTGGGGAACAACACCTCTGATTCCACCTCCTCTGGTTTTAATCACTAGGGTAGACAAACCATGCTGTTATCTGGCAGCATGAGAGATTATCACCTTACAAAGTTCTGCTGCTGGTGACACACATATTCATTGCCTGCTGCCTCTTTCAGAGGGGTGCTACAGAGGATTAATCCGTATTTAAGGGGTGCTGTGTGCAACCACTTAGGCACAGCTTTGCAGACCATTTGTTTCTGTAAGGTTCTCTCCATTGCTTCTCTTGCTGGCATCTGGTTTTCCTTGTGCATCTCCTGTTTCCACACAGACCTGAACAGAAAGCACTTGGCCTCCCCAGGCTGCCCTGAGGGACTGGCCTTGCCTGGTATGGAAGGGAGATGTGAGCAGAAGGGATTTAGGTGAGGAAGACATCATGAGCATGTCTGGACTGTGTCTTGGGATGACACTTGGTGTCTCTGGTTTCAGTTGTTCCTGGTTTGTTTTTTGGTTTGGTTTTTTTTAATGGAGTTTTTAGGAAGATCAGGGGTTCAAAAGACTGTGTGAAAGGGTATATATCGTATTCTGGGGCTGATCCTTAGCAAGGAGACATCTCTAATAGCCTCACTCAGGTCTCAACTGAGGGGAGACCTGATCACTCTCTACAACTACCTAAAAGGGGGGTGCAGTGACGTGGGAGGTTGGTCTCTTCTGACAAGTAACTAGCAACAGGACAAGAGGAAATGTCCTCAACTTGTCCCAGGGAAGGTTTAGATTGGAAATTGGGAAAAATGTCTTCAGTGGAATAGTGGTGAGGCATGGGACCAGGCTGCCCAGAGAGGTGGTGGAGTCACCATCCCTGAAGGGGTTCAGAAGATGTGTAGACATGGCACTCCAGGACATGATTTAGTTGACATGGTGGTGTTGGACAGATGGTTGGACTTGATGATCTTAGAGGTATTTTCCAGCCTTAGAGATTCTGTGATTCATTCTTCGACACTGAGATGCCTCTCTCCTTACTTTTAAGAGACAAGAGCTTTCCTGTGATGCCTGTAATTGCTCTGGGAATGTAGGAAGCAAGGGTCCACCCGAGCAAGGATCTTGATGGAAGTGCAAACCAGTGCCAGATGCCTTGCAAAAAGCCTCCTCTGTGGATATCTTTCACACCTCATTTCTTCCTCATTCCTATCAGTTTCATGGCTGGTCTCACAGCAGTTCATGTTAATCCCAGCCCTCAGAGGTGGGAGGTGTCTCATTCACATCAGGCAGTCAGTGAGAGGCAGTTTCTTAGGGCAGAGATTGTTTCCTTGCTTATGTGAAGTTTTAGACAGGGAAAGAAATACCTTGAATGGCATGGGAAGTCAGCAAGCTTTGAAAGTTCTGTGAACTCAAAACACATAAAAACATATTTTAGAAAACCATATCTTTCCCCCCGCCCCTTTTCTAAAATGTTGAGGTGTTTTCATAGAATCATGGAGCTGTTTGGGTTGGAAAGACCTTTAAAGGCCACCTAGATCAACCCTCTGAGATGGGCAGGGACATCTGCAAACAGATAAGGTTGCTCAACATGCCCTGGAATGTTTCCAGGGATGGGGCATCTACCAGCTCACTGGGGACCATGTGCAGGTGCTTCACCACCCTCAGCACTAAATATTTCTTCCTTATATCCAGCCTGGATCTCCCCTCTTTTACTTTAAAACCTTTACCCCTTGGTCTATCACTACAGGGCCTATTAAAACTTTTGTTCCTTTTCTCTTTAAGACAGGCAAACCAAAACAAGCTGAAGCAGTTTTCATCAGTATGCACTTCAATTTGGAGCCAAAAAGTTGCTTTGAACACAAACCCTTGTGTTGGTTCCAATGGATTTTTTTTTTGGAAGAGAAAAGCTATTAGTCAAAATCAACTTTTTTTTTCCCCCCCCATGTAATCAATTAACTGACCAGTTCTCTTTTTTTAACCCTTTTGGTAAAAGAAAGACACAGCTGCTTGCCCTGAAAGGGCAACCACCAGGCTAGGGTTCCCTGGCTGCCGCTGGTCCCCATGACGGCCGTGCTCTTCTCTTCCAGGTGCTCCTTTTCAAAGGTCTCAGCATCCCCATGCTACCTCCTGCCGGCACTTCCACCTGGGTCCCCAGCCTCAGCTCTCTGCTGACTTCACCCTGCCTCACGCGGTGCAGCCTCAGCCGGGGCTGACCCCCCACATGGCCCCCGCGCACCAGCACAGCGGTCCCCTGCACCAGCCCCTGGCACCGGTGCCAGCCCTGCCCTTCCAGGACGTGGCTGGACCATCTTTCCTACCTCAGGCGCTTCACCAGCAATACCTCCTCCAGCAGCAGCTCCTCGAGGCACAGCACCGCCGGCTCATGCCCCACCCCAGGTAAGCGGCTCTTACTCTTCCTGAGGGATGCTGAGAAGCTGTGTCAGCCTCCCTGCAGCAAAGTGGCTTCTTCAGAGCTCCATCAGTATGTGCTGGTGATTCGAGGCTTCACTGGCAATGTTGAGTTTCCTTTGTGAGTTCGCTTGGCAGTCTTCTGCCCAGAGAGGGGGTGGGTGCCCCATCCCTGGGGGTGTTCAAGGCCAGTTTGAATGGGACCCTGGGCAACCTTGTGTAGCTCCAGGCCTGGAGGTTGGTGGCCCTGCCTGTGGCAAGGGGTGGGGTTGGAACTCTGTGATCCTTGGGGTCCCTTCCAACCCAGACCATTCAATGATTCTACGATTTTTGCACCCCCAAAACTCATCCACCAGAAAGAAAGCTGATGGGTAGGTTGCACCTGTGAGTGCACCTTTCCCATGGGGATCCACACCATGATCATCTACTAAGTCCCAAGGTCACCTATGGGATGGTAACATCATGATGGTAACACCTTGGTACTGCTGTGAACCTGTCCTGAGTGACAGAGAGAGTGGTGGGCTGCATGCATGAGGTATCTCCTTGTAGCTGCTATTTCTTTTTAAAAACACATAAGAGATTGCATCCACCTATCCTGGCAGGGTTCACACATGAAAAGCTTGCTCTGCTGGGCCTAGGTAGGCTTCCCAAGTCTGTGAGGGAACAATACCACTGACCTGCAGCATATTCAGTCAGGGAAAGCAGCCTGAATTCAGGCTGAACCAATGGCTGCAGAGAGAATTATAGTAGCTCAGCAGAGGTGGAAATGGATGCCTGGCCTTGTCCTGATTGTGTTTCTTGAGAGGGGTTTAGGTAGCACATAGGAGAAGAGCAAGGGGAGGTTTTTTGAGACATGGAAGCTGTTTGTGGATTTTACCCATGGATCAAGAATCAGAATACGAGTCTTTGTGATAAGGCTTCATTTGGAAAGAATGCTGCAGACAGAACATGCTTTCTTTCCATGCCCTTTCTGTCTGAAAATTGTGTGTTCTTCTCATCCTTGTTTTGTTTTGCATAAGCTGGATTTTAGGTGGATTTAATGATTAGTTAATAATTGGGTAGCAAGTATGTGCGAGGCTGAGGCATTGATGATACAAGTTATTTACCTCTTAGTCATAAGCTGAATTCAAATAAAAGCACGGAGCACAAATCCATGCAGAAGTTGCTTTGGTAAATGCTGCCAGTGTTACATTTGCAAGTGGGTTGTGGCATGGAAGAGGGCAGGAACCTCTTGCCCAGTCCCACAGCCTGCTGCTGAAAGCACAGCTGCACTGTTGGGAGGGTGTCTGGTATGGGGCATGAGGTTCAGGTATGGGGTATGAGGTCCCAGTAATGGGAATCTGGGTTGTGCCTTCAAAAGTGAAGCCTCTGAGCTGTGGCTGCATGTAAAAACTCTTGATCTAGCAGTCCTCTGCTCCATTTGCTCTACTGTTTTCCCCTGGCTTTGCTTTGCGATGGCTCCAGTGTCAAGCAAGGTCTCATCAGCGAGGAAAGCGTATGAGTCTATCTGTAGTGCAGATCTGGCTCGTGCATCCATCTTGTATCATTCCAAATGTGGACACTGATCAAGCAGCACATGCTTTTCCCCTGGTTAGTTGAAATGGGCAATAATCATGAGAAGAGACTCAAATCCCTAGAAGAACCTTGCCATGTATTCTACCACACTCTCTTCCTTCCCTGCAGAGCAGCGGGAGAAGTAGCTGGATCCCAGCCTGGCCTGTCCATCATCCAGAGAAATGTTGGCAATGGCCAGCAAGAGCAAATTCTGCTTTCAGTTACTCCTGAGTAATCCTGTTATGAATGAGGTTCCCCAGGAGTTTATGGACTGCACGGGGAGAGGAGACAACCTGCAGCTTCTTTATGATGATGGATAGCGGCTGCAGCAGGGACACATTTTATCTCCCCTGTTGTTTATGGGGCTGACAGTGGAGAGAAAGAAAACAGCACGAAAGGCAGAAAGCTGCTAAGGAAGAGTGTTTGATTTCCCCCTCTGTCCATGTTGCCTCCGAACAGCATCTCCTGTAGACTGAGTGTATGTGAATGCTGCAGGGGGGTGGGGGTGTGCATCGTGTCCAGGGGATCAAAAGTAAATGACAATACTCTGAGTTTCCTCTTCTCATCATTCCTGACACCTACCTGTCCCACTTTCTCTTGGGCACATAATCCTGAGCCCAACTGTTTGTGTTTCCCCCTGGTTTATTGACACGAGTTTGGAGCAGGAGCTGTACACTTGCTTGCTGGTCTCCTCTCCACAGGCGGGCTCAAGAGCGCATGTCTGTTCAGCCTCACCGTCTACACCCCAGCTTTGACTTCAGCCACCAACTGCAAACTCCACAGCCCATGGGGACCCAGCCCAGGTATCTAGCCGAAGGCACAGACTGGTAAGTCTTCCACACTTCATCAGTGTGTTGAATGAGGTTTCCAAAAAGTCCTGCAGTGGCTGCAAGGGTCGGTGACTGTCATCACGAATCATTGTTTTCATGAAAGCTGATGGGTCAGCTCAACAGATACAACATGTGGCATGGGAGTGTGGCATGGGAAAACTCATCTCTAGGAGGACCACAAGCGTGTGCTAAAGCAGTTATACATATATACAGTAATAGTGAGACACTGATATTGCCCACAGCTCTCCATCCCGTGGATGTAGACTGCAGCCAAACATCAATCTTCCTGCAGGGAGTATTCCTGCTGCAGGGCACAGACAGAGTCTTTCTCCTGTAGCCCAATGTGTCTTCCTGAAGTAGATACTCTGCTGCCCACTGGCACTCAAAAACAGTGGCCACAACTATTTCTGTGGTCTAAACTACAGATTGTTGGTGCTGCCCTGCCCGGGAGGGTGGTGTGAGAGAATTAATAGCTGTTAATCGTCCTCCCAGTGTTGTGTTCGACAGCCCAGGAAAAGGCGAGCGGGGAATCGATCGTTTCATTTTCAGAGCAGGTTTTGAGCTCTTGCACAATTAATAAGGTATGGGGACGCACTCAGAAGGAGAGGCAAATAAAAACATACCTCTGAATAGCTGCTCGTTAGCTGAGTGAAGTCCGTTCTGCACACTGAACGGGAAAAAATAGCATGTGAACATGTAATTAGAGACAATCACACTGTGTGTGCACAAGGGGACCGAAATAAAATGTCACAGGAAATCTTAATTATGGCATTTCCTAACATCTGAGCGCTTTTCTCTGCAAACGGAGAGTCCTCTTAGCATTGGGGAGGGGGGAGTGTTACCCCCCCTCTGGGGTAATAACATGCACCTAAAATATGGCCAGATCCTTCTGCCATTTTCTTCTCAGGTGTCCCCATTACTGGCACCACTGTGAGCTGAATTTGGCCGGGATGACATTGTTCAGATCAGTTTGCAAAGCAGTTAGTGCACCATTGGGATAGAGCCATTCTTTCTGCCTATCTTTCAGCACAGAGCATTTAATTACAATCATTAGAAGGATCTGATACAGCATCGCTTTGTGTTCCCCTCCTCCTTCCTCCTTTTTACTCCCCCTGTGCTGCTCCATAGCCTTGTAAAACCTAAGGAGTGGGGATGACATAAATCATACACTGTGTATATATATTTGGGTGACTCACTTCCCCCTGGGGCACGTGTACAGTTTTGCTCAGTGACAGATACAAAATCCTTCCTCTAATGTGTTACCACTGCGTGAGCAGCGCCGGCGCTCGCTCGGAGGCAGTGGGTGGTAGGCACCATCGCGGGGAACGGGGATGGAAGGAAGTTCTGAAGGTGATCAGTCATCTCAGACAGCCCAACCTTGATTAAAATCTTCTGGTGAAGGAGAAATAAACTCCCATTTGGTTCCTTAAATCATCTGCATTCTCATTTAGTGACGACCAACCCGACCTGTTATCTGAGTCCCATATCTTTCACTTTTTGATTGGTGGCAGCCAAAGGCATCAAAGCTCTTGAACCTCACAGCTGAGCATCAAGATGAGGTGTTGTTGTAGCAGAGGCTATAGGGTGATGGTTGGTTTTGGGTTTCTTCAGCTGATGTACTCTTCTTACCGATCCACAAACCCTGGGAAAACACCGGTCCGGTGTTCTGCTTTGGGCACTTCTGTAGACCCACAGCATCACTTCAGGAGCCCTGGTATCTGATTTTAAGGACCTAGATGCACCCATGCAGAAACAGTTCAGCAGTGTTAATACTGAAATTACTTTTACAAGTTAATAATGGCTGTTCATCTTCAAGAGATCTCTTCAGTCCTTGATCTGAAAGTACTCTGTGGATTATTGCATCTATTTTTTAGGCAGGGAGTATGGGAAGATAGAGTGGGGGCAGCCAGTGACAGGGCTGGGAATGGACCCAAAGCCTCCTGATTTCCAGCTGAGCTCTCCATCCACCTGGGAGCAGTTTCAGAAATTGGATAAACCTCCAAAATTGTGACACGGGAACTGGGAATTCTCAGTCTTGCTGATTCCCACCCTGCTTCTGTTCCTGTCAGTCGCTTGCTGTGTTTTTTCCCCTGACAGCTCTGTCTGTCTGGGATGTGGCTAGTACAGGGCCAGCAGGAACAGTCCCAGCAAGGACAGTCCCTCTATTTGCTTCAGCTTGCTGCAGGGTGGGGGGACTTATTGGGCATCACTAAAACCCTGGAGCTTTTGCCTGGTACACCATCCCTCCCGGTAAAGGATTCCTGCACTCACTGTCCCCTCATGTCCTCTCACAGCTGCTGGAGGACATGTCTGGGCTGCTCCTGCCCAGCTGTGGTGCTCGATGCCGCTATCCTTCATGGAGGGGAAGAGAAGTTTGAGGATGAAATGGGAAGCCACCCCTGTGCTCTAATGAGCTCCCTTTTTGCAAATGTGAAGACAATGGCTATTAGAGCTCTGGCTTTTGTAATTACGATGAAGTGAATGACGTTCAAAGCCTTGTCTGCTGAGACTCGTTGGCTGGAGACAGCAGGGATCAGCTAATTGGATTATAGACAGAGAGGCTGTGCTGTCTCCGTGCATCCCCTCTGCACGAGGATGTGGGGATGGGCTTGCAGTTTGTCTCTGTGTGCTGGGTTGGGCAGCTGGACATTGGCTGGGATCTTGTTCATGCCAAGTCCTGGGATCGAGCTGGGTTATTTTTCTGGAGGGAAGAATTGTCTGGACTCACCAAGCTGAGCCCCAGCTCTGCTTGCCTGGGCCAGGCTTTGTGTGGGTAGGTGGAACCATCAGCTATGTCCCGCTTCATTGGCCTTGGCCTACTGGTTGTGTGACACCCTTTCCTACAGCAGTGTCTTTCAGAAACATCTTAAAACTTTAAGACAAGAAATCCCAAAACCAGCAACAATAAAAAACCCCAAACCCTGGGCTGGGAAACCTCCAACAAGAGCACAGGCATATCAAAAGCCCCTGGATGGTGCCCAGCTGGCTCCTTACAACTGCCCAGAATGGTCACCAGACTGTCCCTGAGTAATTAGCTGCATTCCTGCAAAATACCCAAGGTAAAATGTAAATATTTGTGGTGATGGCAGCACAGGGAGGACCTGGTCTGGCTGAGTTGAGTTACTAAGCCTGGCTATCAATCAAGACACCGAAATGCTCTTGCTCCAGTACTAGCAGGCTGCAGCTGTGCAGCTCTTGACCCTGGCTAACACAAATGTCAGCTGGCATTAAACTAACCCCTTGCTCCTCCATGCTGTCCTGGTGGGTGATTGCCCAAAATAGAGGAAACTCCCTTTCAAGCAGTAGCATCACCTCAGGCTGAGGAGCCCACAGCAGCCCACCTGTGGATGTTGCCCTGGGAGCGTGACCCGACTTGCTGTGAGCCACACCATGAAACCATGCAGTCACATCTGTACCTTCATCCTTGCATCCACAGGGACCTCAGTGTTGATGCAGGACTGACTCACACCCAGTTCCAGGTCCGGCCGGTCCCTCAGCCCTATCAGCATTACTTAGCCACACCTCGGATGCACCATTTCCCCAGAAGCACATCCTCCACACAGATGGTAAGTGAAACGCTGCTACTGAGAAATGTTTTATGCATTGTCTGCCAGAAGGCAGTCAAAATAAAGGCTGCTATCTTTCTATCACCTGTCTTCTGTGAATCCCACTTATCTCCGGGCCGTGGGAGGGAGTGTCTGAAAGGATAATGTTGCATCATTGCACACTGGATTAGAGAAAGGAAAGAAAAATCTCAGCTGCTCTGGAAAGATCCGGTCCATCATGTGTGGGACTGCACTCACGAGCTGGTCTGCAAAGCCTGGGCGGGATGTGAGAGACTCAGCAGTTATTACTAAAAATATTATTAATTCTGAAATGAACCATGGGCTCCCAGGGCTTTTTGTGTGCAGGGTTGACAGCAGGTGACTCTCTCTCTCTCTTGGGTCAGCCCCAAGGACCATCCCTTACCACATCACTGCTCTTTACGTCAGTCTTGACATTGTCTGTAAAGGTTTTGCATCACCTCTTGCAGGTGGGGAGGTGGGGTTTGATGAGAAGAGGGGCTGATTGGGGTCATTTGGTGTCCCTTCTCCTAGCAGGGTGCTGTATTTAGAGGTGAGCCACACCGAGCACTGCTAATCCTTAAAGAACCTTTGGAAATCCCATGAGGGTGGTTTTTCTTCATGCTTGTGGTCAGACCCTGACACCTGGGTGGCACAGTGAGGCTTAAAGAATCAAAGCTTGGGTGAGGAGAAATCCACCCATTTAAAACCAAATAAAATACCCCTTAAGAAGATTGATGGTGAGAGTTCAGAACTGAGATGTTATAGCTGTGAAAAGAGTTATTGTAACAGATGATTCAGAAGAAGTTCATGCTCTTAGTTACCATTTATTGGGGATCTATGTAATGAAACCTTGAGTTTTGACTGTTAAAAAGCTTCCACTGTGGAAGGCGCTGGTCTGCTCTTCCGTTTTGAGTTTTTAAAGTGGGGGGTTTAAACCAGGGTAACACCAGGGATTCCTGGTGGCTTTATTTTCCTCCCTTGCTTCCCTCAGGTTGTTCACGAGATCAGAAATTACCCTTATCCTCAGCTCCAGTTACTTGCTCTTCAGGGACTGAACCCAAGCAGGCACACATCGGCCGTGCGGGAGAGCTATGAGGTACGTACCTTGGCCACTGGAACTGTTATTAAATCTTTAGGTGCTGGGAACTGGCACAAGCTCTGGCATACATCTGTAAGGCTGGTTTGTGGCAGTGGAAGTTGCTCTGAGTCTTGCAGCAGTTTTAGTAATAGCTGGGAGGTGAAGGGGTTGAGTGGGTGTGGGTTACTCTGGGGTGCCCGGGCCTGGCTTGGGTTGACTCTGGCTCACCTCATGTCTCTGAGAAGAGCTTCAGTTCTACAGGGCTTAGTTTCCCAGCCTGTCAAACAGAGCTCAAATTCCACCCCAGTTTCTGAAATATTGGATGGTCAGCTCCCTACTCATTGTCATTGCCTTGAACCCTTCAGTTGGAAATCCCACGAGGGTGGTTTTTCTGAGCCCCAAGAGACGGGGCTCAGATCCATCAGTAAAACATGACTGATTTGGGGATTTGATGGATGTTTCCACCAAGGAAAAGGCAGGATGGAGCCTGGGTCCCCGGCAGGTAGAGTGGGGTGGTGGGACCTCATGCCCCAGGAACAATGCTGATGAGACTTTGCTGCTGTTCCTGCACTACAGGAGCTGCTGCAGCTGGAGGACAGGCTGGGCAGTGTGAGCCGGGGCGCTGTCCAGAACACCATTGAGAGGTTCACCTTTCCCCACAAGTACAAGAAGGTGAGAACCCCGAAACCGTGGTATGGCTGTCAGGCCCCCTTTGTTGGCAAGGGATTGAGGGCATAGAGAGGGCAGAAGAAAGCACTTTGGTGGGTCATAGTCCTCAGGGGTGGCCAACCTCCACCATCTATCTTCCCCAAAATGCAGGAGGAATGTAAAATCCAGAATTAGTGCTTTGAGATCTTGTGAGGGCTCCCAGGCTGAAGCAGTGGTGTGGCTGAGCTGGCAGTTTCTCACTTCTAGGCTAGAAAGCTGCAGGCCAAATTTTCCAAAGGGTCTCAACCTTCTCCCCCCCAGCTTAGTATGAAGATGCACACACCCAGGGTGTGCTTCTCTGTTGGAGCTGATCTCCTACCCATCATCAAATGGGTGTCATGGGGATTTTTGGGGTCATGCTAAATAAAAAATGGGGAAGGTGATCATTTATGTGGTAATTTGGCATGTTGGTCATTGGTGGCTGAGCAGTAACAAGTAGGGACATGGTACTGCTCAACTTTTACTGCCCAAGTTGGAAGTGAGTCAACTCCTGCTGTGCTTATCTCTGACTGCACCTCCAGTGGATCCAGAAAAATCTATGGGGAAGAGAAAAGAGGAGAGCTGACAGGTGAAGCACTGCCCCACAGTGTAGGTGGGGTTGGGCCAGTGGCTAAGCTGGCATGGGGCTCAGTAGTTGCCCTGCCTGGCAGTGGTGTCCCCACATGCTTTGGGGTCTCTGGGAGGAGTCTCCAGCAAAGGAGATCATGGGTCCATCCCCCCTGCAAAGAGGATGGAGGAGCGGTGTGGGGGGGCTCTGTTATGGCAACAGAGGACAGGCTGCTCCTTGGAGCACTACCACCAGTTCCACTGCCACTAGCACCAGGAGAAAACATGCTAACCAGCATTATATTGGTGGTATCCTCCCCTCATTGGCTGTTTCCACTGGATCAGCTTCCCCAAGGTGGAAGATCTGTCTGATACATGAAGATCCTATTGTTTGCCTTCCTGCAACTACCCAGGCTTGGGAGAGCTTTACAGGGTCAGGTCCTAACCAATGTCTTTAACACTGCTGCAGAGAAGACCACAGGAGGGTAAAGCTGAGCAAGAGGATGGAGAAGAGTCGGACACCGATGAGAAATGCACAATCTGCTTGTCCATGCTGGAAGATGGAGAAGACGTCAGGTACGACCCTCCCACCCACCCCTCTGCCTCAGTGCCACCTGAATTGTGTTTATTTGGATTGATGCTGCCGTGCGCTGATGGGATTGTCCCTGTTCTGGTCCTAACAAACTCACCTGGGCTGTCACAGGGCCTGGGAACCTAATGCTGTTTAGATGGATATTGTTATGGGCTGTAATTAGGAGCAGGCCAGGTGGCAGGTGGCAGAGACGGATGGATCCCAGGTCTCCAACAGCCATCTGGAGCTCAGGGACATCAACATCTGAGCTTGACAGATGACCAAAAGATGAAAAAAGGGGAGTGTGGCTGTGAAATCCAGGGGAGCTTGGCTTGTGGCCAGGATGGAGCTGCTTTGCTGTAGAATAAGCAAACTTGCTCTGCCTGCATGGTCACGTGGAGCCATCCCGAGCCAAGAGCAAAGCCCCAGTTATCCCTCACAGACATCCCCAGGTTCTTCACTGGGTTCAACTCCGCTTGTGGCAGAGGGTGGGGATAAACAATCACACGGGGCAGAGCTGCCATGGCTGAAGGAGCTGCAGGTGGGGGGTGCAGCTGCACTACCCCATCCTGCTTCTCACCCTTTGATTGCTTTAAACCTTTAAGAAGAACTGTGATCCTCTCGCTACGTGTCCTTGAGGTTCAGGGTGCCTCCTGCTCGCAAGGGTGAGCAAAGAGACAACGAAGGTCTTGTAGCTGCAAAGAAAACTCATGACACATGCCCTGGGGCACGCCAGGCACCCACAGGGGAGCAGTGGGGACCACCCCAACTGCTATCGACTTGCAATGATGAAGAACAAAGAGACTTTGGAGTATAACCTAATACTCCCGAAAGGCTAAAAAGCAGCAGCCAGGGTCATTAATTGTCCAACTCAATTGAGGAGGTTGTGGAGGAGGATACCATCTCTGACTCACTGCCTTGACATGACTGGGGGAGGGCTTAGGACTACATGTCACTACACCTGTGCTTTCCCATGAGAGAAGCAGCCCTGGCTGCTGCTTTCTGGCTCTTCTCGGTCCCCTAAACCTCTTCCTTCCTAACAGGGTGGTACTTCTCTCTCTGCAGGCGGTTGCCCTGTATGCATCTCTTCCACCAAGTGTGTGTGGACCAGTGGCTGGCCACCAGCAAGAAGTGCCCGATCTGCAGGGTGGACATTGAAACACAGCTCGGCTCGGACAGCTGAAAGGACTGGCTGGACACACCATTTTCCTTACCAGGTCATATGGCCATAAACCCTTGCAGCAAAATTTTTTGCCTTCTGAGCCATTTGATTGAGAGGAAAAGTCTGCAGGCACGTTAGTGAGGAGGTGGAGGAGGAGGAGGTGGCGGTACAATATCTAGTGGTAGGAGATATTGCACATACGCAGGATACGGGCCCGGTGAAAGGGAGCTGGCATTCCCGGAGCTCAGAGACCCCGTGCTGCAGAAGATTTAGTGTTGAACATGAAGGAACTAGTTGTGGTAGTCTGGCCTGTCAATCCTGCATTTCATGAGGATTGTATATATACCTCTCGAATACGTAGAAACATGTTAGGGGTCCTTTAGCTATTTCTATGGATGGCAGCTGGAGCATGTTAGCTTAAGAAATGTTGTGTTTGATGCCCTACTCATCTTGTGGTGGACATGTTGCTGTTACCTAATTTGCACCAAATATTTTTTCATAGATTCCTTATTTTGGTGCCTGATTAATACATTGCAGAAGGGGAATAAAGAGGTCAAGCTTTCCCACCCTTGTGAGGGAAGAGGCGAAAAAGCAAAATCCTGTTTACAGTCAGAAGGGTTGTGCTCTTTGCCTCGGCCACGTGTGCTTCCTTTCCTTGAATTTACAGTGTGTTGCAAATTTAGCGAAGCTTTATAAAAAAAAAAAATTAAAATTTAAAAAAATTGGGAATTAAATGAATGAAGCAATAGGGAGAAGCTTCATTCCTGCTTATCTGCTGCTGATGGATGCTGTCCGTAGGGGCACAATGCTGGAATAGATGCTTTCTGTATCTTATAGATGTAGCTTGGCACATCAAAGTCCAAGGAAGGGCTGAATTTGTGACTGGTGTTGCCCACAAAACTTTCTTTCCTGTGCTGTGAGGCTGGATGGCTTCCACAGCACCAGTCCAAAAATGATGGTTACTGAAGTCAGCACCTACAGCTGTGCTTTGGGGTACAACAGCACCCAAGTGCTGAGAGGTGTACGCTGCTGACTCTTCCCCCGTGCAAAAGGCACCTCTGACACCAGGACAGGAGACCACTCGCCGCTCACAAGGCATCTCTGAGGCCTCAAGCTCTTTGGTGTGGGAGGGGAAGGCAGATTGGAAGGGGGTTTGCCACTTTCTGAGTTGTCCACCCTGCCTCGGAGTGTGTGCATCTGCACCCGTGTGCATTCACGTGCGCGCTTCAGGCCGTGTCTGTACGGAGAGTGCCGTGAAGCCCCACCGTGTTCACACTCAGAACAGAATCGGGGGGTAGTCCATGAAGGGGTGAACTGCTGTGATCCAAGCTCCCTCTGGAATACAGACCTCAGCACGCCAAAGGCACGGACCGGGCTGAAAACTCTCCAGAGAACTGTCATTCACTAATAAAACCCTTTTTCTAAAATTATTTTTCTTAAATAGCTTTTTTTTTAAAAAAAAAGCTTTTTTTCCCCCCCCCATACTAGGGGAGCAAAAGAGAACGATGAGGAGCAAGGGGAATTAGTTGGGAACGTTATACATTGAAAATGCTGGTGTGGCGGGGATGATTTCTGGCTCCCCTCAGCATCTGTTTTGCCAGAGCCAAGTGATGCTCTCCAAGTAGAAACGATCATAAATTATCACTGGGGAGATCGTGGGATTCCCGTGAGCTGTAATTGGAAAACACCAACCCCTGAGGTATCCCAGGGGTTGATTTTTTTTTTCAACAGCTGGAGAGGGGAGGGGAAGAGGGGAGGCATGCGGAGTGTGGGAACACAGAAGCATCCCTCTCTGGCTGTGCCCAGAGAGTGGAGTGGGACACGTGGAGGCTTATAAGGGAGATAGAAGGAAGACATTTTTTGGGATGGGAGTGGTGAAGCACAGGGTGCCCAGAGAGGTGGCAAATGCCCCATCCCTGGAAACATTCCAGGTCAGGTTGGATGGGTCTCTGGGTGACCTGATCTGGCTGCAGACGTTCCTGCCCATGGCAGGGGGTTGAACTAGATGGTCTCCAAAGGTCCCTTCCACCCCAAACACTTCTGTTATTCCATGATATGTTTGCCACCCAGTGATGGCTCCTTAGGGGATGCAGCGGTGTGGTGGTTTAGCCCTGGCCGGAGGCCAGACACCCACCAAAATCAGTCTATTTGCTCCCCTTCTTAGTTGGACAGGGGAGAAAATATTTATTGAGAGGCCTAGGAGCCAAGATAAGCACAAGGAGAGATCATTTTATCAGCAATGATACGGGCAAAACTGACTCAACACAGAGTGAAGGAAGGAAACTATTCTAAATTATTACACTGCACTAAAAAGAACAGTGAAAACCGGAGTCGGGAGCACCACCAAATCTTAAAACAAATGCAAGCCGATCTTAAAACACATCCCCCCCACCACTCCCTTCTTAGCAGACTTTAGTCAGGGTTTATTTGCTCCCTTCTTGCCTCCTGTTCACAGTACAGGGGGGTCAGGGACTGGGGAAAATGGGGTTCTCAGTAGCACCTTCCCCCCACCCCTCCATTCTAAGCAGACTTCCCTTTAGCCATGATTTTACTCCCTTCTTCCCTCCCTGCTCGCAGTACGGGGGGGGGGGGGGGGGGCAGGAACTAGGAAAAATAATGGGGTTCCCGGTTACTTCTTCATGAGCTGTTTTGCTTTTCCAGATCTTAAAACACCTCAAACCTCCCCCCATCACTCCCTTCTTAGCAGACTTCACTCTAGTCATGATTTCACTCCCTTTTCCCCCCCCACCTCGTAGCACAGGGGGGCAGGGACTGGGAGATGGGGCTTCGGTCAGTTCCTTGCAAGTTGGTTTCCCTCTCGGCCGGGGGAGGGGGCATTCATTCCACACACCCTCCCCTTGCCGCACCATGGGGTCCCACCCACGGGAGACAGTCCTCCATGAACTTTCTCCAGCGTGAGTCTCTTCTCCTAGGGCTTTATCTCTTCATCAGCTGCTCCGCCTGGATCACTGCTATGGCGGGCAGCAATAAATCACAATGTCTCTCAGTCCTAGTCCTCCCTAGGTTCACCAGCCCCCTCAGCAAACCTGTCCAGCGTAAAACTCTCTCTGCTCAACTCTGTGTCTCTGTTTCTCTTCATGGGCTGCAAGTGCTGGCAGGGGCTTATCCCAACGTAGGGTCACAGTGTCTTCTCTATTTCTCCACCTGCTCCATACAGCGTGGAGCCCCTTCACAAGCTACAGGTGGGGTCTCGGCCTTTTCCATGGGGTTTCTCCACAGGCTTCTCCATGGGCTACAGGGGCATCTTCTCTCTGGGACCTGGGGCGCCTCCTCCCCCGTCTTCCCTGACCTTGGTGTCTGCACAGCTCGTTATATCTTCTCACTCCCTTCTCCGGTGGCAAAATGCAATTGTTTCCGGGTTGTTTTCTCCTCTGTGTGATTCTCAGAGGCGCTATGACTATCTCTCATTGGCTTGGCCCTGGACAACAGTGACTCTGACCTTGAATTGTTTACACTTTGGAGCTGTGGAGAATTCCAGCAGCTCCTCGCAGCAGCCATTTTCTGTACCCCTGTTCTTTTCCAGCACCCGACCACAAAAAACTGCGACAAGCGGTCTCAGCTCTGACCGAAGGGTTGTGACCTGCTTGGGTCAGGGAATGGGCCATCAAAACCTACAGTGCTTGCTCCAGCAGCAGCAGATTAAAAAATAAGACTGATATTAGTAATAATACAGACAAGCAAAGTAAGGCTTTGCTAGTAGAATACACTGTAAGCCCGTCTGGTCCACCCAGGCGTGAGCTGGGGATGAAACAAGGGAAGGAACGCAACGATGGGGATCCTGGCTGGGCAGGGAGGGAAGGATCGCTTCCAAACCGTGTGTTTTCTTAAAGCCTATGCGAAAGTATTACTATTTGCCTAATGAACAAGCACAGTTTTTAAAAAACAAATAAACAAAAAAAAACCCCCCACAAAAAAATACCCCCACACCCCAACCTTGGTGAAGAAAAGCACCAAAACTCCCGTGGTCTCGTGTGAGTGGCTGATCCCGAGGTGCGTGCGGATTTACAGCGTCTGGAGTTGCATCGGTGTGTCAGGTTCCTTTGAGTTTAAATAATTTGTACGAGTAGGTTTGCGATAATAGGGTGAGTCTAAAAACAAAACAAAACAAACGACAACAACAACAAAACATATAATCTCTAGAAACAAAACATTGATAGTTTACAGGGTTTTGTGAGTTTAAATGCCTTATATTTAACAATCATAATTTATGACTAACTTGTAGATATTGTGGGTTCTTATTTAATTATTTTTATAGTTGGTTTTTTTTGCATTTTTAATTATAATTTATTTATTTAGAAATTAATACTAATTTTTTTTATTACTCCTATTACCTCATTTTTGCATTGTTTCTGGGAATGGAATGCTTTGCATGCATCGGTACTTAAAAAAAAATTTAAAAATTAAACATGGGATGTGGGGGGGTAATGCTTATCTTGTCAAAAAAAAAAAAAAGAGAAAAAAATCAGGGTGTGTGATTACAAACTGTATTACTGTGGTGCTGTTACCTTGGATACATTCCATAAAAATGCAAACCTTTGATTCTGTATGCTGTGACATAGTGGAAAACTGCAATATAGTGACTGTGTTTAGCACATATATATGAATATTATTTGCACTCATAATCAAAACTCTGGTGGTCCTTTCACCCGCGCCCTTGCACATTGAAGGCGATGAGCGGCCCTCTGCAAAACCAAAATCGTTTCAGTCGATCCCTGCTGCCTCCTTGCCCCCCACTTCCCCCTCCCTGATGCTCTGGCAATGTTGCTTCTGTCCTTGCTGCATGTGTTACCCTGCAATAACACCCAGCAGGTCCCTGCTAACAGACTGTGCTTGGGGGGGACACGGGGGGACACGTGCATCCAGCGCCAGGCTGCGGCCTGCTTTGAAAGATGAGGGAGGAAGGCCAGGCATGGCGGCTCTGTGCAGCTTCCAGTGCCTGCCTGTGCTTGGCCTGGCTCCTTGCTCCCTCTGAGCAGGCACCTGGCTGGGCTCTGCGGGGAGGAGGAAGGAGGCCGTTGCCTGAGCCTGAGTTTGGAGGCAACAAAATAAAGGGATTAATTGCAATTTGTAAGGGCTGAACCCTGGTCTAGCTGAGGGAGGGGGGACTGGGAGCGATTCGGGATCCCTTTGTTGTGCCAGGCCGCAAGCCTTTGTACAACCCGGCTGTAAAACACACGTGGAGCAGAATCCCTCTTCTTGAAAACCCTCCAGCTAGTTTGGTCCCTGCCCCACTGAGGGGACACACACCTCAAATTGAAGCTTTTTAATCCACTGTAGAGTTGGGACCGGCATCAGAGCCCCTCCCACCCCCACCATCCCCAAGTCGGGCACCAGCCCCCAGCTGGCATCCCACTCCTGCACCGGTGGCCAAGCATCCCCATCCCCATCCCTATCCTCATCCCCATCCCTGGCCGCACCACTGCCGCGCTGCACTGCCCTTTCCCAAAAGGCTCCTGGGTATCAAGTGCTCGCCTCTTGCACGAGGCTCAGGGCACTGTTGGTAATGGTTTTAAGCTTTAAGCCATAACCGCTCACAGGTGCTTGGCCACGTACAGACAGAAGAGGGGTCCAACGCATGTGCTTAGCCAGTAGCTGCCCCACACACCCTCCAACTCCCCAAAAAGGCTTTGGGTGCAACTTTATTTTGGGTTAGAAAGGCACAAAATGGCTGTATCTTGATTTTTTCTTTCTTTTCCCCTCTCCGTCCCTTCAGGGTGCTGCTTTGCTTTGTTGACTTTGCCTTACCCTGGGTTTGAAACCTGCCCATAATTTTTATTATCCCCCCTGTCCTTGCTGCTCCGTAACACTCTCGCCCTGTATCCTGCAGCTGTGGTTTTGAGCCATTTGGGGACGGGGATGGGGAGGGGGGTCGGTTGTTCCCCCCCCGCCAGCAAAAACGCTGTGGAAGGAATAAGCAAAAACCAGGAGCGAGCAAACAAGAAAAAAAAATCCCCTGCTTTAATGACTCGGGCTGGTGAAAGGATCACCCACATTTTTGTACTCCTCCTGCTGTTCTGTTGTGCTGTGCAACATTTTGCTACATAGACTATTTTATAGAAGAAAGCTAGAAAAATATTTATTATTAATATTAAAGCAATAGTGCATTGAAGAAATGAGAAGACGTTAGAAATTGTGTAAAATGCTTAGATTCACTTTTGGTGGATTTTTTGTACTTTATTTATAACTAATAAAACAAACTGCATTGCTAACTATAAACCTGTGCCACACAGAAGCTGCCTGGCAAAGGAGGTCACTTGGTCTTTTTTTACCAGTTTTTTCTTGTTTTCTTGGGTCGGAGCCCAGTGAATCTTTCACCTTTCACTGCCTTTGGACTTTGATGTGCAAAGGTGACACTGCTGGGGGTACAGGATACCCTGCCCAGCTGCTTTGGGGGGTGTGGGGGGGGCTGTTGGTGCTTGAGCTCGGTGGCAGGGGCGAGGTGAGGCTCTCCACGCTGGGCACACCGCTGTGTATGATGTCCCGTGGCACCATGTTTGTGATCCGGTGCCAGAATCAGTCTCTAGAACTAGGAAATCTAGAACCAGGCTGGAATTTGTCCATTAAAAGGGAAATTTCTCCTCTAAACAGATCCCTGTGGGATATTTCCAGGAAGTCTGGCAGGCACACTGCCAGGTCCTCCATCCTCACAGTGGAGAAGCATCTCCCCCCTCCCTTGGGGGGGTCTCTTTGTTTAATAACAAAGAGAAACTTATTGGAAGAAAGAAAAAATAATATATATATTTAAAAATCCTCCAAACAAATACAGATATACTTGAGGTCATTTTCAATCCTTTTGTCACCTTTTGGACAGCACAAGAGGGCTGAGCATCCAACTTCTCACCCTGCACAGCTCATTCTGTAGGCCTTCTAGCACTTCTGTTTTTCCCCACAACAAAGGGTGCCGGTCTCTGCTCCTATCTGCTCTCAATTCAGCTGTTCTTCCTCACACACTTCACCTAGAAAGGCTGAGACTGGTCCCCAACCTTTGACTACATGATTAGACTAAACACCCCTCGGAGACAGGCGGCCATTAATTGTGGAGATTTGGTTCCCAACAACAGAGGGAATTGCCAGCTCCTCTGGCATCCAGTAAAGGCTGCACAGAGTGATGCACCATACCCAGGGCAGGATGAAGCTCCCATCACAGGAAGCTTCTGGAAACTGAGAAAACAGAAGGCAGGTTAAAAACAACCCACTGGTCCAGCTCCAATCTCAGTCGCTCGCTCGGATCTTGCTGGTGTCCTTCGAAAGGGTAACGCCGACGGCAGAGAGAGGAGTTTGAGATGGCAATTGGTTTCGCTTCAAAGCAGGCACACCGCTGCGATCTGATAGCAGCCCTGCCGAGCGTGGGGAGCGGTAGCTGGGAGAGGGGTCTGTGCCCGCTAAGGTACATAACAGCACGGGCCAAGACACAACATCTTTATTCGCTGAGAGCATCTGCTCTCACAGCTGCTGCCTGGGGTTGGGAGGCTTAGCTTTTATTTGTGTTTTGCAGTATCTAAAATCCTCGTCTGGCCCGCAGGTTGCAGCTCAGAGCTGTACAACCCCATTGGTAAACACCGATTCCTGGGTTTTTTTTTTTTGTTGTTGGGTTTTCTTTAATGAGGCTTTTTTTTGTGTCAGAACGGGCCGTTATGGGTAACGATGGAGCCTGGGACATTACACGATGGATTATTCACTGTGCCCAGTTACTCTGCCTTCATGCACGTGAGGTTTGGTGCAGGCACGTGATGCAGTTAAAAAATATTTCAAATAATTCAGTGTGTCCTGCAGCAAGAAATGACCTGTCCCTCTGAGCATCCAGCCCTGCAAAAGGACACCTTGGTTAGGCTTGTTTTCACTGGCAGCACCCAAATGCTCTCACAAACGTAGCCTTTCACTGGGCTCCTAAAATGATGGGGACAACAGGGACAGGACCACAGGATAGCCTGGATTTGGAGACTCCAGCTGGGTTTCACCACTCTTGCCCTTTGGTCTTGCTTCTCACCTATGGGAATGGTTTTGGCTGAAGGTGTGTACACTAAACCCACAGCAATTAAGAAACAAAGAAGGGGTGGGGGAGAAAAGAAAGGTAGAGAGAGGCAGGGGATACAAGATCTGCAAACTGCCCAGCACCTTCAGGGAGCTCTGTCCCAGCAAGCAGAGACTGCCTGAGTCCTGCAAAAGGCACAGTCCTAGGGCAGTTTTGGTTTTTCTCCTCCTGGCTTCTCCACTTGGCTGAAAAGGGGTTGGTTTTAGCAGCTTGATGCAAATCCATCCCTTGTAAAAACTCCCCTCTCGCCTCGTTACTTTGGCAGGATTGGTTCTTGTAGCAATACGACTGCCCAGAGCTGGGGTGGAGTTGAGCTCTGCATATGTTTGTGCTTTTCTGGGGATAATTTTTGAAGTCTTTAGAAGAAAAAAGCAGAGCTTTTTCATGCTTTGCCCAGTTTGCTTTCCTGGGAGGCAGTGAGGCTGCTGACCCCACGCCAGAAAACTCCCCCTCAACCCTTTTTTAGGGCAGCATTGCTGGACATCAGCACAGCTTCTGTGTTGAATACACCCATCCAGTGATAGCAGGCGGTTTAGATGGCAACCCAGGTATCTGCAACCCCATCTCTCACCTAGGAAGTGATTTGGTGACCCCAAAGATTCAATTCCTGCTTCAACAGGACTTCAATCCATGGCTGGTAGCTACTTGCTGCTCATGATTGCTCTCAGATATGAGCACATCTCATATGCAAGCTAAGGATTTCTCTTTTCTCTGTGTCCCACACAGGGATGTCCCTGGGGCTTGGAGCATGGAGCAGAGGAGCTCCCACGTGTGACACAGTGAATGTGCTCAGGGGATGGCAGGCTTTAAACTGCTGTGCTGCAGTGATGCTGCAAAATCAGCATCTCTGTCATCTCCATACTGGAGCCAAAGGGAACTGTTGGGACTATGTTTTAATCGGGAGAGCTCCTATTTCACTGCAGCATGCATTTGGCTAAAAACCCTATTGACAGGGAGTTTTATTTTTCACAGGCCTGGTAGGCTGGGGTGGGAGAGAAAGCAGAGACATTGAAAGCTTGACCCTTTTTTCACTTCAAAACACTGCTGCTTTGCGACGACGCTACACAAGTGCAGCAAAAGCTCCAGGCTCTGTTCGTGGGATCCCCCCTGGATGGCTGGGGATCCTAAGCCCCATCCCATCAGGGATGCAAACACACCAGCTGCCCCCAGCACCCGCCTTCAGCCCTCCTGGCTCCTCCTGCCAGCTCCCAGCTCCCAGCCCCAGCGCTGGGTCCTTGCTCAGAGCTCCGTAGCGCCCGTCTGCAGGGAGGAGGGAGGATACAGCCAGTAAAGGCTGCTATTATTGTTCCCTTCAGTGAGGAGTTGATCATTGACGAGGTTGATTACTGGGCTCATTTAAGCAACTTGTTCTGCTCCAAAACCATCAGTTTCCATAAAGGTTCCTAAAATGAATTAGTCTGAGCTATTATTTGCAATCTGGCACAGGCAGCCCCGACTGCGCTCAAGTCTCTTCCTTCAGTGGTGCCTGCTCCAGAAAATGAGCAGTGCTTCCCTGACAGGGCTTTGGTGAGGTGCAACAGTTTTCAAACAGGCAGCAGAAGCCACCAGCACCCATGGCACAACCCTAACTCCTGTCTCAGTGTCACCAGACTTCGCCATGACCAGGCAGGGATTCAGCAGTGGCACATCCAGGTTGTGTCTCAGCAGAAGCTGGAGAGGGACTGATGGGGGTGGGTGGGCTCCGTGGGTTTAACCAACCCTTGAACCATTTGATCCCCATTCCCACACAGTGTCCGTTTAAAACCAACTTCTGGGGGCACGGGGAGGGGTGGTGGAATAACCTCTCCTAGTATACAAGTGTGCCAAGAGGGAGGTCTCGTGGCAGCTCAGATTCTTTCCCCCCTGCTCCCTTTCTCCTTCAAAGGATGCGTCCTGCTGCTTTGCTCCCTGGGGGAGGGACACGGAGCTCCTGAAATAATGACTTGTAAACAGCTTTTCTTGTTGGTACCTGCAGAGACACGAGTAAGAGCTCATCTCCAGGAGCACTAGGCTTTATGGTGCCCAGGAAATCCCTCCTCCTCCACCGCCTGAGACTTGGTTGGGTGGATGGTGGGTCCTTCTCAACCTCCCTGCAGAAATCCCTGCTGTGCCCACCGCTTTCAGTGTGGTGCCTTCTGGAGGCCTGCATACGTGTATTACTGACATACGGTGTTCCTGGTCACCAGAAGAGGGAAAATCTGGGATCTCCAAGGCTCAATTTCCTTAAATATATTGGCTTAATTCCCTGATCCTCTCTACTCATCTGAGGGGGGAAACCCATCAGTGGTGGAGGCCAGCGGGGGCAAGGCAGAGCGCTGAAAGTAGAAGATGGCACCTGAGTTGTCAAAGGGTAGTTTATGGCTCCACTGGTGGTGGCTTTTAATCATAAACAAGCAAGAACAGGATTTATTCCATTCACAATTTTATATGCCCTTTAAAAAAAGCAGTGTTACTCTTACAAAACGTAAGCCCAGGAAGCACATCTTGCTGCTAAAAATCCCTCAGTACAAAAAGGCAGTGTGTGAAAAAGTGAAATGCCATACAAAACAATACGAATTGAGTGAAACCTGCTGGTGCAGAAGGGACCGAACCCATCCTGCAGCCCTGCCTTCTTCAGTATCTAGGGAAAAGCTCCCTCCAGATCAACCCGTCTCCCCGGTTTTCATCCAGCCACTTCCCGCAGGGAAAGATGGTGGTGACGCCGGTCGCCGAGTTGGTGATCTCCACCCGCTCCACCAGCCAGCCGGGTGCCAGGCCGCTGTTGTCGTGCTCAATCCGGACTTTTTTTAGCTCTCCCATGTCCAGAGTTTCCAGGTAAAACCTATTGGTTTTGCCCCGCTCAAAGAGGTTCCTGAACTTCTGCTTCAGCGCCCGCTTTCCCGAGTCCCCGTTCAGCCCGAAGATGGTGATGAACACGTTGGCGTCGGTCCCTGCGCCCTTTACAAAGCCTGTGACCACGATGGTCTCGTATTTGACTGGCACCAAGCTCCGGGCTTTGCTGGCAAAGCTCTCAGTGACCTTGGCACACTCGAAGACTTTGTAGTCCCGCCTCTTGTAACGCAGAGGGATTTTCACGTTGCACCTGAAGAAGTACCTGCCGAAGGGAAATTATCAGCATGTCAATGGCATGGGTGGCTGGGCATGCTACTGAGCTGCCCAATATCAACTCCAGCTCTTCTCCATACAGGTGCCAACCCTAGAAAGACAGCTGTGGTTGAACACTGCAGCTGGAAAAACGCTGGGATCTCCCTAGATGACCACAGACACCCTGCGCATGGGAGGGTCAGTGCAGGCACTCATCACCCCTTTTTCCTGAGCGATGGCATGTCCCCTTACAGACCCACTGAGGCAGGATGGGGAATCAGCACCGCAGCTGCTGCAGCCCAGATACCTGCTCTGAGAGCAGGGAGATCAGCAATCACCCTCGCTGACGATCGCGTGGTTAAAGCTGGGCTAGGAACTTGGGGAAAAGGGAGCGAGAAAGATGGGAGGAGGAGGTTTAAATTTCCCCCTTTCCTCATCCAAATCACTCAGCAGGCAGAAAAAAAAAAAAGAAAAGAAAAAAAAAAAAGCCTGGAGCACAGAAATGATAGGTACCAGATGCTGAAAGCCCTTTTCTCTGCAGTGCTGCCTCTGGTGATACGCAGGGAGCACATCACACATCCATAAATTACTGTGTACCTGGCAGCTGGCCAGAGGCTGGAGCACTCCACTTTTAATGATGTATTTCATTTCCAATGATGCAGATCATTTCCAAATGAGTTTTTCCCCCATCCACCACCCCTCCCTGCCCCCCATGCCTTCTCCTTCTCCCTCTTCACCAAACTGCAGCGGGTCTTGGTGGAGGGGTGCGTAGCTGGGTTGGGGGGCGCATGTGTGTCACACACACCCCCAGAGGAAAGGGCTCCTGTCATTGCAGCAGTACTGTGCTGCTTAAGCGCTTCCAACATTTCTGACACCTCCCAAAGCCAAATCAAAGCTCTCCTTTCTCTGGAAGGAAGCTTTGTAAATAAATTGTGTTGGGAGCAAAAATTTTAGGCTTGGAGACAGAAAAACTGCATGAGACCAGGGAGGGGGGTTTGCCTTGTGCTGCGGTTTTATTTCCTGGGGTATGAAATGCAGCACAGGATGATAGAGCATGATGATCCCTGTGAGGGGCAGAGGGAAAAAAAATTACCTTTCTAGCCCTGGGTTTTGCCAGAAAAAGCTCCTAAATACATCCCTTCTGCGTGCTAAAGTCTACGACTAAAAGGCAAAAATCCCAGTACCATTCAAAAATCTCAGTAACTGTTTTAATTGGGTCTTTGTCTCGACTGGTTGGGGCTTTTTGGTGTTTGGGATGGGGAATACCTGCAGTCAGAACTTGCTCTGACAGTGAGACCCTGCTCCGGCCCATGGTTTGCAGAGCGCAGGCCGCTGTGAAGCCAGAGCCCTGCAAGGACAGGCTGCAGGCTTTACTGGTCTCTCCTGGCTGCCCTCTAGTTTAATACATTTATTTATTTATCTTTTAAAAATGAGGTCTTTACGAGAAAACCCTTGGCCCCTTCAAAACGTACCATTTCAGCAGTTTCTGCCTACTCCTAGTCAGTTTAGCGTGTGGATTTGGTCTCACAGCTGGGAGCTAAGGGTTCCAGGATTTTCCCCATCAGGAGAAAAGGACGTGTTTTAGTATGTAATTGACTGAGTTTTCATTCAGCAAATATTATTGTGGCTTTTCTGCTGGCTGATTAATTTGCTAGGAGAGGCTCTTGGCTTCTAAAAAAACCCCCAAACCACTTCAATGATTTCTTCTTAAACACTCGATCGTCTCAGCTGGAACAAACTCCTTATATTTAAAATTCCTTAGCAGCCATGGAAATAGCATGGGGGAGAAAATAAACCCACAATTGACTTTGTATATAATTTCTCTGCAGAGGAGTTTGTTTTGCAGATGGACTGGTTCCCTCACGGTGCCTTTGCTGTCCACTCCACAAGTTGTGAATGTCACCCCTTCCCAAAGACTGGGCTTGGACCAAAGCCCATGGGACCTGACGTGCTCAGGGCTCTTCAGGCATGGTCATTTTTCAGCTGTGGCAGATTTCAGTCATGTTCAGATCAGAGCACGTCTGGTTCGGTGCGTAACTGCCAATTTTCCAGCAGGCTTTTTGGACCATCCCAGAAGGATCTCACATCCAAAACAGTCTGAATCAGATGTTCAGGTTTTGTCTTGCTCCCATCCTTTTTTTTTCCCTAGGAGCTGTCTTTACAAGACTTGCCTAAAGGCGAGTCTGTGCAGAGCACCCTACAAACCCCTTAAATCTTGTTGTCCACCAGCTGAGGCGTTAATTTGTCCTAGCTGTGAGATTCAGTCAAGCCAACTTGTTTATAAACTCCTCTGCATGTGCAAATGTCCTCTCCAACAACTTGGACCTGCACAGGCAAGTCAGACAGGGATGTTGTGTACCTGACACTCCGAGTAGCTTCTCCTCAGCTTTCAGAAGGGGTTCAGTAGGTTCAACAGTAGGAATTCAGTAGCTTCAACAATGCCAAGTGCAGAGTCCTGCACATGGGACACAACAACCCCGAGCAGCGCTACAGGCTGGGGGAGACTGGCCGGAGAGCTGTCAGGCAGAGAAGGACCTGGGGGTGTTGGGTGGCTGCACACTGAACATGAGCCAGCAGTGTGCCTGGGTGGCCAGGAAGGCCAATGGCATCTTGGCTTGTGTCAGACCCAGTGTGGCCAGTGGGTCTGGGGAGGGGATTGTGCCCCTGTACTTGACACTGGTGAGGCTGCACCTCGAGTGCTGGGTCCAGTTCTGGGCTCCTCACCATCAGAAGGACATTGAGGTCCTGGAGTGAGTCCAGAGAGGGGCAACCAGGCTGGGGAAGGGGCTGGAGGGCAAATCCTATGAGGAGCAGCTGAGGGAGCTGGGTGTGTTCAGCCTGGAGAAGAGGAGGCTGAGGGGAGACCTTCTCCCCACCTCCACTGACCTGCCAGGAGGGTGCAGAGAGGTGGGCGATGGTCTCTTCAGCCAGGGTACAGGAGATGGGACAAGGGGCAATGGGCTCAAGCTGCCCCAGGGCAGGATCAGCTCAGATGGGAGGGAAAAGTTCTTCCCTGCAAGAGTTGTCAGGGCCTGGCACAGGCTGCCCAGGGAGGGGGTTGTGTCAGCGCCCCTGGGTGTGTTTAACAGACGGGGAGATGAGGTGCTCAGGGATATGGTTTAGCACAGGACAGGAATGGTTGGACTCGATGATCTTAAAGGTCTTTTCCAACCTGGTGATTCTGTGATTCTGTTATTAAGGTTCAGTAAGACTGTCTAATATTGCTGAAGCCTGAAACACTTCAGGAGGACATATGCAGAACTGCTCAGCATCCTCATGCCCTCCTAGAGCAGTTCCTTGCAGACGAGAAGGCACTTACTTGTTGCAAAGCTCCATCTCAGTTATGATAATCTCTTGGATGTGCCAGAAGACATCAGCTTTTGCGGATGACTTCTTCCCATCTTTTGGGCAGTGACCAACACAGATGGCTGCAATATCACCCACGTTCTTTGAAGAAAACTGAAATGTGTCTGTTGCTCCCCTATGGGAAAGAGGGAACGGTTTCAGTTAGTATCTTGAAGGCTGGCAGTGGCTTGTCTCATATGGGCATTAAGTAATTTGCACACGGCTACAGAAGATAGAAGTTAAACCTTCATTTAAAGTCGTTTGAGTTAACCTACAATCATTCAACACAAAGCGTAATTTCCATATTTAAATTTAGTATTTTCTCTGATTAGGGGTGACACTTTAAATTGTTGCCACTAGGACTTTCCAGGATAAACTTGAGCTGTTCCACATACAAAATCAATTTGCCTCATTATAGATAAAGCTAAAGAATGACTAATTTCCCCTCTGGCACTTATTCATTCATTCTTGACAAATACTGTATCTGTTACATATCTACCCACCATAGCTGCTTTAAATTTGCTGGTTCAGCCACCCTTCCTGAAGCTCAGCTTGAAAACAGTTTAGAGAAACAATAGGTTCCTGTCAAACCCTTGGCTCGCTCCCTGTCATGTCCCCCGTGTATCTCTTAGGTTTATCTCCTTGTACTGATCCTTGTTCTAACCTGCCCCAAGGATGGGCTGTGAGTAATGCTTTGGAGAGCAGAGTCTTTAACTTGGCTGGAGACACCATGAGCTGAAGGTCAGACAGAAACTCCTCCCAGTCTTTCACGTTTCACATAAAATCTCGGCTGTTCATACTAGAGGCCACATCAGCTGCGATTTTACCTTCCTTTACAGAGCCACGGGTAAAACCTTTTCTCCCTGAAAAGCAGCTGAACACCAGCAGTGTCCGTGGCTTTGAAGGGGCTCCTGTCTCCCCAGGGCATTCTGTGTCCTTAAAGAACATAGGAAACCCATCTCACATCTGGAGCACTTTGGTCCCACGTGAGACAAGGACTCTGCCCCACGTTGCATGGATGCGCCTCTGGCTCTGTGTACCAGGCTGATCTTTGGCTTTCCTCACGCGACAGTGATCTTTCAGCCTCCCCCCCTCTTCCCCCTATATTCATCTGGGAAGTCAAATCTGAGCAGCCCTGGCAACACTTAGCCTCCAACTATTTTTACTTTCTCCCTGATTTCACTGCCAGTGAGATGCTGCAAAGGGAACTAAAACCACCTCCAGCTTCCTTCTGCTCCTCCCAGCTCAAAACCACACAGCCTCCCCCAGGTGCTCGCCAGAAGCCCGCTTTCCTATGCGCTGACACAAAGGGACACACATGCACACATGCATCATCTGCATTTCCTTTTACCCTTTTTCCTTAGGATTTTGGAACCTGCTCTGTGTCTGCCCATTGCAGACCAATTCTACATCATCCCCTTACTCCAGGTGAGAAGCCATTAAGGCTCTTTGGAGAGGGGATGAGAAGAAGTATGGCACAAATACAACCCTGTGGACCATCCTAGAGAAGAGGTGGCATTTGTGTAGGACACAAGAGGGTGGGGAGTTCCTCTAGCCCCACATCCAGACCCGCTACCTTTCAAATCTCCTTTTCTTGGAGGAGTTTTCCATAAGGAATTCTTTCGAGCGGCCCAGCTTTCCTTCTAAGATGATCCAGACGTTTTCCTTTGTTTCTGCATCCTCTCTGTCGCTTGTTACTGTGACAATCTCGTAGGCTTTAAAGCATAATTAACACACACATTAAACAGAAAAGGGAGAGCAGATGGCCAGAAAGATCTCTTCATTTGGCTGTCACTTTGCTTAAAAACTCTCTTCCTAATATTTATCACAGCACACAAGAAAGCATTTGCAAAATAAGGATGGAACCACGCTGAAATCAGTGGGACTTTGGACTTCTTCATGCTCTGGATCTCACACAGGGGTAGAGTACGTGCAAAATATGAGCCCTGCTCTATCAGCTAGCAAGAGCAGATGAAGCCATTTGTGATCAATCTGCATCCAGCTCCCCGTTGCACTAAGCACCCCCCTTCTTAACACAGCCCAAATCCTACATTTTTTGTGCAGGATCAGGGACAGCGAGGGTATCCATGTAGCCCACAGGATGTGCTCAGACTCCATGGTGATGGGTAAGTACCCAAAATGACAACCACAACCCTGGTTTTGGGTTTGTTGGGGTTTTTTTTTTGCAGGGGCAGAGTGAAATCACACTGAAGTGATGTGATCACTGACTCTCCAGACCTCTTCTGGAGAAGAGCACTGCAGTGCAGGAGTTGTTGAGACGCACTCTGCATATCATCAGTGAGGCTAAACATCTCCTGCTTGCTCTCTCACCACATTAGACACCGGTGTAATTACCTGGGGCACAGTGGAATTACCCTCAGCCATCACAGGGCTGTGGGGTGTTAAGCTCAGTCGCCATGTTCAGCCGGGGCACTTGAACTAGTGGTCCAGAACATGTTAAGGAGGAAGCTGGAGCAATCTTACTTACAAAGCTCTAAGGACTGAACTTATTTTCCACCTCAAAGACTCAAGACCATTATTTCTAATGAGACCATAACCATGTGTCCTTACGCCTTACCGTTGGATTGAACTGCTGCAGATGGGCTCCTCTTTAAGTTCCAACCCCAAATGAGGTCTTTTTCGTCTTCATAAATCCTGATCTGTTTCTTTCTTATCAGAGACTTTCAGTTCTGAACTAAAGAACACCTTCAGTCATTCAACCCTTAAAAGCGTGCAAATATTGTGGAGCCCTCAGTGGAGCAGCTTGCAGGAGATGTGGTCCTTTGGACTCTGAGGTCCCTCAGCGAACACCACAAGTCAGCACTAAACTTACCAGTCCGCTCTTTCAGCTCCAGGATGTCATTGTTGGCACAAGCCAGTTCCCTTATCAGCTGCCCATCATCTTCTCCTTTAGCCAGCCAGCGATCACACTGGAAGCGAAATGTCTTGTCCATGGCAGAGTCACTCACTTCGATATATTCCAAGTGCCAACCTGGTGCAATTCCTAGTAAAACAATAAAATTAAAAGGATTGGGATATTTTCACATGGCTTGGGTAAGGAGGTGAGGTACACCCCCTCAGGAGCATCCTGCTGACACCAGAAACGATCTGTGTTTGTTTCAGATGCCACTAATGAACACAGCAGTGTTCTGATGCTGAAAGCCATGACAGCCTGCTGAAGACCATAACCTGGTCTCCCTTCCAGCACCAGGCTGTGCTTTTGAGCATGTTGCTGGCTTTTGATCATGATTATGTGTGTTGGAGCATGGAAAAGCTGGATTTTGAGGTCTCCAGGCAAGGGCTCATCATCTTCTGTCCTTGCCCAGCACTTAGCACAAGATGGAGCATCTGCAATACCAGTAGCAGGAGCAAACTGGGGAAGCTGGGACCAGCGTGCCCCCTGTCAACTCACCAACACAGGAACTGTCTCAGAAAGAAGCACTAATGCAGCTTAGGGACAGCAAGCCCTTACAAAGCCCCAGGGAAACCAATGGCCTGCTGAACTGTTTTCAGAAGCAAAAACATGACTTTTTCTGGAAATCAGATGTTTTGGGGGCAAACATTAAGGGAGCAGCTTCTGCCACAGAAACCACTGCTGATTCTTCCTTCCATTGCAAAAACATGAAGCCTGAAAGCTGAAAGAAAGACATGAGTTCCTGTCCCAGCTAACTCACATCCTTCCATCACACATCTCTAGCTATTAAAAAAGATATAGCAGTGTGTGCATGGCTTGTGGGGGTCACTTCAACTCTTGGGAGCACTAGTTGGCCACCTGCTGTAGGGCTTAATGTCTTTCTTGGTGGCCCCTGAACTCTTCGTATTTGGATTTGAAGGTCAGAAGGTTGATTACAACTTGCTGCTTTGACCCAAGCAGCTTGCACAGGTAAGGAAATTATCTGTGATATCCTGATCTTGCCAAGCAATCAAGGTGAATTCACTTGTGCTGTGACAGAGGAGGGCCACGAAGATGCTCAGAGGGCTGGAGCACCTGCCCTACGAAGAGAGGCTGAGGGAGCTGGGCTTGTTCAGTCTGGAGAAGAGAAGGCTGTGGGGGGACCTCATTGCAGCCTTCCAGTCCCTGAAGGGAGCTTATAAGCAGGAGGGGATTCAACTTTTTAAAAGGATAGACAATGACAGGACAAGGGGGAATGGATTAAAGCTAAAGGAGGGAAGGTTTAGATTAGATATTAGGGGGAAGTTTTTTACAGAAAGAGTGGTGAGGGGCTGGAACAGGCTGCCCAGAGAGGGGGTGGATGCCCCGTCCCTGGAAGTGTTCAAGGCCAGGTTGGATGGGGCCTGGGCAACCTAGTGTAGATCCAGGCCTGAGGTTGGTGGCCCTGCCTGTGTCAGGGGTGTTGGAGCTCTGTGATCCTTGGGGTCCCTTCCAACTCATACCATTCTATGATTCTATGATTCTATGGGTATGAATGTAGGACAGAAGAAAATGATGGATGATACAGCAGGGATTACCAAATCACCTAAGTTTTGCCTTGGGGCCTTCTAGGGAATCACAGCTCCCTCTTAGTTTTCTACTTTCTTTTTTTGTTCCCCTCCCCAGTGGGAAAACAACTTGAAAAATGAAGAAAAAGGCATTTGGAGACATTCTCTTGAATTCTTTGTTGAAATAGAAGCCCTTGTTGAGCTTGGGGGGACGGGAGGTTCTGACAGTTCTACTTAGAAGTCCTGTTATTAGCCAGACAAAGAAAGGTTATATTCATGATGAGAGATCTCTGCTGACTTATTATTTACATCCCAGAGACATTAAACAGCCCTTGCTTTTCCAAGAACTCACTGCCATGTGCCTACTTCCTTAGTTTGCAAATATTAATCTTCTTTAGCCTGGAAAATGAAGTAATGGCACCTTTTTGAGTCATGTCAAGAAGTCACCCTGTCTCCATGGGCAGTGATCCCCACACACCATGTGTTGGTAGGTCTCTACCAGCCACACAGCCATTCCTGTTTTGTGCTTTGGCTTCCTGAACTTTCCTCATGATAGGGAATCACCCACCACAAGGTGCAGACCTCAACCAAAACCATCACTTGCCCCTTAATTTTAGAGAACACAGAACTGCAGGGTCATTGTGTCTGGAGGAACCGCTGGAGAAAGTTTAGTCCAACCCCCTGTTTAGAGCAAGGTCAGCTAAAGCAGGTTTCTCAGGGCCATGTCTGGTGAGGTTTTGCATGTCTCCAAGGATGGAGAGTCCACAACCCCTCTGGGCAGCCTGTGCTGGTGTTTGATTACATGTTCAGAGACAAAAGGTTTTGTTTTATGCTTAAATTGGAATTTTCTGTGTTTTGGTTTGTACCCATTGCCTCTTGCCCTGCCACTGCTGAGAAGAGACTGGCTCCATCTTCTTCATTCCCCCACCAGATTTATGCACATTGATAACTCCCCTCCCAAGCCTCATCTTCTCCAGGCTGAACAGCCCCAGCTCTCTCAGCCTCTCTTCATACCACAGATGCTCCAGTTCCTTAATTGTCGTCATGACCCTTCACTGGACTCTAGTGAGTATGTCCACATCAACTTGTTCAAAGGGCAGACAATGGCAGGACAAGGGGAATGGAGTGAAGCTGGAGGAGGGAAGGGTTAGATGAGATCTTAGGGGGAAGTTCTTTCCAGAGAGTGGTGAGGGGCTGGAACAGGCTGCCCAGAGATGGGCTAAATGCCCCGTCCCTGAAGGTGTTCCAGGCCAGGTTGGATGGGGCTCTGGGTAACCTTGTGTAGCTCCAGGCCTGAGGTTGGTGGCCCTGCCTGTGGCAGGGGGGTTGGAGCTCTGTGATCCCTGGGGTCCCTTCCAACCCAGACCAGTCTGTGATTCTGTGATCTCTCTTGCACTGGGAGGACAGTGCCACGTGCCGATGACAAGACCTGCGCAAACACCATGGGTGCAGCACCCAGGCAGGGAAGTTGGGCTCACCACCCAAACATTCTTCCTCTCCTCCAGGCTCCAGCAGCAGAACAAGGGGTACAAAGGGTTTCAGGAGTCAGTTGGCACGCTGTACCCTCACAGATCCTCATCGGTTTGCTGCCTCCTGTGTGGATCTTGTCAGGTTCCCTGGGGCTCCCTTCACTCTCTAACTGGAGCAACTCGCTCTTTGGGGCTGCATGGAAATTTATTCCAAACATGTTGGCAGTGTCAGCCGTTAATCTTTTTGTCAGGCTCATTTCCATCTAAGTTCAATGAATGTCTCTGCAGCATATTCAGGAGGCTGCTCCGCTTCCATCCAAACTATAGTTAAAACAATACAGGATAAAAGAAAGAAAACATCCCATCTTTCTCCAGCAAGAGACATCAATGACTGCAGACCAGAATAGAATAAATTTGTGATCTTGGTCCTGCTGCCAGCAGTGAACAGCATGGCTGGGACAGGATGAGCACCAAGCAGTGGCATTTGGAGGGAGACTGAATGAGATGCACATACCCTCCTCCCTCTTCTCCAGCCTGGTCCCAGCAACCACTCACTAGGAAAGGTGCAAAAAAACCCTGCTCTTTTATCTGATGGGCCAGAGATGACTTCCCAGCACATGCTGGAGCTGAAACACAGAGTGCATCTTTTCCTGGTATTCCCTGCAAGAAATTAATTTATCAGCTCTGGGCTATTTAAAGAGTGAGATCTGGGCTCTGCCAGGGGATTGACACTGAAAAGTGAACACTAACAGGGTGCCCCTTAACAGCACAAGGGTACCTCAAATCAAGGACCTGGCGGGTCACTCAAAAAAACACTGCATCCTCCTGCCTTCTTGAAAGAAAAAATAATTCTCTTCCCTCCTACTAGAACCATGTGGAGGGAATAGTTCCCTCCTTTTCCCTTTTTTCCTTCCTGATGGTTATCAATTTAAACTGTATTGGGAGACCCAGAGGCGTAGGAGTATCTTATATTGCCTTTCATTTCTTGAGATAAATGATTGACCCCAGTTGAGTTCCATTCTGGTTATGTGAAAAGCAGCATATCAACCTGTCCTATCCATGTCCCCTGGTGCCAGGAGTAGTGTCATATCACTGCCACAGCATTAAACTCTACCTAAATGCTGATATAGAAATGGAAGGATTGCTTTGGGGCTGAAGAAAGATGAAGTATTGGTTTTCTCTTGTTTCAGATTGGGAAAAGTTACATTTAATTTATTTTTTTATTGGTTTAGAGGAAAAAACACAAAGTCCAGTAATGCACAGTCTAAATGTGAGACTTGCCCTCCACTGACCCAGGTGACACATCCATGGAAGGAAAAGAAACTGTTCTCAGAATCACTTTTCAGGTCATTAAGGCCAGGTTTCCGGGTATTACCCTGCTTCCACTTTCTCTTCCTGTGTAGCTTTTGCAGAGCAATGGGCCTGGAGACCTGACAGTCCCTAATGGCAACGGGGAAGGAAACTACATCCCATATGGGTGTAATCTCAGAGACATCAAATCCATAGCACAAGCTGGTTTATGGAGTGAGCATCAGTGAAAGAGTGAGGAAGAGGAGCTAGAAGAAGTTCTGTGGTGGAAGTTCTAGCAGGGTGGAAGGACTCTCTTAGGTCCTGTCCACTGCTCACAAAGCCTGGTTGCACAGGAGAAACTGGAGGATCTCTGCAGCGATGTCCCATCAGCCTTCTCCCTGGATACTGTTGGGTGGTGGATCCCGATCCACCATGAAAGCCACAGCTTTTCCATCACTTAACTTTCTGTTCTCACAGAAGAGCCAGACCAGATCTGTTTGTGTGCCTTTGGCACCTTGATCAACAGGACTAGGAGAACAGGCACAAATCAGCTGCACAGATGGCTTGGAGAGCATAGTGGTCTTTTCTGCAGTGACCCCAGTGTAGACCAGGATCACTATGTTTGTCTCCATTATTGCTTTAAGGCAGAAGAGAAGAAATAGCGTATATCTGAGCAGTTCCTCCTTGATTATACAGGTCTTGGGTCTTTAAAATAGTCTGGCCACCGCTGTGCCTTTGTGGAAGATCCCCTATCACCAAAACAAGTGTTCAGAATTTGCAACAAAAGGTACTTCACTCCAGGCATGTTTTGCTGCCATCGAAATCCCCAGCAGCAAACCTGCCCTAATAAAACCCGTGGCTGTGCCTTGTAGGCTCCGTAATGGTCCGCAGCTGGAAGTGACATTTTCAATAGCAGTGAGAAACATTTCAGATGTAATTAGAGGAGGAGATGAGCTTTGGGGAAACAGAATCACTTTGCTTGTTTGATTCTGGCAGTTGTATAATTTCATGTCACGTAGGGAAATGTGTTCTCTTCCCCACGCATCCTTATCCAAAAAGAGCAGTTGCTTGTCCCATTTATCCTCCTTTCCAAAAGAATCATAGAATCATAGAATGGTCTGGGTTGGAAGGGACCCCAAGGATCACACAGTTCCAAACCCCTGCCACAGGCAGGGACACCAATCTCCAGGCCTGGAGCTACACAAGGGTGCCCAGGGCCCCATCCAACCTGGCCTTGAACTCCTCCAAGGATGGGGCATCCACCCCCTCTCTGGGCAGCCTGTTCCAGCCCCTCACCACTCTCTCTGGAAAGAACTTCCCCCTAATATCTCATCTAAACCTTCCCTCCTTCAGCTTTAGTCCATTCCTCCTTGTCCTGCCAGTGTCTGCCCTTTGAACAAGCTGATTTCCCTCCTGTTTCTCTGCTCCCTTCAGGGACTGGAAGGCTGCAATGAGGTCCCCCTGCAGCCTTCTCTTCTCCAGACTGAACCAGCCCAGCTCCCTCAGCCTCTCTTCGTAGGGCAGGTGCTCCAGCCCTCTGATCATCTTTGTGGCTCCTCTGAACCCTCTCCAACAGTTCTACATGCACAAGCTGACAACTGGGTGATGCTGGGCAAGGACCCCCTGTCTTCCACAGAACCATATTCCCTTTTCCTGAGGAAAAGCTAAGTGTCTGTACTTTCCTGACATTGGACAGGCAGGTTGGACTGTGAGACCCTCGTCATGTGTTTGCGATTAGCACGACCACATCTGACTTTAGAAGCAGTGGATGTGATACAGATAATGAAGTTAAGACTTCATTTAACTAAAACCCTAACTTGAGGGACCAGAAGCTTCCTCAGCCCCTCTTGGGAACAACCACCACTTGCTCCAAACTGTATTCAAATATTAAGTTGTTGTGATGCACAGGAACATCAGAGGATGGAAGAGAAATAAATAGTGAGAACGAATTGAGCCTGGTGGACTCATCCCTCATCAGGCATCTGGTCCCTGACATTGCTTTGGTGAATATAACTGTTACTTGAAAAGAGAAAGCTGATGGGATCAGATCTGTGCTGGCAGAACCACATCCGGGCTTGGATGCACACGTCTGCAGGAGTTAAACTGTCTCTGCTCTTTGCAGCAGTATTAATTGATTTTCCTTGCTATCCCTTGTTGATCTGTACCAGATCTTCTTTGGACTGTACTGAAAGTGGTTGATGCCCAATCAAGGCTAATAGTTGTAATTACTGGTGCTTATGTTTCCCCTGGTGAGACCTCATCTGGAGTGCTGGGTGCAGTTTTGGAGACCTCAACGCAAGAAGGACATGGAACTGTTGGAGTGCTGCCAGAGGAGGCCACAAAAATAAATAATCCAAGGGCTGGAGCACCTCTCCTATGAGGACAGGGTGAGAGAGTTGGGCTTTCTCAGCTCAGAGAAGAGAAGGCTCTGGGGAGACCTTATAGCAGCCTTCCAATACATGAAAGGTGCCTGTAAGAAAGCTGGGGAAGAGCTGTTCATGAGGTCAGGGAGCAATACAATGAGGGGTGATGGTTTTAAACTAGAAAAGGGGAGATTTAGGTTGGGTATTAGGAAAAATTCTTCAATATGAAGGTGGTGAAACACTGGCACATGTTGGTGGAGAACCCCATCCCTGGAGACATTCAAGGTCAGGCTTGATGGGGCTCTGAGCAACCTGATCTAGTGAAGATGTCCCTGCTCACTACAGGGTGGGTTGGACTAGATGGCCTTTAAAGGCCCCTTCCAACCTCACACATTCAATGATTCTATGATTCTATAGATGTAAAAGAAAAATCCAGTTCTGGGCTCCTCACCACAAGAAGGACATGGAGGTCCTGGAGCGAGTCCAGAGAAGGGCAACCAGGCTGGGGAAGGGGCTGGAGGGCAAATCCTCTGAGGAGCAGCTGAGGGAGCTGGGGGTGTTCAGCCTGGAGAAGAGGAGGCTGAGGGGAGACCTTATCACCACCTACAACTACCTGAAGGGAGGTTATAGAGAGATAGGTGATGGTCTCTTCAGCCAGGTGACAGGTGACAGGACAAGGGGGAATGGCATGAAGCTGTGCCAGGGCAGGTTTAGATTGGATGTTAGGAAAAAATTTTTTACTGAAAGAGTTGTCAGGGCTGGAACAGGCTGCCCAGGGAGGGGCTGAGTCACCTTCCCTGAATGTGTTCAAAAAAAGGGTAGATGAGGTACTTAGGGATATGGTTTAGTTTAGAATGTGAATGGTTGGACTTGATGATCTTAAAGGTCTTTTCCAACCTTGTGATTCTGTGATTCTGTGGGACGTGGACTTCTCAGGGGCCAGCAAAGAATTGCTGCCACCCAGCCATTCGCAGCCCCCAAACCCAGCTGCTCAATATTTCATCATATTTTTGCTTTTCTTTTCACATTTTCTAAAACATAAAGCAATGGCCACAGCAAAGACAGTTTATCAACCTCGTGTCTTCTGACATCTAAGCCCTGCCTGGTTAGGTGACCATCCATTCCTAAACCCTACCACCTGAGACATCCCCCAGGTAGTGAGGGGAGTTTTGATAGCAGCATCAGATCACTAGGCCTTAATTGTGAGGTGCTAAAATCATAGCATCGAGCTCCGCATCAGTACATCTCAAAACACTCTAAGAAGGTGAATAATTTTTATCCCTGATTTACATAATTGAAAATGAGGTGCAGGGATATGATTTACACAAGGTCATTCAGCAAGCCAGTGGCAGGATAAAAATAGATGCATCTTGTGTATCTCTCCTTTAGGATCATGTTAGTTCACACCACGACGTTTCTCATCAGAGCAGACGAGCGATGCAAAACCTCTCACAACCTCTGACAAAGCAAAAGCTTAACACTGGAGGCAGTTTTAGAAAACACATCCCCTGCTCCCTACTCCCTACCCCCCACCCCCAGTTGTCTATGTAAGTTGTTCAGGCCAGGATTTGTCTCAGGGCAAAGCCACTCATCAACTACTCTCAGACAAACATCCCTCCCTGCCACCCCACATCTTACAGATAAACCACTACTGTGCAAAAACACTTAACATCTCAGAGTGAAGACATACGTTTCTCAGATTATATTCTTGCAAGTGAAGCACATTTTGTTTCCTACTGAGGCATGCTTGATGCAAACACATTTAACAAGGATGCAGGACAATTTGTCCCCAAGAGGAGCGAAGGAGACTCGTCGAAAAAAGAAGCTTTTACAGAATTGAGAATTTTACAGCTGTGTCTGGCCTTTTGGGCTCTTCCTGCTCTGTGGTGAAGAGTTCTGAGGTTACCTAATTGTGGCCTGCCAATACTCTAAAGTAGTCCTACAGGAAAGTGGGAGAGGAGCTGTTCACCAGGGAGTGGAGGGACAGGACAAGGGGCGATGGCTTCAAGCTGACAGAGGGCAGGGTTAGATTAGATGTTAGGAGGAAATTCTTAAACTCTGAGAGTGGTGAGGCCCTGGCACAGGGTGCTCAGAGAGGCTGTGGAAGCCCCATCCCTGGAGGTGTTTAAGGCCAGGATGGGGCTTTGGGCAGCCTGGTCTAGTGAAGGTGTCCCTGCCCATGGCAGGGGGGTGGAACTAGATGATCTTCAAGGTCCCTTCCAACCCAGAGCATTCTATGATTCTACAGGAGTTTGGGAAGAAATGAACAACTGCACAAGGTCAACACCTTCTCTCCAAATCTGCTGTTCTATTTGCTTACATGGTGGGTTTTTTTCCTACTTCATGTCAACTGTGGAGTGTAAGATCTTCGCATCATCTTCTGCTTGCCCTGTAATGCCTGTAGGACAACTTTGTAATGGGGCTGTTGAGTACAAGGAAGCAGCCAGTCATTGAAGACAGGGGAAGGTGTGAGTAGGGCTCAGTGCTGGGATCTCCTGAGAGGTTAAGGACAGATTTGGGCAATCTGAAGAGCTAAGCAGCCATAGCACAGTTGCTAACGTACTACACAGGTCTGGAGCTTGTATGCCTGCTTTTGCCTTGTCCAAGGTGTGAATTCAATCCACCCAGAAGTTGAAGTTTTCTTCCTCTGTACTGAAGCACCAACAAAGCAAGGGGGATGATGGAACCTCCTCTCCATGGGGCAGTTTTACACACCTATTTCTCTTCCTTTCCCTTTTTATTTAAAACTAGTCAACAAATCTGCCCCATGGATCAAGAGAGTCGATCATGGATCTGAGGCAACAGCCAAGCACTGAGGTCTTAAAAAAACCCTCTTCAAGTCTGATAGCTAAGTACATCCTTGCAAAGGGCTAAGAAGGGATCTATTCAGCAGTTTTTTATTAATTTATGGCCTAAAAGTGCCCAAAAGACTTGGAATCTTGTCCATGAATTTCAGAAACATGTATCTCAAAATGTAGTGTGCTGTGAGTTAAAAGCCTGGGCAATTTAAGATCTTATTTAAGGTACTGCTCCTTAAAAAAGTAGTTCCTTCAGAGAAGGAAAAGGCAAAATGAAGGTGTGGTAATGGTCTTGGGTTGGATCCAGATCAAGATAGGGGAATAAGATACTTTCCCCTTTGGCAGAGCCACCCTAAAGGTGTCACAGGGGCACTTGGGCAACTCAATTAGACAATGCCATAATGGCTGGTGTAATTGAAAGGAGAACCCCATTGACACAAAGAAGCTGGGATGCATAACTTGGCTTTGCATCTATAATAACACAGAGAAGCCTAGTTTATCCATAATTAGGCTTTTCCTGGCTCCCCTTGGCTGATGGCAACTGAGATAATCAAGAATCTGAAATTAACTACTTTAGAAAGGCTGCTTATCATCTGGGTTCAAATGTACTCAGGCAGATGAGGGAGCTAAATCCAAATTTCACATACCTCCTCTTTGCAAGGAACAGACAACAAATGAGAAAAAACCCACAAAAAACCAAAGCCAAAGATAAAAACCCAAACCCAACCCTTTCTCTGGGTAAATAATTCTGTTACTGAGATACTGAGAAACTTTAAGCCATTCTTCCAGAATGGTGACTTAGTCCTGAAATCAGAGAAAAAATTGAGGCCTATATTTAGAAAGCCAGTGTTTCTACAGACCTACAGATTCTGATCTTGCATAAGTGTAGAAGCAAATGAACTGAGATATGAGAAAATGCATAGTGCCTATCTGAGATCAGGAGATGGGGAGTCTGGAAACGATTATGTTTGCTCAGGGAGTCTAAATATATTAAGTCGAACATTGGTATCTCAAAGTAAACAGGGGCAAGATTAAAAAAAAAGGTGGAGAAAAAACTTAAATTTCATTCATAGCAATTCATTGTTACCAGACCCTTGCTGGTGAGCGCTAAACATCTAAAAAATCAGAACAAGTTCCTTGAAATTGCAGTTGCAAAGTCTGTAAACTGCCTGTTTTCAAATGAGCGCTGACTTCCTCCCTAATCAATTTTACTGAAGTCAGAGGAATTAGATGTAAGCTTCGTTCCTCCATTGTATCTTATATAGAGATGCCACTCAGCAGTTTTTGTCAGGAAAATGGCATTTAAAAGCATTAAAATGGGGCCATAAAACTGACAGTTTTTCTTCCAGAGGAGGCGAATGTAGTGTTCACAGTTTAAAGACCTTCCAATGGTCTTTGCCACAGCAATTACTGTCTCTTCAACTCCGAACACCCCACTGCAGTCAGATTTCAGTGAAAGGATGAACAAACGAGGGGTGTGAACTGGGAGCAAAACCACTGCAACAAAACTTGGCTGATGGAGGAGTATGCTCAGCTGCACTTCATGTCAAAGCAGCCACCACTGTGCTGGAGCGGCCTCACCTCCAGTCCTGGGGGCAGGTTTAGGCCCCACAGGACAAGAGGGACAGGAAACTAGTGTCCAGAGGAGGGCATCGAGGATGGGGCAGGGTCTGGAGGGGAAGGCTTATGAGGAGAGGCTGAAGGCCCTGGTGTTGTTCAGCCTGGAGAAGAGGAGGCTGAGGGGAGGCCTCATGGATCTGTGACTTCCTGATGAGGCGGAGTGAAGGGGCAGGTGCTGATCTCCTCTCTTTGGGGATCAGTGACAGAACCTGAGGGGACAGCGTGAAGCTGCACCAGGGAAGGTTTAGACTGGATGTTAGGAAGAGGTTCTGTACGGAGAGGGGGGTTGGGCACTGGCACAGGCTCCCCAGGGAAGGCCCAGAGCTGGGCTGAGGTTAAGAAGCATCTGGATGACGCCTTCAGTGCCATGCTCTGACTTGGCTGGGCCTGTGTGGAGCCAGGAGTGGGACTTGATGGTCTTTCTGGGTCCCTTCCAGCTCAGGGGAGTCTATGATTCTATGATCACTTAAATGTTGGGGTTTTTTTTTATTCTGAAATGAGAGCAGGTTGGTTAAATTCTTACTGGGACTAGGTGATGTTTGAAAGAAAAAAGAAGCCTTGTGATGGTTTGTAGTTCCCTTAAGTAGCCAATAGGTGCTAAAGGCATCTAAAGTGAGTCAAAACAGGATGATGCTGTCATATAGGGATGATTATTAAGAATATTGCCAGTATTCAAAATGTGAGGAGTGTTGAGGTGGGCCAGTGTGAGCCTGAGTCTACCACAGAACATTCCTGGGCAACCTTGTGTAGATCCAGGCCTGAGGTTGGTGGCCCTGCCTGTGGCAGGGGAGTTGGAGCTCTCTGATCCTTGGGGTCCCTTCCAACCCATGCCATTCTATGATTCTATGATTCTTTGACTGGCAAAGCAACATTTAGTCAGAAAAAGAAAAAACAAAAATAACCCAAGGAAAGAATGATCAGCGTCTGACGCCTCAAAGTAATGGTGAACACAGCAAGCACGTTTTTGTTTCATATCCAGCATCCCCCAAGCATCTGACAAAACACACACCCCTGACCCCACTACTCCTTCTCAAGAAACAGAGCCAGGAATTTCCAACCAGTGGCACAGCCAATATTATATAAACTATATAGAGAGAATAGATGTATATGCAAAGGATAGCTGCAGCCTGGGATCCCAGCAGTAATAAATACTCTACCCACCCAACAAACTGTCATGCTGCATTGTGTAAAGTTTTAGATAGGATATGCCTTTCACATGACTAATGCAAGAACAATGAAGACAACATATGTTATGATTTAAACCGCAGTTGTCCTTCTTTCTGGGGGGAAAAACAAGCACATATTTGCTGAACAAAACCTGAGCATGCTGTTTGTCCAAGGCTTAACGCTGCAGCCAGCTAGGTCTAGTAAAAAGCCCTATTAACTATTATTTATAAATAAAAAAACCCCAAAAGAACCCAGCCAGTGATAAGAGAGAAATAAGGAAAAAGACTATGAATTTTCAATGTGCATTTATATTCATAAATATGAAGTATTTTTTCAGGTTCTGGACACATGGTTTACTGTTTTAGCTGACTTCTGGTGTCTATCTGGGTATGTGCTCTTAGCCTACAGCAAATTTAAACTAATTGAGCCTATTTACTGGTTAGCCTAAGGCTAAACTCTGTTACTTCCCCTTGTCACTAACCAGGAGCATACAGGTAACAGTTACCATAGCTCAGCTGCAATGTGGTAACTCCACAAGCTGAATTAACATCATCATCATCATCATCATCATCATCATCATCAGTGGCACAGAGAAGGCAAACCATCATCACTTGTGCAAGAAGGAAAAGGCAGCAAAAGCTGCCTAGGTAACAGGATTTGCTTCTCATGCAGTGGAGAGCAGACCCATGGGACCCGTTGCCAGCGGATGCCGTGGGTGCTAAATGTCTCCTGGAGGGTCTGGACAAGCACTTGAATGAGAAAATTCACTTAACAGACAAAAAATTGTATCAGGATTAGGAGATGCTCTGAGCTATGCATAGTAGGATGCAGAGGATTGGGTAAGGGTTACTCTCGCTCACGTGGTTCTTCCTCAGGCGCCCAATGATGGAATCAGCTTCTGGGCTCAAGAGACCCTCAGTCTGACCCAGTTCTCATCTTCCTACTTCCCAGCCTATTCACATGCCTGAGCCCCAAGGATCAGATCTGATCTGGTGGGTATATTTCATTCTGTTAGCATGACCGATCACCAGGGAGCCACAATGCCTCTTGAGGAAAATGTTCTCTTTGTAGACATTATCGCTGGTAATATATCTGAAAATGAATCTGCAAGTCCATGTTGATTTATTGCTGCTCTCAGAAGGACATCGAAACCACCCTTGCAACTGCAGAGATACCTGTTTGCTGAGCTAAAGCTCCAGTGGGTGTTTTGATAGCTCTTTCTATATCAGTAACTAAACTGCAGATTCAAGGAATAAGTGAATCAAAAACTTCTCCCAAGTAATAACTGACAGGAAAGGAGGAATGAGCCTCAAGTTGTGCCAGGGGAGGTTTAGATCGGAGATTAGGAAAAGTGTCTTCACCAGAAGGGTTGCCAAGCACTGGAACAGGCTGCCCAGGGAAGTGGTGGGGCCACCATCCCTGGGGGTATTTAAAAGACGTGTAGATGTGGTGCTGAGGGAGATGGTTTAATGGTGGGCTTGGCAGTGCTGGGTTAACGGTTGGACTCGATGATCATTTCCAACCAAAATGATTCTGTGATTCTAAAATCAGGTAAAATATTCTCCCCCACAGCACTCAGCACCTGCTACCTAAAGGGATACAGAGCTTAAATAACTAAATTGCCACAGAATTATAGATTCATAATAGAGTTCTGGTTGGAAGTGACCTCAAAAACCATCTAGTCCAAAACCCCTGCCATGGGCAGGGACATTCCCACCAGCCCAGTGTGCCCAAAGCCCCATTCAACCTTGCCTTGAACCCTGCCAGGGATCCAGGAGTAGCCGTACCCTCTCTGGGCACCCTGAGCCAGGGCCTCCCCACCCTCAGAGTAAAGTTTCTTCCTAATCTCTAATATAAATCTACCTCCTCTTTTAGATTAAGGCCATTCCTTGTTGTCCTGTTATGACAGTCTCTCATAAGCAGTCCCTCTCTGGCTTCCCTGTAGCCCTTTTAGGTACTGAAAGGTGCTCTAAGGTCTCTGTGGAGCCTCCCCTTCTCCAGGCTGAACCATCCCAACTCTCTCAACCCGTCTCCATAGCAGAGGTGTTCTAGCCTCATCATCATGGCCTCCTCTGGACTCACTCCAATAGCTCAGTATCTTTCTTGTACTTTCTTATCCTGTGTTACTGGAGTAGTAAATATGAGCGCAAAGCTTGCAGTGGATGGGAACAGAAAATCATGAAATTATGAAGCCAGGTTAGGTGGTTGGTCGTATTTCCCATACTTCACAACAGATAGAGACTAAAATAAGACATATTTTTAAAATTTTAATTAATAACAATAAGGAGGCAAACTTCCAGTAGGAGAGTCTGATCCAGAGGTAGCATCTGTTATTAATATGGCATGAGATGCAGCCATCCCCATCTGCCACACATTGAAGAAGTCAAGAAGATGATGGCCAGGGTGAGCCCATAACCCCAGCCCAAACCATCTACCTCAGAACCACCAGATGACCAGGTAAGTCCTGCTGCATTCCTCACAGCACTTCAATAAATACTGCTGCCCCATCTCCTTGTTAATACTAACTAGGGGGGCCTACAGGTACCATCAGACTTCATCTTTGGGCTGCAGTGATCCCTGCCATTAGCAAGCATACAAGATCATCTCCCCTGGATGAAGATGGGATGAGATAAGGTGTCATCACAGCAGAGTGAGCGATGCACTTGTTACAAGATGCTGCCTGTTACCCAGCTAACACAAATTACCTCGATAGTGGTACCAAGTGCTGCTCTGCTGTTTGTAAAACCAGTTAGGGTGTCCAGCAGCATGGAAACATCGACATCTCTCTCAGCTGGGTGCTGCACACTCACTGCCTGATGCAGTGATTTGAATTAAAGACAGACATGGATCTTTACTTCTGTCTCCTGAAGCTCGCTGTGTTATGCCAGGCTGCACTGCCCCGTGTGTGGGTGTCAGGCTGACAGCATTAAGCTGTGAGGGAGGTGCCATACTGGCTTGTGAAAAGGTATTGGATTAACAGGGTTGCTGTGTTGGGATAACAGGCTGGATGGCTTTGCTTTGGAGAAGCTATCATTACAGGTGCTGCAAGCAGCAGCTATAGGTCCTGACTGACCCATGAAGAAGATACTACACCAGCACACAGGGAGATGGTTTCCTGCATGAAGGGGCCATGACTAGACAAGCAAGGAGGCTGTCTTTCCTTGAGAAAAAGCTTCATCCCAACCTCTCCCACCCTGCCAAGTCGCTGCCCTGACCTTTGTTGTCGTGCCAAATCCGCACTTTGCAGAGATCTCCCAGGCTCAGCATATCTGAAAAGTTGAACTCATCCATCTGGTTCCTCTCAAACTTGTTAGACTTGTTGGACTCCTTCAGGGCCAGGGTCCCACTGTCCCCGTTCTCCCCAAACAGGATCAAAGACACATTGGCATCGGTTCCTGCTCCTGGAAGGTGAGAGCAAGGTACATCATCAGGAGGTGGCCTGCCACGTAGGGCTGAATCCCAACCTCTGACCACACGGAAATGGAGGCAGCAGAGGCAGTTTTGAGGAGGCTGTGGTGATGACCAGGTTTCAGCAATGTTTGGTTAATTTGTGCAGGATCCTGCAAAGAGAGCATGCCATGGTAGCAAACAAGCCAGCCCTCCCGACCCATCCTCCAAATTCAGCTGGAACACTTCACCTTTGATTGTAAGGTATGGTGTCATTGAAGGCAACAGTCTGACTAGTAGGCAGGAGCATCTGCTCCTGACAGAACATCGCTTTGGATGCCAGTGTCACATCCAAAGTAGCTTGGGAAGCAAAATGACTTACCCAACAACCTACAGAAGAGTGTTAAAGAACTTATTTTAACTTTTCCAGTTACCAAGTATTTGTACTCATTGCCCTGGGCTTCCCACTGGGCCACAGTCCCTTTTCCACACTGTGGTCTCCTTCTGCCATTTCCAAACCTTCTCCAAGCTGTCCTGTGGTACCCAGGATGCTTCAGATGGGATTTGTCAGGTACTGCTCTCCCTGTGCTTTATGGCACAGAGATTCAAAAGCAAAGTGCAAATCATCAACCAAACCACTACAGCATCGCATGGCTCACTTTCCCCTCCCACGGGTCTTCCTGCTATATTCCCATTTCAAAATACTGTCCATGTTGCATTGAGTGGAAAACGTCCCAGTTTGCCCCACCAACTCCCACTTCTTCCTATGTATATTAGGAAAAGAACAATTTTTAAGATGATCTGTATTATCTGCTATTGGATTTGCTATGCCTGTGACTGCATATGTTTTCCTGCAGAAATTTTCATGGGTTTTGCAGAGTTTAAGGCAAAATCATCACCTACAGTCACCTTATACATATTTTATCTGAAAGTGCTACAACATTTTCACCTGGCAGTATTTCTAATTTGACTAACTTTAGTTGGTGGGGGGGTGGGTTTGGTGGGTTTTTGTGTTTTGGGTTTTTTTGTTTGGTTGGTTGCTTGGTTGGTTTTGGTTTTGATGCCACAATAGATTCATAAATTTTATTCCACATGGCATCCACTTCTGTGTCAGAACCAAAGCCCTTAAATTTTGGAAAATTAAAAAGAGATCATCAAACCCAAATCTGCCTCACAAAGAAACTCAGCATCTGCTGCCCTCAGTTAGATAGCCCAGCTCTGAAAACTCTAACCGCCTGCTAAGCCTGTTCTTGCACAAGAGGATCATAAATCCACTTAGGACCACACAGTTTGTATTTCCCACAGCTCCATTCACAACACAATGCAGAGACAAAGTCAAGGGGACTGAAAACTTTTTGGGAAAGCTGCCTCTTCCTTGGGGTAATTATTCGAATACAGAAATCGGGAAGAAAGCACACGCCTTTCCATCCATACAGAAGGATGGAAAAACATACTAAAAGAAGGAAGAAAAGAGAAAAAAGGAAAAAAGGAAAGAGGAAAGAGAAAAAAGAAAAAAGAAAAAAAAGAAAAAAGGAAAAAGGAAAAAGAAAAAAAAACAGGAGAAAAAGAGGCATACAGAGAAAAGGCAAAGCAACATTTGGTGTCCACGTGAAAAATTGCCTATGTTAAATCTGGGCTAATTTTCAGCAGTTCCTGGGGAAGCACTTAAGAAGGAAGAGAAAGCATCAGGGATTCAGGCAGTTCATCTGAGATTACCTTTTATGACCCACAAAGCTTGCTGAGGAACAAAGCAAAGTGAAGTCCATTTCCTTACAAGGAGCAGGGTCCCAATTAATGCAAGGTCTCAAAAAAGCACAGAACCAACACTTTCTTAGCAAAACCTTCCTGGCAGGAGGAAGCTTATGAAGGCTTCATGCCGTGACATTTCCCTCACAAGCAATTAGCGGGAGATGGGGAAGAAAAGAACAGAAATTGCTGAATCAATGTACATTTCACCTATTTGAGTCTCCCTCTGGCTGTTTTTTGGAGGGTTTTTTTTGGGAGGTGTGGGGGAGTAGGGGTGTTAATTCCAGGAAAATAGTCAGGCACATTTAGGAACTGTAGCAAAAATGACAAATGAGATGAAGGCACTGTGGTTGCACAAGCCTTAAGGAGTGCAATAGCTCACAGGGTCAGTATGGGGGTCTGCCACACTGAACTTCGTCATCAACTGCCTAAACGATGACAGAGTGCTTTCTCAGCAGATTTCCATGTAACATTAAATTTGGGGCAGTAACTGACGTGCTGACTGGTGGGATTCCAACCCAGAAGTGGAAGAAGTGTTGAAGGAGGAAGTGTTGATCTGCCTGAGAGTAGGGAGGCTCTTCAGAGGGATCTGAACAGACTGGACCCATGGGCTGAGTCCAATGGGATGAAGTTTAACAAGGCCAAGTGCAGAGTGCTGCACATGGGACATAATAACCCCATGCAGCGCTACAGGCTGGGGGAGACTGGCTGGAGAGCTGTCAGGCAGAGAAGGACCTGGGGGTGTTGGGTGACTGCAGACTGAATATGAGTCAGCAGTGTGCCCAGGTGGCCAGGAAGGCCAATGGCATCTTGGCTTGTGTCAGACAGAGTGTGGCCAGTAGGTCTGGGGAGGTGATTGTGCCCCTGGACTGGGCACTGGTGAGGCCACACCTCGAGTACTGTGTCCAGTTCTGGTCCCCTCACCACAGGAAGGACATGGAGGTCCTGGAGCGAGTCCAGAGAAGGGCAACCAGGCTGGGGAAGGGGCTGGAGTGCAAATCCTCTGAGGAGCGGCTGAGGGAGCTGGGGCTGTTTAGCTTACAGAAGAGGAGGCTGAGGGGAGACCTTATCACCACCTACAACTACCTGAAGGGAGGTTATAGAGAGGTAGGTGATGGTCTCTTCAGCCAGGTGACAGGTGATAGGACAAGGGGGAATGGCATGAAGCTGTGCCAGGGCAGGTTTAGATTGGATGTTAGGAAAAAATTTTTTACTGCAAGAGTTGTCAGGGCTGGAACAGGCTGCCCAGGGAGGGGCTGAGTCACCTTCCCTGGATGTGTTCAAAAAAAGGGTAGATGAGGTACTTAGGGATCTGGTTTAGTTTAGGATGAGAATGGTTGGACTTGATGATCTTAAAGGTCTTTTCCAACCTTGTGATTCTGTGATTCTGTGATTCTGTGATTCAGATAGGCCCTGAGAATCTTTGAGGACTGGGCAAGTGGAAGTCTCATGAAATTGAGCAAGGAGAAATGCAAAGTTCTGCATCTGGGGTGGAATAAATCCTTCACGTGAGTGTGCTGTGGAGCTGAAGAAGACCCAGAGCTTATAGCAGAAACATTCATATCAATATTGAATCCAAGCTAATAGCAAGCTCTCGGTGTTCAATGCAAACCACTTATTGGGGTCCATCAGGAGAAGCATGGCCAGCAGCTGAAAGGAAGGTCTTATCTCCTTTGCTCATCATGGAGGAGCCCACAGTTAGACCACAGTGCCAGTTTGGGTCCCTGGATAAAAGGGGATGTGGAGACACCAGGGAGGGCTCAGCAGATGGTTGCCAAGATGGACAGGAGCTGAGGCACACAATCATGAGGAGACGACAAGGTTGATGAGCCCAGGCAGGTGGACAAGAGCCTGTGTGACCACATGAAGGGAAAATGATAATGATGACAGGGCCATGTGCTCTGGACCATACCCGAGGGAGCCAGAGCCACAGATTTCAGGGTAAAATTCAGGTTGGGCATCAGGAAAAAAGAAGTTGGCCATGAGCCAGAAGAGTGCCCTGGGGGCCAAGAAGGCCAATGGGATCCTGGGGGGCATCAAAAGGAATGTGGCCAGCAGGTCAAAGGAGGTGATCCTCCCCCTCTGCTCTGCCCTGGTCAGGCCCCACCTGGAGTGTTCTGGCCAGTTCTGGGATTCCTGGTACAGAAAAGCCAGGGATCTCCTGGAGAGAGTCCAGAGGAGGCTACGGAGATGATGAAGGGCCTGGAGCATCTCCCCTGTGCGGAAAGGCTGAGTGAGCTGGGGCTGTTCAGCCTTGAGAGAAGAAGACTGAGAGGGGATCTGATCAATGGTTATCAATAGCTGAAGGGTGGGACACAGGGGGACATGGCCAGCCTCTTCTCAGTGGCTGTGGGGACAGGACAAGGGGCCTCAAGCTGGAGCACAGGGAGTTCCACGCCAATCTGGGGAAGAACTTCTTCCCAGTGAGGGTGAGGGAGCCCTGGGACAGGCTGCCCAGGGGGTGTGGAGTCTCCTTCTCTGGAGAGATTCCAGCCCCATCTGGACGCCGACCTGTGTGACCTGTCCTAGGGACCCTGCTTTGTCAAGGGGTTGGACCTGATGATCTCTGGAGGTCCCTTCCAACCCCTACAGCTCTGTGATGCTTTGAAGTTCTTAGAAAAATGATGCCAGTGTGATTCAAGTGCCCAGGGATGTGGTGGCATCACCATCCCTAGTGGTGCCCGACACTTGGCTGAGCAGAGCCTTGGCTGACCTGACCTGATGCTGGCAATAGGCCTTTGAGCAAGATGTTGGATCAAAGAAGCTCCATAGCTCCCTTCTAACCAGTGTCAGTGATTTTATGATTCTTATTGAACAGCTGCATCATTTTTAAACAAACTGTGGGACAGAGTCATGTCCCTCTGAAGGCAAAGAATGACCTTCTCTTGACTTAACAGAGACTTGGATAAGGCACCAGGAACTGACACCGAGTGTCCTAAATTATGTAATTTGTTGGTTGTAGCTGAGCTGACAACATACTAATTAATCTTATAGCAGCAGAGATAAAACCCTCCTGCTTTGTTAGTGTTTGGGAAATAAAAAAAGCAGTACCTATTCTTTCTCCATTTTTCCTGCATTACCACGTATATGATGCCTGCATATAGAATACAGAATGCCTGCCCAAAGGCAAATTAACAGGCAAGGAAATTTTTGTGCCACAGAATGAGCCATCAGGCAGCCCAGCTGTACTGCTGCCATGTCTGTGGGTCACCCCTCAAAGAAAACGAGCTGGTGAGTTGTGTCTTTCGTAAGACCAAAAGTAAATCAAGATCTTGGCTTTAACCAAAGATTATCTGCCTGACTTGGGATGTGTCTGCCTTAACAGCCTCTCCTCCCCTTACCTGTATGTGCTCTGGGAGCTGCCATCTGTGGCAACTCTGGTGACCTTTGGGAAAGAGGAGATCTGACCTTTGTGGGAGAGGAGTCTTTCCCTGATGCAACCTCGGCCTGGTACGTGATCATCCAGGTTGAATGACTTCTGGAGAGCCAAACTGTAACTCAAAGGTTTCTTTGAGGAGAAAGTAAAGCAGACTGTTGCTGAATACGTGTGCATGGGGGAGAGGAAATGACTGCAGCTCTCTCTCATTTGCTGCAGGACATTTTTTTGTAGGATTCATTTTCACTGACTTTAGCCATCCAGCTTAACTTAATTGTGCTGGCTCTGTCTGAATCTGATGAAAAGGGAGTGACAGAGACCCTCCAGAGGATGATCCAGACTCCTGATTAAACTCCTCTCCCAGGTGATTTGACCAGAGACAGTCTAGACTAGAAGGAATTGAGATCAGAAGTATAATTTTTGTGGAGAGAGACAAATAGGTGAGATTTATTCTTTTTTTTCCCCTCTTTTTTTTTTTTTTTTCCTCTCAGTGCCTCTGATGCACTGGAAAGCTGAAAGCTATTGCAGAGAAAAACTTTAAACCTAGAAATAAACATGCCTGGTTTTATTCATCGATGAGCAGTGCTGTCCCTAGACAAAGACAGTGTGGCAGGAGATGATACGACAGGTTTAAACTAACTGTCAAGGATAAAATGTCTTTCTTCCTGAATTGGTCCAACCAGGAGTAATTGTGGAATACATAATGATCAAAGAGGGGAGATGGTTCATGACTTGTACCCTCTTTAGATAAGCTGGATAAAGTTCAGCATTATGTCAGAGCGCTGTGTGATCTAATCATAAACAGGCTCTCTGAAACCTCTCTGTAATCTGCTCTTTCCTACTGGGCAACACTGTTCATAATGAAATAAAATGTTTCATCATTAATACCCGTCATCCTTCATTCAATGGGAAGGGCAGATCTGTCTGCTGGTGCTGTCATCCTCTATTCTTCTCTCATTTCTGTTTCTATCGCCTCTGTGAGTTAGGGCTGGATTTCACAAAAAGGTCACAGAAAGATCTACCATTATATTAGGTGGTTTACACCAGATGTGTAAACAAACCTTCCTCTCTCTCCCACTTGTGGGTTGGTTTTTTATTTGTACTTTATTTCACTATATGTTTTCCAGACAAGCAGTGGGCAAGGCAGATAGGTTAAAAAATGGTGAGATGGGATGAAGACTCTGCAAGGGGAATTTTCATATTCTCAGATCAAACCTTACAAGCTGCATAAATTAGCACTGGTAAATCCAGAGAGGGAGAGAGGGAGGGAGGGAGGAAGGGAGGGAGGGAGGAAGAGAGAGAGAAAGAGAGAGAGAAAGAGAGAAAAAGAGAAAGAGAGAGAGAGAAAGAAGGAAGAGAGAAGGAAAGAAAGAAAGAAGGAAAGAAAGAAAGAAGGAAAGAAAGAAAGAAGGAAAGAAAGAAAGAAGGAAAGAAAGAAGGAAAGAAAGAAGGAAAGAAGGAAGGAAAGAAGGAAGGAAGGAAAGAAGGAAGGAAAGAAAGGAGGAAAGAAAGGAGGAAAGGAAGGAGGGAGGAAGGAAGGAAGGAGGGAAGGGAGGAAGGAAGGGAGGGAGGGAGAGAGGGAGGGAGGGAGGGAGGGAGGAAGGAAGGAAGGAAGGAAGGAAGGAAGGAAGGAAGGAAGGAAGGAGTAGTGATCAGGAGGTGCTTGTGTGACTTGGTGTGGAAAAATCCCCTTTGAGGGTGAACCTTTCCAGCTAGGTGTCTACAAGATAACATCCAGTCACCCCATTTTGGCATGAGGCAGCTTGCCTGTGGTCGCAGCTTTCATTCAGCAGCCTGACAGCAGGTCTCATGAAAAGAGGCAGTGAGCCCAGGAAATGACATAGAAATCCCATTTCTTGGCTTCTGAAGCTCCAGTGCTTGCTTTATACTCTGTTCCACCTCTTCTCTCTCATGTGCAATTCAGGATGGCATTCCATGGCTTGAGATAAAAGGTCTCAGAGCACTTTAAAAAGAAGTGTGAGCTATTGCTGTTTTCTTTGGACCAGGCAGATAGTAATGATTGATAACCTGGAGCCCACCAGCTTTGACTGTAGCCTTTTTTAAATTCCAGCCTAAGTGGATGGACCTGATTTGGTCAAAAAGGGGGCTCCTGACTATTGCAACATAGCCTGGCAATAGCTTCTGTTAAGGTGTCATCAGAGGAAGCAGCAAGCAGTTAAATCTAGGCCTTGCATCTAAATATTTAATGCCCAGAGCTCAGATCACAGAATCACAGAATCACAAGGTTGGAAAAGACCTTTAAGATCATCAAGTCCAACCATTCTCATCCTAAACTAAACCATATCCCTAAGTACCTCATCTACCCTTTTTTTGAACACATCCAGGGAAGGTGACTCAGCCCCTCCCTGGGCAGCCTGTTCCAGCCCTGACAACTCTTTCAGTAAAAAATTTTTTCCTAACATCCAATCTAAACCTGCCCTGGGGCAGCTTCATGCCATTCCCCCTTGTCCTGTCACCTGTCACCTGGCTGAAGAGACCATCACCTATCTCTCTATAACCTCCCTTCAGGTAGTTGTAGGTGGTGATAAGGTCTCCCCTCAACCTCCTCTTCTCTAAGCTAAACACCCCCAGCTCCCTCAGACACTCCTCATAGGATTTGCCCTCCAGCCCCTTCCCCAGCCTGGCTGCCCTTCTCTGGACTCACTCCAGGACCTCCATGTCCTTCTGATGGTGAGGAGCCCAGAACTGGACACAGCACTCGAGGTGCAGCCTCACCAATGCCCAGTCCAGGGGCACAATCCCCTCCCCAGACCTACTGGCCACACTGTTTTTGATGAGGATAAATCCCACAGAATAACACTGTCATGATGAACAGCCAGCTAAATTGACAGTGTTCCAACACAGCAGAGCTAAATTATGCTTTTAAACATAATTTAAATTTAAGCAGGAGATGTTTTCCAGTGCAAAAAGTCATGCTTCATACAAGAAAAGTCATAAAATATCCACCACGGACGTACCTCCAACGTCACTGGTTTTAACCTGAAGAGTGTATGTTGTGTCCTCCATCATCTGCTCATCATTGATGACAGCTGGCATCTCACACACAAGACTTCCCTTGGCGTTTTTCAGCTTTGACAGCCAGTCGCCATAGGTAAAGGTGGCCACTTCTTGGTTAGTCAGGTTCTTCAGGATGATCTGTGAAGACCCAAAATAAGGGGAAATAAACCCCTTTATCTACTGTTTGAATGAGGGCAAAGACTAAAGTTATGAAGTGCACAGTGCAGTAGGACATGGGTAAAGCTTCATCATAACTTCAAAACCTGTACTGGGCTCTTCTGGGATAAGCAGAGCTCTCTCCTATGGACAATATTTGCTGTGGTGACTTGTCCTGAGAAATCATAGAATCCCAGACTGGTTTGGGTTGGAAAGGACCTCAAAGCCCATCTAGTCCCCTGCCTTCCATGGGCAGGGACACCCTCCACTAGCACAGGGTGCCCAAAGCCAGGGAGCACAAAGCCTAGGATGTCCTTGCCTTGAACACTGCCAAGGATCCAGGGGCAGCCACAGCTTCTCTGGGGAGCCTCTTCCAGGGCCTCCCCCCCTCCCTGGGAAGGATTTCTGCCCAATCTAGCCTCTTCTGGTTTAAACCCATTACCCTTTGTCCTATCATTGCATTCCCTGATAAATATTCCCTCTCCATCTTTCCCATAGGCCCCTTTGGGCATTGAAAGTTCTCCCCAGAGCTTTCTCTTCTCCAGCCTGAACAAGCTCAACTCTCTTGGTCTGTGTTCACAGGAGAGGCCTATCTTCAGATAAAAGAGAGACCTATTTTGGTCATCAAAATATCAGACCTTTTCATTCATAGGGAAAAGATAGGAAGGAATTTGCATAGGAAAGCATAGGAAGGAATTTGCTCCTTTGACATAAGTTATGGACAAAGATCCCCTCTAAGAGAGTCAGTCCTTTCCCAGAAGCCAGTATGGATTTCACCCCCAAAGAGGTAACAGAGACTTGCTAAAACCCTGGCTATCCCTCCTCGAAGTACACAGTTATCTTTCTTCTGCCTGCTTTGTCTGTGCAAACACAGAGCCATCATTGTAGAGATATGCAAACCAAACCCAAACAAGTTAAAGCTATGCACAAGATAAAATTAGGCCAGCAAAACTTAATGTTTCACACACTTCTCCCTCTGGGAAAAGGTGACAGAACAAACAGTATGCAACAGATATTAGTCACGCTGTCTAATGTGTCATGGGAAGGAGCTCAGATGCTGCAGTGATAAGAACAGAATAGGAATCTGTTTAGAACAAGCCAGTGAGCTTTTCCAGCAGACACCTAATTAAATACCCACCTTTATGTGTCCTGTTCAATGTGGGCTCAGTAGAGCGTCAGCCCACTGGGAGAGAGGCATCACACTTGCCTATAGTGAAATGTAGCGGTAAATCCTCACTAAACAGGAGGGGAGGGAAGAGACAGGCCTGCAAATTACCACTTGCATTGCCATCTAACAGAAACAGAGACCTTACTGGGGTGAGGCAGAGACCAGAGACTGAGTGCAGCAGCGCATCAGCAAGCAGGGCCTTGCAAGGCACAGGCCATGGAAATGTGAGCCCAGACCGGTCACAGAAGTGTGACGTGCTATTAAGGAGAGATGAACCATGGAGTGATGGAAAATATTAAGTTAAAAGGGGAAAATGGGGGTGTCTCATCCCACCAAGTGCAGCTAACTGTAAGGCCGTGTCCAGCTGAGATTGCAAAACCTTCTAGGTTTGGAGACTGCCTGGGTCCCTACCCCAGGGCTGCACTGCTCTCACTGAGGAGAGGTTTTTCCTCATATCTCACCAGGATTTTCCTTGCATTGGTTGCCTCATGCCTTTTCACTGTTCACATCTGAGATCGACGGTCTCTGTAACCTCCCTTTAAGCAGCAGAAGACTGAAATTAGATCCCCCCCTTGGCCTTTTCTTCTCAAGGCTTAAAAACTCCATTTACCTCTGTCTTTCCCAGGGTGCCATATGCTTCAGCCCCCCGACTATCTCAGCGACCTTGTGCTGCCCTTGTGTGTATCAGCCTAAGAAACTTATGAAACTTAAGATAAAATGTGCTCAAATTCTGTCCTCAAACTGCATGTGCCCCAGCCCACGGCCTTCTGCTGACCTTAAGCAGGCTTTGCTGGAGCCTTTAGCAGTTCAAAAGAACATTGCTCCAGGTTATAAAAAAATCTTTTAAAGAGGGCAGTAGCTATACTGAAGCTGAAGTTGTGCTACTTGTGCATTGAAAAGGTCCATGGGTAGGACACTCATCTGGGGTTTTCTCTCTGCCTGATGCTAAACAGGGATCTGTACCACAGCACCTCCATCCCAGAGGTACAGGACATTTTGGGTCGTTGAAGCTGTCCCATTTTTCTAAAGAGCTGCTTGTTCACAGCTAGTGAAACTATTACTTTGTGGTCAAAAAGCTGCTCTATGAGTCAGGAGATGTTGAATCAAATCCTTGCTTTGAACCAAGCAGGAATCAGGTCTGGTGCCATCCCAGCTTGTGCCTTCTCTGCCAGGGCACAGACCAGAAGGAAGTGTCCCCTCTCCAGGGTGTGTGAATGATGCCTACATCCTCTTAGGATTCCAACCTAGAAAGCTTTCCTTGGCTAAAATTCACAAATTTGAATCATAAATAATCTCAGGTTGACTGAAAATGCCTTTGTTTCCCTTTTTTCCCCTTTGTGCCTCGACTCTTTGCAGGTGAAGGTTCAGCCAGCTCTATCTCCACCCTGATCAGGAATAGCCATGGCACTGTTGGTAGCAAAATGTCACCAGCAAAAGCTTGCAGGGAAATGTCAGGAAAGCAGTGGGGGTATGTGGAAGAAGATTAGGGTTGCCAGCTGGAGTGCACTCACAGACAGTGATCAGACCTCTCACAAACAACCAGCCCATGCCCAACGCTCCAGATGCTGTCTGGGAAAAAAATCTGTCTGGCTACTAAAACTGCTGGAGCAAAATGCCCTCTCTTCCCATCCCCAGCCCCTCACCCAGGGTGAGTGCTTTCATATGTATGCAGCTCGATGTCAGCAGTCAGCACAGGCAGAGCACAGCCCTGGCTATCTCGTTCTGCAGTGCTGCTCCGGAGAGGAGCAGGCAGGAAGAAAGGGATTAATTTTAGAGCTTGATTTGCTCGGGGGACATCACAGAAAAGGATGTGGAAGTAGCTGGAAATTTGTGTTGGGCTGACTGTTTTGGTCACAAGGTGGGTGTGATGCCTACCCCACTGCATGGGAACTGCCTCAACACTGGGCATCCAGACCAAACACAGCAGCGTGTCCGTGGTTGGGGCTGGGTACCTCCAGGGATGCACCACATCCCACACAGGCTGGGGGCAGGTAGACAGCCATTCAAGGCTGTCTAGAGAGGATGCCCACATACCTTGGTAGAGGATGTGAAAGCCAAGCATAGCCTTTTCTATAGCTGGAACATCATGGAAAAAATCCCACCCTACAAGGAGAAGTTTGTGGGTGTTGCACACACTGAGGATGATGCAGGATTTTTATGTCCATAGGTGAGGGTCAAGAAAGGCAGCTCAGGGACCTGAGCTGAGGCTATTTTTATTTTCTGACTGTTCCTCTCAGAAAAATTAGCTACCAATTGGCAACGAGGCTGCGACTTTATGCTGTGTCTAAACAATTTTTTTAGGTTGCCTAGAGCTTACTGTGGATGTCCTGCATACTTTTAAGCTTAAACTAATAATACACAAATTTTAATTGGGCTGTAGAACATCTATAAACCACAAAAAGAAACTGGGAGGAGTACATACAAATAAAATGTTAGGAACTTGTTGTGTAGCTGGGCAAGTATCATAGCTGAGAGGAACTTTACACCAGCAGGTTGGAATTAGTTGTGTGCTATGTGCTGTAATAGGAGGTTTGGTACATCTGACCACTCGATTTCACAAAATCAGAGAACCACAGAATCACAGAATCACAAGGTTGGAAAAGACCTTTAAGATCATCGAGTCCAACCATTCCTGTCCCTAAGTACCTCATCTACCCCTTTTTTAAACACACCCAGGGATGGGGACTCAGCCCCGTCCCTGGACAGCCTGTGCCAGGCCCTGACAATTCTTTCAGGGAAGAACTTTTCCCTCCCATCTGAGCTGACCCTGCCCTGGAGCAGCTTGAGCCCATTGCCCCTTGTCCCATCTCCTGTCCCCTGTCTGAAGAGACCATCACCCACCTCTCTGCAGCCTCCTTTCACGATTTACCTCTGCCCAACAGAGTTAGACATAACACCTCGCTTTGCTAATGAGGACAGCCTTGCAGAATAGCTGAGGGACTGATAAAGAGCATGCTTTGCTCAAAGGTGTCCTTGGAGAAGAGCTGGAAGACCGATAAAGAGGAAACATCCTGACCCAGAAGGCTGGATGATGGACAAGGGGCCTGAAGGCAACAAAAACCAGGCAGGAGCTGGGGGAAAGGTAAAGATCGGGAGGGAAATTTGGTACTTCTAACTCTGTACCAAGGTGAAGGTGTTGTGGGTGCTGTGTGTGGTGGGCTGGCTCCATGGGATGACCACCAAGCACCTGTGTCTGTGCAGAGCTGGGATGAACCCAGCATGTGTGTTGTACCGGGTGCCTGGTAACCACCCTGCTTGTTGGGGCAACGCTGGAATTCATCTTTAAAGGCTTGACACCAGGTTTTCAGGGTGCTATTGCATGTCATTAGTCTTCACTTAAAAAAAACCAGGGTCCTCTGACTGCAAAACAAAAGGACTTTGTTGCACAGGATAACAATCAGCTTCAGCTATATAACGAATTGTCTCAAATTCTCTTAATCTCCTTTATATAAAGGAAAAGGACTGAATAAAGACCGAGCCCCACATTCAGGATTATTTGTGATGTGTGAATGCAATGCAATTAGTGCTTCATTAAGGCAGCTTCTTATCTGCCTGGCTTTGACAGCACAAAGTAACATTAAAATTCCGAGGGAGGCAACTCCGCAGAATTCAACTGCCTTACAATTCCTGTTATTTCACTCAGCTTTCATCCCATCTTATTTCTAGCTTCACATCCTCGTATCTAAGACACTAGGCAGCAAATGAAATCTTCATGTGGACTGAGGAACACGCTATCCCAGGAGGATATTTCCAAAGCATGTGTTTAAATAAGTTTCCTAATTAAAAATCTCTATTTTCTTTTTATGCTGAGGGTGATGAAACACTGACACAAGTTGCCCAGAGAGGTGGGAGATGCCCCATCCCTGGAAACATTCCAGGTCAGGTTGGATGGGGCTCTATGCCGCCTGATCTGGTTACAGATGTCCTTGACCATGGCAGGGGGCTAGACTAGATGGCCTTTAAAAGTCCCTTCCAACCCAAACTCTCCTGTGCTTCTATAACCCTATTATCTCATTTTCCAAAAACACAGAGCAGTTTCATGGTAGTTTGGTGTGGGAGAAGATAAGATTCAGCATTAGGTCAGAGGAAAATATCCAAACTCTGTGTCTCTCCCAGCAGTGGCAAGAGAAGAAAGCGATGCTCAGCTCTGGAGAGTCTTTGCTGTGTCTTTCTGTGCAGAGCAAAAATCAATAACAGTCACTCTAGCTGAACACATCACTAGTCAAATTTTGTTCCCTCCAGAGGATTAGGTATCAGCATTTAAAACTTATTGCCACTTTCAGTGCAGTTTGAATCTTTGGCACGAAGTTTATTACTTCACTGAGATTATGAATGAAATTCCAATGTATTTTATCTAGACAGGAAAAAAAAAAGACTACTTCCCTGCTTGTAAATTGAATCACTTGGCTGTGTACAACATCATTGATAATTCATGCATTTTAATTGGTATTTATGCACTTCTATTTCTAGTAAAGTAAAAGCAGTATGAATTATGACCAGCAACAGTTTACAAAAAGACCGAAGAGAATTAAAAAGATCATTTATTGTTATTTTAATAGAACAAGAGAACTGAGAATATCCTGTAGATAAATGGAGCAACAAACGGTTAATTACGGGGTTGACGGCTTAATCTAGCTTCTCATTTCACTGTGCTAGTTAGCACTAACTGTGAACCATCTGTCTGAGAGTTTAGCACTACCCCCACAAGTATTTCATTATGCAGTTTTAATATGCACTTTTGACAGAAATGGAAATGGGCTCAGATCGGTTTTCATGTCACACCAGGCTACATAAGTTTTCAAGGCTGGAATACAAATCAGCGAACACAAATCCTTCTTCCCCACTTCCAGAGCCCTCCTGTCCTCACTCTCTGCCTGGGAATGCAAATGCTATGTTTACCTTTCCAGGGAAGGTGAGAAAGAAAACTAATGAATAAAAGTTCTCTACACATCTCTGGAGTTAGGAGATCCTCCAGGCTCTGTTTCTCTAACAAGAGTAGGAACTACAGGTACAATTTTCAACTGCTTCTAACTTCCCAGTCTCAGAGAGTTGGGTGCATGGCCTGCCTATTGCTTCTGTGGAGCTGTAAGAGGGCTATAAAACCACTGGATGAGTCCCAGGAAGGTCTTGCTTTGGGTGGGACAGTCCATCAGGTGCTGGAACAACTGGACAGAGCTGGCAACAGGAAGGTGGGAAGGTGCTACCTTCCACTGGAGATGCTGCCATCACCTTGCCTTCAAGCTATAGCTAATTCACAATTGCAAGGTCTGGAATGTCTCAGGATGAATAAGCTTTATTTGATTTCATTCTGTGTGGAGAAGATTTATAAAACTCAGGGGAAAAGTGTGGGGGAACTGGCAAAGGGAGTTTGACCAAGATGACTGGATCAAATCAGAGAACAGATTGAGTTATTCCTTAGGCACAGGGAGAGAAATTGTGTGTCTGTGGCATCTATTCAGAAGTCTAATGCTTCAGAAAAGCTGCACAAGGAAAAATAGTTGCTGAGGAAAGAGTTCAGAGTGACAACGCTCAAGTAAAGAAGTCAGAAAGTGTGAGAGAAATGCTTTTTAGCCCATGCTAGTGGAGGTGAAGAGCAGTTCATCACTTTGATGGAAACTGGTGGCCACCAGGACCAATGTTTAGAGATGTTATTTATGGGAAAAAAGGATGGTTTCTGACTAGTCAGAAAGGGTAAAGAACCCAATTGAAAAATCACGCACTATTCTTTCTGACCATGGGTTAAGCTCTTGAGTTCTGACCTATGCTAATAAAAAAGTCAAGATTTGGAAAACCAACAGGATATCTACTCCAGAAAAAGCATGCTAAATAAAAATGGCAGAGATGTGTGTGTCACTTAATGGCTTCTGATGGTGTAGGATTGGCACATCACTCCATCTCTATCTCAGAAATATAATTATAGGGACCCATAGCAAGCAAACTGCATTTAACTGACCAAACAGAAGTTACAAGGAGATAGAGGAGATACAGGCAAGCACTATCCTTTTGCTCAAGACAGGACACAAGCGGAAAACACAACCAACAGAAGCACTGGGAGCCATTTTGCATGTTCTACTCAAAATGCAAGAGGAAAATGATGCCTTGCTTGTGTGACAAAGGAAAGAGAGACATCTGCCTGCATGCTAGAGGGAGAAGGGAAGGGAAGAGGTAGGATTGTCTGAAAGGATGGACTATTTGGAAATGTCCTACCCAGCCCAGGCCCACAGTAGCTGTTCCTGCCTGGCAGAGCATGATCCACTCTCCCGTTGGGCAGAACATGGCAGGGGTCTGCAGGAGCTGAAGGCACCTCCCGGGGACCAGAAAACATTGAAGGTGCCCTGGTATCAGGCCAAGACTCTTTTTCAGGGAGGGAGAGTGAGATCTAAGAGCAGAGCAGAGACTGTGGTAAAGATTCACAGCACAGCTTTTGCCCTTGCTCGCTTCTTTTCTGACTCAATTCCCCTAGGAAAGCACCTCGAGAGATGAAGAGAGGCAGGAGGTGCCTAACAGCAGGCCCCTTGCTGCCTCCCTCCTCTTTCTCGCGGGCTGAGGGGCTGCAACGCTAGCGGGTCGCGGAGAACGCGGCGTGAGGTGCATTACCCTCTCCATGAACCAGTGTGGGCGAGTCCCCTTCCCATCCGTCCGGATCCTCATCTTCCTGAGGGGTGCGATATCAGCGATCTCCATAATGAAACTGTCCTCTTGGCCTCGCTCAAACCTGGAGGGATTGAAAGACTGAGGAGGTTTCCTGCTGCTGTCAGGCACCATCGCCTCTCCATCCCCTCTGCCCACTGCAATTCACGTCTCGCCAACAGCCTCAAACTAAAAGCTTAAGAGCGCTGCTTTGCTGGACTCGAGCTCTCCTGACCTGCAGTCACTGGCTACTGTGATTTTTGGCAAGACAGATTTGACAGGGATTCCTCATCCCCAGGAAAATCATGCCCATGTGAGGCACACGGAGCCATTCCAGGCACCCTGTAGCACACATTTACCCCTCTGCCTGTAACCAGAACAACAGGGACTCGCAGTCAGGTTTCTGCCCATCACCTTCCTCCTGGCATCTGCCCACGTGCCTGCCCTTAGCCCAGCCCTGCTACAACGCAGAGCAATTTTGCCTCATCTCCTTTCGCTAAGGCACAGCACATAACTGGGCGTTTGCTGCGGTGACAGACAGTTGCTGCAGCTCAGCTAAATACAGCAACCTGATGGCAAGTCAGAGCATAATGCCTAAGTTTAGTTAGTGCAGGGAAACTGTGTTAGTGAGGAGCCCAGAATGGCTGTCCTGCAGCTCCCTGCTGAATTTGGGGAATTTGGGTTTGCAAGCTGGCTCCATCCTTGGTAAGAAACAGGGTGGGTTTGTGTAATATTGCATGGAAGATCCTACCCCGTGCTTGGCTGCTGTACATAGGCACAAGGGTGTGTAGGAGCTGCTCATCTACAGCAGTCAGCAGAAAGCAGGAAGAAGAGGAAAAACAGCTAACATATGCTTCTTGAAGAAGATGCTACACCGGCCAGGACCACAGTTACTTTACCTCCCTCTTAGCATCAATGATGCTAGGAGGAAAGCCTTGCTCCAGTGAGAGTGCTGCCTCAGGCTCAACACTACTCTATTGAGAGCAAGGATGTCTCCTGGATTTGCCCCCAAAACACTTTGCAGGCTGGCTGTGGGCCTGGAGATAGAAATCCTGCCCTTGCTAAGTCAAAAGGCAGCCAAATCCAAGGGGGTCTACCAAGCACCACCAGGACTGCTCTGCTGTTGAGGTTCTTCCTTCATGCAGCCTCCTCCTTGTGACTTACCTGAGCCTGCCGAGAGGTTTGGAGAGAGGTCTGCAAACTGTGGGCATACATGGACAATCCACAAGGATGATGTCTCATTCCTGGTAATGTACTTGGCCTCCTACAGCTGTGTAGTGCCAGGGTATAGGGGAAAAAAAAACCCACTTCTTTACCAACCTCTGCTCAGATTACACCCTGTGGCATCCTCACACCATTATCTGAGCCCACATGGCCGCAGATGCTAGCAGTAGGGATTGGCTCCAGCCCCTCAGTTTTGCATCCAGGAGCTGCTGTCGCTGCACTCACAGAGGCATTTGGATGGGGTGTTTTGGTCCCAGTCCCTTTTGGTTATTTAGGGTGGTGTTTGCTCTTTGAAAAACCCCTCTCTCTTGTTATTTGCCTTTCTGTGGTACCGGATACCAAGGCAGCCTGTCTCACTGTGGTAAAGAGCATGTACTTTTGTGCCTGGGCTGGATGGATTTCCACTTCCATTTGAAAAAAAAAAAAAAGGTGTGACCCTTCCAGCTTGAATTATCCCATGATGCTATTATCAGTTTTCATTGCAGTCGCTGTTAGTCACAAGGCTGCACAGAAGTCTCTCTCTCTCTGCTCCTTTCCACGCGGAGCAACTGTAAACGAAACAGGCAGCCAGCAAAACAAACCATTATTTACCTTCAGTAAGTGCCCTGTTTACGGTCTTCAAGGCTCATATTCACCTGCTCCTTCCAAGAAGTCATTGCACTAGATGGAAACAATCGCTGAAGCGACAAACACGGCGGCCCAAGAGCTCTTTTCTATTCCCTAATTTATATGAACATAAGTCTGAAAAACATTTGTGAAGGGAAGATGTGCCCAGACAAGCTGACTGCTGCTATCCCTTTTCCAGGACACCAAAGCATTTATCTAAGGGATTTCACTAAGCTTTCCTACCCATGCCTGCACTTATAAATATTTCTATTGCCCAAAGGTCTGGGCAATAACAGTAATGTAGCTAAAATTGCCTTAAATCTGCAGCAGGTAAGACAGGCAGCTCTTCGTAATGCACTAAGCTGCTGTGAACAAATTGGCACTGGATGGCCCCAATAAAGATGAAGTGCCTCTTGTCATTTGGCTGCAGCTGCTGTCACCCATCTCTCACTGCTGGTGCAAAGGCTGGTGAGATTTCCAGAGCTGGGGAAGCCTGTGTTGTTAGCAGCTGGATGGAGAAGGGTGGGAATGGTGTGGAATAGTATGTGTATCTGGGTACAAGCATGTCATCTGCAGAGGGTGCTAATAAGATGGCAAGAGCTCTGGACAGTTGGAGGTGTGATCAGAGCACCTCCAGCTAGCAGAGATGTGCCAATACATCCCCAAAGAACAGCATCTTGGGGGTACTAACATATTAATAGCTATGTTTCAAACGCCCTTCTTTGTACAGACCCAGTGATCTTCCATCACCTTTTGCAGGCCTACTGATGGAAGACAGTCCAAGCAACTAATAATATGGAAATTATATGACCCTCCTTTATCCATTTTCATATCCTTATGGCAGAGGTTATCCATCCTGCCTGTATAGACAGGATGGAGCAAAACTGCAATCCATTTCTTGAGAGGCTGGAGATGTCTTCATCCCCTTTACAGATTCTTGGTTGGTGTGCACTGGTGTGAATTATGCTCTATTTTTAAATACATGGTCTATTTCCCCACCTACTAGAATCCAATGTTGAGCTTAAAATAGTGGAAGACAGATTGTTTTGGGGTTGCCTGGGGTCTTGGAAGAAAGATGCCACCGATAGCCACATGCAGAGGTAATGCCAGGGCATTGTCCTGCATGTTGGGTGTCTTTCTGTGGTGGGGAGCAGGGTGTGACTCAGCCATGTTTCTCATGGAGAGTTTAGTAGGCAGCACCTTGGCTATATTTCTTTTTTTCAGAGCAAACAAGGCTTGTGCTTGTAACTAACTAAACACATGAAGGTTTCAAGCTTAGCTGAACACACTTGCCCAGACACCCACTCTGCTATGACAGCTGCAAGTAAAACATCCCTCACACAAATACCTCTGTGCAGGGACCCTTATTCCCAATTATCCAGCCCACACGTGATACAGAAAGCTGCATCACCGGGGAGGAGTCCAGCATCACCTCTGCAAGGCAAGCTCAAACCATGTGGCCAAATGCTCCAGCCTCCCCAGTGTTCCATAGATGTTTTGCTGAATAAGATTACACGTAGTCAAGTAACTAAATTTAAGCTTGATGAAGACCTGCCGTGTTCATTCTTGAGCCTGCCAAAGCTTTCTGTGCCGGAGGAGGTGCTAGAAAGGAATGCTTTCATGATAAGAAATGGATTGGTGGCATGTGGGTTTTTCTGGCTTGCAGAAGTGCTGGCGTCAGACTAGAGTTACAGTCTTTGAAGGCTGATTACGGTGACAAAAACATGAGATTTCACCATTTTAGCAAAACTGGAGCATGCAGTTTGGCAGTCTGTGCAACTCACAACCCTTTTCTGTCTCCCCACACCATTAAGGACATATCTGGGCAGATAGAGGTCATCACATGTACCTTTTGCACCAGCTGCAGACAAACCACCCCTGGCTCCAAAGCTATGCGGTCACATTAGCATGGCACAGGGACCAAGCTAAGAAGCTCACTTCTCAGCAGGGCCCTCAGCTTACCAGCTCAGGTCCTGGCATCCCTCATCCAGCCTCTGGACCAAGCTGGCTCACATCTGAACAGCTCAGCAAACAAGAGGAGCAGGTGAAGGAGAGTCGGTACCCTCCCATCACAGACACTTTCCAAGGCATGTATATGCACGTTGTTTTTTCTGTCTTTCATTGTGCAGTTACTCATTACTTCCCATTAAATAATGTTTAAATTAAATTACTTATTTTTCTGTATTATACAGAAATTGTGCCTGTGGTTTCATACGATGTCCACAGTTCCTCTTGGAGCTGATGCAAGACTTCAAAATTAACATTTTTATTTTCAATGCTCATCTCTAAAGCCATGAGGAATGAGTAAAATTAAGTATCAGTGAATGGCAGAGGGGGATTCACAGAATCACATAATCACAGAGCTGTAGGGGTTGGAAGGGACCTCCAGAGATCATAAGGTCCAACCCCCTGCCCAAGAAGGGTCCCTAGGACAGGTCACACAGGTCGGCATCCAGATGGGGCTGGAATATCTCCAGAGAAGGAGACTCCACACCCCCTGGGCAGCCTGTCCCAGGGCTCTGTCACCCTCACCAGGACGAAGTTCTTCCACATATTGGTGCAGAACTTCTTGTGCTCCAACTTGAGGCCATCACCCCTTGTCCTGTCCCCACAGCCACTGAGAAGAGGCTGGACATTTCCCTTTGTGTTCCATCCTTCAGATATTGATAACCATTGATCAGATCCCCTCTCAGGCTTCTTTTCTCATTCCCCTGCCTACACAGTGCTTTCTTCCTTTCCACTCTGATAAATACATCAGAGTAACACTTACGAGGGGTCCAGATCTGAATCTATAAAGCCAATGAGCATTGATCTTTGTGTTTCAGTGGGAGCATGAACAAAGCCCAAGGTTCTTCTTGATTTGACACCAGAATCTGTTATCACTCCACTTCTAGCCAACAGAAATGGTAAAGTTACAGTACCGGTCTCCATTTTTTTCCAGCTGCATCTCCTCAGTGTTCCCATTGGATCCAAAGACAGTCATGAAAATACCGGCGTCAGTACCACCGCTGTCGATGTCTCCAGTCACAACCGTGACTTCATAGAGGATCTGGTGAGGATTTGAAACAATCAGAAGGTCTCATTTCAACAGCCATCCCTAACCCACATAAAAGTCAGGACAAAATGCTAGACCAGCTGTGCAGGAGATCTATTTCCTTGCCAGAAATGTTTATAATGTGGCTTCTTGGGTTCTCTCCACACTGTGGTTCTCAGATGCAAATTTGGAGATTACAACCAGCTACAGGACCTTCCTCTTTGCATCATGTAAGACTTTTTCTGCACAACTTTTCAGCCTAGATAGACTCAGGGAGAAATGCATTTGTTTTGGCAATGAAGACCCGGTAACACTCTCCGCGAGAGTCACGACCCTGACATCAGCACATGAGTTCTCCAACCCCCTCCAACCACTGTCTCCTTGTGGCCACCACCCAGTGCTCCAGACCTCTGTACTGCACCAAATTTTTGCCATTTTTACGAATAGCTCCCAAAGACATGGGATATTTTTTTTTTCCTTTCCCTTTGGTGAAAAATGTTTCCCACAAGAGTTTGGTGTCCACCTGGGCATTTACTCCAACAACCTGAGGAGCTGTGAATTCTGTACATCTCAACACTCTCTCTGCAGCAGAGAAATGCAGCTACCAGTGGGATGCACACTGCTGCACTGAACACAGGGTGAGCCCGGATCTCTGCACTAAAGGTGTGTTGATCTGTGGAAAGATCTTGCAGCACTTTCACCTGATCAGCCTAACTTTGTTCTTTCCTCCTGACATGTGAATAATGAGATTCAGAATAAAACGTTTCCAAAGTGCACAAGTCCCAGTGGGTGAGACTGGCATTAAGGCTTTCAGGCCACTGAGATGCTTTCAAGATCATACCTATAGTAACAAGAACTCCAGATTTAAGAGGCAGAAGGATATAAAGAAACAGCCCCGACAACACATTTCAAATAGCCTATTGCTAGGCAAGTCTTATTGGCCTGGATCATGATTGCCACAAAAATAAACAGTGCAAAGGAAAATAATGCAGTGGGTTTTTCATATTTTCTCAATCCTGAGTAACCTGCCCATCTCATATTCGTTCACACACACTTTTACATCATAGCAGAGCACCGTATTTGCTCTAGGTGGGAGAAGAAAAGCCCTTTCAGAAACACATTAAATGTTTTTAGTGACTGTGGTGGACATTGACTCATTTCTCTATGTATGGGAAGGCAAATACTCAATTTAAAACATAAATAAGGAATATCAAGCCATGAAGAAAATTAAACTGAAACGGGCGTGCGAGAGAGAACCAAAAGCTAAACAAAAAAAGCATTCACTTTCCCAAAGCCATTAAAGGTATTAGTTGTCTTTGAACTCTAAAAAAAAAAAAAAAAGAAAAAAAAGAAAAAAAGAATAAATTAAAATCTGTTTCTCACTGCAGCTACTTATGAGGGAACAGTCCCAAATTCCCTCAGCTAGGAGACTGATCAGAAAGTCAAATGCGGGCTTCTGATTTCATGTCTCAAGCAACTTCCCCGATTCCCTGCAAACCTTTCAGCAAGCTTCTGGCCCAACATCATAAGAAATTAACAAAAAAAAAAAAAAGAAAGAAGTTAGATGTGTCTATTTTTGGCATGCTTATGAAATTAGCTATTCAGGATTGGGTTTTTAAGGATGACTGAACATAAGCCTTCTTTAGCATCCACTTCGATCTACGGGCAAGCCATCAGCTCACTGATAGGAGTTTGAAAACCATATTTGGGAGGTTAATCAACTGATGGGAAGATTTTAAGGGTTTAGGTTTTAACCCTGGTATTCACTCTGAGGGAGGGTGGGTTTTTTACCCTTTTAGGACAATTCTACCTGCATCGAGTTGTTGAATCCTTCATGGATGCTAAAAATGTTACATTTTTGTGTGTCTGGGGAACAAAAAAGATTTCAGGAGAGTATCTTTAGCTTGGGAATCAAGCGCAGCATAAAGAAAAATGAATGTACAATGAAAGTGTAACCTCGCTGTAAACTGAAACATACCTATAGAGATTTAAAATCGCCATACAGGTATTAAATACAGTATTATTGTCCCATTCATCCAGACTCTTATTTCTCTTAAAAATCTTACAACCAAAATCAGCATAGCTCAGCTTTCCAAATTGTACTTTGAAATATGGCACAGCACACATTACTGCATATTTCATATATAAGGATGAAAAGACTATATAGGGTTTTTATATTGCTTATTCACCTTTCATCAGTTATTCATTCCAAACATCAAGCTTGCAAATGCCTCTATATTTCAGCCACTTCCAGTTATTATCAGTTTCTGCCTGAATTCAGTTTCCCTGTCCCACAGTGGAAAAGCTGAGGTGGAGCCACACTATGCAGAAATTAAAACTTCTCCCCTACTCTGATTTGATGAGTTTAGAAGTATCTCCTCAAGCAAAACATGATGGAGTTAGATTGCAGCAAAGGGTTCACCTTGCAGCTGCCCCCCTCTATGGGTGCTCCAGGTGGGATGACAGGGCAAGGACACTCTGAGCTGTGTCCCACCTGCTCTGCCCTACCTTGTCCTTCTGCCTGTGCCATGGCTGCATCCAGCTAGCGTAATTAAACTGTTCTCTAAGTGGCAATGACACTAAACCATTCCTAAATATCTTTCTAAAGGCATAACAAGGAAATCCTCTGCAAATGAAAGGCTCAAACCACAAGTAGAAGTCAAAGTGTGAGAACCACTGACACAAAACCTCTATTAGCACAAGTCCATGCAAAAGCTGAAGATACAGGACGAGCCTAGAGCCTACCTTGAGGCCAATGTTAACACAGTCTGCATCGAGGATGTTGAGGATCCGTGAGGTGAGACCATCACCTTTGTCTCTGGCCAGCCAACACTTACAGACAAAGTTGTACATGACACCTTTGGTGGGCACAACGATGGTGAGCTCTTCCAGCAGCCAGCAGCTCTCAGGGGTAGCGCCATCGTGCCCCACCTGTGAGAAAACAGCTCCTAGTTAGAGGGGATTGCTTCGGAGAGACCCTGACTAGATTTATACTAGTGATGAAGGATGAGGAGTGTTGACTACATACATGGTCACCAAAACCTTGTCCAGAGTGGAATGAAGTGAGCTGTGATATAGTTTGTGCCGTTGCTGCCCAACAGGCAAGATGTCAGTGTATGTGGCAGCTGATGTGGGCAAGGAAACTCAGCTCATCTTCTGCTGAGCCTGAGGGAAGGCAGGACACTGCTGGTCCCAAAGGTAAGCAAGGTAGACTGGACTGACCTAAAGGAAAACATGTCCAGTCTCTTACTACTCTACTCCTGCCTCACTGACTACTTATCTGCTGATCTCTACAGACCCATTTCTTGATCTTTCCAACCCCTTCCACTGCTGCTGTGACACTCAGAAGTGACTATCCAGAGCTTCATAGCCAAGATGAAAGACGCAGCTAGGCAAACAACCATATGCATTATTCAAGCACTCCTTCTGTCAGAAAACCACATCTAAGTCAACTACATGTACCAGGCTGTTTCTCTGCTTCCCATCTCCTTCAACTGCAAAAGCTCCATGTTTGTATAGGAGCCAACAGATGGAGTGTACATCTGTAGCTGGTTGATTTTCAAGGACCACCTCCTCCACACTCAAGAATGGTCTGTTTCAGAGAGCATGAAGTCACACAAGATGGGCAGAAAGCCTGGACGAGTGAACAAGGGGCTCCTAGCAAAACTTAAATGGAAAAAGGAATAATACAGGAGACAACAGGGATACTAAGACACTGCCCCTCTCTGCAGGACGAGGTTAGGAAAGATGTTGGCCAGGGCCATGAAAACCAGCAAGCAATGTTCCCACAGGTATGTCAGCAGCAAAAGGATGCTGATGTTGCAAACTTCTCCAGGAAACCACATGTGTCCCTCTTAAACAGCATGGGTAATTCATCCCAGGGCAGGTATGTAAGCATAACTGTGTATCCCAGCTGATGTATGAAATTCAGTCAGCCAATCATGCCAATGTATATGAAATGTTGAATAAATGAGCTACCTACAGTTCATTATTTTCAGAGCAAATGTTGTTTGTGTTGTCATGAGGAAAATGAGGTCTTTAGCTCCAGTGTTTTTGTTTTTAAATTATTAAGACATTTACGGTTGCTCAGAAAAATATTTTTTAATAACAGGTTCATCTAGGGTGATATATCTGTGGTATCTTTTCTTTTTTTCCCCCAAAAAACCACAAGTGATCTCTTTTATCTGACTGTCTCAGCCATCACTGCGATTAGGAGTATTATTACTATATTAATGTCTGTGCAGCTGCAGAAAATTAGAGTTAACCACCAGGAAAATTCAAGTCTACAATGGATGCATTAATTCTCAGATTCTCAGGGTGTGAGGAGAATGGGAATATGACATTTGCCTTCCCGTCCCCTCTCTGCCAGCTTGGCTGCCCTTCTCCAAACCCAGAGGCCCTCTGAGAGACTGCACACAGCTCCTGGAGACCTGTTGCAGGATGACATGGATGAGGCAGTGGGGAAGTTGAGGGCAGTGGATTTGCAATGGAGCAGGGACAGAGCAGTCAGAGGGAAAACCACAGTGAGCCCATCAAAGCCTGCTGCTCTTTTGGGTTCATTTCAGCCACTGCCTAAAGCATCCTTCCAAGACATTGCTGGGTACCAGATTTTCACAGCAATCTTTAACTCCCTTGGTGTCAGTGACTGCCAGAAGCAAGCACATTGTGCATCTAGTTGCCTTGGAGAACCTGCACAGAAGCAGGTTTCCAAGGGCTCTTTACAACAGCATAAGTCTGGGGTAAACTCACCCATTACCAAATCTTTCTTCTGGCTGGTCTTTTGGAGCAGAGCACTAGGATTTGTCTTTCAATTCTAAGCCAACCTTTAGAGAGACCTCATCAGTACTTCGAAGGACCCAAAGCTATGGCCACACCAGCAGTGTTGCCTGGACATGCATACCAATATCACAAGTTTTTTGGGCTGAGAAGTATGAACCAACCTGGAAGGACAGAATTTCAAAGGTAGCTAAATCCTTGGGCTGTTTGAGAACCTTGAGGGACTGTTGAGTACTTCACATGGCCAAAAAACTAGGATGTGCAATTGGCACTGGGCAGCTCACAATCACATTGAAACTGAATGAAACAACGGGGGAAAATGGAAGAGAATTTGAATGGTAGATAGAAGGAAAAGATGCCAAAGAATGGGATTCCTTGCTCTGGAAGGTGCAGAGAATATTGAAGAGACCTAAGGGCTTTCCAGGGCCAGGTCCCTAGCCAGTGAGGGACTGGAGTTGCAACACTTTCACACTCCATCACACTTTACTCTGGGCTTGTGATGGAGAAAAGCTCTGAACCAGAAGTGGTTTAGAAATGCAAGACTCTTCTGCTCATAAATACAGGACTCTCATGATCATACCCTTGTCCCTGCAGCAACGGCAGTCTAGGAACAGATGCTTTCGTTCATTAGGAGAAGAAACAGTAAAACTTGCTTTAAAGAACACGGTATGAAGTGCCTACACCCAATAACTTGTGTTATTTGTTTTCATGTCAGCATGTCTATTAAAGTACACCGACAGTAAATATTATATCTCTAGGCTTACAAGACAGGTATAAATGGGCCCCTTCCAAATTACTTCATGTTCCTCTGTTTCAGCTTTCACTACAGTATATTTGCAGCAGGAGAATAATACTGAACTAGAAGTGGCATCATGCTGCAAATCTTAGGATGCTACTAAATTCTGCAGCCGACTCCCCAGGTTATACAGAGGGTTTCTGGAAATTCAGTCCCTGTGCTATGCTATTTTCACATGGTGGCTCATATTCAGAGCTTCTTGCCTTCTCCCAAAAGCAGCCAAATGCCAAATCTGAGAACGAACTGTTCCTCACTTTTTTTCCCAAGTAGATAACTGGCAATAACTAGCAATTTTCTGCAATGTCCCTGAACACTGCAATTTTCTACAAGGAAAATATGGACTGACTCCATGGCAACCATTGCAGACTGGCACATCGATGTCATCACAGGGATGTGGAGCAACAATAAGGGACCTTCCAAGCAGAGGGCACTGCATGGCGGAAGGCAGGAGGCCAGGAGCAGATGGGTGCTACAGCCATGAGCTGGGGAGGGGAAGAGGTGGAGGGGGGGTTATAAACTAACAGGAAAAAATGAGTCAGAGGTGAGGCAGCAGATTGGTGAATCACTGAGGGTAGGGGTGAAAGAATGCAGAAGACCATCACCCAGCTTGAAAGATACTTCTCTTTCCAGCTCTCTGAAATCTTTTACCTACTTTCCCATTTGTAATCCTTTTCAAATGATATTTTTCCTTGCTTCTGCCTATTTCCAAGATTCTGCTCCTACTTCCTCCTGTTCTCTGCCCCTTCCTCAGCCTGGACACTGTTTCTTTCCCACCATCCCTTTCCATTTGCTTCTTCAGGCCGCTCTTTCTGTCTCTCTGACACTGGTGGAGGGTTGTGCTGGCTTTTTCCTCCCTCCCTCCTCTCCCAGACTGTGTGCACGTGGAAACAGCCCATGGGAGAGGAGGGTTTATGTAGGGTTTATGCACCTGCTTCACTCTCAAAATTTGGTGGGCTAGATAGAAAGTGCCACTAACACTCATAATAACCAGGCACTTTGAGTGCATTAAGAAAATGGTTTGATAATAAACTCAAATCTAGTGGGGAGACTTGTCAAGGTGTCAGAACACGTTGCCTGAACAAAAACTAATGGGAGTGCTTTAGTCTATCAGCTGCTACAGCAGGACATACGACTGCAAAGATTTTTGTTATTTTTTTAATTAGGATTTCTCTCTTTGTATTTCTTTCACTCCTCTGAATACACAAGCATGCACACCACCAGGTAGGTTTACTGCAGTGCAGGGCAGGAGGTAAAAATGAAATCAAATAGGCTCTTGAAGTTCTCAGGTGCTGTGGGCTTCAGCTCTCAGGGAGTGGAGCAGGCTTTCAGGAGATGGAACTGCCACATGAAACAAGAATGATGCACAGAAACGCACTGGAAGATTCATGTGAAGTTTAAGCTCAGTGATTGAAAGTCTATGCAAATTCTGTCTCCCTGAGCCACAGCAGGGAAAAATGGCCCCTGTACTGGAATCTATTTGTGTACGTTACTTATGAACAATGATTAATTTTCTTCTCGGAGCCTGGGTCTTCCAAGCTGTGAAAACAATTTTCATGTTTAGCCAGGAAAGTATACAAGTCAGGTTTCTCACTGCAGGCACAATTTATGAAACCCAACTGGAAGTACTGTGAAAATCAGCTCGGGAGAAGATTGATGGAGGACTGGGAAGCTTGGCTGCATCTGTCAGTAACGGACCTTGACTAAGAAAACACAGTACCAGAGATGGGACCAAACTGGGACACGTTACAGAGTCCTTATAATTCAGAATTATCTCCTGCCTCACAAGGCTCTTGTTTTCCTGCGATCTAAAGCGTACTTGTTTTCGGGTCCGGACACATGTGAAATCTCATTAGCACATCTCTGTTTACATCCCTTTCAGACACAAGTGTCTTTCCTTCACTGCTAAGTATAACAGGAACATGTGGCTTTTTTGGCCACACATTTCATATGCCTCCAGTACTCACGCTGCATTTGCAAAGTACCTCCACTTTTTTGATCTCTCCAACATCCAGGCCCCAAACAGAGAATTTCTCTACAGAGCCATCTGCAAACTCATCTTTTTCTTCTGAGAGATCCAGCCACAGCCTCTCTGTCTGCACTTTCTGAGGCCCCATGATGATGATGTACACTCGGCTGTCGGTGCTGGAGTCATATTCTGTACCGGTGGTGACGGTGATGTGGTATGGGATCACTGCAACAAACAGATGTTTGATCATCAGAAAACTCACACACGTAGGCAGTTTTCACATGAGACTTTGGAAAATCAGAGGAGTAGTTGTGTATGCCAAATAGCTTCACATCCCATTAAACTCACTGGGAGAAGGGATAGCGCCATGCTCCATCGGGCTATGAATGTGCTCGTTGACTACTTTGCCATGCACACTTGGGATGGAATTCTGCAAGGGTTAATCCCCCCAGGCAGCTCTACTGGCTGCAGGGAGGTTGTAAGTCCAGACAGAACAGCAAAGGGCTTAAGTCCTTATTTACACCAAAGAGACCTTACTGAAGGTGAGACTGAGCACTTATATCTTAAATAGGCTGTTAGACCAAAGAGATCTTAGACTCATCATTCAACAAAGGCAAATAAATCTATGCTGACTCCAAGGTAAACTGTCACTGACTCAATGTCCCAATACAACTGCAAATGTTCTCCTTTGAGCTTCATTCAAGGATTGCTGTGATCTATAGGGCGGCATCTCTTTTAAAATCCAGGCAAACTATGAATAATCCTTGTATTAAGGGTAGGTCACTCCATAATTTCACACATTGTGTAATCATACTGGCTAGGGGGAAAAACTTCAGGGCAAGTCTTGGGGCTTAGCAGGTTTTTCTGTGGTTTTCAGAAATTTCAGTTCAGCTGTAAAAAGGGAGGAAGTGCCAGACTGCTTTTCAAGTGCTTTCCAAAAGCTCCTTTGGGTAAACCAAGCAGGCAGTGCAGAATTAGATGCTGAATACTTGTTTGATTTCTCAGAACATTTGTGCAGGGCTGTTCAAAAACTTTCTGACAAGATTTGTTGGAGCTCTGAAACTTGCCTTGTCACAGACTCAAAACTCAGCCTAGTTTTACCATTGCTTTTTTGATTAAAAAACAAAAAAAGTTTATAAACCTTCACACAAAATTGGGTTGGCCTTCAAATGATCTGCAATTGACATCTAATTTTGCTTTATGATGACTAACTTTTTTTGGGGGGAAGGGGAGGGAGTTGTGCTAGAAACTCACATCAAACTCAAGAGTACGTGTGTGTAACCAAGGAAGGCATAAATTCATGCTGACCAAATCTGTTCTTACCTCTGGACAGAATAGAACCCAAAGAGATTCATTCAGCCCTTATCTGAAGACTTTCTGTACCAACACAAAATGAACTGATGATCAGGCAAGACTTATTCTCCCCTTTATGGTGTCATTTACATTTCAGTGTGTGCATCAGCATAATGGTATGCAATGCATTCTTCACAAAATAACCACTGGGGCTGCTGATAGTAGCAGGAGAAAGGGCTTAGCTGTAGGCAAGACAGATTTTATAGGAATATGTCGAGGGGGTAATGTTTAGAACAGCTCCAGGCTCCACTTTTAAATAAAGTATCTTTTGAATAGGGATAATATTTTCTATTGCACAGTTTTTGCCCTGTTTCCTGTGACAGACTGCGTTCACAGGACTACCAGCACGTTGCATCCTCAAGCCAAAGTACTTGAAACACCTATTTAAAAAAAAATGAGAACTATAAGAAACTGTTTTAATTTCCTACCTTAAATAATGGGTACAGAGACATGGAATAGCTTGGTACCAGACAGCAGGAAACACTGCTATTCTTTCCTCTGAGAACTAGAAAAGTGATCCTTTAATTTGTTTATCTCCCCTCTCATCTTCCTCTTTTTCTCTGACTCCAAAGTTCTATTTCACACAGGGGAGAAGGCACAACCTGAGGTATGTGGCCTCAGCAGGCCACACATGTCCTTCAGCACATGTCCCTTTGTGCCATTTCCTTGAAGCCCTGCACAGAGTTCAGACTGTTTGAGGGCACACATCCCCCCTCACAAGGAGCTGGGTTTCATTAGGGATGTAGACCAAACCATTTCCAGCTCTGCCTTCAAGCACAGACCAAGGTTCCCAGTTCAGACACGAGCAGGCTCCCAGTCACAGGACTTCTCTCTGTGCTCCATCCTCATGTCACCTCCTTCTTCTTAGAGGTATTCACCATCTGAGCACGGAGTCAGTACTGGGCTGCCCAGACTGTCACTCCCTTCCTCAGACACACACCCTTCCCCCCACTACCACTTTTCCTAATCAATTAATTAATAGATAGCTCTTTATCCAGGTCAGGAGGTGGCTGTCTGGCTCACACAGTCCATCTTATCTGACACTTCCTTAATAAGGCCATGTCACTGCAACAGAGATAGCAGTGATGATGAGCTCCAGGACTCAGAGAAGAAAGACCACCCTGATTCAGTGGGGATGATGGGAACTATCCCAGCTCTGCTGGAGATGGATTCTCATGGGAGATGCCGATGTTTTACCCATTATTTGTGAAACTACATGGAATGCCAACATGGCAGATGTTACCCATTGTCTCACCACAGCAGTAATATCAGAAAGGACATGAGAATCGCTTATTTTTCATCTGAACACAATATGGGATTACAAAAGAAGGATTGCCCCGAGACACATGCAGACCAGGTTAAGCAACGTGCAGCATTATGTCTGTGTTGCAGCCTTAGGGAATGGGACATGCAACCCTGGTACCACATCACAACAAACTACTGGTCATCAGCTGAGCTGCAGGAAGCATTTGTGTGAGTTCCCTTGGACCATGTCAGTGAAAGCTATCTTAATCTCCTAAACCAAATTACATCATTTTACACTTGACTGACCATGGAAGTTGAAGATAAATTTAATTATTTTGCACTGGCTGTGGACTAAGACTATATATACTGACAGTAACTGTGACTCAGCTGCTGCCCAGTTACTGGTTACAACACAGTTTCTTAACCATACATCTAAAACCTTTATCTAAAGCTAAAAGACCCCTGTAGGGTGACAATGAACAGTAGGTGCAATGTAGATAACAAGTGCTGGAACACAGATATAGTTAATCCAAAGGTACATAAATACAGAGGGAAAAAAAAAAGGCTGTATGGTTAGGAAATTATAGGGAAATATTGACAGATGGGGAAGCCTTCTGCAGAGCTTAACTTCAGCTAATGGACACTGCCCTTCCATCCAGGCCTCCTTCACAGTGAGAATGGAAACAAAACCTGCACAACTTTCCCATCTCGTATTGCACGAAGCCAAGCAAGGCTAGCCTCCCTGCGTGAGAGCTGGCCTTTGCAGACATAGCCCAGCATATTTCACTGTTATAACCTGCAACCCAGAAACAGATTTTTCTTTTATATCTGTCTTTGCTTTGTCTCAGGACTCAGAGCCTGAAGACGAAGCTCTAGACCAGATCCATCAACTTTTCCCATCAGTTATTTCAGCAAGAACCTCAGCCCAGAGTTCATGGACTCCTTGGATTTGGTGACAGCATTTGCAGACCCTCCTCCTCTACCCAATTATAAGACAATCCAACTTATAGAAAACAACAAACTCATCTGAGAGCTCCAGGTCAAAGCTTGTTTTCTGAGAGCCAAGAGATTTATGTGTGCTCTTGCCCAGCTCCTTGTATCCCATTCCCCTCCCAACTGAACAGCTGCTACATGTTGTAGGGAAAATACTTGAAGGGTTCTAAAATTAGTCACTTTTAAACCCATATTAAAAAGACACCATTAGTGATAAGGCACTACTACCCTGATCGTGATGGCCAAAGTGTAGCAAATAAGGTCTTAGGGAATTCAAGGCCTTCTTTGGTATTTCAGATTTAATATGTTACATGAAACCCCAATCTTGAGTAAGACAGATACAGGAGGAAAATAAACACAAGAGCTGATATCAGCAACAAGAGGTACTTTAAGGAATAATATGGAAAAGAGCCTCTGATAATTCAAGGGAGAGTCTTTTGGTGATAACGTGTCTGGCTATGGTTGTCACTTTGTCACTGCAAAGATCTTTGCATGCTCTGGAGCACACTTCAGACAAAATTAAACAAAACTTGGATTTTTTTTTTCCTTAACGTTATCAGACCCCACTGCTCAGAGGGCAGTGTCTCTTCTCCCCACCTCTGAAGCACTGTCTTCAATGAAGTTGGCTGTGGAGGGGAAGGAAGAGTGAGTACAACTCTTCAGTGGGTTTCTTTCTGAGGAGGCCCTATGGATGTTGTTGACTGGCTCCTTTCCAACATTTGGTGATGTGGACACTCTCCTCTAACTTTAAGCACCTAAGGGACATGGTTTGGAATTGTAGCTTCTCCTACAAGCCCCCTGTACCACAACAGAAAGCAGTGTACCCTTGAATAACCACCTACCTAATGATATGGTCACATTGCTTACAATACCCCACTGTTTGCAGAGCTTGTATCTTCTGGCAGTGAAGTTAATTCTGACAAACTACAGCATCAGGAATTTCCACAGGAGAGGAAGAAAAGAGTTGGAAACCCTGAATTACCTGTGAACTTCATGGCTTATTCCACAATTAGGATCAGAGACCTACAGCTAAAGCCACAGAAACACAAGCACTCATCCAGTATTTCCCAAAGAGAACACAACATAAGGTGAAGAGAAGCAGTTTGCTGTTCTGCCTCTTCTTGATCTTCACCATGATGAACACGACCCCTCAAGCACTAAAAACCAGGAACACATGCATGCATGCCAAAGCCTGCACCATCAAACATGGTGCTTGCTCACGTGATCCTTCTTCTGCTGCCTTGACCAAGCTGGATTTTTTTGTGTCTTTCAGATTTTCATTGCCATCTTGACTCGATAGGCTGAGAGATGAGTCATCCAGGCTGTTTCGTTCACCATCATAGCTCTAGTTGGAAGACATGTAGGGGAGGGTAATGGGGTTGGGTGCACATGTGTTAGCTTGCTCCCATGCGCCGCCCAGAACAACACAAGAAGAAATCCTTGTAGTTCCCCAGGTAGCTTTTTGCTCAGTGTAGCTCAAATAAATGTGACTTGTAATTTACTTTAGGTCATTAACTTACTTCTTCAGTAACTTTGACAGGCCATTTTGGATGAGTATTATACTAACAGAAAAATGTAACAGACCTGATGGACTTTAATGGTGTGTTGTGACTTCGCTACCTGTGTGAGTAATAGCCACAGAAAATTCATCTAGAAGTGACAATGCCAGATTTGCTTCACAGGGCACAACTGTGGCATCAGACTAACTGACCTGGTACAGGCCAAAGAGCATATGAAGGAGGGTACTGCAGAGCTGGACGGTATGAAACATCTGTTGCATTTGAGGCGTTAGTGAAGGGGTTCAATGTCATTGTCCAATAATTGTGAGACTCTTAGCACACAGTAATATGATTAAAAAAACTACTGGCTTTTCCTCATTATGAATTAATATGGGCAACACTGCAAGTGCATCCACAAGAACTCATAGCATTGTCCACTGCAGTTTTATGAGGGAGCATATGGCAACACTCATCCATGGTGTAACTCTTCTTACATCCCTTCTGTTTTATTCAGGATGAATCTGCCCCAGTTTCATTGATGATAATTTTACTGTTAACTGCCAATTAAAATGTCACTGTGTTTTGCAACGTGGACTCCTTAAATACAGTGGACTTTATCAGTTGCTTTATTATGCTTCGCTATATAGAAGCGAGAGGTCTATTAATCTTGTTTGCTAATTTTAATTAGTGTATGTACCTCGAATTCCAATTAGCTATATTAGCCTGATAAAGCAACACAGAATGTGCAAGCAGAAAGGGCATTTCACTAAAAAAAAACCATTTGCTGCTTTGAGCTGTAGCAAAGAGATGAGATTTTTTTATATTTAGCACTGTTGGAAGGAGTTGCAGAAAAGATAAACCCCTCCAGTTTGATGAGGATGAAGTCAAAGGACCCAATATTTTGGCTTGAGGGTCCCATAATTAACCTAATTTGTGGGCACAGCAGGGAAAGCAGCAGGGAAACACACCTGATTGTGCATTTAGGTTGGATATTAGGATGAGGTTCTGTGCTGAGGGAGTGGTCAGGCACTGGCACAGGCTCCCCAGGGAAGGGGTCACAGCCCAGAGCTAGGCTGAGGGCAAGAAGTGTCTGGATGATGCACTCAGTGCCATGTTCTGACTTGGCTGGGCCGGTGTGGAGCTGGGATTTGGACTCAGTGATCCTTATGGGTCCCTTCCAACTCAGGTTATTCTATTGTCAGCAAGGTACTTTGAGCTGAAGAGTTTCACTTGGATTCCTAAGACCTTCCTATTGAAATTGTAAATTACAGAGGTAGTGGTCCTGGTCTGAAAGCACCCATACTTTCAGCACAAATTTGAGTTGGACATGTCAAAAAGCATGAACCCCTAATGACCTGGTTTGGACTTCAAACATTCTGCATGTGCTAGTAGCAGTGGTTTGGGGTCAGAGCTTTGAGCCATAACTGTACCTGTTCATAAAGTGTACGCTCAATCTTCTTGTCCTCCTTCTTTTTAGAGAGCCAGCGCTCACACAGGAAAACAAATGACTCCTCTGTGGTCTCATCCAGGATCTCTACTTTCTCCAGGAACCAATCAGGGCTGAACATGCTATTGTCATGACGAATCTTGATCTTGTACAAGATGCCAAGGTCCACAGCCTGGATCGTGAATGTGTCCTCCTGCAAGGTGTTCAACAGCAGTTGCTTCTGTTAATGAGCTCTCAACCCATCACCTACCAGACTACAGAGCACAATGTGTGCTTAAATTCCGTCTCACATGGCAGTGTTTGATTAAAAGCTTTGCAGCGGGCTGTAGAGGTGCAGCATCTCTGTGCACTAACACTGTTTCAGCAGGGAAGTGTTTTTTGAAGCCTGCTTCTGCTATGAGGGGAGCTGCAAAAAACCCCACACACTTTTATGACTGATTACAATGCAGCATTCCTGGAATTTTACAACCTGATTTATTGTTTTTTTAAGGTAATCTAAGGCTTTCTAATCCAGTTAGCTTTGTATGGATGATCCAGGTCTTTGCCACCACTGTATTTGAGTATCTCTGTATGAGGCTGTGACTATGACTCATGAACTGACCACAGAGTACCACTTTCGGAGTCATTTCATCAAGCACAGCTTCAATTCAACTCTGATCAATCTATCATGTTCTACAGTGAGTTACAATACATAACATGTATGCACAAATCAGTTGTAGGGGCTGTGGGAACGAGACACCCTGGGTTTTGTGTGCTCTCCAATCCACAGCTTGCAACTCAAGCCAGTTTCTATGGACCAAGCTCATGATTTGTCCGTTGCTGACCTCACAGAAACACCTACCCATGTGCTGCAGAGCCTGTCAGTCACAATACCCAGCTGACAATCCATACAAAGCTTTTTTTGAGAGGTAATGAATGTGGTAAATGGAATCAATCAGCTCATCCCTCACAGGAAAACTCAGCCTATGGTCTTGTTAGGTTAAAGACTGTGAAATCGAAAGTGCTGTTAAGCCGTTGTGCTTGTACCTGTCCTCGTTCAAACTTGTTGAAGTTTGTTTCAGATTTGCTGAGCTTTCTCTCTCCTGTATCCCCAAGATCTCCATAGATATTTAGGAAAACGTTGGCATCTGTTCCAGCACCATAGATGTCTCCAGTGAACACGCTTATCTTGTATGTGTGAACTGCAGAAAGAAATGGAGATGTGATTTCTGTTGGGGTTAATGATCAGGGCCTATTGCAGAGACTCAATTTACCTAGGAAAATGGTCCCCAAACTTTCTGCTTGTCGCTCAGTTCCTGGAGATTTAAGATCCCACATGTTTTATCCTTCCACACTTCTGTTAATGATCCAAAGTTTGGCGAATAACTGCGCTGAAATACACTGACTTTCCTTTTTTCCCATCTAATCAACGTCTGTGCAATGCTTTGATCACACAGCATGCAGTTAAGGATGCAAAGAATCGTTGTGGTTAATAATGAATGTGATGTCAATAGAGGTGAAGGGAACCTGAGCAGGCTGGACCGATGGGCTGGACCAATGGGATGAAGTTTAACAAGGGCAAGGGCAGAGTGCTGCACATGGGACATAATAACCCCATGCAGCGCTACAGGCTGGGGGAGACTGGCTGGAGAGCTGTCAGGCAGAGAAGCACCTGGGGGTGTTGGGTGACTGCAGACTGAATATGAGTCAGCAGTGTGCCCAGGTGGCCAAGAAGGCCAATGGCATCTTGGCTTGTATCAAAAACAGTGTGGCCAGTAGGTCTGGGGAGGTGATTGTGCCCCTGGACTGGGCACTGGTGAGGCTGCACCTCGAGTGCTGGGTCCAGTTCTGGGCTCCTCACCATCAGAAGGACATTGAGGTCCTGGAGCGAGTCCAGAGAAGGACAACCAGGCTGGGGAAGGGGCTGGAGGGCAAATCCTCTGAGGAGCAGCTGAGGGAGCTGGGGGTGTTCAGCCTGGAGGAGGCTGAGGGGAGACCTTCTCCCCACCTCCACTGACCTGCCAGGAGGGTGCAGAGAGGTGGGCGATGGTCTCTTCAGCCAGGGGACAGGAGATGGGACAAGGGGCAATGGGCTCAAGCTGCCCCAGGGCTGGGTCAGCTCAGATGGGAGGGAAAAGTTCTTCCCTGCAGGAGTTGTCAGGGCCTGGCACAGGCTGCCCAGGGAGGGGGCTGAGTCCCCACCCCTGGGTGTGTTTAACAGAGGGGGAGATGAGGTGCTCAGGGATCTGGTTTAGCACAGGACAGGAACGGTTGGACTCGATGATCTTCAAGGTCTTTTCCAACCTTGTGATTCTGTGATTCTGTGATTCTGTGAACTCTGCACCTTTTCATACTGAATGCTCAAGGGACACAGATCTGAGAACAAGTGGCTCAGTGTTGTGAATTCTTAATACTCCATCTTTCATAAACAAACTCCATGGATTCAGATGTGCAGTTACTTCCAGAGTTAATGGCATGTATCTCTAGACTCCCCAGACAGGTTCCTGGGTCCTTTCGCTGAGACAGTATTTAATTAAGGAAGTGTTCGAACTATACTGCTTAAGTACTCTTTCTCTTTAGCTTGCTCAATGATGATCCAATAAAACCTCATCAAATCTTCAGTAATGTGCTTTACTAAACCTGTTAAATACTTCTATTTTTATTTTGCTACTCTTTTCCCAATCACACAGGGAAAACAAACAGTTACTGAAAGCATCCTCTCCAGGAAAACAATTAGGAACTGTACAAGTCTCTGATTACCCTGGTGGCATACGAGCCCAGGAGAATGCCTCCTTCCAAAACCCAGGGCAATACAAACAAGGAAGAGGCACAAAGTCTTAGTTATAATTTTTCTTTGTACATTAACAGCATCAAAGAAAATATCTACATGGCCTTTTTCTTTTTTTCTTTTTTTTTTGCTTTCCAAGTAAAACAGGGCCTGTTCTGCTTCATAGCCCATGAAAGATTTACATCAGTTTATCTAAGAAATGGATCAGAGCGATTCATCAAGGTAGGTGTGATGCCAGGTTTTCCAGTTTTCCTCTTCATTTTATGATTTACAGAGTTACTGCTTCATATCTGAGACAAGGCTACTACATTGTGATGAAGGAAGCAATGAATATAGTCTAATTAGTCAGTACTTCAAAACTTCTCTTCGGTTTTTGCTTCCAGTTCTAGAGACCCTCAGGACTGAAATGCAGTCTTACTATATAAAAGGTGATCCTCATTGCTGTCATGTACCACTCAAGATGTACAAGGACTCAGAGAGATACAGAAGTTGTAATCCCTTTCCCACATATTTTATGTCTAGAGTAGAAGTTCCCAAACTCCCACCTAAAGGAAACCTACAGTTATCAAAGAATCCTATGCCACAGACTGTGAAACTTGCTTTAAGTCTTTGCCTTTATGAGAAAAATTACTCACCCATTATTAAGCCATGGTAACTAATGTAAGGTAAGGCAACAGAAGTTAGTAAGTTAAAGAAAATGTCATGCAGGCACCTAGAAGTCATGACAGTTACTAATTGGTTGTAGAACTGTCTTTGCCTCTGCAGGAAAAAAAAATAATGTCCCATGAGCTGCCATGTAGTTCCTAACAGGAGGAAAGAGGACACCTGCCTCTTGTAAGGGCACAGCACAAAGGCTTCATCCTTCCTCACAGCAAAGCAGCTCTTCCCTTGGTGCTGGGGAACTCTTACAGTCCAGCCTGACAATGACACACTGCAAACGTAAATCAGACTCTGAGAGAAACGAAACAGGGAGGTGAGTGATTTTCTCCATTGAATCATCTTGTTGCCAGATGCAAGAGCCATGAATGAAGACGGGAGCTGAGTTCAGCTTGCTCTGCTCAGGATATAGGAAGGTTCACAGCTTTAGTCAAGGGCAGAAGGAGCTCAGGGTGGGAATAGGAGGTCCTAGAGGAAAAAGAGTTAGGAACGGCTGAGCATTCAGAGAAACCACAAGTTTAGGATGAACCTTCAGTTCTTGTTCACTTGCTTCAGCTGCCAGGAGGACTGAACACTGAATGGGAAGACTTTATAAGATAGGCTCAGAGCTGCACAAGAATTTAGTCTGCTCCCCAGAGGTACTGTAATGATGTAAGAGTGCCTGCCTAGAGGCAGATTTTTTAGAGGGTGTCCATATATAACTGAAGAGCAGCAGGGAAAACAGCTCTGGGAGGAAAGCAGAGCACAAATCAGACTGATAGGGTGGAAAGGTAGGGGCAGAGTGCACAGGACAGGTGAAGTTGGGCAAACAGAGGTGTTTACAGAGTCTGAATGACAAGGACAAGATGGAGGAAATTTTTAGTCATCAGAGGAGACATGCAAACGGTGCCTTTGTGAAGGGGTGTCGGTGGTAGGTTTGTAAACACCTCACAGGCAGGTAATGGTATTATTGTGTGGAAGTGCCTCAGGTATAAGAGAGGGCAGAGAACAGAAAAGGAAAGAAATGTGAATAGCCATACTGCATTTGCTTGAGCCACACATCAGTGGGTTTTCCTCCAAGAAAGAGAGATGAGCAGCTCCCTACCTGCGCCTAGGATTACATTACCTTCTAGTGGGTCTTCGACCTCCTCCTCTATCTGCTTGAGTGTCCCATCCTTCATGAGCTTTTCAGTAAAAATATCAGATGGCACCAGCTCTCTGACAATCTCACCATCGTCTTCAGACTTTGCAAGCCATCTTTCACATGGAAATGTGACAGTTTCAGAGCCCTGAAGAAAACATGACAGAGAGAATCTCTTCAAAACAAAGTGGACGCCTGTTAGCATTTCCCCTTTGAAAACGGTCTGACGTGCAGGCAAGGACTTTTGGCTCACATATGTATGCATGTGTTTGCAGATGCAGACCTGAAATTTATGTGTTGCCCCACCACCACCAAAAGAAAGTGGAGATCTGAGGACCCTGAGGAGAAGCAATGAATGTGCAGCAGAGGACAGTACTCCCAATGGGCGTGTGAGACGGCTGCATGACACAGCAAATCTCTGCCCTTCCCAGTTTTTTATTTCACAAATTCCTAGCCAGAACTGCACCATTACTGCAGAAACCACGTTTAACCGAGACTCTGCAATCCCTCTTCAACCCTTCTTCAGGCAGCACCCTCTGTGAAGTCAGTGGGGGTTTTTTCCTGAGTCGATACGTCAAGATTTTGCCCTATAATTCTGTGACTCAAGCTGGTTTCCAGGCAATTCCCAAACGTGCATTAAGAGGAGAAAAACAGTGATTTAATTTTTTGATCTTTTGTTTTGACTTCACTTTGGTGGAAACAAATATGATTTCGATCATGAAACAAGCAAAAACAATAGAACATGTGTTTTCCACTTGGTAAACAATATCAATCCCAGACTACTCATTAAGAACAGACTCCTGTAAGGCCTCCAAGATGGTAAGATGGTTCTGTGGGCTGGGCACCCCAGGCTATGTCTCCATAAAGAAAGGAGCATGAGCCATCACACAACTCGCAGAGCCTGCAAGTCTGAGTTAACTTTTCCTCAGAGGGACTGAATAAAGGAAGGAAAAAAGTCCCTTTCCTTAACGAACACTTCAGCATTTCTCTCCTGAGTAGCACAGGGGCTTTTTGCTGTCTCCAGTACTCTGCATCCCATCACTTTGATGTATGGTATACAGAAGTATATGATCCACCTTAATTACTCTATACAATTATTTACCACCCCAGTGGTACTGGTTCCTTTCTTCACTCTTTTTACTATTTTAGAGACTAGAAACCTGATGTACAGTAAAAGGAGGGCATAGCCCTCCCTGTAGCAATATTGACCATTGCTACTGCTGTGTAGTGCTCCCCTGAACTTGCTTGAGCAGCAGGATGCTGCCCAGCCTGACACAGCCCCTCGGAACAGGCTGTGTGCTGAAACTCAGGGGCACACTCCTGTCACCAATAACCTGACATGAACAGGTCACCACACCACTGCACGCAGGTCCCAGGCAAGTTGATCTGCCAGATCCAAACCCCTTCCCAAGGGGTCTGTGTGATCAAGTGCCTCGAGCCTGCAGCAGGATCATCCTTTGAACCCACGCAGCCCAAACCACCTGGTCCTGACCAAACACCATTTTCTCTTCCTCTCTGCTGCTCCCCACCGTGCTGCTGCTTAAGCCCAGCCTTGCGATGCTGAGCTCTGTGAGGCAGCTTGGGGGATGGTTTCTTCAAAGCGGTGTCAAGAAAAACAGCAGCACTTCAGACTATTTCAGATACTTTTTTTCCCCTTTTTTATTTATTTTATTTTATTTTATTTCATTTCATTTCATTCTGTCCTATCCTATTCTTTTTTACTCTATTTTTTAAATATTTTTTTTACTTTCCAGTATTTTTTGTGCAGCACAAACACAACGCAGCACCTAATCACTGACCACATCACTACTTCTCCACTGGCCGGCTGACCGCACAACCTGCATCACCTCACCATACCCTGTGCAGTTGAGCTGTGTTCACCTCCTCACCTACAGCTTGGGAAAGAACAACGCTGAAACCCCTTACTCACAGTAGAGATCCCACTTCAGTCATGTCTCTCAATGAAGCTTTTAACTGCTCTTAAACGTCGATAATGCCGGCTGCACACGCCGTTGGTATGAACACTGTTTATTCAGTAATAGGATATCTGAGGACTTGAGTGGCTGCACAGCAGGACATAATATGCAGTTACCGCAAGAGTTAATTGTATCATTACTGTTAATCACCATGTCATTGCTGCAGTTTTTATTGGAGTTTCCTTGTTAGCGATTGCATTAATATTTAAGTGACATAAAGTGTGCTGTTTGACGTTACCCACTGCAAGATCCTCTTGCAGCTCCGAACTGAGTTTGTTTCATTAGCGTCTGAGTCTGTCCCTAAGCTGCAGGCAGGGTATGAGAGCATGCTAAAAGTCAGTGCTTCACCCTCCTCCAGGTTGTAACAAATGAAATATAATTATCAGATATAACTGGCATTCCAAGATAGAGCTTTATTGGCATGCGACCATCCCAGTTTCCTACCCAAGTGCTTTCAATTTAATCTGAAAAGTTACTGACCTCATTTTTCTTTTGCAGCATTACAGATACATCTAGACCCATCTTAGCAGTCTAATCAGGTAGCACAGCTTTTAGAAGCGTTGGCAGCATATTGCTATCCTGTGGCAGGTCATAATATCCTGCGGCTGATCAGCGGCATCACGCAGTGCTCTGCTTTCTTCTTTTTTTTTCCCATGCCATAATCAAAAGATCAGCAGAATTGTAAATCTCCCAATTTTTAAGTTGTTCATGGTTTTCCTCCCTTCCTCCACCTTTCCAGGTTTCTCACCGTGTGTCCTTCAAAGCTGCTGTAATTACTGCAGAGCTGTGCAGCCTCAAGACCCTCTCTGGGCTAATGGAAGAGCACCCAACACGGAGCTCTTGGGAGCTTCCCAGAGTGCTCAATCAACTTCAGGTGTAGAAAGAGGCATCCCTGGAATTTTTTGTCATTTGGTTTCCCATCCCTTTGTTCATCCTTCTCTTAATCATCGCTAGCCTATGCCCAGTATCTCCAAAACCTGTGTCACCTTGTTCATTGATGTAGTGAAGCTGTGCTAAGCGAGGGTTAGTCAATAGCCAGAGAGTCTTGTCTACTGGCTATAACAGACTGGCAAAAAAGGTGATAATGAGAAACAGTCAAAGGATATTGGATTCCAAAGAAGCTTGTGTAGGAAGATACATACTTGAGCATGATGATGAAGGTTCAAGGCAGACCTTAGAGATGACCGTGAAGCAGAGTGTAAAACATATTCTGGAAATTTTGAAGGAGGAAGCAAGATGAGAAGTAGGTTCACCATGACTGAGCAAGCCACCAACACTTGATATTAGAAATACTTTCAGGAGAGGGCAGACTTGAACACTGGGGTGGAGACAAAAGCTAACTGCTCTTTGGAGTAAGGTGAGAAAGGACAATACAGAGTAGAGACCCCAGGTGTACCCAGAAACAGATGACTGCTCCAATTCTGAACTGGTCCTGAAGATGTGATTTTCTTCTGAACTTCCCTGCAGCCAGACTCACTCCTCTTCCTACAGCCAGCATCTGAAACCAGGGCTGAGGAACAGTTTATGTGCACAAGATCACGGTGACCTGTCTTAATCCTGTTGACATGAAAAATCAAAAGTCCGAAGACTTAACTTGAAGGTTTTTATATGAGTCATTCAGGGATTTGCAATGGCAGGCATTTTGCTTGTCTTAACTGTCCTGGCTCCCTGCATCTATTCTTCAAAAATTAAGGGCCTGATTAAACTATTTTTGTCCATGTTTATCAATGATACTTATTTTAAAATGGTGCTCCCAATTCCCATTTCATTTCTGGCCTCTCATGTCACAGAAAACAACCATTATCTAAGTTAGCCTTGGGCACACTGGGATGTGGTGTGGTGCAGCACAGGGACATCTGATCATCACTGCAATTCTTGAGCTGTATTTGCACAGCAATGGGTACAAACTCAGAAATTTCCCCTCTCAGTCCAGCAAGTAAGTCATGGTAACCGTTGCCTCCTTCAGACAAAGATAAAGAGTAATGAAGGCCTCCAAAAGGTTGAAGAGCAATGTCACTGCTTTGTTCCTCTCCACTGCCAGGAGAAAATAACTATTCTAGTCAAAAGATACAACGGGAACAACATTTTTAAAATGCAATGACTGCAGAGTCTTACAATCAACATTTCAAGAATGAAACATGGTAATACATGTTTGTTGTCCCCAGATGCTCAAGCTGTAGCACGTTCATTAGTGTGCCTTGTTTGCCTTGTTCTTTAGGGAGTCACTTTTCACTGTTAATCATGCTTTGCATGCAGAAGATGCGCTTTGGGAAAGGGAAGTGGCTGCTAAAGGAAACATACTGCTGAGTGCTGGGGTGTGCAGAGTACCTTTCCGTTTGGCAACAGCCTCCGAATCGCCACGCGGTCCAAATGCCACCCAGAGTTCAGTCCTCCACCCTTGTGCCCTATGCGGATCTTTTCAATAATGTCACCAACATCCTCCAGCTGCAGCAAAAAAGAAAGAAAAGAAAAAAAAAAGAAAAAGAAAAAAGAGAAAGATGAGAAACCTAATGAAATTCAACAAAAGCAAGTGTAAAGTCTTGCACCTGGGGAGGAATAACTGTCTGTATCAGTACAGGCTGGGGGATGACCTGCTGAAGAAGAGCTCTGTGGAGAAGGACCTGGGGGTCCTGGTTGATGACAGGTTGGCCATGAGCCAGCAGTGTGCCCTGGGGGCTGAGAGGGCCAATGGGATCCTGGGATGCATCAGGAAGAGTGTGGCCAGCAGGTCTAAGGAGGTGATCCTCCCCCTCTACTCTGCCCTGGTCAGGCCCCACCTGGAGTATTGTGTCCAGTTCTGGGCTCCCTGGGATAAAAAAGACAGGGATCTCCTGGAGAGAGTTCAGAGGAGGCTACAGAGATGATTAAGGGCCTGGAGCATCTCCCCTGTGAGGAAAGGCTGAGTGAGCTGGGGCTGTTCAGCCTGGAGAAAAGAAGACTGAGGGGGGACCTAATTAATGTTTATGAATATCTTCAGTATGGGATGCAGGAGAAATGGCCAAACCCTTTTCAGTGTCTGTGGGGACAGGACAAGGGGCAATGGCTGCAAGTTGGAGCACAGGGAGTTCCACACCAACATGTGGAAGAACTTTTCCCCAGTGAGGGTGAGGGAGCCCTGGGACAGGCTGCCCAGGGAGGTGGTGGAGTCTCCTTCTCTGGAGATATTCAAGACTCGTCTGGACGCCACCCTGTGCAATATGAGCTGGGGAGCTGCTTTGGCAGGGGGGTTGGACCCGATGAGCTCTCGAGGTCCCTTCCAACCCCTACGGTTCTGTGATCCTGTGATTCTGTGATTCTATGATGGCATGAAAAACAGATGACTTTTGAGACATTGAATTTTTAAGCTTATTTCCTATTTTTCCGGCCTCCGCCAAGTCCCAGGAGAGCAAATATTGGCATTGATGCCAATTATGTCCTAACTTGCCTTTTAGCTACAGGGTTTCCCTGAACTTCTGTTCCAAAAATGAAGAGAACTTTGCTCTATACCAAAGAGGGATGAGAGGGAGGTTGGTTGCACAGCAGCAATCCTGCATCTGAGTGGGAATGAAGGTAGCTTTTTAGAAATTGCAATGCTGCTGCAGCTTTAATTGTTCTTTGTATATCACTTCCCTTTTAAAATACTTACGTCCTCTCTTACAACACTTAAGGAATAGCTGTAGAGTTCTAAGTACAATATTTACAGCCTGGCATTTTATGTTCTCTTTCTTCTGTTATGACACAGAATCCAAGTGCCATTCTGAGCAAGTCAACAGGAATCACTGTCTGATGAAGTAGCTACTCTTTTTTATGCGTCACTTTATTATTTGAATAACTTGTTACTACTGTATTACTTTTAAGTCACCTCCCTTCCAAAGACTTGAACAGGAAAAATATTTGCTCCTACGTAATAGCTTTTGGTTATTTCAGTGCCAGCTTTTGTACTGTTGGCCTTTAAAGAAAGAAACAACAAACCAACAGTGCCTGAAAACCTCCTTTGCACACAGGAGAAACACACTGAGCTCTCTTTCTGTCCACAGGGACTTTGAGTCTTTTCTTCTTGGAAACATGAGAAAACTGAACATTTCAACTGGCACCACTGGAGGCTACTCCCTTCCTCTCTTCCCAGCTGGCAGAATTATCCCATGTTGAAGAAAAGACATCAGTAATTTTAGGAGGCTCTTTGACTCTGCAACACTGATTGCACTACTCAAGGAGTTCACACTGAACAAACCAGCCCTGCCCTAACTTTAGACAGCATGAGCATCAATTGCAAAACAATTAAATGATCCAAACTCATTTCTAAAGCTCATGCATGCACAAAATTATACTCTAGAAGAAATCTATTTTCTTCCTCCTTTGTCCTGCCCAAATACTCAAATTTCAAAGAGGCTTTTAATCAATACATAGCAATAAAGAGATGCTTGACCTGTAAAAATTCATGTTGAAGAAGAAATGGCCTTTACTATGCTGTATGCATCTCCCACAAATCATCGCTTGGAGGTGTAGCTGAGACCAGTCTATAATATTTTTTGCCTCTTTTGCCAAATACAAAATGGTATGAGCCCTTAAAAACACTAAAACAAACAGGCAATTCTCAGTTTGTGTTTCCTGAGATCCTTAACGTACTTTCAAGGTCTGTTGAACTCCAAATTACGGCACTACACAAGTAGGTGAAAGAAGAATATATTTCCTTCATCCCCATCTCTTGCAGCAAGAGGAACTGGTGAAGAGAGAATGAAATCTGGGGACAGGTTAATATGATATTATAAATCTGGAGAACAAACTGCATTTTCACTCACTTCATCTGAGAAAAGTACTGATGTTTTAGATTCTAGCAAACCTAAAATAAATCTTATGGAATAAAGAAATAACAATGACACTCCCCTTAAGATTTACACAGAATCACAGAATCACAAGGTTGGAAAAGACCTTTGAAGATCATCGAGTCCAACCATTCTCATCCTAAACTAAACCATATCCCTAAGTACCTCATCTACCCTTTTTTTGAACACATCCGGGGAAGGTGACTCAGCCCCTCCCTGGGCAGCCTGTTCCAGCCCTGACAACTCTTGCAGTAAAAATTTTTTTTTTCTAACATCCCATCTAAACCTGCCCTGGCACAGCTTCATGCCATTCCCCCTTGTCCTGTCACCTGTCACCTGGCTGAAGAGACCATCACCTATCTCTCTACAACCTCCCTTCAGGTAGTTGTAGGTGGTGATAAGGTCTCCCCTCAGCCTCCTCTTCTCTAGGCTAAACAGCCCCAGCTCCCTCAGCTGCTCCTTAGAGGACTTGTCCTCCAGCCCCTTCCCCAGCCTGGTTGCCCTTCTCTGGACTCGCTCCAGGACCTCCAAGTCCTTCTTGTGGTGAGGAGCCCAGAACTGGACCCAGCACTCGAGGTGCAGCCTCACCAATGCCCAGTCCAGGGGCACAATCACCTCCCCAGACCTACTGGCCACACTGTTTTTGATACAAGCCAAGATGCCATTGGCCTTCTTGGCCGCCTGAGCACACTGCTGACTCATATTCAGTCTGCAGTCACCCAACACCCCCAGGTCCTTCTCTGCCTGACAGCTCTCCAGCCAGTCTCCCCAAGCCTGTAGCACTGCATGGGGTTATTATGTCCCATGTGCAGCACTCTACACTTGGCCTTGTTAAACTTCATCCCATTGGTCTCAGCCCATCGGTCCAGTCTGTTCAGATCCCTCTGAAGAGCCTCCCTACCCTCAGGCAGATCAACACTTCCTCCTAGTTTAGTGTCATCTGCAAACTCACTGAGGGAGCATTCAATCCCTTCGTCGAGATCATTGATAAAGATGTTGAACAAGACTGGACCCAGGACTGAGCCCTGGTGGACGCCACTCGTGACCGGCCTCCAGCTGGATTTCGTTCCATTCACCACCACCCTCTGGGCTCGGCCATCCAGCCAGTTTTTAATCCAGCTGAAGGTCCACCTGTCCAGACCAGTGGCAGCCAGTTTCTCAGTCAGAATGCTGTGAGAAACGGTGTCAAAGGCTTTACCAAAGTCCAGGTAGATCACATCCACAGCCTTCCCCTCGTCCATTAAGTGGGTCACCTTGTCATAGAAGGTGATCAGGTTAGTTTGACAGGATCTACCTTTTGTAAACCCATGCTGACTAGGCCCGATCCCCTGGCCATCGTGCATGTGCTGCATGATAGCTCCCAAGATGACCCTCTCCATGATCTTCCCTGGGACTGAGGTCAGATTGACAGGCTTGTAGTTCCCTGGATCCTCCTTCCGACCCTTCTTGTCTATGGGTGTGACATCTGCCAGCCTCCAGTCGAGTGGAACTTCCCCAGTCTGCCAGGATTGCTGATAGATGATGGAAAGGGGTTTGGCAAGCACTTTGACAGCTCCCTCAGTACCCTTGGGTGAATCCTATCTGGCCCCATTGACTTGTGGGTATCTAACTGGCCAAGTAGGTCGCTAATCATTTCCTCCTGAACCATGGGAACTTTGTTATTCTTCCCCTCCCTGTCAGCCAGTTCCTGAGGATGAGTACTCAGGGAATATCCTTCTTTACTGTTAAAGACTGAGGCAAAGAAGGAATTAAGGACCTCAGCCTTGTCCTCATCCCTTGTCACTAATGTGCCATCAGCATCCAATAAGGGCTGGAGATTCTCCTTGACCCTCCTTTTACTATTAATACACCTATAGAAGGACTTTTTATTATCTTTTACAGAACTGGCCAGCCTGAGTTCCAGATCAGCTTTAGCCCTTCTGACTTTCTCCCTACATGATCTCACTAATTTCCTATAATCATCCCAAGACACCTGCCCCTTCTTCCAAAGCTCATATTTTCCCTTCTTTTCCCGTATATCAGCCTGAATCTCTCTACTCAGCCAGGCTGGCTTCCTAGCTCGCCGACCCCTCTTCTGTCCGACTGGGACAGCCTGTTCTTGTGCCACCAAGATTACCTTCTTGAGGAGCAGCCAACCCTCTTGGGCTCCTTTGCCCTCAAGGGCTGCCTCCCATGGAATCTTACTGAATTTATACCTATGGATTAGTGCAACCTCTATTATGAAAAACTATGCAGAAACTCTACCAAAATAAGTCTTATTCTTTGTTTTTGAGGAATCACACTGGGGATTTATTTTGGTATTCATGCCGTGTAACAACGATGTGGGCTGGAAGCATTTTAACTTATTAAAAAGAATTGGTTTAAGATTTGCCTTCAATTATTTTACAAAAACAAACTAAAATCAAAACACAGAGAGTTTGTGTGGTCCTCTACAAAGTCAGTGTTGGTGTTGCTTTCAGAGGTGGAAGGTGAGGACATGAAGCAGTACCGGAAGGGTAGGCCTGTATTTTTGCTTCTCACAAATTCTCAGCAACGACAACATATTATGAACAGGAACTGCTGAATACTGTAGATGTAAATGAGCTCACTCATTTACGTGTACTTTTTTAGCATATGCATACAGCTGTGTAAACACTGCAGGAAATATTGGATAATATCTTTCAAGAAGTCTGCCCCAGGTATTCAAAAATCATCATGCTGTTTGCAGCAAGGTAGCAATCTCTCTGTCCAAGGGAGTACTAGTTCCAGTTCTGGGGTCCCCAGTACAGGAAAGATGTTGGAGCTGTTGGAGCAAGTCCAGAGGAGGCCATGAAGATGACTGGGGGGCTGGAGCACCTTTCCTATTAAGACAGGCTGAGAGAGTTGGGCTTGTTCAGCCTGGAGAAGAGAAGGCTCCAAGGAGACCTAATTGCAGCCTACCAATACTTCAAGGGGTTCTACAGGAAAGTGGGAGAGGAACTGCTCACCAGGGAGTGCAGGGACAGGACAAGGGGCGATGGTTTCAAGCTGAAAGAGGGCAGGGTTAGATTAGATGTTAGGAAGAAATTCTTTACTCTGAGGGTGGTGAGGCCCTGGCACAGTGTGGCCGGAGATGTGGAAGCCCCATCCCTGGAAGTGTTTAAAGCCAGGTTGGATGGGGCTTTGGGCAGCCTGGTCTAGTGAAGATGTCCCTGCCCATGGCAGGGGGGTGGGAACTAGATGATCTTTGAGGTCCCTTTCAACCCAGAGCATTCTATGATTCTATGAAGCTTAAGATGCCATAGAGTTAGAAAAAAATGGACAGTCCACTCCAAATGAAGTGCTATGTAATTAATGAGCACCATGGGCCAGATCCTTCAACATAATCTGCTGAAACAGGGACCTTAAACACAAGACTGCTAGGTTCATTTGTGCAAAGTACTACAAACTGCAAGAGAAAGGAAATATGCAAGCAAATAAGGGTGCTAAGGAGAGGTACACATATTAGATCTGGTATGCATGGAGAGTGACACCTTCTCTTTACCAAATATGGTCTAGGAAATGGAATACACAATACCCTTCCAAAAAACCTCTCAACTTTACCTGGAAGGGCAAGCCTCTGTCTCTGTGTATTTGTACAGCTCATCTCAATGGCAAATTTGCACCAGCCCTCAGAAGGCTTAATATGGCATTAGGCCACAGACACACAGCGTGTTTACTCTGAGTTGCTACTAACTGGAATTCAATGAGAAAAGATCTCCTCCAGTACACAGCAAGTCTGTTACAGAACAGAGAATCAGACCCATTTTCTCTAAATATTAGAGCTGAACAGCTTTCCCTGAAAGAGGAAAAATTCCCATTTCACTCAGTTTTCTCTTCTTAATCTCCTTAGGACAACCTAATGACAGCAAGTGTCTTTGATCTTACCTCCACAATGAACTGATTCACCGAATTCCTTTCAAAATACATCCTTTGCTCTCTCTTGTTGAGGCACAGGGATTTCTGCTGAGTGCAGATCCCATCACTTCCATACAGAACTATGAAGACATCTGCATCCGTGCCAGCTCCAAAGATATCACTGGTGTAGACCGTGATCTCATACGGAACAACTAGGTTAGGAAATGGCAGAAAATGAAAACAAACAAATGAAAGTTAGTAAGCAGTGTAACAATGCTCCTAAGAAGGTTTTAATGAAACAAAATCTGGGTTAGAAAACTCAACAGTTAAAGTGGACAGGGTAGGAATCACATACTTGTGGTCATTTAGCTATCACGCTGGTCAGTGCTGTGAGAATCCAGAGGAATGATCTTTGACGTTATATGGACAATTGACCTTGATTCATGTTAATTTACTGAGATTTTGGGATTCATTGCATGATCAGAAAGCACTTGGTACATTTATACCTGCCATATAGTGTTACTGAAATGGGATTTACTTCAACAGCTCAAGTCTTAAAGCAAAACATGAATTCACAAATTTTTTAGCAACTAGGCAGATGGATGAAGTTAAGCCAAACAGAGGCAGTATATAAATATTCAAGATAGCCTTGGTGGTAAAAAAACTACTACTTTCATACTAAACAAGTGACAAAAATCAGTCATAAGGAAAGGAAATAAAACACTCTGCTGTCCACTCTGATCTAGTTTTTTTCCTTTAGTACCACTTTCTCCTTAAGACCAAGACAGAGCAAATTACTATCAGATCAGTGGCAAATGTAGGGCAGTAAGTAACCCCTAAATACTTCTTCATTCTGCTCTCTTGGTTTCTCTAGGATGTCTACATGACCCCAAAACCTGATGCTACCTTTTGTCCTTTTACATCTTCACACCTCCCCAGTGCTGAGTCGTGCTGGAACATGACTCAGATTTGCTCAAGAATAAGTCTGACCCAGGAATAAGACTGGGCCTCTGTTCCTGGCTCTCCTACAGATTTGTTGAATGTTCATAGATAAGTTACTTCCCACCTTGATTTCCAAGTTCAGTTGGTATTTCTCTGAAGGGTTAAGTGACCTATGTTCAGATGTCTGCACATCAAACTGATGTGGACATGTCCCAGGCAATGCAGTTTGAAGAAACAGCCAGACAAACAAGTGCAGGGATATCCCTTGAGATTAGCTGACTCATTCTCCAAATCCCCAGCCCTGAAGGGCCATTTAGTGAGCATAATGGGAATTCAGACACTCCACTGTCATGTGGACATGTAAATACAGGTGTGCCATTTGGAAAACTAGAGCCCCACCCCCATCTCTTTTAAATCCTTCCTCAAACTTTCAAAAGAATGTCAGGTATACCTTTGGCCCCACTGATGAGAATCACAGAATGCTTTGGGTTAGAAGGGACCTCAAAGATCATCTGGTTCCAAACCCCCTGCCATGGGCAGGGAACTCCCCTGCTACAAGAACTTCTCCTGTTGCAAGCAGACACCTTGCTGCCCATAAGCAGCCACCAGCACAAGCAGCAGGATCCTCTCCCCGACATCCCTTTCCCTGTCACTGCTCACCCAGCTTCCACCATTTCCCACCCCTCACTATGGTCTGCTCAGCTACTTATTGTCTCCATCCTCCTGTGTTGCAGAAATTTCAGTCATCTTTGCAGTTTACACCACTGCACTTTGTGCTATATTTCAGACTCAACATCCCTGTATGGGTAGAGAGAAGGTTTCTGGCACCGTGTCTGTCACTGCTGGAGTAACTCTGATTATGCACATCGGAGACTAATCATTCATTAAAAACCCAGGCTCTCTAAATACAGCTCTCAGGAGAACAGAGATGAAGAAGTTTCCTTCTACAGAGAGTCAGCCCGGAGGTACTTAATATTCTTTCTGTCCAGCTCAATGAAATCTGCTCTGCTGTGCTGCAGGTAAACTGGAATAGTTTCACTGATATGTAAGGGGGTGTGTGTGTGTGTGTGTGTAAATCCTGGAGACTGAACACGTTATGAATTAAAAATTATCCTCTCTGCTGAAGTCCGTGGCGCTCGCTCTGGCTGCTTGAATATTAACATCAGCTTAGAACTGAATCAGCAAAGCGGCGCTGTAACAAGGTCACTAGCAGCACAGCGTTCAGCTGTCAGACTCCCATTTCATTTCGGTGGCAGCTTTAAAGCTGTATCCCCACAGGCAGGATTTTAATTGGACTGCCGATGACATGTTTGCATCGTTTGTTCGGGCGCGAAACAACTCTGGCGCGAGTCGTCACGAAACAATTCAAACCCTTCTAGCTACCTCTGGCAAACAAAAGCCCCCAGGTTAATAGTTAGGGAACCAGAGCACAGTGAACAGAGCAACGGGAAGGCTTTAAACAGGGGAGCAGCCCAAGCTGACAGCAAGTTTGGGGTAATCTTCTTGCCAGCGAGGCCTGACAATTTTCAGAAGCTGAATGTGGACAGCTGGCAGAATTCAGGTCTACAGGAACAGTGTACTCAAAGGCAGAGTGTGCTAGAAACTCTTACATCACTGCAGGATACTGGGACATTAATAAATTATATAGTCAGCATCTGCATCAAAATATATATATTAAGTGGGATGGCATGGAAAACCTGATGGTTTGTGTTTCTGCATGTACAAATTTTTTGGGTTATACTCTCCCCTATGAATGAATTCACTGCATCTATCTACAAAACTGGTTGGTTTTTTTTTTTTTCAAATATAAAACCTGTTATGTCCTCCAGCTGACTGACAGAAAGAGGAAGGGAGCAGAGTATCCATCCCTCCACTCCAGACAGTTTAGGGAAAGAAAGCAAGACATGAAAAAACAAAAAACCAGAACTCAGTCAAAGCGTGGGGAAGGCACAAAGAGATGAAACTGGAAGATGCTCAGAGAAGAAAGATGATTTTAGCTGACAGACTGCAGGAAAGGAGGATCTGGAAACTGGAGTGTTCACCAGCCAGTGTGAAGAAGACCTTCAGAATGAACCTCAAGTGTTGACAGGAACAAAGAAGGAGCCAAAGCAGTCTTCTCTGTGGTTATTCTCACAGCTACTTACAAAGAAGGCAGAAAGGGGAGATTGGGCAGCTCTAACTTTCGATGTCCAAATAAACAACTGCAGGAGATAAAGGTTTTTTTCTGATGCCATCAGTAATTACAGTGAGGGATGCAATGAGATAGGAGACCTCTTTGGTGTGAACAACTTAGCACTTGTCCAAGATGACCAAGGAAGCACCAGAAAGTGCATGGGGTGGAAATCAACTCTCAGGCCCCAGGCCTCATCCCTCATCATTGTGGCATCCCACTGAATGAAGTGAAAAGGAAATTTTGACAGTCCCCTGAAAGTGAGTCGGATCAGGGAGGGACAAGTCAAATGCAATTCCAGGGCTGTGAGTTCCCTTCACACAGTGAAGGATGCACATGTCAAAAAGGGGGAAAAAAGGGTTACAGAACAAGAAAAACAATGTTTCTAGTAATTTATTTCAAGAAAGCCATGTTATCTGATTCTTGATGGTCTGGAGGCAGGAAAATAAGTTGCGTGAAATCGAGGATTTTGAGATGCTATAGCAGACTTAAAATTATCAGCTTACCACTCAGAAGGATCTCCCAAAAGACACTGGGTTTACCCCAAATATTAATCTAGAGGGGAGTGAGGCAACGAGCAAGGAAAAATAGGAGAACACTAAAAGAGACAGACTGGTGCACCAGACTGAAAAAACTCTGGAAAAGGGTTTTTCAGCAAGAGAGGGGTGTGCAGTGTCAAAGGCACTGGGAGAACCAAGGCTTGGAAGCAAGACCAAAGCCTCTGCTTTGCAATAGAAACAGCAATATTAGAATGGAATGAGATCAAAGGGAAACTGGAGACAAGGAAGACAGCATAGAATGGGCTGAGGACTTGAAGATGAAAGGGCAAGAGGGAGCAAAAAGACAATTATACACAGCCACATGGCTTCTACTGTCTTTCTGATTTGGGAAATACGGGAAATATTAGTCTAGAGAACCCAGAGGAACTTTCTTGCACTAATTGGAATAGTTGGCATATGATGTATTTATAAATTTTTCAAAGGCAATTCAAGGGGGAGGCCAAGCCTATAAAACTGCATGAGCCACTGAGATTTTATCTTCTGTAATGATGGGTGTATCCTGGGGAAATGGCATTCTGCTCACATGGGATGTATTCTGTTGTCTGCAGTTCTGCAGGGAAGATAATTCTCTCAATGGCTCCATCATCCTCCGATTTATCCAGCCAACGGCCACAGGGGAACTTGAGGCACTGTCCCAGTGATGGGGCATCAATCTCCACCCATTCCAGAAACCAGCCAGTTGAATTACCTGTGGTTGGAAAGATAACAGTGAATGACCCACACAGCCTTTGAAAACAACAGCAAATGAATCACTGCATTCCAGACCTCTGAGAAATAAATCTACCTCTCTTTTGCCAATGGAAAAATAGAATAGATTCCATAAACACCATGGTAAGCAGTTGTCCAGGTTTGAGTAAGGAGCTTTGCATTTTTATATGCATCAGGTTAAAGATGTGCTCAGGGAAGTGCTAATTACTCCATTTCATGGATTAATTTGCCTTTGTAATCAAGCAGAGGAGTTATCAACAAACTCCTTGTGTCTGTCCTGGTTTCAGCAGGGATGGAGTTAATTTTATTTCTAGCAGCTGGTGCAGTGCTGTGTTTGGGAGTTAGGACAGAGCAATGTTGATAACAGGCTGATGGTTTTAGTTGTTTCCAGGCAGTCAAGGACTTCTCAGCTTCTGCTAATGAGAAGGCAGGGGGTACCCAGGAAGCTGGGAGGGGGCACAGCCAGGACAGCTGACCCAGACTGGCGAAAGAGATATTCCACACCATACAATGTCATGTTCCTTTTATAACTGGGCGGCAGCTGGGGAGCAGCTGGGGGTCTTGCACAGCACCAACACCTGCCTGCTGATGGGAAGTGGTGAATTAATTCCTTGTTTTGCTTTGCTTCTGTGTTTGGACTGGGAGTCTGGGTACTTTGGGGGGGTCTTGTGCAGTATCTGGGGCGGGTCTCATGCACCATCAACTGGGTGGAGAGAAATTATGTTGTTCATCACTTTCTTTGTGTATATTATTAAGATATATTATCTTACTTTTTTGTGTGTCCAGTTAAATTCTCTCACTTTCACTCTTCCTATTCTCTCCCCCATCCCACGGGGGGGTGAGTGAGCGAGGGGCTTTGTGGGGCTTAATTGCTGGCCAGGGCTAAATCACAACAGTGTCACAAGAACAGCTATAGGCTGGGTGGAGAATGGATTGAGAGCAGCCCTGAGGAGAAGGATTTGGGGCTGTTGGTTGATGAAAATCCCAACATGAGCCAGCAATGCCTGCCTGCAGCCCAGAAAGCCAACCGTGTCCTGGGCTGCATCAAATCCAGCATGGCCAGCAGGTCGAGGGAGGGAATTCTGCTCCTCTGCTCTGCTCTGGTGAGAACCCACCTGCAGTGCTGTGTCCAGCTCTGGGGAACCCAACAAAAGAGAGACATGGAGCTGTTGGAATGGGTCCAGAGGAGGCCATGAAGATGCTCAGAGGGCTGAAGAACCTCGCCTATAGAGACAGGCTGAGAGAGTTGGGCCTGTTCAGCTGGGAGAAGAGAAGGGTCTGGAGAGACCCTATAGCAGCCTTCCAGTACCTAAAGGGGCTACAGGGAAGCTGGAGAGGGACTGTTTATCAGGGAGTGTAGTGATAGGACAAGGGTGAATGGGTTTAAACTAAAAGAAGGGAGCTTTAGGTGAGAAATTCTTCTCTCTGAGGGTGGTGAGGCCTTGGAACAGGCTGCCCAGAGAAGCTGGGGCTTCCCCTGGATACCTGGCAGGATTCAAGGCCAGGTTGAACAAAAAAAAAATCCCCATCCTTCCAAGTTTTGTGACAGGTGAGAAATCACTCTAAAGATGGAGCTGCAAAAATAGCCTCTTACAAAAATAGAGGTTACAAACATACCTGCAACTTGCTTCCACTGTGCTTGTATTGTCACAGCCACAGTGTTAGAGCAAGGAGTTGCTGCAACAGCCAAAGTGACAGCACAGATCTGTCACTAAGAGGTGAATTACTTTTGGGGTCTTTGGGGCAGGTTATTTTATACAGCAACATGCCTAATGCGCCAGAAATGCTACATTGCAAAGCAGATCATCTTACCTTTATTGTCATGGCCTATCTTGATTTTTTTCAGGTCTCCAATGTCCACAGACTCCACTGTAAACTCATCTACCTTCCCACGCTCAAATTTGTTCTTGTTAATCTTTGAGGCCTTTAGGCTGACTATCCCTGTTGTGGTGATGCAAAAGGACATTGTTCAGTATGTGAAACAAATCCTCTGGGAATGTCAACAGCGCATCAGGGAAAGCAGCTAAAAAGTAAAAAATGCCTTTTCATCTCAAGATCTGAGCTTTGTCCTTCCCTCCCTCCCTCCCTCTGAACCCAAATCAACACCCAAAATATACATAATTCCTTTCTTGAGTGATCCTCTGGCAGTGCCACAGGGATGATGCTGTTGTGCTGTGCTCACAGCTCAGGAAATTGGTCCTACCCACTAGCTCCCTGTCCCTCTCATGATCATCCATGCACAGCTCGGCTGCTTCCAAGAGTATTTGCTCATCAGCTGATTAAATACTTGTGGGCCACTCAAAGAGGCAGAGGAGAGCTGGGTTTCAGGAGCATGCTGATTCATTGCTGAGGAAAGCAAATCATTCACTGCATTCACTACTCAGTAATGTAGTCCCAGCCAACTGTGCTGTTTCTATAATTGAAATTAAACCCTGTAGATCGGCAGCTGGTGCAAATCAGCATCGCTAAGTTTGACAGTGATTTACAGCAGCTGGTGGTGTGCTCCCAGCTATCACGACGTGGGTGCAGACAAGGAGAGCGTGAAGTCGTGCTAAAAAGGAGTGAGGAATGGGTATTGAGGAAACAATAGGAAACCCTGACCCATCTTTTCAGGTATCCAGCACTGAGGTGCTGTCCTTTTCCACCCTGTGAAGCCATACCTGTATCATCTTTACTTCCATAGAGAGTGATGAAGACGTTGGCATCTGTCCCAGCATTCTTCTTGTCACCGGTTTTCACTTTCACAGTGTATGTTGTTGATTTAGCTGTCAGATAAAATATCTTAATTTAAGCATGTAAAGTCTTGAGTGGGAATTAATTCTATTTTTCAATGTATATTGTTTGGTTTGAGGTTTCTTTTGACTGATCACAGTCAGCTCTAATTCCTATCGTATGCTGTGGTAGCTCCTGGGGTAAACTTAGTTATCTAGTGGCAGAGTCTTCTGCTGCTCCAGTCATTCAGTACATTTTCTGCTTATCTACAGAGAAGAAATTAGCTCATGCTTTCCTGTTTGCTTCCTGGGAATGTCTAAGGCTCCTGAAAGCTGCCTCTGCCTATACTATTTCATAAAAAAACCCTCCACATCCCCCTTGCTTTATTGTATTAGCACCAAATAATGTATGTGCACATAACACATACCAGAAGCTATCTGCACTTTGACATATACAGTTCATATTCATGAACACACCCCTCACAATAGCATCATTAGGGATGTTTCTATCTCATCATGGCTAGTAAGCACAGCGAACTCATTAAAAAATTTGGAAAAACTAATATAGTCTTCACTGTGATGGAAAAATTGCACTTCAGATTTCCAAAAAATGCCACCTTTATTCCACAGTTAGACACGTTTCCAAGACTCAGGTCCTCCTGAATCAAAGTACTAAACAATTTGTGGAAATCTGTTGGCTATATAGTTTTGGGAATTTATTCATGTCTTCAAAAGCATCCGAAGGGGGACTTAGAGGACAGTTAAAGATCTTTCACTGGCAGTGAAGCCAGCAGAAAGTGCTAGGTGCTCAATCCCTTCCAGCACCAGAGCCAGGAGCGTGTCATTGCTCTGCAGCCACCATGTAAAATTACGTACAAGAGAGACAAAATTATTTCAGAGGACAATGGACACAGGCATCAAAATGGAAGGTGAGACCTATTTAGGTCCCTTCCCTTTCTTTAGCCATATTTGCTCTCTGCTCAACTTCATGTTGAACATGCAACCATTCCAATCCATAGCTGGGATATGTGCCTTAGAAATTAACAACTAATGTCCACTTCAGCTGAGAGGTGACGACTGAGCATGTTACCCATCTTCCTAGCCTCATCACTCTGGGTCCAATCTTGCAAGATGATTAAATCCCCTAAAAATGAGGAGTGTCCACTGCTCACTGGCTGACATGCATTTGACACCTCATTCACACTTGAAAACTTCATGGTTGGAGCAGAATTACTCACAGACCAGCTAACCACCAATACCCTTAGAGCTGCTAGTAACTTGGTTCCTTTTCAACCCCAATACTGGAAGAAATACAAGGCTAACATAAACCTTTCTGTTCCAGGCCCAGCGTTGCAAGAGACTGGCCATCATTTTCCGAATCTTTCTTTACAAATGCTTCATCCACTGGGACCAGCTCCCTGACAATCTGACCGTCATCTTCCTCAACTGCTAACCACCGCTGGCATGGAAAATAATACCTACAAGAATGACAGCAGCACCCAGCACTTACACAGGACTTCACAGGCTTTAATAACAGAAATAAGCACAGATCAGAAGCTACTTAAAGAAAACAAGAAAGCTGAACAATACATCTGTTTTCCTCTTTGAGCTTTAGTACTATTTGTGGGACCTAAATCCATGAACAGGTTAGTGAGCACTTACTGAAAAGTGACATTTCTGAGATGTCAGCCCCATATGATTGGTGCCTTTTAGTTTTCACTCCCAGAATTTAAATAACTCAAGGGAACCCTCTGGTCTCTCAGGCTTTTTATGCTTCTGAAGAGTGGACCCATCTTGAGGTCCTTATGAGTATCCCCACCCACCAAACCACTGTGTAACCTTTAAGCATTGTGAATTCAAAATTTTCCATCTCAAAGGCAAGCCTGTATTTCAGATTTCTAATGGCTTAGGCTTTGTTCACCCAGCTGTCTGGGAAAATCATGGGAGTTTGCTTACATCAGGACTTGCTTTTGGCCCAGACCTTTGCACTAGGCAGAAAAGACTCCTGTGAAGCACTCTCCTGCCTGAAACAAATAAAACCTGAGGTTTCCTTCCAAACACTGCTGGTGTGCTAACTGCAGAGATGCTGGGACAGCAAAGCCGCACACAGAGGTACCACAGAATGGCCCCACGCTCAGTGTAACAGCACAATCATCAGGAGGCTCCCAAAGGATGCCTGCTCCTTGGGAATTGGTGAGGTGCTACGACGATGCCCTTCGTCTTCTCCTCTGCCTTCCCATGGTTCTGCAGTCTCCTGAGAACATGCCCCCTTTTCCAAAAAGGGTGTGGCAGGCTGCTCACGTGGTGCTCTCCTTGAGGTCAACAATCTCTACCCTCTCCAGGAACCAGCTTGGGCTAGCACCAGAGTTATCGTGGCGGATCCGCAGCTTCTTCAGCTCACCCAGGTCAATAGCTTTGATGGTGAACACATCCACCTGCATGGGAGGCAAGAGGTAAATGACTGTTTTTCCCAGAAAAGGGGAAAGAAAGGCAGTAAATGACCAAGAGTAATCTTTTATTCCCATCCAAACAAAAGATATTTGTAAGTCCCCCTTGTATTCTTTGGCTAGATGTACTAAAATAACTGCAGAACTGCGAGGTCTCCCATTAACGCTCATACTTGGCTCCTACAAGGCAGTAATAGCCATGGAGCTACACAACCCTTCACTCCTTCCTTTACCTCATCCCTGCTTCAACTTCCTCTAGGTTTAACTTGTCTCCCCTGAATTTCATTCCTTTCAGGCTTAGTATTTTCCCCCTCACAGTGTCTGGAACTGGACACAAACATATTGACTCCATGGAAACCCTCCTGTGCACCTCCATGTGCTTTATTTCAAACCACAGAATTTATTCCTTTTGTCATTTGTTACAACCAAGAGGATCATTTATTAGCTGCATTAGTGTGACAAGATGGTCCTTGCTATCATAATACTTTAAACATCTTAATGTGATTAACTTGTTGGTAGACTTTGGGTTTCTACTCTCGAGAGCAGAGCACGTTACATTTGGAGCTCTTCCCACTGAATGAAGAACCATGTGCAGGTTGCAGTTTCAACAGTGCCAAGCTCATAAATCACAGCTAACAGCTTATTTAACAACCTTAGGCTCTTTTTTTTTTGTGATTGCAAGTTTTCCACAGCTGCTTATTGTTTCCATAATTTTTTGTTATTCAAAATTATTCCTTGAACAATTCCTGGCTATTATAGTAGCTTGTTAATTGTTCATAAACATTTTTTATGGCAAATACTCAGTCTACAAGGGATGTTGTTGGATTGGATTGGATTATAATGTTATTATAGCACACTGTGTGATATTTCTTTTATTCCCTGACTGGTTGAGTAGAACATTTCAGATAGCATTTGCAATCTAAATACTTGAGCTGCCTCACAAATACTCTCCAATATATTAATTTAAGGTTTGTGGGTTTCAAGAATTCCTGGCAGGAAACATCATTACCAGGATGCTCACAGGGAGCAGATGTAAAAGGTGGCTCTGATGTAGAATTGGTGTTCAGCTTACTATTCAAATGAATTTCCCCCAGAAAATGGTTTGAGGCATTTTGCTCTAAATAATGTAGTTAAGAAATAAAACACATCTGAGCTGTAAGCTGAAAGAAGAAGCCATGACTTGCAGAGAGGAGACTGTAATGAATGGTCAGCATGGTAACTGAGAGCACTCTGCCAGCCGTCGGTGCCCTCAAGTGAGTTGAGTTCGTACATTACCTGCCCCTTCTCAAACTTGTTGAGGTTATTGGACCTTTTCAGTTGGCGCTCACCCGTGTCTCCTCTTCCTATGCCATAGATGCTCAGGAAGACATTAGCGTCTGTCCCAGCCCCCCACACATTCCCAGTGAGAACATGGACTTCGTATGTGTTCTCTGCAAGTAAAATTGCAAAGACAGATCAGGAGGAGTCCAGACATAGTAATATTTCAGCAGATCCATGGCTCGCCATGAAAGCATGTAGCCCAAAAATGCCAGCTGGCACCACCAGCTTTAAGAAAGACTTTTGTCTACAGTTTGTTTGCATCTGTCTCAAAACATGAGCAGCTTCATTTTCCTCCAGCCCTTGTCACTAACGATATAAATAGCTACAGCTTGTTAAACTCCCAGCCACAGCTGTAACTTGTGGGACTTGTGACCTAAGTGCCCCAGACAAGCCTTGGAGAATCTCATAGAAGCCCTTCAGGATACCCCCATTTCAGGCTGTTTCCTCAAACCTCTGCTTTACTTTAACCACTGTCCTCTTCCTCTTCAAAGCTGATCAACCAAACCACAAACCCACACTGCAGGTCTGGGCAATAGGATGGCTGGTGGGCCATAAATAGTCCTGCAAAGCACCCCCAGTATGTTTATCACTCTTCACAGAACTGTTGTATCCACACACACATGCACATTGCCTCTGATATTTACCCTCCAGGGCAGATTCTCCATCAGGTACTAGCTCCACCACAAGCTCCTTATCTCCTTCGTCTTTAGCCAACCAGCGGTGTGCCACAAATGTATAGACATCCATTCCTTCTTCCACATTGGTCTCCTCTTCTTCTTCCTCCTCAGACTTCTTCTTTTTCTTCTTCTTCTTTTTATCAGACTCCTTCATCTTCGTGGCAAGCCGCTTCAGGGTGACGCTTTCCAGGAACCAGCCATCCCCAATGCCTGTCCCATCATGGCCTATCCGAATCTTATAAATCTTGCCAACATCTGCAGCTTCTCTCTGCCACCAAAGGAAAGTCATCACCCAGAAGGATATAAGACATCTTAACTTCACAAAGTGCATTCTTAAAAATGAGGAGTATCTCCTCTATCACCCAAAGCATCTAAGCAAGAATGAGATCAATTTTTTTATGTGTATTAACTTTTTTTTTTTCTTCCTTCTTCATTCCTTTGTCCTTCCTACCACCAACTCTTGTTGAAACAGACTGAACTGGAAACATTCAGAACAACCAAGGGCAAAGACAGAAGCTGAATTTTTATTTACTGGGCTTCCTACTTCACCATTGCTCTCTATGTTGGCATTATGGGGTAAAAATATCATACTAGTTTATTAGATTCTCAGTGCCTGGGTTCTTTCCTAAAAGAATAATAGGATACATTTCCCCCAGGGTTCAGTCCTGGGTCCAGTCTTGTTCTACATCCTTATCAATTACCTCAATGAAGGGATTGAATGTTCCCTCAGTAAGTCTGCAGATGACACTAAACTGAGAGGAAGTGTTGATCTGCCTGAGAGTAGGGAGGCTCTTCAGAGGGATCTGAACAGACTGGACCCATGGGCTGAGACCAATGGGATGAAGTTTAACAAGGCCAAGTGCAGAGTGCTGCACATGGGACATAATAACCCCATGCAGCGCTACAGGCTGGGGGAGACTGGCTGGAGAGCTGTCAGGCAGAGAAGGACCTGGGGGTGTTGGGTGACTGCAGACTGAATATGAGCCAGCAGTGTGCCCAGGTAGCCAGGAAAGCCAATAGCAAAAACAGTGTGGCCAATAGGTCTGGGGAGGTGATTGTACCCCTGTACTCGGCATTGGTGAGGCTGCACGTTGAGTGCTGGGTCCAGTTCTGGGCCCCTCACCATCAGAAGGACATGGAGGTCCTGGAGCGAGTCCAGAGAAGGGCAACCAGGCTGGGGAAGGGGCTGGAGGGCAAATCCTCTGAGGAGTGGCTGAGGGAGCTGGGGAGGAGGCTGAGGGGAGACCTTATCACTGCCTACAGCTACCTGACAGGAGGGTGCAGAGAGGTGGGCGATGGTCTCTTCAACCAGGGGACAGGTGATAAGACAAGGGGAAATGGCCTCAAGCTGCCCCAGGGCAGGTTTAGGTTAGATATTAGAAAAAAAATTTTACTGAAAGAGTTGTCAGGGCCTGAAACAGGCTGCCCAGGGAGGGGGTCGAGTGGATGTGTTTAAAAAAAGGGTAGATGAGGTACTTAGGGATCTGGTTTAGCTTAGGACAGGAATGGCTGGACTTGATGATCTTAAAGGTCTTTTCCAACATTGTGATTCTGTGGTTCTGTGATTTAATACTTAACATGAAATATGGACCAAGCAAGAAGCAATACTGGAATAGTGAAGAGTCAGTAAACCTGGACTCAGATAACCTAAACTCTGGTGTGGGCCCCTGGGCTTGGACTGCCCTTCTTACTTCCCATCTGTAAAATTAGAAGAGTATCTTCTCACTCTGCCAGTGTGAAGAGAGGACACAATCGTTAGTACCATCAGTGGCAGTGGGCTGTACCAGTACAAAGACTTCCATCTCTCTAGCGATACAGCAGGTACAAAACTTTGTTGGTTTAGATTCTTTATCTGGACTACTACCTAATGAAGTTGGATAGAATGTTTTACTCCACTCAGTCTTTCAACAACCAACAACTTGTTTTTGATGATTGCTTATGCTGTTAGGCAGTGTTTATGTTATAAAACTTGCAAACATTTGCTTCAGGCTGAAATCTGGCAACTTGACATACAAGGTTTCAGCCTAGAAGCATTTTTTTTCTATAGTAGATTAAAACAAAATCAATTGCACATAAGATGCTTATCAGAAAACTAAAATTGATCCAGCTGCCCTGGCATAAAGAACGTGTGTTTCTTTACACTGTTTTACCCTTAGATTTTCTATAATCATCCTGCGTGCTCTGTCTATAACTGAGGGCATTTCCTATTAATGTAGCTCACAGAGCCTTACTCCTGCCCATATCTCTCTGAAAATATTAATTTCATGAAAGAGTTAGAGGATCTGTCTATTAATGTTTCAGAGCTTCTGCCTTGCGTGCTTAAAAATAAATAATCACAGAAAACAGGCAGAAGTTTAAAGTCTAGAGATGAACATCTGAGAGAGGATATAAGCATGGCTATGTAAACAGAACACTGTACATATGGCTTTATTATAAATCTGATATTGGCTAATAGTTGTTAGTCATAAATTTTGGAAAGCTTATTTCCTTTAAAGTAAGAGAAACCTAACCTTAAAATATAGACAGTCCTAAAAAAGCAAGCATTTATAGGATGCTAGCCATCTTAAATCCAAAAGAACTCATTAAAAATGGATAAACATCACTAAATCCATTCTATAAAGCAAGAAACTGAGGCAGGAGGAGGTGAACTGGTCTCAAAAATACACAGAACAAAACTGTGGCAGAGCTCTGGATAAAGGCACTTGGCCAATGACAATGGGAAGGATACCCCAGTCTTGATGATTTAGGGTAGATTCCATGACTAGCTCCAAGTAGGTGCTTAACTGTGTGATGAGGTGGATATCATCTCTGAGAGATACAGGCATCACAGTGATGAGCCTCATGTTGTGATCATATGGGACAGATGTGCCTTAAATTCTGCTTCCATCTGGACTCTGTCCAAATGCTGGTGATTCCTGAGGTTACTTCAGTACAGACGGATGTGGCTCTGAGATGGCCTAACAGTACATCCTGTTCCCACTCTGACCCCACATCAGAGCAACAACCAAGACCATTTCTCTCCCCCAAACCTTGTCTTCTTTGGACAGAAAACCCAAGCAAGCAAGCCAGAAGAGGACTGGAGCCAACACCACCAGGCCCAGCTCAGGAGAGGATGCCCAACCATATTGTGGTGCAGACCGGTTGCTCAGCTTTGTCCATCCAGTACTTCTTACTGGATTAGCTATGTTTGAGTTCTGCCTTAGGCTTTTCACCCCTGCAAATACTCTGCTTACTGTTGGGTTGCTCAGAAAGAGGAGTGGACTCTGCAGGATCAATCTAAATGCTGGCCAGACTGGTAGCTTGAGGAGTGTGCTGTGCACCTCAAGCGCCGTGTCTGTGCAGTGCTGGACTAGTGCTCCAGGCAGTAAAATCCTTGGGGCACTCACTTGTTCACAGAACATACAGCAGCGAACCTCTGCAGATTTGGGTTGAAAACTTGAAATCATCAAATCCTTAATGCTGGAAAAGATATCTAAGATCAAGTCCAACTGTCTGTCCAATGCCACCATGTCAACTAAACCATCTCCTGGAGTGCCACGTCTACATGGTTTTTTAACACTTCCAGGGATGGTGATTCCACCACCTCCCTTGGCAGCCTAACCACTCTTTCAGAAAAGAACTTTTTCCTCATCTCCAATCTAAACTTCTCCATATGTAACTTGAGACCATTTCCTCTTGTCCTATTGCTAGTTATTTGGGAGAAGAGACCAACCCCCACTTCATTACAACCCCCTTTCAGGTAGCTGTGGAGAATGATCAGGTCTCCCTCAGCCATCTCTTCTCCACAGTGAACACCCCCAGGTCCCTCAGCTGCTCCCCATCAGACTTGTGTTCCAGACCTTTTCCCACTCTGTTGCCCTTCTCTGGACAATCTCCAAGACCTCAAAGTCCTTCTTGTAGTGAGGGGCCAAAACTTGAACCCAGCACTCGAGGTGGGGCCTCACTAGTGCCCAGTACAGGGGACTATCCCTGCCCTGGTCCTTCTAGTCCCACCATTGCTTACACAAGCCAGGATGCTGTTGGCCTTCTTGGCCACCTGGGCACACTGCTGGATCGTAGTCAGCTGGATATCAGCCAACACCCCCAGGTCCTTTTCCACCAGGCACCTTTCCAGCCACTCTGACCCAGGCCTGTAGCACTGCCAGTGGTTGTTGTGACCCAAGTGCAGGACCTGGCACTTGGCCTTGTTGAACCTCATACAATTGATCTCAGCCAACCGATCCAGCCTGTCCAGGTTCCTCTGCAGATCCTTTTGTCAGGGCCCAAGTGACAGGGTGAAAGCTGCAGCAGCAGCAAGGACTGTGAGGGAGGCAGGGGAGAGGTTTGGGTTTAGAGCAGTTACACCAGTCGTTGCCCTAAATCTGCCCTGCTTTTCAGCCAGGGCAGCAGTACTCATGGGCAGTCAAGTATTGGAACAGGCTGCCCATGAAAGTGGTGGAGTCACCATCCCTGGAGGTATTTAAAAGGCGTATAGATGTTATGCTTGAGGATGTGGTCTAGAGGTGGACTAGGCTGGGTTAGGCTGCGGTTGGACTCTGTGATCTTAGAGGTCTCTTCAAACCTAAGTGATTCTATGATTCCTACCCCCAGAACAGATGGACACTTCCACCCAATTTGGTGTCACCTGCAAACTTACTGAGAGTGCACTCTATTCCCTCATCCAGATCATTGATAAAGATATCAAACAAGACTGGCCCCAAGACTGAGCTCTTGGGCTGGATTTAACTCCGTTCACCACAACTCTCTGGGCTCAGCCCTCCAGACAGATTTTTACCCAACGAGTGCACTGGTGCAAGCCATGAGCTAGAAGCTTCTCCAGAGGAATGCTGTGGGAGTCAGTATTGAAGGCTTTGCTGAACTTGTGCCAGTGAGCAAAGGTGTGTGTGACTAAAGGCAAAGCCTGGATTGCTTGAGTTTTCTACAGGCTTTCTATTTCCCTGAGTTTTCTACAGGCTTCCTATTTCCTTCTAGATAAAGAAGATGGACAATAGCGTGTGTTCAAGTCTTTTGAGGTCTAATGTGAGTACCTCCTTTTGAAAGCAAAAGGAAACAGATGTTATTTGACCATATTCTTCCATCACCCCATTGTTACTAGTCCCTCAGAAAGCAAAGTCACTCCACAAGATTTCCTTCAATAAATACAAAACTTTTGTAGGCTTTACAAATTTCCTACAAAAAATACGAAAATATGGATAGAGGCCAGCAGATATCAACAGACCTGGCCATTTTGTTTTTGTATGATTGGGTCAATTATTCTGTTCATGTCTCAGTTTTGGCTGGTCACTTTCTTCCCTTCATAGAATTGGCAACGACTGCTTTCATCATACCTTGAAGATATCTGTGGCTCCCCGTTCAAAGTTGTTCGATCTGTTTTCTAAGATGATCAATTCAGTTTTTCCAGTCTCACCGTAAATCTGCATGAAGACTTTGGCATTGGTGCCTGCGGCCCGCATATCTCCAGTAACTACAGACACCTCGTAGTTTATCACTGGTCCAAAAATAAAGCAATTAAATCAGCAGAAAAGCTCAGATAATAACACTCCTGAGGGCTCAGGTTCAAAATTAAATTACCTTGTCTTAACAAAGGGCCGCATAGCCAACCATTTGCTCTCATCCACACCAAATGTGAGATAACACAACTCCTCACTGAGGGCTAATGTAGCATTTTTCCCTTTTACAAGTATTAAACCAGTGTGAGCGGGGTGCAAAACAGAGCCTTAAAAGGGAATTTCATTTCAATATTAATGGTAGAGCAGTTAAATGAGCTCTTTGATACAATACAAGAGAGAGTTGCACAGAGCAGAGGAAAAACAAATCTTCTGTCAGGATCCCAAGGTAAATTTTAACCGTAGGCTTAAAAGAAAACAGATCTACTGATAGAAGTCAAATAGACAGTAGGGATTTGGTCCTTAATTATCAAACATCCTCTCTCTTCAAGACAATGGGGTAACACAGGTGGGATGATACGCATGCCTGTGCAGGACTGGGGCATTTGGGGCAGGTAATAGTGAAAAAAAGCAGAACCCACTGATATTGTAATGAGGCAGCACAGTGCCTTGTGCTGTGTTATGCTGCCCAGGACATAAATTTTTCATGCAATCTCAGGAAAGGTAGATGGAAAACCCTTTATTGTTTTTCCAACTGTTCTAGAAAACAAAACAAAAGCAGAATAATTTACTTTCCTACACTCTTTGGGACGGGACTTTTTGGTTTTGGCATCTAACCTGGCCCTTAACAATGTTAGTAAAACAAATTCAGTGCTAGATATGAAAAAGCACGCATTCCTCTTTGTGTTTCATCTCACATTTCTCAATAGGCACAATCTCACTTGGGTAGACCTCCACCTCCACCCTGCCATCAGCCTCATCTTTGTCGAGCCATCGGTTGCAGGGGAACATGTACTGCCTTCCCTGGACTGGAACTGTGATCTGGACACTGGCCAGGAACCATCCAGACCGGAGACCCACGTTATCATGTCCAATCAGTATTCGGTTGATCTTTAAAAATAACACACAAAAAAAGCAAAGAGGGCAGGAAAAAAACCCAACCACGACAGGATTTACTTAATATGTAAAAATCTCTTTCCCCTCTCACCCCTGTTCTCCCACCATGTTCATGTAAATAATTTACAAATTTATTTAAGTATAAACTTAAAACTCTCTTCACGTGCCAAAATGCAGGCTAGATCTAATAGTCTATACAGAATATATCCACTGTAAAGGTCAGAGATTCTTACATCACATTGAAACCTGAGCCTTATATTGATTCTGCATTCAGACACTTGCACGAAGTACGGAGCCACCTGCAATTTATTCTTACCTTCCCAATATCCATCGTATCTAGAGTAAACTCATCCACTCGACCACGTTCAAAATAATTGCCTAGATCATTATCAGAGACTAAGAGAGGCTCTTTGCTGGAGTCTGCTTTTTCACCGTAGAGTTTGATGAAAACTTTGGAGTCTGAGCTGGCACCGGGGATATCTCCTGTCTTCACGCTGATGTGATAACTGACATCTAAAAAGTGAGATCAATGTACAAAAGACAGACACGTGAGTGGCATTTCCAGGGCCCAGCCAAGCCATTGGCTTCAAACAGATGTAGGGGAGAGGGCTCCAGGCAGAAGACACAGGAAGGGCTTTGCTCTTCCAATGCTGCATCCAGCATCTTATGTCCACACCGGATAAGTTGTCTCACCCTGGAGGTATTCACCAAAACATAAAAGATGCCACAGCTACACTAACAAGAAGAAATTATTCTGTACTCCTCCCTCTCCCTGCTAGATGATTGCCAAGCAACAAAAATGAGCTAAGGCAAGTGAGGTGATTTAACTTTTTTTTATACTTACAATTTAATTCAATAGCTTTGACATTAAAAAAAACCAAAACAAACAACAAGAGCAACAGAAAAAAACCCACAAAAGAAAAACCATCTCAATCTGAACTCTGCAAGCTCTTTTCCAAAGAAAATTGTATTGGAGCTCTGGTTCACCAGAAAAAGACAGTGTAATCTTTTTTGGTGATTTTCTTCTGGGAACAACACAATGTTATTTGATGGAATTTGCTCTACTAAAGCAGTGGCAATTCAAGATCCTTCGCAGAAATCTATACAAGAAAGCAATTCTTACTCAAATCACGACATTAAAAAAAAATCAGAGTTTCTCTCCACATATATAAAGTTGCAATTATTCTTCTTTATACAAACTAATTCATTCAGAAACCAGTATTTAAGGGTCGGGGCATTTCCTCCCCAGGTGACCTACTGCAGTTTCTTGCATAAGAATGGCAAGAAAAGCCCAGCAGATTCACCGAGAACTGACATGGATTGTTAAGGAGAACAAAGTAAGGAAATATGTGCATGCAGAGCTCAAACCCACATCCTTCTTTTTTCCCAAGCTAAACTCACTTTTTAGCATTGGTGACTCCCCAGCAGGCACTAATTCTCGGACAATCTGACCATCATCCTCATTTTTGTCAAGCCATCTGGTTTACAAACAGAAGTAAGTTATCTTTGAATAATTAGTACCCATTAGACTTTGAAACTCTAGGCTGGCTCTACACACAGTAAAAATTCACACCTCAGCCAAAAAATTATGGGGCTCTGCATGTCTGTTAAGTTTTGCAGGAGCTTGGCCAGACCCTACATCAGTCACACTTTTAACTTCCATTTTTCCATGAAGAGAGATGATGAGAGCCCCTCTCACAGTAGATAAGCATCTGTTGTAGTGTCCGTTGGTCTGGAAAGCACAGACTCCATAACCACAAGACATCCCTGTAAATGGGCAGCCTCAAGTCCCTTGAAAGCACTGACCTGCAGTGACCACAAAATACTTGCAGCCTTTATTACTAGCCACCTTGGTTACAATCTTTACAGCATCTAAGTTACTAAAACCCCTGTTTTTTCCCCCAGTGTTTGCTTACTCTGCTTTATTAGCACTTTTCCCTTCCTTACAGATAAGTAGGTAACCTTTTTCCTCCATCAAGAAGGGGATGAATTCGTTGTTGGGTATGTGGCTGGAGGCCACTAGCACACCAGTGAAAGGAAGGATTTCCTTTTGTTTCTCAGCATTAATCTAGCAGTCTAACTAGACTAATTAAGAAGAGTTGGGCACAAACCACAGCATAGCACAATCTCAAGAGGGAAAAAAAAATCTGAAAGGAAAATGGAGGGGAACCAATTGCTAATCTGGTAACCTTCACAGCCACTCCTTTAGCCTCAGGGATGAGGGAATTGCAGCTCAACCCCATCACACATCACACAGCAACTGTTGTACGACAACAGCATGGGCCCTGGCAGAGGTTCTTCTCTCTCCCTGTCAAAGCCAGAATGCTGCAGTGCACAGGATATTCTTCTAAGCATCAGCTTAGGGACAGGTTTCCCATAGCAGTACCCTGCAGCAGTTCCAGTTCCCCAACATTGCATTTTCCCAGGATGCCCGTTGTTCCCAGGTACACAGCTACCTGCAGCAGCATCTTTTGCAGTTAAAAATACTGCCTAAAACCAGTGGGGGTGATCCAAGGACAAGTGAGCAAGCTCTGGCAGGTCATGCAGGGTATTTAAATTGCTGTAATAGTTCCCAGAACTAGAAAGAGAAAAACAAATCCCCAGAAACTGCCTCTTTTTAAAGGCAGCCACACAGCTCTGTGAGTGATACCAGATCACAGAAGACCTGCTCTTGAACAAACACATGCAGCACAGATGTACTGCAGGCTTCCTGCCACATTGCCGTGCCACACACGTTCTCCTTGGCTGACCCTCACACCAAAAAGGAGGGGCTTCTCACTTGGGGGTTAGACCTAGTGATCTCTTGAGGTCCCTTCCAACCCCTACGATTCTGTGATTCCCATTTAGGTTTCCACCTTTGATTTTGCTGATGAACCGGCACACATGGAAACCAGCAAATGACCCTCAGAAGAGGGATTTGGGGACATCGAAATGCCCATGGGGAGCTGGATCAAACCTATGGTATCTGGCTGATAATAAGCCAACACAGTTTACAGTCATGACCAGTTGGACTTGCCATGGTGACTGAGAAGTAACCAGAGATTTTAGAAGATCAGTGATAATAGGTCTCCATTTCTTCCATCTGAAGGAACATTAACTTTGTCTCCTCTTCTCCCTTCCCACCCAGAGAAAAACTATTGACACAATGAAACCATGCAGAAAATCAGCACTGGGAAAGAAATCCAAACATGAGCTAGAGCCAGCCAGTTCCAGAAGCACTAACAGCAAAGTTTCCATGCAAAAGAGGTACATACAGCCCCACCACGCAGACACACATCTCCACTCCCAGCTCCCCTCTAAGCTATGGCGGGTTGTCGGGTACACAGCCTACCCCGTACTCTTCCCTTTCACTCTGTAAAGCAGGTGGCTATGTGTAGGTGGCTTGAGAAGGGCTAAAAACTGAGGGGAGGGGGGCAGAATGAAAGGGATGAACATGTGAACACGTGATGATCACACAAACACCATGTGAGGGCATGAGATGCGGTGTTGTGCCTCAATGGTGGCAGAGAGGTGTAGTGGGGATAGAGGAGCAGAAAAACCGGTGGGGAAGACCATGAAATTGATGTCAAGAATTGAGCAAGGGCAGAACACAAGGAAGGCAGAAGAGGAACATGCTATGACATCATGTTGTCTAAAGAAAGGAAGCCTTTATTGATGCTATGGAGTTGATGTGTTATTTTTTTTTACCTGTTAAAACTGGTCCTTAAATACCTTTGTACCATGTAGCTCTTGATGCTGCCTCAGGAGTCACATCCTTGGACAGGTATCCAATGGCTAGGGGATCCCATCATCCCAAAAGTCAAGATGCTTCTGTGTACCTGGATATTAACTGGGAGGACCCACAAAGTTCAAGACTGAACTCCACCACCCCAGGACCATTGAATCTGGCACGGTCTTCAGGAAGGCAGAAGCTCGCCAGGCAGACACACTTCTGCTCTTGTGTTGTTGCTGATTTTTGTGTCCTGCAAGCTGCTGTTTCTGCTGCCAGTATACATGCTGCTGTTTTTCTGTCACCTTCACCATTGCTGAGGCTTTAGGGAAATGTGTGGGGTGAATCAGTGTGAACTGCTTCTGCGCCAAGGTGTCAGGATGAAAATATGTCCCACAAGAAACAGATCTCTGTGTGCAGCAGGGCAAATGCTGCTTCTCAGTGAAGACAGAGGAGGAAAAAATAATGAAAAAAGGAGAACACACCCCTAGATAAAGAAATCCCCTCCTCCAGTGCTGGTAGCTGCTGATGGCAAGAGGAGGAGTATGTCTTGGACTGGAAGAGGAAGGTTTTCCAGCAGATGTGGCTTAAGGCTCCAATAGCCAGATGAGGCAGGAGTACTGTTTTCTCAGGACAACTTTAATGACATCAATATGTCAATAAGTATTTGGATGGGCAATGCCACTGTGTTCTTTCCCTTCAGCACCTTACTTTTACTTCAGCCTAATTCCAAAGGCATATCACTGAGCAGCACATTGCAGCCAGGGGTTTGTCATCTGGCACTGACCACAAACAGACTAACCCATTATGAACACATTAGGCTGCAGAAAATAGAAATTTTTCAGGATAGTGCCATAATTTTCCTAGTACAAAAGACCTTTTCTGATCTTTTATTTGCTCAGGCCATCCGTATGATTTCAGTGCATGCAGCAACATGCCACTGTGTGTTTTTCAAGGGTGGAGCTGTGTTCTAAAGAGATATTGGTTCTAAAAGATTCTTGGTTCTAAAGAGATATTTTATGTCCAATAATTACAGAGGCACAGTTTGGGTTGGAAGGACCTCAAAGCCCCCATAGCTCCACCACCTGCCATGGGCAGGGACACCTTTCACCAAAGCCCCATCCAACCTGGCTTTGAACCCTGACAGGGATCCAGGGGCAGCCACAGCTTCTCTGGGCAACCTGAGCCAGGGCCTCCCCACCCTCACAGGGAAGGATTTCTGCCTCATATCTAATCTAATCTCCCCTCTTTTAGTTTAAACTCATTCCCATATCACTACACTCCCTGATAAACAGCCCCTCTCCAGCTTCCCTGTAGCCCTTTTGGGTACTGGAAGGCCACTCTAAGGTCTTCCTGGAGCCTTCTCTTCTCCAGGCTGAACAAGCCCAATTCTCACAGCCCATTTTCACAGCAGAAGGCCCTCTTCTAGACTTGTTTCAACACCTCCATTTCCTTCTCATGTTAGATACCCCAGAGCTGGACACAGCACTGCAGGTGGGGTCTCACCAGAGCAGAGCAGAGGAGCAGAATCCCCTCCCCTGACCTGTTTGCCACGCTGGATTTGATGCAGCCCAGGACACGGTTGGCTTTCTGGGCTTCAGGCATGGATTGCTGGCTCATGTTGGGCTTTTTATCAACCAACACCCCCAAGTCCTTCTCCTCAGGGCTGCTCTCAATCCATTCTCCCCCCAGCCTATAGATGTGCTTGGGATTGTCCAACCCATGTGCACAACCTTGCACTTGGCCCTATTGAACTTCATGTAGTTCACACAGTCCCACCTCTCTAGCCAGTCCAGGTCCCTCTGCATGACATCCCTTCCCTCCAGCGTGTCAATCAGACCATACAGACTGATGTAATCGTCAAATGTGTTGGTTAAGAGGGCTTTAAACTAAGCTGCCAGTAGACAGAAACCTCAATCCATCTCACTCCCACCACTTTGATGCTAGTGCCAGTAGTAGATGCCTAGAACTGGGAGAAGGATCACAGGTTAGCAGGAGAGCATCTGAAGTGCAGGACAAAGCAACTCCAGCCACTCCAGCCAGTCAGCTTCATCAGGGGCCCAACTTAAATACCTTTATGTAAACACATGTAGAATGGGGAATAAAGAGTCTTCACTTTAACCAGGAGGACTTATGGCAAAGCTACCTGTGCTCCAGAATCCCTTACCACCATTCCCAGGGCTCTGTAATCCTTCTTGATGGTCCTCAGACTGCTCCTGGCTGTATGGCTGGTGCCCACAAGACACCCAAAGCAATCACAGTTCTGACATGAAAGTCCCTTCAGTGAGAATTTCCAAAGAATCAAAGAGTCAGGAAAGCACTGGAAAAAATACAGTATGATATCATCATCTAAAATCCAACAGAGAGTCTGTATTCAATTAGAATGATTAGCACATCCATCCATATAAATGATCCAAAGGCTGGAGCACCTCTCCTATGAGGACAGGCTGAGAGGGCTGGGCTTGTTCAGCTTGGAGAAGAGAAGGCTCAGGGGGACCTTACAGTGGCCTTCCAATCCCTGAACAGGCCTGTAAGAAAGCTGGGGATGAACTGTTCACAAGGGCATGGATGAGGGGTGATGGGTCTAAACTAGAAAAGGGGAGATTTAGGTGGGATATTAGGAAAAAATGCTTCAATAGGATGGTGGTAGATCACTGGCACAGGTTGGCCAGAGACACAGTGGAGGCCCCATCCCTGGAGACATTCAAGGTCAGGCATGATGGGGCTCTGAGTGACCTGATCTAGTGAAGATGTCCCTGCTCACTGCAGGGCATTGGACTAGATGGCCTTTCAAGGTCCCTTCCAACCCAACACATTCTGTGATTCTATGATTCTATATTCAGAGATACATATGTATTTATGTGTGCCTTCAAATATAACACACATATATATATAAATATGTGTAAAATAGATATTTCAGTCTATTTTTAGGCAACAAAAGGACATTTCTCTGGATCCTTTGTACGCTGAACACTTTTGGCACTTGATTGAATAAACCTTCTTTCACAGGAGCCTCCTGGTGCATCATCCCATTCATGGTCTGTCTGTTGTTTTGAGAGAATGAACAATGTTCCCTTATGCTTATGCTGGAGAAAAATTAGGATGCTGCAGTCCATATGCTTTGAAATAAAAAGTAATGAAGTATCATTGAAGATTTCAGTGGTGCTGTAATGATTTATAGCATATAAAATTCTATCCTATCATGAACTCACGACTTTGCCTGATTGAAAATTCATTTCTGTCTGGGATATAAATATTATGAAAAATAGGCTATTTTAGAGAATGTCAGCTAGTCCATTCCTGGACTTCCACAGAGCCTTGAGGAGAAAATGAAATCTGAAATGCTCACTTCTGAGCTTCAAAAAGGTCTGTCTCTGGTTCTGGGGCAAAAGGTAAACCCCTTGATTTTGAATTTTCTAGCAGTATGCATAATCACAATACCTAAACCACGCCAGGCATTACAAGGTATAAATTGTTTAGTTGTGCCACTGAATGATTCCAAAAGCACAGGTATTTTAATGTCTTGTGGCCATAGGGGAGGAATCATAGTGCAGTGCATCCAAGTGATGTGCTAGTAATTCTGCAAATAATGCCTGGAGAACTTACTTGCATTTCCTTCTTGCTAGCACAGATCGAATGACCGTTTTAAAAATCACTGACTCTAGGAAGAGCTACAAGCCATTCCCTTTACAGCCAAGTTTTCTAAGAGTTGAAAGCACAGGCCTGGGAGTCATTATTTCTCAATGCTCTTCCTGAATCTGACACAAACTCACAATTAATCCACTTAGCTTCTCTTTATCTCTGCTGGCTCCCTTGTACAACAAAGACAGTTCTTCTCATAGAGCTTTTGTGGCTGTTAGGCAATAGCTGTTCCAATAGAGCTGGTTTTCTTTCATAAAAAAAAGCTTTCAAATTAAAAGACAAAACATAGCCATGTATATGAATATGTAAAGAGCAAGAACACAGATTTCAATGAATTGTATGCCATCAAGATGCATAAGGACGTCCTACCGACATTAGCTACAGTGGAAGCTGGTTAGCCAGCTCTTTGCTGTAGTATCTGCCCTCCTCATGTTAGTACAGCCCAGTTTTTACAGAGGTAAGAAGCATGTGAAGCTTTCTGCACGTGAGATGTGTTTCTGCTGCAAGGCATTTTTTCCTCCAGCTGCCTCACAGTAGCAGGTAAGAACAGAAAGTCAGTGGAGTAGCTTGCAGTAAGGACACAGCAGCAGCAGTTGTTTCCTCCAGACCATGCAATTATGCTGTGTAGAAGAGTGGAAGTTAGTCAGGTCTTGGAGAAGGTGGCAATGAGAACATCAGCATGTCCACTGGCTGGCCACAGACTGGCCAAGCAGAAATGGAAGCTTCCCCATGTCCCCAGGAGGGAATCTCTAACTAACCTTGCTTGCATTGGCTCACTGAAAGAAGGCTACTCCTCTTGGCCAAGTCTTCTTCAACATCTTGGCTCTGAAGAAGCAGGTGAAGCAAGCCTCTCCAAGCACCTGCCCAAGCAGGACATAAGCTGTCCTTGGCCTACAGGGCTGGAGGGGAATATCCAAACGCTGCAGGTCATGGAGACATTTATCCCTCACGTGGAGGATGCAGTGGGTGAGCACCTTCGCCCTCAGATATCTCCAGACTCCATGACGACACCCGTATACTGCGATGATGCCTCAGTCTCTCAAGAGACATGGGCACCAAAGATAGTGGGAGGGATCAGCTGTCCCTGTGCTTGGAGGTGATCAGTCATGTTACCTTCATAATCTGAGAGGAATAGATAATGCTGGCACAAGGACAGCAAACAAAGCTGCACGAAAAGCACTGATACCACTTGGAAAAAGAGACATTAAGAAAGGTAAGAAGAGTGGAATTCCATCATTTTGTGACTTAAAGCCTAAATGTACCACATGAATATTTTGGGCATATAGTTTTATTTCTTCTTCCTTTTTCAGTCCCTGGCCTGAGAGTGCCCCACTGGACTTGATGCTTCTGACCACAGATGTAAACCTGAGGGGAGTGGGTTATCACCCCAAGCTAAGACACTCAGAATCGTCAAGGAGACAATTCAGAAGGAAATCTTTAAAATGAGCCAGCTGCACAGTGCAGTTAGGCACAGAAGTGTCTCTGAGGAGCCTGAGCAAAACGGCTCTTCACGTGGACATTTCATGCCCAACGAACAACCTGTCTAGTTTCTTGCTTAACTCAGTAAAACATATGGTTGTTAAATATGTATCAAAAGGCAGCGATGACAACATGGTGGTTTGTTCTTTGAACAGGGAGAGTACTGGCTTGCATTTGGCAGCCGAGATGACATTGCATCTGCTGCTCCGTGCTGCCTCCCTGATGAGCTCGCTTGTCTGATGTGACGTGGCTTTAGCAATGCAGAGAGGCTGGGGCTTGGCTCCTCTTTTGTATTTGGCTGACTCCCCTCGTTACAGTGGAGTTCTCCCTGATTTGCAGTGACAGGGGACAAGTAACCAGCTTAGTGTCTCACCTTTGTAGGCAATTTAAAAATAATTGTGTTTGTGTTTTACAATCCCACTTGTCCCCCAGGAGATGGCTTTTTAGAAAGGATAGTTGATGTTGTTAAGTGGAGCTCAATGGACTTCCATCTTACAGGGTGGACATCCTGAGAGGGCATATGGGACTTTACTGGGCACTGAACTACACTACAGTTAAGTCTCTTTATGTTTTCACCCAGTTCTCTCTCATTTTTGCTGTGACGTTGAGGCTGACCCTAGTTAGTGCCAGGACAGATGGTATATCTTGTTCCCCACGGGTAGCCTCAGTACAGCACATTTCTTGTGGACACTATTGTCTAGGAAAGAGAAGAATACCTTTTAAACCCACCCACAGGGCTAAGCCACAGACCTCTGCTCTGCCACTATCTCTATCTGCATGGTATGCACTTCCCATCATGCAAGTTGCTCTAAAGATGGCAGCAAAATGATTTTGCAGTCTCCCAACACGAAAATAGCATCCCATTCCTCCTGGAAAGATGGGATGTGCATGTGAAGGACAAGACCCTCATCCCACACATGCAGTAAAACTAGCAGATTGCAGTGCATTGCAGGGTGTGTTTCTGCAGCAGGCAATTGCAGTGACACTGGATGTGGTACTGGAAGGTTGCATTTTACCTTTTGGAAATTATTTGTGTTACTGAGCTAATTGCTGAGAAGTTTGCAATTCAGATTGCTGTTTGTTTGGCAAAGGGGAGTTAACGATGTCTCAAACCTCCCAATCCACACTCCTAGCTTTCAGGTTTAGCAAGAATAAATGAATGAATAAATAAAAAGGATTAAGCTGTGATCAGAAAATTTCCAGTCTTGGAACAACAGCTAGGCTCTTTAAAGTCTGGCAAATGCACATAGATGGAGGCATAATTTGCAAGCATTGTTTCCAGTACCTGTAGCAGGGGAATTCCACTGCCTCACTTTCTGGCTGTCCTTCTTCCCTCACTATCACTTTGGCAAGGTACCAGCCACTGCTTCCTCCTTTGCCATCATGCCCTATCCTCACCCTCCTCACCTGCTTCAGCGTTACTGCTTCAACGAAGAATTCATCAGCCTTTGAGGAGGAGAAGAAAAAACGGTAAGGCAATATCTCTCCTTGAAAACAAACAAGCCGACCAAATTTATTATTGCAATCAAGGCGAAATCATCGGCATGGTGCAGGATAATTCTTCACAAGATGAAGGGGAAAGTGTAAATTAATTTTACCAAAGAATGAAAGCTTGAGTATTTGGGCTAGATGTATAACATTAGATTTACAAATATATGATCTGCCTGCATTTTAAATCTCCCAGATCACTACGTGCCCTCCACAACTGCGAAGGGGAAAAAAAAGAAATGTAATTTGATTATTAACAAGTTCATACAGAGAGGCAGGAAATCCAAGTTCAAACCCCAGCTCAGATATCAGCTTTTGGGGAAACCCAGGGGCAGGTCACTTCAGACCAAGTCCACAGAGGTTTAGAGCTACGTTCAAAGACAGAAGACAAGGACTTCTGAGAAAAACATTAACCCCAGACATTTGCTGACCTGGAAGCATCAGGCATGGCTTGCCCAGGGGTGGTTCTGCTCCGTAAGTTCTGCTCAGAGGTCAGTGTGAACCTTACCTGGCAGCTATATACCTTTAGTTCCCCACAAGTGACCAGAATATTACATCTTCCCCTCCCTGGAAAAGGGCCCAAATTATCAACCAACAGGTCAGCCCAAGTGATGGCCCCTCAGGACCAGAGCTCTGTTACCCAAGGCAGGCAGCAGTTCCTGATGGCTGAAGAGGGATTTATTAAAAGAGGGAGTTACTCCTCTGGGAATGAGGCCAGGCCAGTGTCCATGCTACCTGTACAGATGCACACACGTGTATGGTAAACACCGGTGCAAACACACATCATGCAGACCAACAGGCATGACTGCTGGGGTTACCGTCTGGCTGAGATGCCTCATTGGGTAAGAGAAAGCTAACTAAACACTGATTAATTTGTTCTGCACCTCCCAAAAGCCCACGAAGCACATACAGAAGTAGTGTGTGTCCAGCTAGCTCCCAGAAAGTGTGGCAGCAAGGCAATATTTATTTAAGTATTCAAATTTATTTAAATGACCATATCTTTTCCCCACTGTTAATGATTCTAAACTGACTTTTAAAATAAAGAAAAACTAAGCACACTACCACTGCTTTAAGTGTTAATGATGGGCTTACGTGCATGAACAAGTGTTACTTAACATGCCCAAAACTGCTGAATTGAGTATTTAAGTTCCTAAAACCTCACTGAGTCAAAGTCAATGAAGCTTAATTCATTAGGCCTGATGTTCGTCTTACTTATTAACAACTGATATAAATTAATGAGTAAGGAACTAAATGGGAATGCAGCAGGTCAAACACCTAATTAAGAGGCATCTTTAAATTTTACCTTGTATACAGGCTGTTAGTTTGCATCTGCAAGCAAAGTTTTCAAATTAAATTGGTAAACAAGGTACTATTGGTTTAAGTGCCTGTAGATTAGAGACCATGCTGACTTAGCCACATTTCTTTTTAACAGGGTACCTGAGTTAATCACTGTAGATATAATCATTCGGTCTCTTCAATATACAAGCTCTGTGTTTGTCAGGATCAATCCTTGAACAGCTTCCAATTCATTCACCAGCTTTTAGCTCCTCATGCCAAAACAGCAGCTTTTCATTACCAAATCCCAGTTTGGTTTGTATCATATGGATACTATTAAACACATGACTCGATTTCAAAAATTATTTTTCTTTCTTTTTTTTTTTTTCCCTTTCTCACATTACCCTATAATTCATTTTTGGGAGTGAAAATGAAATAGTCATCATCTGTGTTTAAAATGCTTCTCTATTCTGTAAACCAAACATCTTTAGGAACTTCATCGAAACAGTCTTCAAGCCACTACCCAAACATGACTCATTTACCCACCATTTTGACAAAACAAGACTTTGCCAAATGACAAAATTCTGTCTTTACAGCTCAGATCTACCTTTTAAAAGTAAAAAAATAATCTAGAATGTAAGAGTATAAACAAAAATATTTGCAATTACCATGTCTGGAAAAGTTCATATCATTTAGAAGCAGAATGAACTTTCCTGATAGGGAAACGTCATGCCTTTCTATGGGCAGGCCTTACAGGCACAAGAAAACTGATGGGACTTTTTTTACAGTCTAAAAACTTGGTGATTTCAGCAAAGCATTGGAAATTCTGGCCACTTACAGGGAAATCCAAAGAGTTAATGCATATTTCAGAAGGCTAAATTCAATGGACAATTTTGAAAATGTGACACTCTATCCTCCTTTTCTTTCCATTCAATCCAGTAATGACACAAAAGAGGGGAAATCTGCAGAGTTCTGTGATCAGATTCTCAAAATCTCCTCCAGGACATACTGATTACATTTTATCAGTCCAAGGTAGACTCTAGAGATCCAAAATGTGCCTCATAATTGAATACTTATTAAGTAGGTTGGCACCTCCCCACCAAGATCAGACCAGTTTTAACTACAGTTTGACCTCTTTGTTATCTCCAGCTTTCCATGGACCCAGTTTGGGTCATTTCCACCCCCCTCCTACATGGGCATACAAAACCATGTTGGAAAACAGATTGAAAATAAGACATAAAAATTGAGTGCAGCACAGTTGAGTGGAATATAAAGGAAACTCGCTAGGCTTTTGGTCCAAATTTTCACATTAAATAAGATGCTTTTCCTTCCTTTGCCCTGGGATTCAAATTTTTGCCATACTTGAGCAAGGGAAAAAGGCTCCCTCTCATTCTTAGAGGACAGACAGATTTCCTGGAAGCCTTCCCCAGTCTGAAGATGCAACTTCAACAGTCAGTACCAAGCTGGGGAGCAAGCCAGGAAGCTCTCTTATCAACACACCAATGTCAAGCTAGAGCACGCTGACCTTTACCTAAACCTCCCTCCAACTGCCACCTCTTAAGATGCTCTGTGCAGCAGGATTTATTTCTCCCCACTCCCAAAGTGGCAGGGAAATCAGCCAAGTTTGCAAACACACCTCTAAAAAAAGACACACGCCCCCCCCCCAATTAAAAAAAAAAGAGAGATCTAGGGATCTAGGAACTGCCACACACTTTAAAAACCCATTCTGAAGGAGAGAACTTACGTTGCCTTTTTCAAATTTATTGACAGTGTTGATGCAGTTGTAGAGAACGCGCTCTCCCGTGTCTCCCTGGTCACCGATGAGGCAGACAAAGACGTTGGCATCTGTGCCACTCCCACTTACCGTCCCAGTGCAAACTGTCACCCGGTATTTTATCACTGCAGGGACATGAATTAATAAAACAATTTCAGCCACACGATTAATTGCCGCTGAAATTTACTGCGTTTCCTGCAGGCTTGCAATTAATTCTAAGTGTTCATACGCCTAGTCGCTGCTTCTGCTGATGTATTGACTTTTATACCTCTGTGTTATCACTAGGAAAAGGAAAAAAAAAAAAAACCAAAACAATGGGAAGTCCTGAAATGTTAAGAAAACCCATAAAACCTCTCCAAAGAAGCACATCTTTCAGGTAAAAGCACATGAATTGCACTCCATAGCCTTCTTGGGCCCTAGCCCTCTGCTTCTGCCTTCCCGAGAGGGTCCTGGAGACCAGGGACCTGGTTACAATGTCTTTGGGGTAAAACATGGTTTTTAGCATTCAGGGACATGACAGGCAAACAGCAAGAGGTAAAAAGGGCTGAGTGCACAGGGACTCTTCATGTTAGTTCCATAGGGCAGAACAAGCCCAGTTGGCCCCATCTCCATGGGATCCTCAGAGTGCAGGAGGATGGATTGCATCTTGTCTCCTTGTCACCTTTAAGATCTTTATTTGGGATTTTGCTGGATGGGTTTTGAGCTGCCACCTTCTTCCCCTCACCCTGCCTTCATCTCTTCTCTCCCATCCCACTGAGGAAGGATTCCCAGAGTAAATTTCACAACAAAGAACCAGCCTGCTGGCCAGGACAGAGACCTTTATCCCCAGCATGGGGAAGGGACAAGCAATGCTCCCACCTGCAAGCCCAACACACGGGTGCCGCATCTCAGCCCTGCTCAGCACAACTGCTCCTCACAGGAAAGTGCCTGCATTTGAACTCGAGCAGCCCTCTCCACATTTGATTAAAAATACATTTCAAAACCAGGTTTATTTACATTTTAATAACATCTGCAATTACAATTACTCTTCCTCTTCTGAGGAACTGCTCAGCTGCATGCCGATCACCAAGTTCATTGGAAATTTCAGGAAACAGGGGACTCATGGTCTACTGACTGTGGATCCTCATTGGGTGCTTGGGTGGAAATAATAGACATCCCAATGGCCACCCTGCATTACTCTGCTCTTCACAGTCCCCCCTCCAATTTCATCTAATTCTTGTGACACAGGGTCAAGACAGAGGTGATTGCTAAACAAAGCAATTGCAAGCTCTGCATCTTTCCTTAATTAACCCCCAGTTCAACCCTAGTTAACCTGATGAATATTTCAGATTGCTCACACATATGGGAAGGTGCCTAAGCTCTTCTACAATTGTTCTGTGCATCTTCCTGTACATTTCTAGGTACAATTGCATAAGTGTGCATACTGCTAAATAAAACTTTAAAGCCCAAAAAAGATGGATAAACTTTATATTGCATTTCAGGTAAGTGCACTTTCTGTGAGCATCCCTTCAAACCCGGCACTTCACATTTTAAGGGGGACTGGGAAAAAATATGGTTTTGGGGAAAAAAAATATAAATCTCTGGAAACAATATTGCTGTGGCCAGATCTCTCCCGTCTCCCACCGCAGAGAAATCTGCTCAGAAGAACAGCCTGGGATTTCTGAGGCTTCGTGCAGCTAATGATGCACACAGAAAATACTGCAGAGAGAAAGTGCCAGAAAGGGAAGCTTAACTGAATTGCATCGGTCTGCCTGCGCATCCCTTACACAAAGAGGGTTTCTTTCCTTTCAGGTCCTAAGCGAGGCCCTGCACAGAGCCCGTGGCCCTCACCTGGCATGACTTCAGTCACCAGCAATCCCTCCGCAGGGAGCTCCCGCACGATCTCATTGTCGTCTTCATTTATATCTAGCCAGCGGCCGCAGTTGAAGGAGTATTTTTCTTTTGTCAGCGTTTTCAGGAGAGTTACCTTCATTAAACCAAAACACCGCGTGAGTTCAGAGGCTTAAAGACCAAAAAGCAACCAACTCCTGATGTTTTTCAGGGGTGTTTTTTTGCCTGAGAAGCAGGAGTAGGTAGAGGCAGAGAAACAGCACGCTCGTTCCATAATGAGACCGTCATCCGGGTTCACACACCGCAGCGGGGCAAAGCTTGTCATAGCTGACGGTTTTCATTCCTTCCTTCTCCAGCCTCTCCACAGCATTGTGAAGGTTTTGATGGATACAGTGGCTGTTAGTAATCACTCATTGTATGCCAATGTATAAATCCAGAGAGCAAATCGCGGATGGCACTTGCACTGCTGGTCCCTGCAGCTCGAAACGTTTAGAAAACACCCGGGTAACAGCAACGAGAACGATCAGAGCTCTGCAGTGGATTCAGGGGGGGTAAAGAGCAAGCGAGGTGGGACTCTGCAGAAAGCTGGAGAAGTAGGTAAACCGAGGTTATGGTCAAGGTCTACAGACCCACAGGTGGCACAGAGAATGCAGAGAGAGGTCAGATGTTCATCTCTGCTCCAAGAAAGACAGTGCATCAAATGAAGCCTGTAGAGCAAAGTTCGAAGCAAACTGAACCTCACAATCAACCTGTTGAGTCTTTTGCAAATGTCGTTAGAAGTTTAGTGGTTCAAGGGGGGAGACTGGAACTTTTAAACAAATAAATGGGAGAGAAACCTATTAAATTCTTCCTAATTAACAGATCTGTTCAGGAAATCTCCAATGGGAAATATTTGAAAACTGGAAGAGAAACATGACGAGTGCTTATCTTCTTCATATTGTTCTCTAATCATGTATGTATGTGACACAGGAGAGAGGATTCTGGGATAGATGGATTTTCGTCCTGACCAGTATGGCTGTGCTTGTGTTCTTGCAATACAAAATGGAAGCCTGCCCTGATATGAAGCAATGGGGCATGAAATGCATGAGGACTGGAACAAAGCACTTTTAAGGCTTCATCTAAGTTCATAGATGCTGAGATGGATGCACATGTGATGGGATTCATGTGCCATGAGCCTGATGCATCCAGAAAACAAGCTGTACGCAGTCAGATTGATTTAGTATACCCTCACCAGGTTTGCTTAGACAGTTTGGCCCATAGTGAATCCTAGACACACTGTCAGATCCCTCTTGTCTTCCCTGAACACAATTTCTGTGCAGGAAAAGAGGATAGCCCAAGGAAACATATAGTTAGGCAAGATCTAAGCATTTTTGCTCATCACCTGTGAACAAGCCAATAGAGATGATTGCAGTGGCCCAAGGTCTGACCAGCACTTTCTTTTTGATAAGGATGACAGCCAGACACCTTCCACCACCATACAGTGAGGACAGCAGTACTTGATGACCTCAGGGTATTTGGCTACATATGCTTTCATGGTTTCCTGACAATGCAGGAGAGCAGAATCTGTCAAAGCACGTTAGAGGCACATGTGAAACATCTCCAAGAGGTAAATTGTGATTTATTATCACAGTTAGGTATGGCAGCACAGCAAAAATCGCATTTTTTGTTAAGTGCAGAGAACATCTTCCAAGCTTTGCAGGAGCATGGGTGAAACTCAGAGATGAACTTGCTGCCTTCCAGACTCTGGTAAGGGCTGACAGCACAGTAATCATTGCTGGTAGAACAAAGGACATAGGACTGAAGACCAAGCAAATCACCCTCTTCATTCCCCAAACAGCACAGTCTGGTCTCTCTGAAAGTCTCCATGGGCTCCTCCAGTCTGCAAGCACCCATCTCCCGCTGTGGGGCTCTCAGCACTTCAGGGCAGGTTATGCTCCACCATACAGCAGGTGGTTAATCAGATTTTTGTTATGACCAGCCTAAACAGGCCATAGGAGTGGGGCTGCCTCCCTGTACAGTAATGGTGACTATGAGTAGGAAGCATTCTGAAAAGCAAGGGAAAAAAATGCTGGCTGCAGTGAGGAGGGACTACAGTGTTGGAAGTACATGGAAATGTGCTTTTCACCATCGCTGGGGCTCTTGGGAGCCACTACTTCCCATGCTCATATTCCATGCATCACTGGGCTGAGAAGGAATTCCCTCCAAATCCTCTCCCCACATATTTTTGCAAACACTACAATCCACTCTCATCACATCCCATTTTCATGTAGGATTTCCACTTCCACCCCTCAGCCACCTGTAAAAGGAGGCACCTCTCACCACTGCACATCAAACTCAGCTGCCAGCTGAGGAATGCAGCAGCCCAGGACAGACAGTTTACACGCCTGTGAAGAATCTGGCTCTCCAGGTCTACCTTCCCCTTGCTGTCCTCACCTTATTCAGGTGCCAGCCAGCAAAGGGATTTCTTTTCTCGTGCCATATCCGAAGCTTATAAAATGTGCCCAGATCAGGGAGCTCAATCTATAGAGGGGGGGAAAAAAGTGTGTTATCCATTTCTGTAAGTCAGCAGAGCATGCAGAGAAAGCACACCACTTAAGGGCCAAATCAGAGAGGAGTCAAAAAAATGAAGTGAAAAAACAATGTTCTTTAAAAGCAATAAACCCTACTCTGCAAAGATAGCTTGATGCCTCTCTTTTCAGGAGAGAAATTACAGGTTGAACCCAGACACTTCTGAACATGAGAGACCCTTGAAACAGTTCTTCTCAGTAAGAACTAAAGTCTGTTCTTAAGCTTCAACTCTTTCTCAGGGTCTGTGAAGCACAGCCACTCTTCCTCAGAAGGCATCTACTGGTGCAAAGGGGGTACAGGTTTTGGCTACAGACATGCATTAAAATCCTTTGTTTCTCAATTGTTATTTCTCTGACCAATCCATAGTCAACTTTTGAACACATTTGCTACTAAACTCAACACACTACTGAGCTCAGCCCCATAACTTCATAGAGGCTCCACATCCCGCAAGGAAGCTGATCACCAAGACCAGATAGCCACGGAGAGGAAGCAACACTGCTAATTCTCCTGTAAATGGCTCATGACCACTTATGCACTGGGAGAAACATAGATAAATTATTAATTTTAGAGGGGCATGGTCTAAACAAGTGGAGCAGTCTATAATAGGAGTGGGGCTTTACCAGTAGGGGACACTTTCATCTTCAGGACCCACAAAGGGGATGTGGCACTTCAGTACCACCATGACTAGAGGTCATCACTACCTGAGCACCCAGGAACACCAGCCTAATACCAGTTTGAAGAAGACAAATCAGAGCCACACATAGGGAAATAATTTGCATCACCATCAAGCTGAATGTCTTCCCCTTCACTGCAGAAAAATCTATTGAGGTAAAGATCTCATACCATGAGTTTTCAGTACAGGGCTGAAGCTCCTGCCCCAGAAAAAAAATACCAGGGCAAATTTACCACTAGCATGTGATTCATACCATGAACTTGTCGGTCTGACCAGTTTCAAAGTTGTCTGAATTGTTGTCCAGCTTCATCTCATCTGACTTCCCCTTGTCTCCATAAATCTGGAAGAAGATGGTGGCATCTGTCCCTGCATTCTTAATGTCACTTGTCCAGATCCACAGAGACCAGGGGCTTTCTACAAATACAGGTTCAAGACAGTTTGTTTAAAAAGTAGCTTTTAAAGGTGTCCTGGTAAAAAACATAATTATCATTCATGCTCCTGGGTGGTAGACAGGGTAGGATGGTACAAAGGAACATTTTATCATTTTCTGCACAAATATAATTGGCTTCTACATAATGTACAGGAATCTGTACGCCTGGAAATATAATTCTGTGTTTCCATTTAAAAGAAAATGAGAAAAACCAGGAGTCACTGCTTTCCAGGTAAACCACACTCTTATAGAATAGTCTGGGTTGGAAGGGACACCATGGATCACAGAGGTCCAACCCCCTGCCACAGGCAGGACCAGCAACCTCCAGGCCTGGAGCTACACAAGGTTGCCCAGGGCTCCAGCCAACCTGGCCTTGGACACCTCCAGGGATGGGGCACCCACCACCTCCCTGGGCAGCCTGTTCCAGCACCTCACTGCTCTCTCTGTAAAAAACTTCCCCCTAATATCTAATCTAAACCTTCCCTCCTTCAACCTTAATCCATTCCCCCTTGTCCTGCCAGTCTCTGCCCTTTTAAAAAGTTGATTCCCCTCCTATTTCTCTGCTCCCTTCAGGGACTGGGAGGCTGCAATGAGGTCCCCCCACAGCCTTCTCTTCTCCAGGCTGAACAAGCCCAGCTCCCTCAGCCTCTCTTCGTAGGGCAGGTGCTCCAGCCCTCTAATCATCTTTGTGGCCTCCTCTGAAACCTCTCCAACAGTTCCACAACTTTCTTGCACTGAGGGCCCCGCCTGGGGGCCTCATGAGGGCAGAGGAGAGAGGAACAATCCCCTCCCTGTCCTTGCTGGCCACCCCTCTTCTGATGGAGCCCAGGATACTCTTCTACACTATACATTACTAACAGGGTAATCCAGGGGTGTGCTCCACCTCTGTGGTTTCAGTATAGTTCCCCAACACCTACAACTGTAGCTTCAAGGACCATTTTAAAGCCAGGGAAATACTGTAAAGATATTTTTCAAAAGCTTTAAAATTATTTAAATGCCCAAATCCTTCCTGAGTTCAGTTAGTGCTTGTGTTACTCTCAGCGACATCCCCAAAGATTGGGGTTAATCTTCCTCTCTTATGTTTTCACCCAGCATCTTAACTGTAAGAGCTGCCACTCCTCGTTGGTTTTCATACCAGAGGATGGTCACACATATCGGGGTGATGCTATCTCCTCTAAAGAGCCCCTCATCTGCATTCTTTACTGATAACGAGGTGTTTGGTTTCTGCAGGCCTTGCGGCACCTGCAGGAGAGGCAGCAGCTTTCCTCCCTGACTCAGGCATCAGCTGAATTATTAACAAATCGTAATGAAAGAATTGCTAACCCTTTCTGGATGCCTGAGCCCACATGAGCAGTGGCTCGACCTTCAGAGCCCAGAATGGAATATAAAAATACGATGACATGCATATAAATTAGATTCTCACTGATCCAGTCAGCACTGGGTTGTAGAACACAGGCAACACATACTCACAGAATTAGGGTGGAGAGGCAGTGTTCTTTTAGATAAAGTTTTCCCCTTGTTTTAATAATATCCAAAATGTTGATGGCCTCTCCCCTTTGAAAAGCACCAGCAAGCTTTATCTGAGCAGAAATTAAGATAAAGCATGTCTGCATATGGCATGCGATGTTCTCCCTGGGGGAAAGAGCAAGGGCAATCCAGACACCACAGGCTTCTCTTATCTGTCTGTTTTGGCCTCCTTGACCTCTTGCTGAAGGGAAGAAGAGCAGTGATGCATGCAGGGAGGGGGGAAAGGGGAACTTGTACCAGAATTAAATGCTGGTACAGGGCTGTCAGGGAGAAACCACACAGGGAGAAACGTGGGTGACCTAGGTCTGCAGCTGCCAGGGGAGACCAGGCTGCTCCCCAAATGCCCATCATCATCTTCCCAAGGCTCGCTGGGTGCATCCCCCCATTTCCTATCCCCTCACATCAGGGGGTCCAGGCAGTTTGGAAATTCTCAGAGCCAGAGCAAATATTCCTCGGGGTACAAACACCAGGGAGGGCTAGACCTGACACAACGGCTTCCAGGATAACGTTCAAGGTGGGGGGAAGGGGTGATAAAAAACTACTGAGAATAAACACAAGCTACACATTCGCTGGGGAAACAGCTTGCAAACGCTGCACAGGGAGCCGTTTCACCATGGATACCCAAAGTGAGATTGAACCAAGCTTTGATCAGCTCTACAGAAAGGGACGGTCCTGCATGCACAGGGAGATAGGCAAGATGACATAATAGGTCTTTTCTAACTTCAAGTCTTACACTTCTATAATCTGGCAGCTAAAGGTCACAGATTTCTCAAGGCTAATGCTCTCTGTCTATCTCCTGCACTGCGGCAGCAGGGGAATTAGCCTGTCAATAACAATCAGAGCTGATAATAGAGGGTTAAAGGTTGCAGATGCTTTAGTCAAACGGACCGAGTTGGAGGTGCAATGTGGTTATAGCACTGACTAACATTTAGATAAAGCTTATTTAAATGAACTGCTGTTTAAGCAGGAGCCCACCCGAAGCTTTCAGATTAAACTGTATCTATTATCCTAATTAAAACATTCTGCTCTTACACATACATGCTGGAGCAGGCGAGACAGCAGCGATCCATTCTGCTTGGTGCAAAGTCTTTTAGAGAAGAGGAGGATGAAGGGAGACCTTATCACCACCTCCAATTATCTGAAAGGAGGTTGTGGAGAGGTGGGTGATAGTCTCTTCAGACAGGTGACAGGAGATAGGACAAGGGGAAATGGTCTTTAAGCTGTGCCAGGGAAGGGTCAGATCAGATGTTAGGGAAAAGTTCTTCCCTGAAATAGTTGTCAGGGCCTGGAACAGGCTGTCCAAGGAGGGGGTTGAGTCACTGCCCTTGGGTGTGTTTAACAGAGGGGCAGATGAGGTGCTCAGGGATATGGTTTTTCATAGGACGGGAATGGTTGGACTTGATGAGCTTAAAGATCTTTTCCAACCTTGTGATTCTGTGAAAACACAGCCAGTGAGGCTGGGTGCTGGAGCCGTGCACAGATGAATGAACACGCTGGTACCCTGCCCTGTGCCGGGTGGAGCAGCACCTCCCCGCAAACATGGGCGATTGCCTCCCTCTAGAGAAGAGGCTTCAGACTCTGCGCTCCTGTGCCTCCTTGGCAGCTGGATAAGAGGAAGAGATCGTTTTCCTTCAAGACCTTCAAGCTTAAGATAGTGGGAAGAATTTGGTTTTTCTTCCTGCTTTACCCAGGCTTGTCTTTTTCTTACATTGACAGTCTGTATCCATCTGAAATTAGGAAGGTTTTGCTTCTGTAGTGGTAAGAAATGTAGCCTGGCTTGTCTGCAAAGGAGAGTTGGTGGCTGAGGCAGCCCTAAACCCAGTGAACCTAGGAAGGCTACCAGGTCCAATTCCACCCCTTTAGGAAGTGAGCACAGCTCTTAAAAATATTTTAAAAGTTTAATTTGAAACTCCTCAAATTAGGATGAAGGGGCCTACAAGGAAGCTGGGGAGGTATATTTTACAAGGGCCTGTAGTGATAGGATGAAGGGGAAGGGTTTTAAATTGGATAGGGGTAGATTTAGACTGGATATTAGGAAAAAGTTTTTCACTACAAGGGTGGTGAGGCCCTGGCACAGGGTGCCCAAGGACGTGGTGGATGCCCCCTCCCTGTCACTGTTCAAGGCCAGGTTGGATGAGGCCTTGAGCAGCCTGATCTGGTGAGAGGTGTCCCTGCCCATAGCAGGGAGTTGGAACTAGGTGATATTTCAGGTCCCTTCCAACCCAAACCATTCTATGATTCTATGTTTAAAGCTGAAACTCATGCAGGACTCAACTCACTCGAACCTCTACCTGATCCCTCTCATATTGCATGGGTGACACTCAGGGTGTGTGGCATGGGGAGGGGGTGCTTTGGGTGCTTCTGTGAGAAGCTGCCAGAACCTTCCCCCAGAGCCCGCACCAGCTGGATGAAGGTTGAACCCACCGCTGGCCAAACAGTGATAATGTCTCTGGGGTAACATTTAAGAAGGGTAAAAAACCAACACAAGTGGCAGGTTTTTGCTGCCAGAGAAAGGAGTGAGAAGATCTGAGGAACTGTGCACACACCAACGTCAGTGAAGAAAGAGGAGGAGGAGGTGCTCCAGGAGCCGGAGCAGAGATTCCTCTGCATCCCATGCAGAAGACCATGGTGAGGCAGGTTGGCCCCCTGCAGCTCATGGATGATGGGGAGCAGAGATCCCACCTTCAGCCTGTAGAGGACCCCATGGTCAAGCAGGTGGATGCATGTGAAGGAGGCTGTGACCTGGTGGGAAGCCCGTGCTGGAGCAAGCCACCACAGGCAGCTGCTGGGAGGTTGTACCTACTTTTCAGTCTTCTCTGGCGCAGGGAAACCATTTCGTAGAGCTCCCGCTCTATGAGACCATCTCCTTCATCTTCATCCAGCCACTTCCCACACGGGAAGGTTTGCTCAATACCAGTGAAAGGGCAATAAACCACCACCTAGGAAAAGTAGAATATTTGAATATTCTGTTGCTGCCAGCCCACAGGACCTTGATACTGACAAGATAAGTAACTGAGGCAAAGACAGAGCTGGAGATCTTGGTTCTGCTCTCAAAATCAGGTTTTCTGGACCAACATGAACTGGATTGGTTGCACAATTCTGTTACTCCCACTTTTCCACAAGTATACCACAATGGGTCAACCAAGAAGCAGGAAAACACCAATGGGAACGGGAACATGTGGTGTGGGTGCAGGAATCTGCGCTGTGTCAGTGTGCAGCACATGTCCTGCACCACACCAATGCACAGTAGGGTTTGCAGGAAACATGGGGTAAAAAAATCCTTTAAATGCATCTTCAGCTCATTTTGGTTTCCAGGAAAACTCATTTCCTCCCAGCTTCAGGGTAGGCAGTGGCCTCCTTCTTCACCTTCCTGCTGATCTGGTACAAGATCTCACATCACATATTGCTCCATTGCTTGCCAGTAACAGCTGTGGTCAGCCACTGGTTGGGTTTTTTATTTGGTTTTTTTTAATTATTTTTTTTTCCTGAGCTCCAAAGCTGCATCAAAAAACTTGAGGAAAGAATGATAACTTTGAATTGCTCAGCACAATCCAAGACTGCATTTCTGTTTGGCCCCTTGGGCGAACATCTGAAAGTGCTTTTGGCTCTGAGCAGACAATAATCTCTATCGTTGTGACTGCAAAGGGATAATCAACCCAATTATCAAGTGATTGACTTACCTAACTAATGTGCCTTTGAGGCAATCAGCTACTACCATGCATTATGTATAATATTGACTTGTTAAACAGGGGATATTGTCATCCAAATAACAGCAGGGGTTCTTTTTGCTCACTGGGTTCAAGTTATAAATAGGAAACAGTCTACAGACAACTGAGTCTCACCTTCTCACAAAACCAGCCAGAACTGACACCACAATTATCATGCCCAATGGTGACTCTGCTGAGAGGGCTGAGAAGAGCCGCTATCTCCACGTTAAAGAGATCTGTTCTGGCACGCTCAAATTCACCTCCTTCCAAGAAAATCTTCCCACTGTTCTTTAAGCCTTTGGAGCCATGGAGGATCACATGGATCTTGGAGTTAGTGCCAGCTCCTCTGATATCTCCAGTCACTACAGCAACGTTGTACACAATACCTGAAGGAATAAGGAATTTGGTTAGGAAGAAAGGAAGGGAGGAAGAAAGGCTGAGAATAATAAGTTTTTATTGGATTGTCATTGGGTTCTGTTTCTCACTTATCTTTTCAGATCCTGACTTACACACAGTGCCATCCTTTGGTTTTTGTCTCACACCTACCTCTGAGAAACACACCACTACCTTCAGACTGTCCAAGAGAAACAGGTTTGTGGTGGCAAACTCACTCAAAAAAAAGCATGGTGATTTTTTTTTTAATCACAATCTGGTGATGATTACGTGAAGAAAGTGAAAAAGTTAAATAGGCAACTAGGCCAGTCCCTTGATTTTGAGAGGTACCAAGCAGCAGACCTGTCAGAGGATGCTGAGAGATGCTGCTTTAAAAGGTGGTGGCAAAACCTGTAGCCCCACAAAACTGACAACATGGGGTCAGCAGCCTGTAGTTGCTGAAGAAGCCCAAAAGGAATCTCATTGCCACTGCAATGAGCTAAGGATCTCAGGAAAGCAAGACCTGGGAGAGGTACTGGCCCAGCTGGAACAAAGAAAAATATTTGTGAAAAGAAGTCTTGATCCATAAAAGTTTGCTTGGTTTTTTTCTAGCTCTGTTGATCTAAGAAAGATAACACTTCCCCATACAAGCTTTACTTCTCATAAAGGTTAATTAACAGTCTTATCTTGGGGCTATATCATGGCATCAAATAAGACAACTGTGACGGTGTTTTAGGGAGCAAGCATTAAACGGGGCCCAAGCCAAGTTCTTCCTTTGCTTAAATCACCAGGAAATCTCAGTCGGGACTTTGCACAAAGTAGAAATTTCAGAACTCATTGTCTTCCAAACAATCCTCTCTTTCTTTAAGGTTTACATCAAAAATTGTATTCAGGCATGTTTTACTGTGCATATATCCTCAACAAAACTCATGGAAGCAGGAAGAAAAGCACAGTGATGGATGGTAAATGAGTAAGGGAAGCTCTTGGTAAACAACTTACATTTTCTTAAGGTATTTTTCTTTGCCTCCCTCTAATTTTTCCCAACACAGACCCTGCAGTCAGGACTATCCACTCAGACCGCTTTCCCTTGCATGTGCAGGGAGGAGTATGAGGGCTGCAGCAAAGGGAAGAACAGCTGTGATGTGCATAGTTGAAGTGTTTACCTCTATGCTAATAAATAAATACAGGCAGAACACTGCCCAAATAATCCTCCGCCTCATAGGAACTTGTTTTATTGACTTTAAACTGGGTTTCTTTTAATAGAGACATAACTTTTGGTTGTCTCTGCTATAACCATAGTGGATGATCAAAAAACCAGTTTTAGGGCTTGGCACCACCCTTCTTGTCTAAAGTGACACATAATTCCCCAGCCCAGAAACTGAAGTCAAAATGATCAGAGGCCTGGAGGACCTCTGCTCTGGAGACAGGCTGGAAGAGTTGGGGTGGTTCAGCCTGGGAAGAGAAGGCTTCAGGGAGACCTTAGAGTGACCTTCCAGTACTTAAAGGGGCTACAGGAAAGATGAAGAGCGACTGGTTATCAGGGACTGGTTATCAGGGACGGTGGTGATACGACTAGGAGGAATGGCCTTTAGCTGTAGGAAGGGAGATCTAGATTGTCATATGGACATAAGGAAGAAATCCTTCCCTGTGGGGGTGGTGAGGCCCTGGCACAGGGTGCCCAGGAAATCTGTGTCTGTCGCTGGATCCCTGGCAGGGCTCAACGCCAGGTTGGATGGGGCTTTGGGCACCCTGGGCTAGTGGAGGGTGTCCCTGTCTATAGCAGGGGTTTGAGACTAGATGGGTTTGAGGTCCCTTTCCACCCAAACCATTCTATCATTCTATGGATATGCATTCCTGTGTGGCATGTTGGTGACTGCAGAAATAGCAGTCCACTTTCTGAAAGGTGATGAGTGACTTCCTGAAGTAAAAGCCAGATCTTTCATCCTTTGCCCATCAGCTCCTTTTCTTGGTGCATCAGATAATAAATCAACATGTAGGTACAGCACAGCTTCACCAGTGAGATGTGGAGGTGGGAAATATGATGATAGTTCAGGGATCCCCACACAAAACTGCCTGTCACCAGCAGATGGTCCACTGCAGGAATCCCTGAGCACAAGGCATTCAATCTTCTAAAAAAACCCATGGGTACGAGTATGCTATTAGGCCTTTGTATCTTTGCATTTCCCACCTTGGATTCAGCTCATGACTTTACCTGTGGCCTCAGTGCCTCCAACAAGAATGTCCCTCTGGATTTTTCCATCATCTTCATCTAAAGCAAACCAGCGTCCAACTGGGAACTGGTACACACATTTATTGCCAATGTCTTCAATGATCACCTAACAGAAAACAAGCAGCACTTCATGAAATACATGTGGAAAAAGCAAAGGTTTATGAGAGGGGTGACAGAAGAGTAGATGCCTAACGTCTCACCTGATATGTAATATAATCAATACCCAAGCAGATCCTTCTCTGCTCTCTAATTAGTACTCACAGAATTTCAGTCAATCAGCTAGTAAAAAACCAGACTTCATTCTTTTCTTTTTTTTTTAATCCAGTGAACTCAATCTGTATCTCTCACAGTGTATGAGACCAGATGTCTCTGCTAGCAAGACCAGCTGGCTGGCCTGTCTTCCTTCTCTCCAGAGCCCATTTGCTGGCTACTCTTCTCCATCAGCTGAACGACAGCTCTTTGTTCTGCTCTGGGAACAGGCTGTCTTCTTTCTCTCTCAGTTTTAGAGCCTTGTTACTAAACAATACAAAGGAATTTCAGGACAAATCAAGACCATTGGATCAGCTTGATCTAGTAATGTCATGTTATCCCACTCAGATGCTCCAGGATGGAACCTTTGCAAAGACAGCCATGAAACCCCGTGGTAGGAATAGTTTCTGACTTGGAAGGCTTTGGCTCTTGGCCTTCCTCTAGAGACATTCCTACTGACACAAACCAGGGAACAACCTTCCCCTTTAAGCCAGTGTATGTAACCTACTTGAAGTTTCTTGCACGTCCTGCTGAAGCATTTCCTATCAACATCTTCCAAAGCTTGCCATAGAGGCCCTGAAGTATTTTAAACAAGGAGTGAAGAGTACTGGAGATTTTGAGGCAGAAAAGAAGAAATCAAAGTCTCTACTTGCCTGCATGGCTTGCAGATCAGAGAAAGAAAATTCACTAATAGGAATAGAAAGCCATTCCCACTTTTTCTCTGCCTTCACAGCAACCAGGGAGGATCTGAAGTTTGTCCTTTCTGACAGATTTGTGAAAATTCTCTTTGGGAACAAGAGCTTCCCCTCCTGTCACTAATCCCACATCATGCTGTTGCCTGTAGCATCACTGATTCTCCTTGTGCCTCCACAGACATGGACAGCAGTGTCTGCCAGGGCTGGGATTGTCACCATGGGAGAGCACTTCTGTGCTGGAGTGTTAGAGACTAAAATATGCAAGGTTCAGGAGCAATATCAACACTCAGATTCCCCTCTACCCACTAACCTTCTTTGGGTTCCTGTTAATATCTTTTTCTTCACATATACTTAGAGGCAGTAAACCAGCTCTGAGCATAAGCGACACTGAAAGCTCAGAAAATGTGAGAAGAACTTCTAATGATGCTTAGAAGGTTCATCTAGGAGTGGTAGTGCTAGAGTCCCCAAAGATTGGAGCCCATTAGAGAAAAACATTTACCAACAGTAGAAGATAACTGGGCTATGGTTTTGCTCATTCCTCCAAGCTGTCAGTTGAACTTGCAAGGAAAAAATTGCCTTTTAATCACAAACATCTCACCAGTTCCTGTGGCAGAACATAGGATTAATGTGTTGGGTGCACCTAGTCACTACTTCAGATGTTGGGATTTAAACAACCTAACCGACATCAAAAACCACGTCATGCAGACTTCATAGAATCACTGAATGTTTTGGGTTGGAAGGGGCCTTTAAAGCCCATCCAGTCCAACCCCCCTGTGGTGAGCAGGGACATCTTCACTAGATCAGGTTGATCAGAGCCCCATCAAGCCTGATCTTGAATGTCTCCAGGGATGGGGCCTCCATCACCTTTCTGTGCCAGTGTCTCACCACTCTCATAGTGAAGAATTTCTTCCTAATGTCTCACCTAAACCTGCCCTGCTCTAGTTTAAAGCCATCACCCCTCATGCTATTGCTCCATGCCCTTACAAACAGTCCCTGCCTGGCCTTCCTGTCAGTTCCTTCAGGGACTCACATCTGCAATGTGAGAATAAGGTTCCTTTTCTGTGGGGTCATTCACCCTGTTTATCACAGGGAACACAACAGCTCTGGTTTTAATTTTCTGCTTTGTACATGGACAACCAAAACAATAACTTGTAGTGCAGCATATGGTGACGGTGGAAAAGCATGTGCTAATATTTATGTTTGTAATACACCAAGCCACCCCGTTATCTAGAATTTACAAATATGGGGTCAGATCTTCAGTGGATTAAAGCCAGATGTGTTCAGCAACACCAGCAGAGGAAAGAGTCACAGACTTCTCTTAAAATATTCCTTCAACCACGTCACTAAAAGCTGCAACACCTTCATACCTTAGAGCAGGAGATTAAAATGAGGAGGAAAGTGGGAGTGGAAGAAAAGGATCTTTGTGGCAGGTATATCCTTTTTGCTGTGCCAATGATAAATCACTTAAATTTGGCCAAGCCATTAGTCTTTCCAGCACGAATGGACTCAACAGCTATTTCTTAAGACTCTGGTATCTTTACCATCTTGGTAATGAGTTAAGTCAACAGAGTGGGGGGGGCTTGGAGGACCCAGCTTGGAGAACTCCCTCTCATCTGTCAAAGAAACTGCAGTGACTGAGATAGAGAAATATTATTAGCACAGGCAAATCCAAGTCCTAACAACTGGATTTTCTCACTGCCACAAAGTTGCCCGAGATGCTCAACCTGATCCCAGAGTGCTCCTTGTTTTCTATCTACCCAATTTAGGTCTGCGGCAGCTGATTGAGATGCACCACACTGGCACACGCCAGGCTGCTGCCAGCACTTCATCAGCACCCCTTTGATCTGCAGAAAAAGCCAGTGCTGGAGAGGACACTTCTGGGAAGGGGAAAACTTGATTTGAGCCTTTCTCAGTAACCAGGCACCTGTACTGCCAGCGAACATCCTCACGTTTCCCAGCATCAGGCCACCAATCCCACACCATGTTTTTACGTTAAACACCTCAGGAGTAACTAACCTTAGCAAGGAACCAGCCAGCAGAGCCACCCTTGTTATTATGACCTATATTAATCTTCCTTAGCCTTCCCAAATTCGGGGCATCGAGCGTGAACTTGTCCTCCGCTCCCTTTTCGAAGTTGTCTTTGTCATTGTCCAGTTTCCTCACGCCTGAGGGAAAGAAAAAATAAACACAGGAGAAGCAGGGAGGAAAGTGTTACTGGCATGTGTGTGTCTGTAGGTGAAGAAATACTTGGGAATGTCACCACTGACTGAATCAAATATCCTCCAGGTACCAGCTCTCTGCAACCAGGATTCAAGGTGAAGGCGGAGGACTTTATTTTCTAATAAAAAAGGTGCCTTGTCTTGAGCACACGAAAGACCAGGATTTTCATTCTAATGTCACAGTTAGTTACAGCTCTCAAACTTTTCAGAAATATATATCTCCAGATGGCTCTTGCATCTTCTTTTTTTTTTTTTTTCCTACCACCACATTTCTTTTTTACTTTTAATGCCTTTAAAAAAGTCTCCAAACTGTTTTAAAAAAGGCTTTGGTCACAAGCAGCAGATTTTGACATTTCAGGACATAGGACTCTCTGCAGCATCACACAGGAAGGATTTATTTTCAAATTAGGACCCATCCAGGGATATTGCCTTTTCCTAATCTCACAGGAGCTTGCCTTTATGAAAAGCATTAAAGCGCTGAACCCAGTTGCAACCAACGCTGTCCCTGTTCAAGCAATGCTGCCAGTGGGATTGAATCTGCCCAAGACACCAGTGCAGGGAAAGGTGTCGAGGGCAATTCATCCCACTTACCTTAGAAAAGGATGAATCTTTTTCTAGAGGTGTTATTTCTCTGTGGAGATATGACAGAGTGCTGAGACAACCAGCTTAGATTTAGACTCCCACTTTCAGATGTCTCCTGTGAGATCAGATGAATCTCCTTGTATAAGCCTGGAGAATTAATCAAGGATGAGACCTATCCACTATGTTTCATAATCTGCTCAAGGACACTTGGCAGACATCACATCATTTTTTTTTTTTTTCTTTTCCTTGAATTTGACAGGATAGGTGCAGTACAGAAGCAAGAGTATTTTCTAGCTGGGTCTCTAGGAATTTCTGCCCACATTTCTCCATGGCACAACCCAGGGAGTTTAGTATTATTCAGTAAAAAAATTTTAAAATTTAAAATTAATTTAATTTCCTAGACCACTTTCATAGTACAACCTACATTTAAAAGAAGAGAAGCCACCAGCATTGATTTAAACCCAGCTAATATAAACCTGGGCTGGATTATCTTTCTAAATGTACAGCCAGGCTCAGCCACTACCTGTGCCACACTAACAGGACAGCACTACCTGTTCAGAGCCAGAGGAAGAGGGGACAGACAGCTCTTGCTGCAAAGCCCCCTTGGTGTAGGATCCCTACAGACAGGCACTTGCTGCTCTGCTTTATGCCGGGTTAATCCACATTTTCCCAGGGTTTAGGGTGGGGGGTTTTTTTTCTGTGGTAGGTAACTACATCCACACTCGCAGCCGGGCTATGACTGCTGCTCTGCAAATGCAGCTTGCAAGAAGCCGTGGATGTGAGAAACCCCAGAGCTAACAACACCATTTGTTCTGCCTTTCACTCAGCCAAATTATTCTGCATTTGCCAGATTGCTGCTGTGTGTTGTTCACATCGCAGGCCTGCGGAGCGGGGAGAAATATTTTAGGAAGTGATTTGCATTTGAATACCTGTGTCTCCTTTCTCACCGAAGATATTAATGAAGACATCCGCATCTGTTCCGCTGCCGCTCACTTCACCAGTAAAAACTCGGACCACGTATTTGTTGACTGCAAGGAGAGAGGCAGAAATCCCAGTATGTTAAAAATTCAATGGCTTGATACAAAACGGAATTGTACAGACCAACGGAGGCTGTGCTGGTGCTGTGGTGGAAGCATGTCTGAACCACAGCTCCAGATAGACCGAGCCTCTCTCTCCTCCCTAAGAGGAACAAAATCTACAGGCAGAGCTCTGACCCAGAGTATTCACTGCTCAGGGCAGGGCAAGCAGATCACTCAGTTCCTGGCCTTGGCATTGAAAGTTGAAATCAATGAGAAGAAGGTGCAAATTTTGATGCTGATACATGGTCATTAAAGGGATTTGGACCTACACACCAGCCTTGCTCTTTCAGAACATCAAGTGAGTTATGGAGCCAGCCATCTGCCAAAGCTCAGACCTGACCCCTCTGGTCCGAATGCCGTCCTAGAGCTATTTTTGCAGCTTAGTTTACGTTGAGCTTGTCTGGTAACAACAAGTATTTTAAGGAAAGGTCAATCACACTGCATGAGCACAAAAATTCGAAGGTGATTACCCTGCTACTCTGAACAGTTTTAAAAAAACCCAAACTAGTCCTTTCCATTTAATGGAGAAACAGGAGTAAAACCCAGGAACTGTGACGCTACACAGCTACATCATGTGGGGCACCAAGAAATGCAAAAATAATGTGGATGAGCCCCACCGTGAACATTTCACACATTCTTTGTCAATGAGTTTGAGAAGCGAGTTCTTCAGAGGGATGAGGATGTGTCTGACATGGCTCTGAAGGCCACATCAAGGGTGGGTTCAGCTTCTTCTAAAACCAAAGACAAATCTCCCATGGCCTTCAGTGTCTCTATACTTGGGGCAAACAAGAGAAACATCACAAAGCTACTTCCAAAGTCCACCCAGCTACCTTGATCCTGCAGGCTATCTCAACTGTGACAGGCATCTAGTGCCATATCCTCTGTGCAGAACCACTGCTGAAGAGAGATAGCAAGACACAAACCAAAACTCATAAAGATCAATGTGCAATCTACTTCTGAAGCACACATGACATCATATATGCTCTCAACAAAGTATTTATTATATCCTGTATTACTGAGTCCTAGGCATGATGATTCTGCAAAACAGACAAATGCACAACTCATGCCACACATATCTCCCTTGCAGAAATAAAACTTCCTGTACCACAACTGATGGTGAGAAACTGTTTCGGGTTTGCATGGCAAGGTTTTGGTAGTAGGGGTTGCTACAGAGGTGGGTTTTGTGAGAAAGTGCTAGAAGCTTCCCCTATGTTTAATACAGCTAATGCCAGCCTGCTCAAAGATGGACCCGCTGCTGGCCAAAGCCAAACCGATCAGTGACGGTGGTAGTGCCTCTGGGATAACTGAGTTAAGCAGGGGAATAAAACAACTGTGCAAGTGCAGCTGAAGAGAACAGATAGAATATGTGAGAGGAACAAGCATGGAGATTGATGGTAAAACAGATATCCACCAACAGCCCATGGAGGACCCCACAATGGAGTAGGTGGAGACACCTGAAGGACGCTGAGACTGGGTGGGAAGCCTGTGCTGGAGCAAGCTTCTGGCAGGACCTGCAGCCTGTGTGCAGAGAGGGGACCATGCTGGAGAAGGTTTGCTGGGAGACTAGGATGGAGCAGTGTGGGCCTGAAGATCTGCCCCCCATGGAAAGGAGCCACACTGCAGCAGTTGGGGAAGAACTGAAGAATTCATGTTAGAGAAGTTCGTGGAGGACTGTCTGCCGTGAGAGGGACCCCATGGTGCAACAGGGGAAGGGTGTGAGGAGTCCTCCCCTGAGGAGGAAGGAGCAGCAGAGACAGCATGTGAGGGACTGACCCCAAACCCCATCCCCATCCCCCTGTGCTGCTGGGGGGGAGGGAGAGAAATGGGGAGTGAAGTTGAGTCCGGGAAGAAAGCAGGGGTGGGGGGAGGGGTTTAAGTTTTGGGTTTATTTCTCATTACTTGCCTCTGATCTGATTGGTAATAAATGAGATGAATTTTATTCCAAGATGAGTCAGTTTTGCCCGTGACAGTCACTGCTGTGTGATCTCTCCTGCCCTTATCCTGACCCAGGAGCCTTTCATTCTATCATCTCCTCTCCCCTGCCCAGCTGAGGAGGGCAGTGATAGGGCAGCTTTGGGGGGGCACCTGGCTCCCAGCCTGGGTCAACCTAACACAGTAACTTTTCCCCTTTGGGCAGGTACAAAGTTAGGGAAGAAGCTTGTCTCAGCTTCCCAGCCTGCACAAGAAATGAATTCCCTCAGGAATATCACCACAAACCCCAGGTAACCACTCCCAGAGTGGGTCACCTGCCTCCTCCTCCTCCATAACCAGTGTATATTAAAAATTATTGTAAAAGATGGCAGACACTTTGGTGCACATGCTTCCCCTGAGGCAGAGGATGTGAGAGCAAGCGTATGAGAAGCAGTTGTTGGGCCATTCCCTGAATCACAATGATGCGCTCAGCTCCCCGGGTGATGAGCGCACGGGCAGAGCCCCAACAGAAGGGAAAATCACCTGTCATGGTTTAATGAATGTGCTCTGAAAAGGCTAAAAATTGAGCTGACATTCTTGGTACCCCATCACAAAACATGCCATTACAAATAAAATAATAATGATAAAAGTGCAATAAATGCTAAATAACAAGAAAGAGGAGGACACAGCCAAGCTCAGACAAAGGAGAAAATGCCTCAGTGCTTCTCTTTAACTCTTTTGCTTCAGTTCATAGAGCTCCAACAACCTGCTAGAGATACACCAACACCAGAGGATTTCATCTGCATTAGCCCAGGGAAGAGATGGTGCAATTTACAACTCCCATTTGGCCACTAAACCACCCTAACTAAAAGTGACCCATTGTAACACGACATCTTTAATCACAGGGCACATTTATCAAGCAGCTTTGTTCCTTTCACCTCCTGTAGAATATTTATTCTGATGTCAGTGATTAATTGCCCGCTCCATTTTCAGGGGCCAGAACCTGATGGGATGAAAGGATCCACAAAAGGACAAGCATCAGCAGCTGAAGTGTGATGACCCTTGTAGGATCAGGCTCTATGCCTCTGAAGTACAGACCAGAAGGATGCCTGAACACACAGAGAGCACTGAAGATGTGTAGAGAACATGTCAATGAAGAGCAGTCAGCATTAGTGTCCAAAACAGGGCAGGAAGGGCATCTTGTACAGGTTCTACAGAAATACATCTGGTCACCAAGCAAAACCCTGGTAAAATTATTTGCTAGATCAAATGCCCTGAAAGGTTTTTCACTGGCACTGTATTTCAAATGTAAGGTTTATAATGACATCATTTGACAACCTGCCTAGAACACCAAGTGCTCCCAAGGGCTCTCTACACACAGAAAGTTGCTGTCAGAGTGTCAGCACCTTGACAGGGCTGATTCCTGAGCCTGTAGAGATGAGCAATGACTTGGTTTATCATTTTTGGCTGGTGGCAATCACAGGGCACTGCCCTGCAAGGGGTTAATGTTGTCTCATAAAATATAAGCAAGGTCAGAGTGCATGGCATGAGCTTGCATGCCTCTTCTCCATGCTCCTTGTAGATGTGTGTCCACAGGCAAAACTACTCCAAGACCATCACTAGTGGTCTTTCACTGAGGTCTGGGCACATCCCTGCTTCCTGCACCATAGGATCACGCCCAGTGTGTGCTTACCATGTTTCCCCCTAAATTTTTTCCCTATGTTCCCAGCTCTGAAGGTGTGTGAACTCCAGCCAGCCCCTGCTATCTGCCCCACTCAGCTCTGCATGCAGGACAATTTTAGTTCCTTCAGGAAGCAAACAGGATCAATCCTGAGCCGTGCTGAATTTTTGCCAGCATTCTCTCCCTCTCCAAGCAATTCAGCGCTCAGCTGCAGCAGCAAAAGGAGCTCTTCATTCTGTTCAGGGGTCCTTCTGTGCTTCATACATCAGCATATCTTACAGAATTACATGGTGGATGTGCAAATTTAAATAGAAAGGGATGCGACATCTCAAATAGACAGCCAGGATTCAGCTGCTAGAAGCACGCAGGCAAAGGCTCTCATTGCAGCCAGGCAGAGATCTGGCTGAAGTCAAGCACTCTTCATTTTAAGCATGGGTGGATGTTGTTCCCACTTCTGTAAGCCCTTAATCATGCATTATTTAAAACAGTAACATCATCTTTTCAAAAATACCCACTTGGCTTTTTTTTTTTCTCTCTAAATCTCAGTACATGGCTCTGAGTTCATCTGTGAAACAGAGATCAAGATGTTGCCTGGATATATTTTGTTGTTGCTGTTGTTGTTGTTTTTTCTCTGAATGCTTCTCCTAGCACTGGGAACACACGAAATGTATGGCTGGTAAAAGCTGTGACTCCATCGAGCAGTGGGGGCTCGCTGCAGCACCGGCACGGAGAGGGGAGCTTTCCTAGAAGTGAAATTAGCAGCTTCAGAGCCACGCACTGCAAGATGCCAAGAGCAGAACAGCTAGCAAAAATCTAGTAGCAAGAGCAGTTAGCTATTTTCTGCTTTCTTTCCCCTTCCCATTGCAACACATGAGCACAAACGTCCTGTGTGGTTACAGCACGTTCCTTTTCTGTACAGCTGGGTGCCTGCTCCATCAGAGACAGCCCTGCTCCCCCTGACATCTCTCATCGAGCGCACTGACGCACACAAAGCTGTCCCAGGAAGGCATTTGGGAGACGTTGCTGGGATGCCATCTCTGGGAAGCAGTGAGGTGGCACTGACTGATACGACCCCACTGCACTGATTTAGCGGAGGTGTGACAGTTGAGCAGCTTGCCTGCTACTAATCAACTCAGCCACAGTGCTCAGAGGCTGAGAAGGAAGATGGATACTGCACTGTGGGCTAGAGCCAGGCTCTTTCTGAAGAGAACCAAGGGGTTTGTTTTCAGTGATGCTACAGGCACTCCTGACACTGATCCTGGGGGACAAAGAGCACGGAGCTGCAGTCCTCCTACCTCCTGCATACCCCATCTAGGCTGGCCCCACTGCCATCTCCACCCCAAGGACCTAGAGGTGCAGCACCATCCTGACGCATTGCTCAGCATTTGGGTTTTTTTCCAGCCCCAGAATCACCTCTTTCCTGCCCCCAACCATGGAAGACAATGCACAGAAACATCCCAGGCAAATCCGTCTACCTGCTCAGCCATGTGATGCTCATCTGTTCATGTTGTTTATTTAGCAATGTGATATCATGGTCAGCTGAAACACCACAGGATAGAATTGCCTAGCGAAATCTTGTCACTAATATTATTTGGGGCACTAGACAAGGTGTTTGCCTATGAGCTGCTGAGTTTGCAGCAGCAGGCGTGCGAGATGTCGGGAAGGAAAAAACGTCAACCACACTTCGTTACCTCGAGTTGCCACGTCGCAGAAGGCACAGTGAATTCCCTGCTAGACATCCCTGCCCTCCTTCCCTGTGCATGACCCACCCACAGAGCAGGGCAGTGGCACAGCATCCAACAGCTAAGACATGTCACAGCCTTCGGAAGCGAGGCCCGCTGTGTTAAAAGCAGAGAGCTAATCACAGAATCATAGAATCATAGAATTGTCTGGGTTGGAAGGGACCCCAAGGATCACAGAGCTCCAACCCCCCTGACACAGGCAGGACCACCAACCTCCAGGCCTGGATCTAAACAAGGTTGCCCAGGGCCCCATCCAACCTGGCCTGGAACACCTCCAGGGACGGGGCATCCACCCCCTCTCTGGGCAGCCTGTTCCAGCACCTCACCGCTCTCTCTGTAAAGAACTTCCCCCTAAGATCTAATCTAAACCTTCCTTCCTTTAGTTTTAATCCATTCCCCCTTGTCCTGTCATTGTCTGCCCTTTTAAAGAGTTGATTCCCCTCCTGTTTGTAGCTCCCTTCAGGGACTGGGAGGCTGCAATGAGGTCCCCCTGCAGCCTTCTCTTCTCTAGGCTGAACAAGCCCAGCTCCTGTAACCTCTCTTCATGGGCAAAGTCGTAGGTATTGGCGGTTTCTCCTCAGGAGGTGACTTTGGGCAATCACCTTCCTGTTTTCGCAGTGCTCCCAAGGCTGGCACTGCTCAGGATCCAGCCTGCACAGCTCACAGCCCAGCAGCCAGATTTCAGAAGGGAAAAGGGGGAGGGCCAGGGAGGGCACCGCTTCTGCCTCTGAATTGCTGCTGGCAAAGAAAGGCATCTGTGGTTAGCATGGGAAGCAAAAAAATCGACAAGCTAGGGAGTGGCGGGGGGGAAACAGGTCTGCAGGCAAAGCTCCATTTCAACCTCGGCCTGCCACAGCCCGTTTGCATGTGAGCTGGAAGGTGGTGTAATGTCCATATGCCTCAGTTCCTTGCTGCCAGGATAAGTCCCTCATTCCAGCCCATCAGAAACTGCCTGACAAAATCTCTCCTGGACAGGGAGGGCTGGCTTGCTGAAATGGAGGCTCCTGTATGCCACTTGGTGCAGTGTACCCCTCAGTGACACCTAGGCCTCATGGTCAGAGTGAGTTTACAAGGGCAGACAGCCTCTGGTTAAGGCGCCGAGCTGGGATCTGGCCTCCCAACATGCTTAATTCACAGCAAACATTTGAATTTAGTGGGAGAGAGACCATCCCACCTGGCTAACACCCCCTTTTTCCACATGAGTTTCCCTCTGCCTTCTGGTGGAGATGCCTTACCGCATTTCACAGCACTACCTTGGGAGTCTCTGCAAACGCTGCAGAGAAGAAAACTCACCCAGCCCTAATCATTACACCTCTCTCTACTGCAGTAGCAGGGACCCTGGAGATAGCTATGCAGAGCAAGACGTAATGAGAACCTGAAGCAACCCCTGTAAGAGCAGAGAAGTCCTGCTGAGCTCACCGGGGGCGAGCTCTGCCTCCAAAGCACAGCCTGTTCTTGCACAGAGCAGCCGCGCGCAGTAAAGGATGAGTTATTTTTTTTTCCCTCATCCAGGAAAGGGTTGAGTTTAAAAGGTTGGTTTAGAGCTTGAAAATAAATAATATCTGTCAAGAGTGATTGACAACTATCTTTCTTAACGAGCTTCTTAATGAGCTCCTTAAACCAAGGGTTCAAATTAGAAATGCAGATTACAAGCATGCTTGGAGCGCAGGGGGTGTTGATGAACAAAGAGTTTCACGTCGCTTTCGGCCAGGGGCACCCCTGCCAAAACATGGCATTAGCTGTGGAGCAGTGCTGAAGAGCCTTTGCATGGGTTTGGGATGCGTGTCGTCAGGGGCAGCACCAAGGATGCAAAGGCCGGTGCCGCCCCGGATCAGCATCTCATTAGTCTCAGAAGACCTCTCTGAAAGTGTCTTCCTAATGAAGAGATGTGATTGCTGCCACCTGAGGAGGCATAGCACATGGAAAAAAATGAAATTACTATGTTTTCTTTGCTGAATATTTGATTATCCTCAACTGCTGCCTCATGACCCTCCTGTAAAGAATTCGGCTGCTTGGTCTCCCTATCAGACCCCACAAAATTCAGCCAGATTTCTTGCGGGTTTTATGTGAAATAAAAGCATGCTTCAAAACAGTTAATAATCAGAGAATCACAGAAGGGTTTGGGTTGGAAGGGACCTTTAAGATCATCCAGCTCCAACCCCCTGCCATAGTGTGTGGAGGGAATCCTATATTAGGATTCAGCCCAGATCATCCCTCTGCAAAAGCCCATGAGAGCAAATCTACCACATGCAGGAGTCTTTGCTTGTAGGGTATGCTAAACTGATGTTCCTACTGCGACTTCAAAGCAGTGATGACATTCTGAAGCGAGCTTTAAATGACCTTGCTCAAGAGACAATAGCGGTTTATTTGCAGAGGCATGGAGCTTAGCGCAGGGCAACCCTCCTTGTGACAGCTGTGTGGAAATCCTCATTCCTCTAATTCTCCAAGATTTTTCATTATTTTTCATCAGTTAGTGTGGGAGCCCACAAAAAATTAAAAAAAGAAACTAAAACAACAATCCACCACAGGTATTTCACGAAAGAAACATCTGCTTCCTATAGCCATAGATCTGCTCTTATCAGAATTAGGGAAATAGCTGAAAATAACCTCTTGGGTAAAACTTTTCTGCTCTTAATGAAGAGTGAAATAATTTTACCTTATTGTTTAAAATCATACCATTTTCACTGTTTCAGTCTTGTTCTGTATCAATAAGATATTTAAGCAAAGTTGATTTATTTTGAGACTGATAGCTGAAAAAATTACAGTATCTAGACATAATTTGTCAAAATTATCTCAGACGTGCTGTGCTATGTGTTTTCTGTTGGAGACATACAGATCTATATACCAGCCACACATGGAGATGTCTCATGCCCCTCCAAAATTTTTTCTCTCAAAACATGAGGTTCTTTATGGGAGTTACAAATCTCTTGTTTCCATCCCATTTCTGAGCTCCGTGCATCTTGTTTTAATCATGTTTTAAAAAGTCACCCAGTGCTTCTTTCTGTTTCTCACTGCCTTTACCCATCTTTAGAGGCAAAACAACAGACCAAAATTATGTTACAAGTAAAATGTCCATAGCTACCACATTTTAGATCTGGTGATAAAAGATGGAAAAAGTTTGCAGGGAGAGTAAAATTCTTATTAGACCACCTGAAGTATTTTTTGGAAAGAATGAACAAACAAAAAAGATGACATTTTTGGATACTCAGTGTGCCAGATAGTGTGACAGGGTTTTTTTTCCCCCAGTGTTATCAGTTGGGTAGTAAAAAATATTACAGCCTCTACAAACCTTGTTTATTGAATATCTCAGCATGCAGCAAGGCCTCATCCTTAATACAGGGGGTATTCACCATATTTCAAAAATAAACAACTTGCATTTATTTCATAAATATATTTAGCTGCGTTTTCCTGTGCTGATTATACTCTTCCAATTCCCAGAGTAAATAAAGAGGATTTTTGGTGAGCAGCTAACACCTATTAATATTTCACCCATCACTGGCATGCTCAGAAATAGTATCTTTTTGATTTTCTGATTATGAATGTTTCCAAAATTTAACATGTCATTTTGAATCATGGCCCAGGGGAGACTGGAGAGGGACCAATCCCACTCTCCATATCTGGTTCTTTATAAAATGAGGCTGCAAAGCCTGCGGGGCATCATCGACCAATGCCTCGCATCCAAAATGTTGCTCCTTATCAGAGCTTCTAGTGCCAGTATGTTATTGAGAGATATTGGCCACAGGTTCGGTTCGGATCCAGTCCAGCCCTTTGGGACACCCATATCCCGTTGGGACAAGAGGGATTTAGCCACTGACTCGAAGTCAAGCATGTGCATCAATACCTGCTGCCTCAAGGGTTTTCTCAAGCCACAACCAGGCTGGTGCCTCATAAGTCTTCAGTCAGCCAACATTAAAACTCTGGACAACGAACCGCAAAATCTTAACACAAAACTCCTTTGTGGAGGAAAGAAATAACACAGCCCCCATCCCCAGCTCAAATATATGAGTTTTAGCACTAAGTGGATCTAAAACCCTCAGAGAGCATCTAGGGCACTGTAACTCAAGGTGTGCTTGCGCAGATGTTCTCAAAGGCACAGCAGGCAAACTCTAGCACAGGTTGCTTGCTTCTTCATGTGCCTTCACAATACCTGCACAGACTGCCTTTCCTGACTTGGAGGGAAACAGTTCCATGGCTCTCTCCGCCTGTGGTCTTCTCCTCTGACCCACCATGAACACAAACTGTCCAAGTCTCTTCAGGTGATTTCATTAACCCTGCCCCAGATGATTCACAGAAACTTGTGAAAGACTAATGGATTGGGCCTGACCTGCCACTTGATCGGCTGAACTTCTCCCATTTGTAATTATAATAAATATTGTTCTCATTTTTTAAAGGCCAGGCTATCCTCTGCATGCACAGGCACACAGCACACATCACCACCCAGATGGCCTTTACAGGAATCCAGTTCCTGATTGCTCAGCGTGACCTTACAGCCATTACTCCTTAGGACATACCCATGCAGACTCTCAGACGCACCATCGATCAACCCCAAATCAGGCCAGAGCTGACACAACCTTTGACCTTCCAGTTCAGAGCTGGTTCTTCCCTCAGCAAGGCAGAAAACATATGTCTGCCTGCAAAAGACAATGTGGACTTAGCCCTAGATACAGCACAGGTCTTGCAATCTATTTTTGACATAATAGTGGCAAAAACCACTAAGTACTCAATGCCCAGCACTTTTAAGTATGAAAAAAGTAAAGGCAATGCAATTGTGTTGGATGCTCATCATCCAAATAAGGCTAAACTTCACCTAGCAAAAGTAGAGAATGAAGGAGTTCGAGTTTGAGGTCACACACTGTGAATATGCAGTTGTGAATAAACAGTCATGAATAAACAGTCATGAGCTGCTGTCCACACACATTTACAGCCTGTTGTGCCCGGTCTTAAACAATTTCAGGATGCTGTTGGACAAAGAGCCAGTTGGAAATCAGTCATTGGCTCTGAAACTCATCTGCAACAGGCAGGTTGACAAGACTTGACCAAAATTTGACAGGTAAGCATAAATTGCAATTGCACAGAGGTCTGAATTAATTTTCAGGCTCTGTGCTCTTAAACGTGGTTTTAATGACCAAGAGAGAAGAGAAATTTCAAATTAATATCCTTGCTTTTTCTCAATAAAAGAGCAAGTACAGATAGTTGTTTTGATTAAGGGGAGATTTTGAGCAAAACCAAGAACAGTCAGTATGTCTTGGTGATACCTAACCTAGCTTTTTCCCTCATTCTGAGGAAAACTGGAAGTCACACTGTGGAGATGCTAAACTAACCTCAACCAGCTAGATAGTGATGACAGCCCCAGAAAGAAGATAGCCTGTGGATAATTAATATATCACCTCACCTGACCGAACCTCAGCTTCTTTTATGAATGAGGACAAAATGTAGCTTTGCAAATATATTAACATATGTCACCATTCAATCCACCTGAAGAGCAAACCTCAGGACTACCTGTCTTACAGTGGTGTGATAAAAGCTGTGTCCATCACACACAGAGGGTTGGAGAAAGACATGCCCCTGGTGTCCCACCTGCAGCAGGCTCCCATGGGCAGTGCCATGGCTGGCTCCAAGCGTTATCTTTCACCCCAGCAGGGTAACGACCGTGGTGCTCATGCCACATACTGGTCTCAGACTGGGGTTGTAGAGCAGCTCAGGGGCTGCAAACTCCCAGTGAAAGCAAAACAAAGCCCAACCAAATGAGAGTCACCATGGGCTGGGACACAGGAGGTTCCATCCACAAAGTGGCACAAGTGATTCATGACCAGTATTCAGGCATCAGTCTGGAAACTGCCTCCCAAATGCTGTTTGCTTTTGCATCTCTGATGGGTCAGTAGTTCTTGTTACTGCAGCTACAAGCTATTATGAAATGCTGTCCTCCCCCACCTCTTTGTAGGACATCAGACACCCTCAGAGCAATCCAAAACACGAAACACTCAAATGAAAACCACCTCCTGACTTCAGCTGAGAGCTGATTACTTGCATAAAGGCTCAGCCACAGTCATACAATCCTAAGGCTTTATAAACTCAAGCGAGGCAGCATAAGGCTGAACAATAGCCCTTCCTTGTAATTAATACCTGTAATGTAAATTAATCCAGGCTGCCAATAGCAGCTGCTGGGTAAATAAGAATCTGTGGCACTATCACTGTGAAAAGGCAAGTAGCATACGATGCCATGGAGGTGAATACAGGGAATAGAGAATCAGTCAAGCAGGAACACTTAAAACGTAACCTGTTCTGCTGGAGAAATGTTGGGCACTTGAGAGGGACCCGGGCAGGAGCCGTTTTATTCAGATAACTAAGTGCAGTCACTCAGGTGTCTGCAATCACTAAGCATTCCTGACATCCTCAGTACCTCTGTTTGGATCATGAAAAGAGCTGTAATTTTTATTTGTGTGAAGGTGTGTGTGTGTCCAATTTTTCAATTATAAGCTCCTCTTTGGAACACACTCTTTTCTGTGTTTTCTAATATTGCCTCTGTTTTCTTCTTTCCCTTAAACTAACCTCTTCAAAGCTCGTAGCCCTGCAGGGCTTCAGTGGCTGGTCCGTGCTCCTCACCAAGAAAGAGGCTGAGTCTCCCCATAGACTTTGGTAGGTTTTGGTCCAAGCACCAGCAACCCCCTTCAAAATACACTTCAAATGCCTTTTCAGAAGTATCACCCAGAAAGTAATTTATTTCTTCTCCAGCCCACGTCCCACACATAGCACAGAGAAGATGCACACCCCAGCAGTGACCTCCAGTTCAAGAGAGGAAGATAAATCCTCGTGAAAAAGATGAGAAAGCTCTCCAGGAGGAGATCAAAAGCTGAAGATGTTTCAGGAGATGGAATGTAGAGGAAACTTGTTTGGTTACATCCAAAAACATACCAGGCTGTGGCAGCAAATGGAGCATGAAAGCAAAGCATGAAACCAAGGTCTGTAACAACAGTGGTTTTCAAAGAATTGAAGAGAAAGGGCAACAGTGATCAGAAGGACGTGACTGAAAAGGAAAGGAGTATGGCACTGAACACTGCTAATGGGCACACAGATTTAAGAGGGAGTAACTAAACTTTCTTTACAGGCACACGAAATCACCAAACCACATAATTATTCGTTTGTCTAGTAGAAAAACAGAAAATGGACCAAATTTAGGGCAAATGACTTGTGTGTGCAAAGCAAATCATATCATGATCTTGTTTCAGACCTCTACAGATCCAGAGGGAGACAAATGAATTCAGATAAATTTACATTTGCAGTTGACAGGTCACCTCGTCAGCCTGGGAATGTTTATCTTTCATTAATTATGGTTCAAGGGGAACTGCAACCTGAGATAGTTGAGCTAACCCTCTCCTCTTAGAGATTCAAAGCTGACACCTGGAAGGCATCCAACCCTTCACCCGTGCCACTGGCCTCAGCCCAGCTCCCTTCAATTTATACAGATGGCTGCAGAGCATCCAGCCTGTGCCACTCAAAAGTGGGCTTTTCTGTCTGATAAAGGCAATGAGAACAGATGCATTTCTGACAAATGCCTGGTGAAATCTCGTCTTTCATACTCTTCAGGCAGGGGACAATCTTATTTATGGTTGTCCTGGGCTGAACACACAGTGAGCAGTTGATCTACAACCCAAAACCACTTCTGCAGAGGAGCAGGTGCTTGGGACTAACTTTCCGGCTGGTGAAACACAAAGTTGCTCCAGCAATTTCATTGGGGCTGCGCTGATTTTTACCAGCTGAGGGTTTAGCCCACAAATCTTTTCCTGCTGAGAAACAGGTGTTGAGCAGGATGGGGGAAGTCACATTCCTTTGAATCAGGTCTCCCAGGCAGGAGCGGTAATAAATTCAGATAAACTGTTGTGTCATTTAAAGATCTATTAAGATTGAATGGTTGACGTCCTCCTCCAGGGAACCTCTCCTTAACTGTGTATTGCTTTGACTCATCCACTACTTTCTCCAGACCCTTCACTCCCCCTTGAGCGTCCTTAACTCTTCCATTTCACAAGCTGAACACATAAAAGAACAGCAAAGGACTTTGGCACACACAGTCCCAGCAGCCACTAGGTGGGTTTTTGGCAGAGCGTCTCCAGACATTATCTCATTCCCCTGTGGCAGCCACCCTGGAGGGTTCTGCATTTATAAAACCCTCCCACATACATTTCTTGTCAATGGGTAGTACTTGTCCATGATCACTCCCAGGCAGTATCCTTTAATACTTACATCTTCAACATGTCAGAACTATTTTAGGAGGTTATATCTTAATAAAGCAAAGTTATTAACAAGCCAGGAACAGTGTGGTGGTGAGTTGTTTCACTGTTAACTTTAAACAGATCTCAATAAAAATAACAATACTTGACTCTTCTGGGGCGTCTGTCAGTGCTCACAGCACTGCATTAAGGCTGGCAATAACCTATTTTTACCAAAGTAAGTTTCCTTGGTGATCATGTCAACGACAATAGTGCAACAAGTTTACTACTTACTCTCAAGAAGTTGTGGTGCTAGCAAAAGCCACAAGTTTCCCCTCTTTTGCACCAAACTATACCTCTCCTTTCCTTCAGACCTGTGCCTAGTAGCAGGCCTACTACGCTTTCCATACCCACAGCTCCCAGAAAAGGACCGTTGTGCTGGTTAGGTCATCAGGGAAATGCAACTCAGTTTCCTCATTAGCACTTGCAGATAAACTGCTGACATACCACCTGAGGCTGGTTCTCTGGCTCCGCTTTCACATCTCGATCGTCTTCCCACTCACGTTACATGCACTATACATCACCACATGGCCTACACGCTGATATCAATTTGGGAGTACATGTCTGGTTTGCAAGCTGTCCTGGCTTCGTTTCAACATCATTAGCTTAAAACCACTCTGAAAAATAGGCACCAGTTCAATATGGATATCATACACATACAGTTAACTGGGATAGAATTACAGAGAGAGGGTTGGCTTGTTTATGGAAATTTCCTGTGGGTCATCACCAGAGCCTGGAAACACTTAACATTATACACAAGACTGCAACCGTGCTGCCTCTTCTGATAGCACATCATGATACCAGCTACATTGTCCAGGGTGGGATGCCTCTCATCTATATCTAGACATTTATTCCAATTTAAAGTTGTCATTGAGGATCCTTCAGTACACAACCGATGAGCAGAGCATCTCAAAACAGTGATTTATCCTACTCTAAGATGTCAGGTCTAATATTGGAAGAATGAATTACCTTCTGGAGGCATCTTGCATCTTCCTCTCTCTCCCTCCACTGACTACAAAGAAAACTCAAACTAGCCTAGGGTTACTTTTCACCTGGCTGAAGACACCTGAAATCCACTCTGTCCTTTCTGACAAGGCACCAGAAAGCCAAACATTTTAGAAAAACCTTACTTTTGGGCACATCCATGGGATTCAGGCTGCCAATGAGGTCTCTGACATACAGTCCATCCCCGTCCTCCTTGCTCAGCCAGTTGTTGCAGGGGAAGTAAAACCGGAGGTGAGGTCTGTTCATGTCGGTCACGATCACGCGGTCAAGGAACCAGCCCGCATTCAGTCCAGTGTTATCATGCTCAATCCTAGAGGGAAAAAGAAACCAAACAAACTGGATTTGATATTTTGATTAAGACTGGCTGCTAGAATTGCCGTTTTGTAGAATGTTTTATATTAGGCCTGTTTATACCTGTTACACAAAGTATTTCATAGGACCGAAGGGCTTATATGGGGTGTTTTGAAAATAACAAGCTGCTAAATATTTGTGGGAAGATAACATAGGTGCATATGTGGGCTGTCATCTGTAAAGGCATGCACAGAAGCACACATGCACACACCCACATGTCCACTCAACCCGTGCTTTCATTCAGTTTACACTGCATATTTAAAAGGTGGCTCCTGCCCTGCATCCCTCCCTCCCTGCTTTTTTCCTACTTTGCTTTACACATCTTTTCCCATTTTCCAAACTTCCTTCGTACAACTTAACTGATTTTTAATTTTATATAGGTCAGTCAGGTGGTGGCTAAACATAATAGTTATCATTTACCTTACACTAATTTAGCAAAACAGGATAGTGAACCTCGTTTATCTCTGTCAGGACATAAAAACAGTCCTAAATGCCCTCCTCCATGATTACATAGGATACAACTCTTGGTGGGGAGCATGGATAGTTATAAGTAATACCGTAGGTGATTTCACGCTTCAACTAAAATCTTAGTCAGTAAACAAGCTTTTACCACCCCTTTATTTCACCTTGATAAGAGCACGTTAATGAATAATGAATAAAACATGCCAATGCCTAAGCCTCTGCTGCCTGCCAGTCAATTAGAACCTCACAGAGCAGGTACCATGGTGGAAATGTTGGCCACATACCTTATTTTCTTTATTTGTCCGACGTTGTTGGTTTTTACTCGGAACACATCTGTTTTGCTCCTCTCGAAAGCCGTGCTGCTCCTGTAATACACACGCACCAAAAGCTGTGGTAAGAACATAACGACCTTGTCAGCAAGCATACCTCGTGGCCTGACAGAGTGGTAGAGTTTAAGGGTGAAGGAATGTCATTTCTAACACTGGGAAAAACCTACTTCTTAATGCCCTCTTTCCCATGGCAAGTTTCAGGTAGCTCTAAGCTCTAACAAGTGACATTTAACAGGCTTTTCCCCTTCTCGGGCTCTAAGAGTCCTTCCAGAAATGGAGATGGAAGCTTTCGGGGAAATGCAATGCTGGCCCAAGCAGATGCAAACCTTGGATCACATTCCATATTGCCTCCAAGAATAAAAAAACAGCAAAAGGTTTTTAACATTCCTCAGCTAAATTGACCATAGAGGTAAGAGCTAAGGGAGCCTCTAAGACTTTCTCATCGACAAGTGGCTTTCAGAGGTGTCTGAAAATAATCTTCAGTGAAGATACTTTGAGACAACACCAATGAAGCAAAACTTACATGAAAAACTCCAACTCTTAGGTAACACCTTTTCTGTGGTTTCTCAACTGCATCGGTTGCTAAAACATAGAAGTGATATCAAAAGACATGGGGATGTTTTCTGCTGCTCCCTTCCAGGGTGGCTGGGAAGTGCTCATTAGGGATGGTCAAGTCAGAGCTTTGTTTGCTCTCAGAGACCAGCCTTTGTTGGCCAACCAGCATGGAAGACCTTGGTGAATCTGGACCCCTGCAAGTCCAGCTCAGTTGCTTTACAGGACCTCAATATGCTTTTCAACTTTGCCACTCACAGAGGTGTTCTCTCCTGCCTTTCTAGCTCCTGGGCACCCAGTGAAACTGCTCTTGGGGATGGAGCAAAGGGGTTCCAAAGCCTGGCGGGTTCCCTGCAGAGCTGCAGATCCACTCAAGGCTCAGACAGAAATAAAAGCATCCAACTGCTTCAAAGGTTTCTTTCCACGCCCATCTTCAGACATTTTTATAATGGCCACTGAAACTTCCTTTGCAGCTTTCTCCTGTGATTTGTATCACATCCAAAGCAAAACAAATGTTGGGCAGACACTAGTTTGAGTCTTCTGTGAAGTGTTAAGTGTGCAGTTTGTATTTCACCAGTGTAGGTGAAAGGCAATATAAAGTATATTGGCCTGGATCAGGGGATGTAGAATTCAGTTCTCAGCTCTGGCTCCAGACTGTGGCATAGACTTTGGCAACCCCCTCCATCCATCCTTTTCAAGCTCGTATTTTCCACAAAATCATTATGAATAACATCAATGCAAAAGCCATCACTGCTCTGAAGGGACAGCCTCTCCCACCTGCCCTCCCTGAAGGGCCCTGCTTTCACCTGGGCCACTAAGCATCGCTACAGATGATTAAACACAGCAAAATCCACAAGTCATATTAAAATGAACAAGAAACCACAGCACTTCAGCAGCATAATGCCGCAGTGACAAGCAGCTTGTTCTCCGAAAGTTAATGAATATTAATATTCTGAGCAAGGGGATTCATTTCTGCTCGGCTCTCTTCTCCGCATCGTTGAAGGATCTGCATGTGCCTTTGTTGAAAGGTTATTTTGTGTGTTCTGCAAATGCACAGGCAGCCCTCCTCCTCCGTTCTGCTATTTCAGATACTGCGCCAGGAGCACCACCGCTACATGAAAAGGCTAAAATGGTTAACCTTGTCGTGAAGACAAGAGACAATTAAATCCAGCCTAGCCTCCCCCAACCTGGCTGCTGGAGAGAAAAAAGTCAGCGAGTGCGAGGCAATTAGTTTGTCAGGCTTGAGTGAGCATCATAACGACAGAGGCTTCTCCCTGCATCGGCTCCGGAGATCGATGCAGTGCTGCGCGCTGCTACAGAGGTAGCGCACGAGTATTAAGGGAGACTAATTAGCCCAGAGCTTTTGGTGTACCCATCCTGGTGGCTGCTGGATTATGTCAGCCCCAGCAAGCCTGCTGGGCTGCACTGGTTGCTGGGATGGTGTGGGGGTAGTGGGGAGGAAACCCAGCATTGGAGGAGCACCAAGAAGGCATCCAAAAGTGCCCGCTGAGCAGATGCTTCACGCATCTCGAAAGAGCTTGCAGAAGTATTGGGAGACACGACTGTGACCCGGGAGTCAAACTCGTGGGAAGTCTTGCTATCGAAAGGTAGGAAGAAGCTGACAAGTCTCTTCCCTTGAGGTGAATATGCTGCATCAACACCATAAAAAAGGGGAATGCTTTACAGCAAAAATCCAATCCTTACTTCTAGCGTTAAGTGGGAGGAGAGAGAGTGAGGGAATATCCCATGGTGAATGGCTATGCTGTAGTGTACCCAAAAAAAAAGAAAGGAGAAGTTACAGCTGGGCTGTGTCAGAGTCTGGTCCAGGCTAGGATGAGAAATTCATAGCCTGATTACCATAAGGAACTCGTTACACCAAGTAATGCAGCACGCTGCCTTGCACATCTCTGGTGACAAAAAAAAGCAGTGAAGACTCTGACTTGGAAATTGCAGCACTAAATTTCTAATGTTCAGGCTTGGCTGGTTGCAGGCTCTGGGACTAGGCATGGCTGGCCATAAGCAAATACCTACAGACCAGCAGAATTCCACTTCCAGCCCTAATATTCTGCTGGGATATGAGGCCTGGGCAACTTCAGAAGTATGCTTTAGCCAGGTTTTATGCTTTTCTCATATTTAATTTGCTCTAGTTACTCTATTTTTATAGTCTGTGGTAGCGTTTTACTGCCCTGCTTTGTAAGAAACATCCAGGGAACTTCACCAAAGATTAGTATATTAATTTCTCAAATATATTTTTGCTTCTGAAGCTCTTCTTGGGTTCTTTTTGGTTGAATGATCGCCTTCAGGTTACTCTCTTTGTGGTACTGCAAATATGCAGAGATTTAGAGCACCATATACCCTGGTTGTGAAAATTACATTGCTAAAAAGCACGAGGACTGGTGCATGTTTGAGCGTGGAATTTATAAATCTTGCATCCATTTTTTCTGTAGGCCACTAGCATAGACAACAGAGCCAGGGCCATGAGAGATTTGCTGCTACTTGGTATGTTGACAGCATGAAACTCTCAGTGATGCAGTTTTAAATGCAAAAGTACATGAAATAAACATTTGCATTGGTAAATCAGCTCTTTTTTTTTTTTTTTTTAAATAAAGGGGAATTAACAAGAGCTAATCCCAGCATCTCAATAAAAGTCACGTTTGAAATAGAAATTTTGAATATTTGTAGAAAATAGTTTTCCCCTCTGACAGCACGGGTTCCAGAGCTGAGCTCTTAGGAAGAGAGGAAGAAAAACCTGGGTACCGATCACAGCAGAGGCATAAAAATAATAACCTTTAGCAGCGATGCAGTAACCTGAACCAATTTAGCTTTGAATCACCACATTAGCGATCACTTCAATTGCCTTTCTATTAGGTGTTTCATCTGGCAATGTTCTGCATGCACAGGACCACCTGCAAAAGCACCGTGGATGAAGGGCTGCACAGGGTGTTACCTGGGGGGGATGTCAGCTCAAACAAAATTTTGAAGATGCTCCGTTAAATCATCAGAAAGAGCCAGTTCATGGTGGCGTCTCCCTGCAACCCTGCCTGCAGGTCTGCCTGCTCCTGCCACTAACGCTTAGCAGCAGCAGGAGGGAGCTGGGTACCAGGAAGGATTTCAGAAGGTTGCACAGCAAAAACCATCCGACAGCCTGTCGCTCTCCAGGGGAAAAATAAATGCTGTTTGGTTCCCCTGCTATTTCATGGGAGGTGAGTTTCTCATGGAGTTGGGGTGGGCAGAGTAGTTCTAACATATGTAGATGCCGTGGATGAGCACAGGTCCATCCCTGTTGTTTTCCTGGTTTGAAAGCACAGACAGCTTTGCTCATCCTCAGATTATCCAACATACATTACAGGATGGGTGTGTCTAACTGCAAAAGCCTGCATATGTTCGGAACATATTTACTCTTAATGCAGAGCTCCAATAGCACCATCATTAACCTCCTTCTTGGAGCAAGGAATACTCCAGGGAGTTTGGTCTGCAAATATTTTGCCTAGACTGTTGTCATGAAGCTGACAACATCAGTTAACAGGCAGCTGGAAATACTGCATAAGGCAGCATGCATCCAAAAATACTCCAGATAGGAAAGAAACCAGCTGAAGAGCACAGGGCAGCATTTCCTTTTTTCCTACCAATAACCTGACCACCAGAAGCAATCCTGCTCAAACAAGCATAGAAGAATTGCTAAATAATAATAATAATAATTTAAAAAGGTCCCACTTGAAAGGTTTTAATCGAATTAAATATACTGCTCAGGGTTGTAGCAGCGTGATGACCCCCAAGGAGCCAAACATGAACCTGCAACCGTGACAGCCTGTGTCTGAACTTACCCTGAAACTTTACAGAGCGCCATCAGGCACTCTGAAGCAGCCCCTGCCTTACCCATATTAACCCACAGCACAGATTTCAATGGCCTTGTTGGCATGATATGGATTTTTGCCCCCTCTCTCTGACCTGCATGGAGCAGCAGCCTCTTAGTATCAGTTTTTCATCTTGGGCGGAACGGTTAATGTAAATAAAATGGAACAGTGGTGTTTCACTTGGATAATCTCAGGTGTGTTTTATTCCTTTGGCATCTGCAGCTTGGTTGTTATTTTCTGGAGAAACTATATCACAGAATCACAGAATCACAAGGTTGGAAAAGACCTTTAAGATCATCAAGTCCAACCATTCTCATCCTAAGCTAAACCATATCCCTGAGTACCAAATCTACCCTTTTTTTAAACACATCCAGGGATGGTGTCTCAACCACCTCCCTGGGCAGCCTGTTCCAGGCCCTGACAACTCTTTCAGTAAAAAAATTTTTCTAACATCTAATCCAGCCTTTCCCAACACTATGTTAATGTTTTCGATTGCACATACTTTACCAAATTTAGGGGGAAATTTTACTCTGCTGAAAATTTCTGTCCTGTTCACATGGAGAAATACGTTTGAAAAATTTATTGAGAGTGAGCTCAGACATTTTTAATACTGAGGTAAATGAGTCTGGATAGGGGCAGGATTTTAAGCAAGTCAGAAAGGTTGAGTTTGTTCCGGAATACTCATCCCACAAGGGAAACAGGACATGGTATACAGTTTGAAAAATGCTGCTGACACTTGTGCAGCTAAATCCCTAGACCAGGGACCTGGTCTAGCAGCTAACTTCCCTTAAAGGTCTGCCTGTTTTGAGTAAATTCTTTTTTCTCCCTCGAAGGCTTGACCTTTCTTGTAGTTGCACCATCAGCTGCTGCGGGCGTAGCTGCAGGTGGATGGTAACTTATACATAGGCCAATTCTGTGGGATCTTATCTTTGTGTTCCTTAGCACTGCTGTCTAAGCATCCTCTCAGGTGGTTTTGCTCCTGAAACGCTAGACCCAGGGCAGCCAATAAATCTGAGCAAGAGACAGAAGTTTCCTACTCTTTCAGAAGCCAGCACAGACTCTGAAGCTGCCCCAGATCATTAAGCTTGCAGAGCATGGTGTAAATGCTACAGATCTGCAGAGCCATCAACCAGAGTACAGTTAGATACCAGAGCAGCTTTAAAACAGGAGACATCTCTTGTCATTAAAGGCATCACAACTCATCTCTTGGGCTTCATTTGCTTCCTAGCCTGAACAGCCCTTTCTACACCAACTTTCTAGCACTTCCTAACTTATTCTATCAACCACTAAGAGTAAGCTTGCTTCCTGCTATTTGTTTATACCAGAGCATTTAAACAACAAAAATCACATCTGCAACTCGGTGTGGTTTTAGCTGTAGTAGAGCTACAATAATTAACATCCTCTAAAGGCCATCGTGAGCATGCTCTGTAATTCATATGTGTCTGCTGGCATTAGGAGCAGGAAAAGCTTATAGGGACTCAGGACCAGTTAGAAGGGACAGCCAATTAAAGGTATTCAGCATTGGAAATTAAAAAAAAAAAAAAGAAATTAAATCCACTGCATGGCCCTCAAATTCAGTATGAGACCATCTGTCACTTCCCAATTGTTTAATCTTTCAGATTGCCAAAGCTGTAAATCTTTTCTCTCTCTTTCATTATTATTTTTTTGATGGAAAAAAAAAAATCTCCCCATAAATATTTATTGCAGTTGTCACATGCTGGACCAGGTAAGCCTGGCAAGTGGATTCATTTACACTAACAACAAACAAATAAATAAATTTGCTACTAAATGCTGTGAATTAGCTGCCAGCGGTGTTCCCAGCAGAGTTTTGCTCTCTGTCCTCAGCCCCAGCTTGGTGGAAAGCACATGAGCCAAGAGAAGTGAAACACTATGGAGGGTCAGTACTGTTTGTTTGGTGTTGGGCCATGGAGAAGCAGCTTGTGCCTGGAGAAAAGGTCTCAGCAACAGCCCCAATGCCACCAGGTAATGCCTTGGTGTCCACCTGTGATGGAGCCCGTGGAAAGAAAGTGACTTGTGGGAGTGCTTTTAGCTTCTGACTGAGCTTTGGCTGGTGCAGGTCAGCAGGCATGATCTGGAGACCTCTGTGTGCTGGGGTTTGAAGCGGGGTTTTGCCAAGAGCAGATGGAGCCAAGCAGCAGATTGCCAGCACCCATCCACCATGTCCAGCACTGGTGGGGAAGTGTTACCATCCCCCCAAACTGGCAGACAGCGTCTGCAAAGAAAGATTCATCTCAGCCCCTCCTAAACCCAAACACTCCTCAGCTAAACCCTGCTTAAATAAATGTACCTTTGGGGGCAGAATTTGGGCGCTGTCACTTCCCAAACTGATGTTTCTCCTGACAAGTCAAGATGAAGATTCGTGCCTGTTTCCCCACAGTTACCTTATTGTTGGCCAGCGTTAAAAACACGGGAGATTTCATTGGCTTGACATGTCTTCCCTTTACCGCGCACGGCAAAAAGATCCCAAATGTCATGTATTTCACTACCAGCACACAATCACAAAAGAAATAAGGGGGAAAAAAAAAAACCTATTCTAACCAGAAGCTGAAATGGTAGTACCGTCTTTAGGCAATGCATGATATTTTAGCTTTCTGTCATTCACGGGGAAATGTTAAACACCTATAAAATGTCATGCATTTGCAGTCATAAGTGAACTCTTGTAAACATTTAGTTGAAAGATGCATGAGATTCCATCCTTTTGCCATATTCACAAAGCTGCATAATAAATTTGGGGGCAAACTGACTATTCCAGGGACAGCTATCAGTTAAGCAGATCTGCAGACACTCCTACACTTGGACTGGATTTTTTTCCTCACTGTGCCTCGATAAAGTGCTGTAACGTGCCAGACTTTGCTTAGAGAGGTAGAAATTCCTCTGATGTTTGGGAAACCCCCAGTTAGAAAACCATAGTTGCAGTTCTAGGGGTGACCTCAGTTTTTAAGATCCCTGAAGTGCAGAAGATTGGCTTCCCATGCCTTTCATCCTTCCTTACTCAACCATCTGCTCTCTGCAGCAACGGGGACCAAGCCCAAAATGCTAACCCAGGTCTGAACAAGCTCAGACTGCTGCTGCAGCCTGGTATAATTCCTCCATGTGCCTTCTTTCTGTCTTTCAAAAAAATCCCCTAATAATAATACAATAATTGCTGAGTCCAGGAGGAAAGAGCAGGCACTAACCAGAGTGCCACCACAGTTGACTTGTACAACCCATAGCTTGTTTAAGGCCACAGCTGATTAAGAAATCTGCCATGGGGATCTCTCAACATCTTCTCTAAAGGCCATATGGCTTGCTTTTTTTTTTATTTTTAAGGTAATATTTGGATTCTGCCCATAGCCAGGTGCAGAAGAACACTTTCATGATGAAAGGGCTCTTTATGTAAATGCTGACCACAAGAAAACTCCCTGAAAAGCAGCTGCTCCTTTGATGGCTTTGCCAAAAACAACGGGGCAGGTTTGGGTGTTAGAAACTCTTCCCCCATCAGATGCACTGCTGCTCCTCCAGCTCTGCCACTGACCGGCTATAGGACCATGTCGTCTTCCATCTCCTTGCCTCGGCTTCCTACTCTGTTAAATCAAGAGAAATGGTGTTCAGCTTCATACTTCCATGGGGGTTTCTGGTTGGAAATCAAGGACAGAGACAAAGCATTTTGCATAGATATACAATACGCAATCAGCAAGTTCTCCCTGCTTTTTCTGGGATAATAATAAAACTCCTTTGCCTAGCTCTGATTTCTGAATTTCAAATATGGCAAACAGGGCTGAAATTTCATGTATTTTCTTTACCATTCCCATATCATTTTCTTTACAGACTCTCATGTTTGAGTTGCTTCACTGGGAAGAGAAGCTCTTTTGAGGGTAAAATTTAAAATAGCTGCAGGTACCTCTTGTCGGTGCTGTAGAAATGGAGAAAATGTGAAGTTACCGTGTGACATTAGGACAGGATTAATAATTCTGAAGCACATTTTCAAGAAAAACGAAACAATAAGAATGCCAAAAAACAGAGACACACAACCTCTCCTAGACCCCACAGAGAAGGGATTTCTGCTTTGTCTTAGTGCATTTGTCTGGGAAATTAGTACATGCAGAACTGAGACTTTGTTAAAAGTCACCTTGCTTTCAAGGCAGCTGAGCATCTGCTGGCCCTGATGCTTGCTTTTTCTTTTTCTTTGTTTTTCTTTTTTCTATTTTTTTTTTTTAATTCTTGATACAGTCAAAAACCTCATAGTAGGTTCTTAACTTATAAAATACAGTTTCCACTAGGTTCAATATAGTGATAAGAATGGAGAAACTGCATCCAGGGGGTGTCATTGGTATCAGCTGGAGGAAAACAGAACAATGCCACCCCAGCAGTGCGCAACCAGAGCGGTGTGCAGCCAGGCATACAGCAGATGGGATGGAACCAGTCTAAGTTAGGAAGCCGCTTAAATTATTCCATTTCTGCTTGCCTCAGATTTCCTGTGGCTGGGTGTGGGTGGTTACCCATCAACAACATTTCTTCAAGCCCACTGAGTTACTCTTCAGAAGCATTCAAGGACATTTATCTCTGTACCTGACTTAGCATGGAGACCTCAGTGGGCTTAAAGCATGCGAACATGGCTCCATCATGCCCACTCCAACAACTGATAAATAGTCTCAGCTCCTAAATAGGGAGCTCCTAATTCAAGCTTTAAGGAAAGCAAGTATCCCTGCACCTTGCAAGTGTGAGCCTTATATAATATGGATCTGAACATACATTTCCACCTACAGAAAGGAACGCAGGTTTGCAAGGGATTTGGTAAGAAATATGCAACAGCAAAAAATTCAGATTTCCCTGGTGATTTCAAAATACCTTTTAGATTTACTCCCTCCGCATCCATCAGCACAGTATTACATTTCATCAAAAGGCAATAAAAGTTGCTGAGGAACAGGCCTCAAGGATACAGATTTCCTTCCAGATACTCACTTGCTTGTGAGATGAGTCTTGGGAGTAATCCCAAGCTCTCCAAAGAGAGTAACAAAGACGTTGGCGTCTGTTCCTGCTCCCCGGACATCTCCCGTCACTGTCACCACCTCATAAACTGTGGAAGGAGAAAAAGAAAGATCAGGACAACAGGAGAAAACCCTCACCCTATGCATTATAGATCCAAGTAGACCCCAAACCCGCAGATCTCTGCACCCACCACGAAAGCCAACCCATCTCTTGTACCGGGCATCCTCTGCTAAGGATGAGCGTAATTAGTGCAGATCGTCACAACAGATTAAGACTGCTGGAGACACTTTACAGGGAGGGATTGAGTTAGGGCAGATTTTGCTGAAAATAAAGCATGACTCTGTGAACACGTCGCCTCCCCTACCATAATGAATGTGCATGTATTACATATAACAGATGAATTTATGTGAAGTGATAGAGTAAAGCTGTTGAGCCATTTTTCATTTATGCACATGTCAACGGGAAGCACACTTTCCTGTTTGCTCTGATAAAATATTTGTAGTGAAGCTGAGAAATCACTACAGCCAGAAAGTTTGCGTTTCAGTTGTTCTGGAGACTTTACCAAAGACCGAATGGTAAATCATCATGAGAATAAGGTAGGAAAACACTTAAATTACACCCTCAAAGCTCCATCAGTTTATCTTTCCAAGAGGTATGTTGAGTGGTGACTTTGTTACGGCGCATCAGTATCTTCTTGGGAGACACACAAGTTAAAAAGAACCTTTTAGTCAAGTGGAGAAAGGCATGAAAAGAGCCAATGGCCAGAAGGTAAAGCTAGATAGGCTCAAATTACAGTCAGACACACGTTTCTTAAGCAGAATGATGAGTGAAGTTAGAACAAGACTTAAGGCTTGGAAACAGATTACCCTTCTGAAGGACATGTCTTGGTTGGCTCAGTATGGAAGGAATTAGAAGAAATTATAAAACGTTGCCTATGGCCAGACCAAGCATCCTGATGGCCTTTTCTTAGCTTTAGACCACGTAACATTCACAGGGTAATAATGATATTTCAGGCTCAGGTCTATAAGCTGGAGAAGAGGCTGAACTTTTGTAATTTCATCTTGTACAAGCTGACTAAGTATGTGATTCCTCAGAACCAGTGCTGTGAAGACATCCTTCTTCGCAGGTGCATTGGCACCGCTACGTATTTTGTTAATGCCCACCTTTTCCTCACTACATCACAAAGAGACTCGAAAGAGACAAAAGAACCTATTGGGACTCTCCAAGCATCAAAGATTTTCCTAATAAGATTTTCCTAAAAGCACCATAGAGAAGAAACTAAATCACTGTTTCCACTGAAAATCCTGGGGATAGAGTGCTAGAGCAAAACCCAGGCCGCTCATGTAAAAGTGATTAGAAACTGCTCCCCATTTCCAGCAACCTTCTTGCACTGAGGCAGTAAAAAACCACTGCAATAGTTTTTTAAGCTAACATTTCCATGAATATGAATAGGACAGGAAGGGGACATTGTTGTAATAAGTAGAGTAAGTTACGATCTGTGCTTGGCTAAATTTTAAGTATGCCTCAGCTTGGCATATTTCATTTATGGGCTCAAAGGAAGAGGAGATGTCTTTGCAAAAAAAAATAAAATATATGAAAACCACAGCTTGCATATGAGTAATATGTATGAATGATGTTTTCATTTCACCTTCCTCCTGTCAGCACTCACACATGCCAACAGGAGATGCTTGGCATAGCGCGGGGAGACAGACGACATCCTCGCATTAGCCATTAACAGGAGGAAGGCTTGCAATGCACCCTGCCCCAGTGATTCACTGCTGATTGCTTCATGGTTTTCAGTGGTGTGATCGACTCTGCTTTGGAAACAGCAAGCTTACGTCATTAAGTTACAATATTGCTGCACTGGTTTATAGCAGCCTTTTATGTCTGGCCATCTAAAAGCATATTGCAACTTATCTGTAGCAGGGAAGTACTTATCCCTCTCAGAGCATCCTATAGGCATTGCCAAAGTAGCAGCTACAGCTGAGCATCCCTCTGCAAGCTTTCATTCAGGAAAAGGGCCTATAATGCACCTTCCCCTTCCTGCTCTCTCCACAGAGGCTCAGCAAAATTTGGCCCTGTTTCTGTTTTCAAGGGGAGAGGTCACGTTGTGCCCAGCTTCATGCCAGTGGTCATATGGCTGAAGGCACTTTTCCATGAAAAAGGACAAAAAAAAAAGTCATCACAAGACTCCAAAAGCTCCCAGAGATCTTTCAAAAGCTCAGGCAGGTGTTCTAGTGAGGTTTGGGGTGGGGAAGTTCACTGCTAGTGAAGCACTGGGACATGTAAGTCATATGTGGCAGGCAGAGCCTGCGTGTTACATCTGGCCACATTACACCAAGTGAAACCCATTCCTGAACTGGTCTGTTGCACCTCTATAGCTATTGATGTCTCCTTGTCTATACATCTAACCTCAGTTTCCTTACAGAAGATGTCAGCCTCATCTACTTCCACTTTCCAACTCCTAACAAATGAGATGATGTGAGAAGATGTGATGCAAGGAAATGAAGTGTGTAAGACAACACCATCAACACCAGAAGAGAAGGCTGCGGGGGGACCTCATTGCAGCCTTCCAGTACCTGAAGGGAGCTTATAAGCAGGAGGGGATTCAACTTTTTAAAAGGATAGACAATGACAGGACAAGGGGGAATTGATTAAAACTAAAGGAAGGAAGGGTTAGATTAGATATTAGGGGGAAGTTTTTTACAGAAAGAGTGGTGAGGTGCTGGAACAGGCTGCCCAGAGAGGTGGTGGATGCCCCATCCCTGGAAGTGTTCAAGGCCAGGTTGGATGGGGCCCTGGGCAACCTTGTGTAGCTCCAGGCCTGAGGTTGGTGGCCCTGCCTGTGTCAGGGGGGTTGGAGCTCTGTGATCCTTGGGGTCCCTTCCAACCCATGCCATTCTATGATTCTATGATTCTATGATCAACAACCCGTAATACCCACACCCACACAGCCCCCCACTAAAAATCAACCCCCTTCCCTCATTCCCACGGTGGGAGTCTCACAGTTGCATGAAAGCACAATCCATGAACATGTGTGAATTTGCACTTTAGGTTCACAACCCCAAATTCAGACGTCACGCACCCCAGTGAGCGGGCAGCACGTGGATGAGAAGATATTACCAGGGCAGATGTGCTGAGTGCTGGCAAGTAGCACATGTCATTAACGAGCACACAGTGTGGTTAGCACCATTTTAATTAACTTTGTGCAAAAGGACCGAAGTGGGTCGGCGTTGGTGACACCAGCAAGTGCCATAGTGTTCTCCTGCGAGGGGGAAGGAGCCCTGCCACCCCTTCTCCAGCACTACAGCTGTGCGGCCAGCTGCTCAAGTAAATGATGTCACAGCTCTCCAGTGACATCATGCAAGCAGGGCCCATGACTTTCTTTTGGGGAAGAAAATAAAATTTTTAATGCTGATACTACTGAAGACTGAGGGGTGAACTTATCCATAGCTGTAAATATGTAAAGGGTGAGAGTCAGGAGGATGGAGCCAGGCTTTTCTCATCAATGGCCAGCGATAGATAGGACAGTGGCAACAGGTGCAAGGTGGAGCAGAGGAAGTTCCATGGGAATATAAGGAGGAACTTTTTTATAGTGAGGGTGACAGAGCCCTGGGACAGGCTGCCCAGAGAGATTGGGAAGTCTCCTTCTCTGGAGGCATTCAAACCTGCCTGGATGTGTTCCTGTGTGATTAGTCTGGATGATCCTGCTCTGGCAGGGGGTTGGACTAGATGATCTTTCAAGGTTCCTTCCAACCCCTAACATTCTGTGCTAATGCTAGCTCTTTCTGGAAAAGGCATCTGCAGGCAAACACAACTTATCTGGTTACATCCTTCAATGGCACTGAAGTCCAGCGGTCTGAATACAGGATCATTATTCTTCCTTTAATTTATTTTATTTTTGAGCATCCAGTGACAGATGATGGTGTCAACTTTTCTGTGAGCATCTCTGCTGCTTTTCTGGGAGCGCCTCAGCAAGCAGAAAAGGATACCATGCTGCAGGGTGGGAGGAAGCAGCATAGTCTACCCTGGGCCCCTTTGCTGGGAACAGTGCCTGTGATTTGAGACAACAAGAACTGTAGACTAATGACTTTTCTGAACCACCCCAGGAGTTTGCTCCTGAATAATTGGATGTTCTGGCTTTTAGAGGACATGTCCAACCTTAGCAAATCCCAAGCATAAACATCTTGCACTTCATGATTTGGGACAACAAAGCTGAATTAGCTGAAAAGCTTGAAATTTGATTTCTCCAGAAGTCACACTTCTAATAAAAAGAACATGGGCTAGAAAGATCGGTTTTGCTATTTCAGTGTCCCAGCTGTGAAGGGAAAGATTGAGAAAACACAGAAGTTAAATATCTGAAGTATAATATCTGTTTCATCACATAAGCTAGGTTTTTTTCCCTCCCACCAAGTTCCGTCCTTTCTTTTAGGATGTTCCCATGGGATTTCCAGTCGTCTCCTCCCCTTGAGTCTCTGTGTTTCAATCACCTCTCCACCACTCAAGAGGTCTGAATTGTCCAATGAGGATTCACCTCTATTACTGCTCTGAATATTCTAAGGATTGTGGACTGTAATCCTCAACAGAAGTTTGTCTCTGTGTTGCAAAGATGCCAGGCCTTAAAACCCCTCCGCTGATAGAAAATACCTACCCAAATCATCCAGAGTCTCCCAATTAATTTTTAACAGGTGTGGTGTGTAGATAAGTTTGGCAACCTGCTTATTCTTTTTTCTTATCCTCCACCTGCATAAGTCTCATGTGGAATATTTGCTTATTACCAGGCAAAATTTAAAAAATAATAATAAAATCAAATCAAATCCATGTAGTTTATACCATTGAATGGAAGGGTAAAAAAATCCCACAACCAAACTGAATGTCTCTAGTTTCCCATCCCTTGACGCTAATGCACACAGTCAGTTCAGGAGTTCTTTTAGAGTTTTTGCTTCGTTCAACAGTGAAAGACAAATTATGGCAGTTTTTCACAAGAGAACAAGGCCTCGGTGTGTTGCTTCCAATTTGACTGTATCCTGGTATTTAGACTCCCCCTCAATGGAAGCAATCATAGAATCATAGAATCATAGAATGGCATGGGTTGGAAGGGACCCCAAGGATCACAGAGCTCCAACCCCCCTGACACAGGCAGGGCCACCAACCTCAGGCCTGGAGCTACACAAGGTTGCCCAGGGCCCCATCCAACCTGGCCTTGAACACCTCCAGGGACGGGGCATCCACCCCCTCTCTAGGCAGCCTGTTCCAGCCCCTCACCACTCTTTCTGTAAAAAACTTCCCCCTAATATCTAATCTAACCCTTCCTTCCTTTAGTTTTAATCCATTCCCCCTTGTCCTGTCATTGTCTATCCTTTAAAAAGTTGAATCCCCTCCTGCTTATAAGCTCCCTTCAGGGACTGGAAGGCTGCAATGAGGTCCCCCCACAGCCTTCTCTTCTCCAGACTGAACAAGCCCAGCTCCCTCAGCCTCTCTCCATAGGGGAGTTGCTCCAGCCCTCTAATCATCTTCGTGGCTCCTCTGACCCCTCTCCAACCGTTCCACATCCTTCATGTATTGGGGGCCCCAGATCTGGACACAGGACTCCAGATGGGGCCTCACAAGGGCAGAGTAGAGAGGGACAATCACCTCCCTGTCCCTGCTGGCCACCCCTCTTCTACTGGAGCCCAGGATACCATTGGCCTTGTGAGCTGCAAGAGCACACTGCTGGCTCATGTTAAGTTTCTCATCCACCAGAATCCCCAAGTCCTTCTCAGCAGGGCTGCTCTCAAGAAGCTCTTCTCCCAGTCTGGGATTCTTCCGGCCCAAGTGCAACACCTGACACTTCTGCAGAGATTTTTATGGATACCCTCACAGGTCCCAAGTGAACCCACAAAGGCTTCCTCTTCCCTTACTAATTTATGGGATGCTAGTGTGTAGCAGCTTTGCTTTTAGCTGTCCCACATCAGTGAGAGTTATACTGGGGAACCTTCAAACTCGTCAAAGGGATCTGCTCTTGAAGCAGAGTTTAGGAGGGCTGGTTCAACCCCGTTGACATCTCCTCCAGAGAGTCAGGTGAAAGACATGTTTTTAAACAGACACTGGCAAGTTACATTAACCTACAGCATTAGCAGGGAATGCTTGAGTTTCAGTCCAGCCTCCCAATCTTGCTTTCCTCCCAGTGAGCTACGCAGAGCCAATATGAAAGTTTTAATATAACCACTGATACAGACTCTTTTGTTCCAAATATCATCTCAACCGAGTGGAATTTGGTTCACTTTTCCCATCTGGTAGATGTTGAATCCCCAGCTGACTCCATCGCTCAGCGATCCAGCATGAAGCCTTCGGAAACTGGTAGTAAGTTTCAGCAAGCTAAACAGAACTGATTTGCTACAGGCTGCAAACCTATTGCTGCTTTTCATGGGCATATAAGAGCTCAGTAAAGGAAATAATAGGCACTGGCTTCTTTGCTGAAAATAAGCATTCAGAAACGGGAATTTCCAGCACAAGATACAGACAGCATAAAATCAGTCAGTGTTGGGTTGCTTTGCAGTGTCACTGGAAGAATTTACATCCATCTCCTGGTCTTACAGAAAGAGTGGATACTATAAACCCATCTATTCCGAGGCCAGAGTAGAGAAACACTCGCTTCATAATGGTTCCTGAAATTATTGTCAGGCTGTAAAGACTGGCAAGGGAAGACTGAGATCCTCTGGTTAAGAGCATGCAGAATTTCCTGAGCTCAAGGAAGAAATATCTTCAGGGCAGAAGAGGGCCTTAGCTGATAAATTCAGGTCTTTCTGACTCCAGCAACCTGGGACTGCTTAGCGCCAGTTATGGCAGCGACTGCACATCCCTTCAGGTCATGTTCTTATATGGTGAATATGGAGACCTGAGTTGGAGCTCACAGCAGTGTCTACCTTACCTTGCAAAAGGGACTTACCTAGGAAGAGGGTAGAAAAAAAATTCAAGGATTATGCCACAAGAATGATTGAACAGGTGGAATAAGACATCAAAGGTAGTGCTAGGCCGCTATCCATCATCTTTGCTAAGTCCTGGGAAATGGGACAGGTGCCAAAGGACTGGAGGAAAGCAAATGTTACTCCAGTTTTCAAAAAGGGCAAGAAGGACCCAGGTAACTACAGATGGGTCAGCCTCACTTCCATCCCTGGGAAGGTGATGGAATGACTTATCCTTGGTGCTGTCTCTAGGCATGTAAACGATAAGAGGGTTGTTAGAAGCAGGTAACATGGTTTTACCAAGGGGAAGGCATGTTTGACTCATCTAATAGGCTCTTATGAGGCTATAACCAGGTGGATAGGATAGTGGATGCGATCTACCTTGACCTCAGTAAAGCATTTGACACCATCTCCCACAGCATCCTCGTGGCTGAACTGAGAAAGTGTGGTCTGGAAGGTTGTGTAGTGAGCTGGATTGAGAGCTGGTTGAAGGGAAGAAGCCATTGAGTTTGATCAATGGGACAGGGTCTGGCTGGAGGCCTGTATCTGGTGGAGTCCCTCTGAGGTTTGTACTGGGACCAGTGCTATTCAATATATTCATTGGTGACCTGGATGAGGGAACAGAGTGCACAGTCAGCAGGTTTGCTGTCGACACAGCCCTGGGAGGGTTGTCTGACACACCAGGGGCTGTGCTGCCATCCAGCGAGACAGAGACAGGCTGGAGAGCTGGGAGGGGAGAAGTTCAATGAGATTTAACAAGGGCAAGTGTAGGGTCTGGCATCTGGGGAAGGACAGCCCCAGGTACCAGTATAGGTTGGGGACTGGGCTGTTGGAGAGCAGTGTAGGGGAGAGGGACCTGGGGGTGCTGGGGGACAGCAGAGTGACCATGAGCCAGCAATGTGCCCTTGTGGCTAAGAAGGTCAATGGCATCCTGGGGTGTATTAGAAGGGGGGTGGTTAGTAGGTCAAGAGAGGTCCTTCTCCCCCTCTGCTCTGCCCTGGTGAGACCACACCTGGAATATTGTGTCCAGTTCTGGGCCCCTCAGTTCAAGAAGGACAGGGAACTCCTTGAAAGAGCCCAGCACAGGGCCACCAAGGTGATGGAGGGAGTGGAACCCCTTCCTTATGAGGAGAGGCTGAGGGAGCTGGGAGAAGTTTTTAGCTTGGAGAAGAGGAGACTGAGGGGTGAGCTTATTAATGTCTATAAATATGTAAAGGGTAAGAGTCAGGAGGATGGAGCCAGGCTCTTCTCAGTTATGGCCAGCAATAGGACAAGGGGCAGTGGGTGCAGCTGGAGCAGAGCAAGTTCCATGTAAATATAAGGAGAAACTTTTTCCCTGTGAAGCTGACAGAGCCCTGGGCCAGGCTGCCCAGAGAGGCTGTGGAGTCTCCTTCTCTGGAGACATTCAAACCCACCTGGATGCATTCCTGTGTGATTTAGTCTGGGTGATCCTGCTCTGGCAGGGGGGTTGGACTAGGTGATCTTTTGAGGTTCCTTCCAACTCCTAAAATTCTGTGACTCTGTGAGGAGTCATCCTAGAGTTTGGGCAAGGAAGAGGGAGAGCAGAAAGAAGAGCTGGGCCATGCAGTGAGCAGAGGCAGGGAAACAGAGAGTGTGGAAGCTCCAATCTGACTGCAGGCATGAAACATCCAAATGCCCACAGAAGCACCAATGCCCTGGAGGCAGCCTGCAGTGCAGTGCCACCCTCCAGCATCTCTGCTTTTTGCTTCTTCTGAGTTGATCTATCACATGCCGTCATACACAACACCTACAGCCATCTCCCTCACTGCTTCAGGCTTCCTCAAAGAGACCTGCAAGCCCACACCTCTAAGTTGCAAGCACAAGGTGAGCAAGAACCAAACCCTCCCAAACCACAGCAGCAGAAGAAACCAGCAAGATGCTATCTTTGCCTTGAACATAAACCCAGACCAACACAGGCTGGTTTGAAGTCACGGCTGTCAGTGCTACCTTCAGACACGGCCTTTACTGCAGCAGCAGTAATGGTTGTTTGCACTTGACCATATTTGCAGTTGGGAATTCGCTGATTATTCTCAATATTCACTCCATGTTGATTCATGCAAAGCACCAATCACTCTGGCTCCTGCTGAAGCACTTCAGTGTGTGTTTATCTTGGAGCACCTGAAGAGTGCCTTGACATTTATGCAAAATACTTGGAAGTTCTTCAGGGCCTGTGACAAGTTGCATTTGCCAAATTGATGCTCTGTGAGCATGAACACACCAGTTAAATCCTTAACTGTGGTTATGGTTCTAACAGGACCATCCTTTACCAACCAGCCTTGGAAATCAGGGCTTGTTTGTTTTTATTCGGGTGACAACTTGAGTAATGGTCTCTCATCACATGCAGAATGAGTCAAATTCTTCTCTCCTTCACTCTGGGGCAAATCCTGCCTAAATCCATTGACTTGAGCACAATAACTTTGGATTCATATTGGCAAAACTGTGAACAGATTTGGGCCTCACACGCTACGAGAGATCACTTGCTCTTTATATGCTTTAGCAAAAGCAGCTTTTGAGTCCGGCACGGATGCCAGATTAATTATTCAGAGCAAAAGAGATGAGGGGTTTTTTTTTTTCATTAGTATTTGGACTGTCTGCACATTTTATTATTCATAGATAATATAAAGACTTGCAGAATTAACAGTGTCTTGCATTTTGAGACACTTCACAGATGTGGATTAGGGGAGTTTCCTGCAAACTTACCACTAGTACACACATGTAGTGTTATCTTGAGCTCCGAAACATCATTTATCTCTTAAAATATAAATCCAAAGCTGAACAGTGTCCTGCCTGCTCCCACAGCCAAAGCAGTTGTGTTTCAGAGTTTGTTTTACTTCATCAGCCATTGCAAAATCAACATCTCATTCTCATGCACCGTAGGAAGCCAAACGGGATTCATCTGGTGCTCCAGCTATCACTTAAATGTGCCTTTGCCTCAGCACCACCAGAAAAAAAGAAAACCCACATCTTGTTTCCTTGCTGGAACAGCAAAGTAGAATTAGCTTAGCAATAGAAATCTTTGTTATTCAAGTTTAGATTGGTTGGAGGAAAACACTGTGCCTTAGGGGAGAGAAATGATTGTGAGAAAAAACTGTTCCATCGCTTTCCTTCCCTTCTGGGGACAAGGAGGACCTGCCAGGAGATGGGTCTCTCTCAATCACAACTGTGAACAAGAGCACTGGCTGCTGCTGTCCAGCGGGAAGTGTATAATGCAGCCTGGGTAAAATATGATGTTGATGTTACCTGCAGCACTGAGCAAAGTCTGTGGTGAAGCTACATGTCTGCAGAATGCAACTGGGAGTAACTCCCTGCTGTCCATCACGTCACTCTAGGACCAGGTTCAAGCAGGAGCCTCACTTTCTTCTAGTTGTCCAGGCAGCAGGATAATGGAGACCACGGAGAGATTTCTCCTTGCTGACACCTGTGGCCTCCATACCCAGGTAGCAGGAAGAGCAATGTCACTAAAGACCTTCTTTTTTCTTTGCTGACACCCTCCCAGCTGCGGTTTGGAGGCACTGCAGGTGTCAAGTGCTGGACATTACCTGACATGAGCAATGCACAACTTTAAGGATCTTCTGGCTCAGAGTTCCACAAACAGGTTTTGGTGACATCCAGTGCACCAGGAGACTCATGGGGGGCTGTAAAAGTGACTCAGCCTTGGGTTGCCTTGAGGCCCCATCTTCACAGAGACAACCCATGGGGAGCTGTTTATGTAGCTCAAACTTGAGCTGTCCTGTAAGCCCAGACTAAACAGGGCAGCGCTGCATAATTCAAGGAACTGAAACCTGGGTTGAGCCTTGAATTCCTTCAACAAACAACATGCCCCGAGTCCCAATCAAGCCACTACTCGGCTGCCCAGCAGTAAGATACAGGCCAGCCAGAGGGTCCCATGCAGCTTCAGTGGGCCTAAAGATGTGCAACAGCTCAGGCGTAAGACAAGGGGGACACTGCTAATGACACACATGGACGGTGGCATCGTCCACTCCTGACACAGTCCTGCTCACTGTCACTTAGATCAAAGACATAAAATCAAATAAAACCCCTCAGATTCAGTCTGAGAGGGTGGGAGATGCTTCTCCAACTCTGTGAGGAGACCCTTCCCCTTGGCCAGGATGCTGGCTAAGGGAACATACTGAGAGCCTTTACCTGGAGAGATGGGTGAGTGAGTATTTGATACGCTTTAAGTTTGTAGCCTTGGGTGATTGACTAACACACATATGGTATTGAGTGTGCTTGTGAGCTGTGATCGTGTGATCCCTGAATCTGCTGTGGTTGTGACAGTGAACCTCGTGAATCGCCTGTGGGTGGTAACAGGGAGTAACAGGACTGTTTTGGGCTGTAACACCACGTTTTGTGACTCTGCTGTGCTGGCAGTAGTGCGTTTTGTGGTTCTCTTGTGGTTGTGACAAGGGTGGTCGTACTTCTAACCTGCAGTAGTGCATTTCTCCACTGCATCCATAATGCCTGCAGTACTGAATCTGCACGTGGGTTTTAAATAAACTATAATTATAATTTTTTTAAAACCCTGCAGTCGAGTGTCTTTCTGTCACAACATCTCTCCTAGCTTGTTTCAGGGTGGGGGGTGGGATCAGGGAAGGGGCTGTGTTGTTTTTGCAGAGAAAAACATCATGTGTTTCAAAACCATTTGCCCTGAGGCAGTGAGTCCATGAGGACTCTGCTTGGGAATCAACAGCTGGCAAAGCCACCAAGCCAACAGCTGGCAAAGCCACCGAGAGGTGAGGGACAGATGATGCTGCGAGCGGGGACATTCACCCCACAGCAGGCACACCATCTGCAAGCCAGAGGGTGACACTGCACCCTTTGCAGCTCCCAGCTGAGGACGAGCACCTTTTGCTCCTGAGACCTAATCTCCAGCTGCATGTCAGGTGGATGCTTGGCATAGGCTGGGACTGATACCTGTCAGAACCTCGTTCTAAGTTACGTGTGTTACCTGTATTTACACACACACTGTTAGATGCCATTATGAATTAATCATAACTCCACAACTCAATCATTCATCACAGCTGCAACTATCCAACTAACTCCTTAGAAAAGGTTTTTAAAAAGCAGACAAGTATGGATGGATGTGAACTATGGCCTTACACCTCCTGCCTCTTCCTTCTTTGCAGATCTCTCCCGATTCACACTTGCAGCTCCTAGAGCGAGTCTGGCAGAGGTGCCGCTGTGATACAGACATCTGTAGAATGGAGGGCATCAAAGTGATGTGGAAAAACTACAGTGGACCTGAAGATCAATGGGTGAAGTGTGAAAAAGACCAAGAGTTTCTACCAGCCACATCTGGTAACAGCAACAGTGAGCAACTATTTTGGGGTATGTGTCCAGTGAGCCTAGCAATGGATATAAATCCATCCACAAAAGCCAATTCCTTTTTTTTCAGGCTGTTTTTAAGTGCTGCAACTCAGATATTCGTGACATTGCATTGGACAGCAGTGTCCAGCAAGGAAGAAGAATCCAAGGCAGAAGAAAACTCTGAAACTGCCTGGGGAAACATCTGAGCCCACAGGGCATTGAGAATAAACAAATGTTTGTCAGAGCATCAACAGTCAGACAAGAGTCTTCTTTAACTAGACAAAAAGTACATTGTGAACCTAGAAGTTACATCCTGGTTGCAGCCTCAACAGCTGACACAGAAGCCCCAAGCATATCACAGCTTGATGGCAGCAGTCAGATGCTCTCAACACCAACCCCATCAAGATGTTATGCTTTCCTGAGGCTCAGATGTATAAACCACCTCACCTGAGACTGTGCAGGCAATCGGCTCAACTTTGAATGAAAATCCAACTTGCTCTAGTTCCCTTTCTGTCCTTAGACCCGTACAGCTCATATGATCTCCTGCCCAGGATTTCCAGCTGGATGGAGGTGATTCTGCTGGTTTAAAGGCACTGCTTGTTCATACATCCAGGGACATGATGATAAACAGTTTCATGGAGGGCCTGTAGGGCTTATATTTAACAAAGTGTAAATGGGAACAAAACTCAATGATCCTTAAAATAGCAAGGCCATCCTGAAACTGGGAACTTAGTCCACCAGTGGAGGGAACTGCTGTACTTGTGAGCAAAATCAGCTTCTTGGTTTTCTGTCTGCAGCCAGAGAATGAAAAATATCTGTCCAGACAATGATTGGGTGTTCAAAAAACATGGGAGCCACAATCAGTTTTTGAAGAGTTAGTCAAAACTTTAGAAAGGAGAGATGTAAACATCACCGAGTCTTCTTCCAGTGGAATCAGGTTATAGTTCTGCATCCTCTAAAGGTCACCTTCCTCAGAAAGGACACTTTTCCCTACACCTTGGATGCCACAGATCATTAAATCCAGGCCAGTGGGGCACATGGGTTAGGGGAAAATATCCAGAATTGAATACATTGCTCTGAATTTAACATCTGCTTCTCAGCAGAACCTTGTTCAGTTTCTCTTCAAGAACTCTCAGACATTTTCTGCTGAAGCCCCAAAGCCAAACATCCAGGCAATTAAGGATATAAAACAGAACCTGACGTTCCGCTCAGATTTAAGTATTTTGGGTGTGAGGAGAGCAGCAGTGCTGGAAAACTGTGGTCCTCTCAGGTGGGGGTTTTAAGGGAGGTCAGCCAGCACATCAGCTGCACCGTGTATCTGGCAGCCCAGCACCTACAGCTGTTTCTTGATGATGTTTTTGGTGCTGCCAGATGGGCTGAGCCATCCCAAATGGCTTGTTTGTGCATAACAAGGATGGCTTCTACATATGCTTGGGGCTGCTGGGTCCTGACCAGGAAGATGCAGAAGTTGGGGGCACAGAAGCCCTTGCTCCCCCTAGCCCCATGCCTGGCTCAACACACACCAGTAAGTGAAAGGAGACATCTGCAAGGGCCTAAACTTTCAGACCCATGTGAAGGTTTGCTCTGAAAGGCTTATTGTATAGAATCACAGAATTGTTTGGATTGGAACGAACATTAAAGATCATCCAGTCCCGCCCCCTGCCACTCCACTAGACCAGGTTGTCCAAAGCCCCACCCAACATGGTCTTGAACACCTCCAGGGATGGGACAGCCAAACCTTCTTTCTGGGAAACCTCTTCCAGTCCCTCGCCACCTTCTTCTTCAAGAACTTCTTCCAATATCTAATCTAAATCCACCCTCTTTCAGTTTGAACCCATTGCCCCTTGGCCTTGTAACTGTCCATGCCCTTGTAAACTGTCCCTCCCCAGCTTTCAGTTTGCACTCATCTGCTTTACCATGATGGCTAGCAGCTGCAGGCCAACAGCCAGCTGGCTATGGAGATGGAAGAGAAAGAGACACTGCAATTCTTTGCAAAGCCCCATCTGCCATGCTGCAGCTACTCATTTCCAGTTGGTAGGGCCCCATTTCAGCCTGATGCCTCCAGGCAACTTTAACTTTCCAGTGGGAATATACAAATGTGCTGTGGGGGGGTGGCCAATAGCCAGCCCAAAGATTTTTCAGTGCCTACATAAAAGTATTAGCAAATACTCCTGTAATTTAATCAACACTTTAATATCACAGGCAGTGATATTAATGCCTTGTTCTATCACACAATTTTATAGTTCTTGGGTACACTCATCTAACAAACTCTAAAACTGACCTAAACTTTTAAAAATTCATATTTCATGCAGTCATTTGTAACTATGGAAAATGCTGAGATGCAAGCAGGTACGATCCATCATATCTCCAAGGCAGGTGTGGCACCTCCTCCTCTCAGTAGCATGCTATGCATGTCCCACCAGATCACAAGACATAAAATTACCACGAGTACAAAACTCTCCTCTGAATGTTTTATGCTTAAACTCATTTTAATGGTGATGGGGGGGAAAAAAATACCCCAAACCCAAACACCCAGTCTTCCAAAGAGGACTCCTTGTTCATTCTAATTTGGAGTATTAATCAAAGCCTCAGCTCAGGAAGATCGGTGGGTGCAGGGCACAGATGAGGTGATTTTGCAATTGGTGATAATCTATCATAGAAGTATGTGATACATTTCCAGTCCTCACACTGAGAGAGCTGGCGCCCATACAGCACTTGCTCTCCCCCTCCATTCCACTGCTAACTTACATTAAACAGAACTCAGAGATAAGCTCAGCATGTTCTGAATGTTTTTTCCTGCGTAACCCTTTGCTGCAGTTGTTGAAGGAATATGATGTGATAAATGCAACACAACAAAATGGATGGTGCACATTAAAAGAAGTGATGAGCGGCTTGTTTATCTGTTTACAAATCAACAGTGGCCATTCCCTCCCTCCCCTCAACACAGGAGACAGTTATGTTAACAAAAGCATGCATTTCTTGAGTAGCTTTCTTCCTTTTATAATTATTATTAGTACTGCCAAGGTCACTCAAGTCCAGCTTCACCCATTGTGCAGTATCAACAAACCAGGAGGGATGCATACAGAGTGCTCAGCATCTGTCTCTGGAAGAGATGACTCCAACCTCAAAACACTTCATCTTCTGGAAGCTAATCCAAGCTTTGCTGCCTGGTATGGGAGGTGTTTTCTTTCCTCTTACCAACCCAGAGGATATCCATGGTATTGGCAGAAGTTACCCAGAGAACAGGTAGGGATGTTTAGTCCCTTTCTTCGTGGTTCTCTGACCCCAAACCTGAGCAGGAGGGTAAGTAACCATGCCAGTCTCTCTCTTCCCTATCATGGACAAGACTCTGGAGATATCAAGAGAAAAATATGGAGAAAGAGAGATGGAATTACTGCAAAGGGTTGGTTTCAGGTTGGAGACATCCACTCTGAACCTCAGCTAGCTGGTACCTATAGAAGCTTTAATGAGTGGATATAGAAGGGATGATATACAGCTAGGGTGATCTATAAGCATTCTCTGGATGCCTACTGCACTTTAAAGCTACAGATTCTACCAATCAAGCTTGCATTATTATTGGCAATTCGAGATCAAGGAGTCCCAGGGTGATTTGGGTAGGAAGGGACCTAAGAGCCCATCTAGTGCCAACCCCCTGCCATGGGCAGGGACACACTCTGCCAGCCCAGGGTGCCCAAAGCCCCATCCAGCCTGGTCTTGAACCCTGCCAGGGATCCAGGGGGAGCACCAGCTTCTCTGGGCAACCAGTAACTTGATAGCTTTTGTTACCCTATCCCCAGAAGCTGGATTTGCCTTGTTTTTCAGTCATTGTTCAAATGTGATGGGGTGATCCCTTCTCCTGTTTGCTAATACAGTAGGATAAAGAGGACATAAGATGGCACAGGCACCACTGACTCCCTGATTATAAAACATGTACAACATCTCTTTTCACAGCCAAAGGAATCACAGCTTATGGACTGAAATACATCTCCACTGATTATTCCCTAGTATGAAAGGCAGCTGACATCCCCAAAGCTTCTGAGTGGCTTTTTGGGAAGGTTATAGGTTTCCCAAAAGCCTGACCAACAGCAATCGCTTCACTGAAAGGTCCTTGGGAAGAAAAGCAGCAGTGGCCTCTGCCTAAATCACACCAACAAAAAGAATCTGCTGTCTTGCATCACAATAGGAAGAGCAGCAGCACAGTGCCTGCAAGAAGATGGAGCAGCTGGACTTTGCTCCTGAGCTTTTGCTTTTTGTTGCTGGACGACCCAGTAGCAGGTTTTCACTGGTGAAAAACCTCAGGGGTTCATTGATTGTGTATGTCATAGACTCACAGAATGGTTTGGGTTAGAGGGAACCCAACGTCCTTCTTTCCCTTGCCTGCTGTTGCTTCCCTCACCCATGTGTACAGTCACTTGCATGGGTATCTGGAAGTTGAGGGTGCAAAAAGCACTGAGACACAGCTCAAGGAGGAGAGTCCCTGATCCAAGGGGGGCAAACAGTGGTTCACCCTTGAGACTTTTGACCACACAAGAAGTTTCTTGGAGGTCCTGGGACTGTCATGAGAGTAAACGTTGCAAATTTTGAAGCAAGTTTTTAATTTCTGATAGGGACTGTAAGAATCAAGTCCTTGCTTAATTCACTCCCCAATGTTTCAGACACAAGCTATCACCTTCCCTGCAGAAACCTGACAAACTCAGCAGAAGAGGGCACGGTGATTATCACAAATGGCTCCTGGAACTTGCCTCATTGAAAAGTGCAACAGTTATTATTCCTCTGCTGTACAAATTTGTGGTATCTGGGGAAAAAAAATCTCTTTGCCCTCAAGAGCCACCACAAGTGAAGTGGGTTATGTCCATGATCTAAACATGGTGTATCAAGCCAGGCCTTCCTTCTCCTGCATCAGAGCAGCTGAATCATTTTTCTTCTCCCAGTACAGCCATTTGGCACCATTACAGATGTCATCAGTTACACTTCACCTATAACCACACCACGTGTACAATGCTTTACAAGATTCCTTTGGAAGGCTCAGTCCCCCACGTACCAGACACGTTATTACTCTACTGAACTCATCAGGAAACCACAGTGCTGAGAGGTTAAGTGTCTTGCCCCAGTCATGCCAAGATCCAGTTGCACAGGTAATGGGTGGCTGGTGTCACCCCTCAGCAATCCATTACCTCTTTGCTGCCCACCTCTCTGATAAGGAGATAACCTCACTGTGCTTGGGAGCAGCCTCCTACCTCTGGAGGGCTTTCTTCTTTTAACCATGGAGCTACACCAAATGTCTTTGCTGCTCGCCTTGCAGTTTCCTCCCCTCTCTGCCAGACCACTGCCTGTTTTTTGGGGAGGGAGGGGATCACTAGCTGCCCCCCCCAGCAGATAAAAAGTGCCAAATTAGTCCTTTTCCACAAGCAGTCTAGCCAGGCTGATGGCTGCCATTCTTCACCAGCCCACAGTCTTCTAATGAAACTGAGTGCATCATCTAAAACCCTAAGTCACTGCACAGCTCACCATGCACTGAATAAAGCACCCTGTGTCTGCAAAAGGAGCTGTTTATTGTACCGACATGGTATTAAGATTTAAGAGCTGAGTAGCATCATTTTACCAGTCTATTTGGTTACTTACAAGAGCCAGAGGGATGGTGTGCTGGAACTTCTGCTTCTACATCAATCCTAAGTGGTCCACTGCCTGCTCATCTGATTGCTGCAATCACTGGCACGCTCCTGCCACATATGCTTGAGCAGGAGTGTGCATCTTTGCTACGTATCCTGCTTACACAAGGGGAGTCTGCTGATTGCAGCTTCTAAACAGCACCACAATGCAAATATTAATTAGGAGAGCATAATTACAGCAGTACCATGCACACCACAAAGTGGTTTCATAAACCAAAGAGCTAATACAGACACAATCTGTCAGCACTACCTCACATAGTAAAGAGACCTTATTTAATCAGAAATATTTCCCACAGAGGAGAGACGAGCACCTGCACCCCCAGGAAGGGTCCTGAGCTGGGCACTGGAAGGACCTATAGTGTAACTGCCTGCTTGAGAGGGGGAGATGAGAAACGATGGAGCTGACCTTTTTTTTTGTTGTACTCATCCTCTGTCGCGTTGGAGGCGTCCGAATGATAGTCCCGGAGCTCCTGTTCATACATCTCCAAAAAATTCTCATCTATCTTTCCTTTCTTGGACTTGTCGCCTTTCTTCTTCTTCTTCTCTTTGCCTTTTTTGCCTTTTTTCTTCTTTTTCTTTCTGCGCTCATAGTCATCCTCCTCCTCACTGCTATACTCCCTTCTCTTAGCTTTCTTCTTTTTCTTTTTCTTCACTTCCCCATCAACCTCTGAGTCCTCAGACTTTGATTTCTTTTTGCTTTTTTTCTCCTGGCTTTCATCTTCCCCATCTTCCTCAACTACCTCCTCAGCTGCCTCTTCCACTACCTTCTCTTCCTCCTCCTCCTCCTCCTCCTCCTCCTCCTCCTCCTCTTCTACTTTGTTATTTTTGGTCTTTTCTTTCATGTCATTGTTTTTCACCCCTACACTTTTAACAACACTCTACAATTGCCTTAACCTCACTTCTACCAACTACCCTGTCTCCTTTACCTATTGCCAAAGTCTTTTAGTCCTCCTCTTGCTGCCTAGGGCTGGGCTTCCCTCATTTCACAGTGTCCTTCCTCCACACTGGCTCAGTGTAGGTTATGTCCTGGAGTCTCTTGTCCTTCCCAACCCAGGGGTGCTGACAGCTCACCTCCTCCTGACTCTTCCTACCTTCCTTCACCTCCCTGCCTGAGGCACCTTCCTCTCTCTTCTGTCTCTCCTGGTCTTTGGGCTTTCTCCTTTTCATTATTATTTATTCATTAGTAGTGCTGAGAACTTTCTCTTTTTTTTCAGAGCTGCCTCAGCCTCCACTCAGGGTCAGTTGACAATCCAGGTCTACAGTATCAGGACATGCCAATCAATGATGTAGCTCCCTGGAAAATCAGTCAGATGAGGGCACATGGTCAAGTCACTTCTTCTCCTTCACATGCCAGCTCAGGACAGGATAAAACAGGGAGGTTCTCCTCCTCATAACATGCAGCAAGCCTCAGAAACTTCATGAAAAATTACTTAGTGCTATCCAGTCATGTGGTTATAAGACAGATGGGCAAGTGAAAAAGGAGACCCACCAAGCAACCATATCGCACTGGTCTGCATTTCCTCTCCATTATTCATGGTGTCAGGATCACCTTACTGATAACAAAGGTCTCAACTTTACATGTTTTTTGTTTTGGGTGGTTGGGTTTTTTTTGGACCAGCCAGGCCAGTGACCATAAAAAGCAAACACCTCCAGGGTCCCTGTCTGGACACCTTCAGAGCATCAACAGTGAAGTCCTGTATCCAGGTCCTCTATCCCCCAGCTATTGCTACTTCCAACTAAATGGAAGATCAAATGCTCAATAAATAAATACAACAGTCAGAAGAAGACACAGTCCCCCATCACATCCTTATCTCTAAATTGGAAAGATGTGGATTTGATGGGTGGACCATCCAGTGGATAAGAAACTGGTTGACAGACCGTAGCCAAAGGGTGGTGGTCACTGGGTCTGTGTCCAGGTGGAGGCCGGTGACAAGCGGGGTCCCCCAGGGGTCTGTCTTGGGACCGGTTCTCTTTAACATCTTTATCAATGACATCGATGATGGAATTGAGTGCACCCTCAGCAAGTTTGCGGATGACACCAAGCTGAGTGGTGCTATTGACACCCTAGAAGGAAAGGAAGCCATCCAGAGGGATCTTGACAGGCTGGAGAGATGGGCCCAGGTGAACCTAATGAGGTTCAACACTGCCAAGTGTCAGGTGTTACACTTGGGCCGGAAGAATCCCAGACATGGACACAGACTGGGAGAAGAGCTTCTTGAGAGCAGCCCTGCTGAGAAGGACTTGGGGATTCTGGTGGATGAGAAACTTAACATGAGCCAGCAGTGTGCTCTTGCAGCTCGCAAGGCCAATGGTATCCTGGGCTCCAGTAGAAGAGGGGTGGCCAGCAGGGACAGGGAGGGGATTGTCCCTCTCTACTCTGCCCTTGTGAGGCCCCATCTGGAGTCCTGTGTCCAGATCTGGGGCCCCCAATACAAGAAGGATGTGGAACTGTTGGAGAGGGGTCAGAGGAGCCACAAAGATGCTCACAGGGCTGGAGCACCTGCCCTACGAAGAGAGGCTGAGGGAGCTGGGCTTGTTCAGTCTGGAGAAGAGAAGGCTGCAGGTGGACCTCATTGCAGCCTTCCAGTCCCTGAAGGGAGCTTATAAGCAGGAGGGGATTCAACTTTTTAAAAGGATAGACAATGACAGGACAAGGGGGAATGGATTAAAACTAAAGGAAGGAAGGGTTAGATTAGATATTAGGGGGAAGTTTTTTACAGAAAGAGTGGTGAGGTGCTGGAACAGGCTGCCCAGAGAGGTAGTAGATGTCCCATCCCTGGAAGTGTTCAAGGCCAGGTTGGCTGGGGCCCTGGGCAACCTTGTGTAGATCCAGGCCTGAGGTTGGTGGCCCTGCCTGTGTCAGGGGGGTTGGAGCTCTGTGATCCTTGGGGTCCCTTCCAACTCATACCACTCTATGATTCTATGATTCTATTAAGACACTGTATGTGATTCACACAAGGTGCACTTGCAAAAGCCCATCTTGGTCAACCAAAGACAAATAAAGCACAGATGGACAACTGAGGACAACCCATCTGACAGGTCTCACGGGCGAACAGTGAGGTGAGGTAGGTGGACAATGGGAAAAATAAGTGATGTAACATCATGGTTGGAAGGACATGGCAGCGTGAGGCATGCCCAGCACCCAGCATGTGCGCAGGAATGTTAGCATGAGGCTCATTCAATGCCTAGTACATGCCACTTCCATGCCCAGAGGTAGATTTGCCAGCAGGAGATACGAAGGGACTGAGAGTCCTCCGATGTCTCTTCCCACCTGAGCCTCCACTGCAGCTGCAGTCTGAGCCCCATGACGGTGTGAGTGTACAGCCCCAACCGTTCAGCCTGGGCTGACACCCAGCCCTGCAGAGGCTCCATCAGGCTCTCGTGGCTGGTAAGGGAAGGACAAATACCACCAGACTGGGTCAATCTCAGCTGTGGTCAGAAGCAAGTGATTTAAAGTCTAAGAACAGGGAGAGAAAAGAAGAAAAATCATCTCTACTTCTTCAAAGGTGTTATTATGGGTGTTGTCAAACTTGAGAAAAGAAGACTGAGAGGGGATCTGATCAAAGGTTATCAATATCTCAAATGTGGGACACAGGGGGACATGGCCAGCCTCTTCTCAGTGTCTGTGGGGACAGGACAGGACAAGGGGCAATGGCCTCAAGTTGGAGCACAGGGAGTTCCACACCAATCTGGGGAGGAATTTCTTCCTGGTGAGGGTGAGGGAGCCATGGGACAGGCTGCCCAGGGGGTGTGGAGTCTCCTTCTCTGGAGAGATTCCAGCCCTGTCTGGACACCAACCTGTGTGACCTGTCCTAGGGACCCTGCTTTGGCAGGGGGGTTGGACTTGATGATCTCTGGAGGTCCCTTCCAACCCCTACAGCATTGTGATTCTGTGATTCTGTCATAAAAAAATGAAGTTCAATTGAAATCCGTGCTGCAGAAAACCATACTGAATTTCTCTGGTGCAGCTCAAGTGCGTGTGCACCAAGCGGAGCCGTCAGCCTGGCACTAAAACACACTGATGGAAGAAGTGAGAGCTGAATTTATGGCAGGGCTGGAGGATGATGATAGAGAGCCTCCTGCTACCACCCACCCTGCCTGTGGCCTAACTCTACCCACAGCTTCCTCAAACGATGGATTCAGTGTGACTTGCTTGATGGATGCTGCCCGAGTTAATGACACCCTAAATATCGTGTGGCACCTCAGAGGGTTCAGCCACGCTTAGTCTTTAACACACATGATTTAAAACTCTTCCTAGATAAAACTGGGGGCTCCCCAGGAGCCTGACTGGAAGGAAGGATGGCATTGGTGGTGGATTATCAGGAACATGAGGAACAGATGTTTTGATGGCAGGATGTGCAGCCAGAGAAAGATGGCAGCAGCATTGCCCCAGGCAGGAGTGGCTGAAGAGCACCAAGCCCAGAGTTTTCAGGGTTGGTGGGCGTCTGTCCCACCCTCCTTAGCAGGTGTTTGGCACCAGTCTCCAACAGTTTAGCATGAATAATAAAGAAATTTTAAAAAGCACTTTTTTTATTGTGGCCTGTGATGCTGACTAGAAATATTTCTATTAAGCATCATACAGTGATTTATTCAGGGACAGCTTCCAAGTAGGTTAAAGCACAGGTTTGGGATGAAATACAAGGGCTTTTCCAAGGTCTTCAAACCATAAAGGGAAAAAAAAAAATCTAAAAAAAATCACTGTCCTTGCTTATGATACAGCTCTCACTTGCCAAACTCCTGGGACATCAGCACCACAGGACTGCATCATGCCCAAAATCCCCTATTTACTTTCAGGTCTCTATTTTCTGGAGAGCAGCAGAAAGGCACAAAGTGTGTCTGTACACATCGCTTCCAAGAGAGCACAGGACAGTCAGCTCAGCAGGCACCAAGGGCACAGCGCTCCGAAGGGAATTGCCCAGGCACGTGGATGCTGCCAGTCCCAAGGAGCTCAGGGATCCTGCAGAGATATTTGATGATGCAGCACATTTCCCCAGACAGGTGCTTTTGCAGCGCAGCCTGTTCATAGCTGTTACCTTTCCCCTCTCTAGGACAGCCACCAACCCACAGCAGAAACCACGGGCACAAACATCTCAGCTTAAAGCTGGGAACTGGATTTAGACCTTGGCCTCACACACCCAAATAAAATTTTTAAAAAATCCTACAGAATGGAACAAAAAGAACAGCTTTGGGAAAAGAAAAGTCATGCAGTCCCTCAGAAAAGCAAAGCTCATATCTTTGTTATGCTTTCTCAAGGGAAACACTTCATTAAGCTGAGTCCCTGAGCGCTGCTGCTCCAAACAGCTCCAGCTCTATGCAGCAAAATGCTGACAGCATCAACATCTAAGGCCAAAAGGAAGCATTACGATCACTCAGAACAAGTCATCCAGGTCCAAGAGTGGCTCATTCTAGACCTAAAAGAGTTCTCCTAGTATCTGCTTACCCCTCCCCAATAGAAAGTTCTCTGCCCTTGACAGCAGCGCCGCTGGGGTAGAATAAATGCTTTTCCTTTCCCTCTGTGCTGGGAGAGTCAGTTTAGGATGCTCAGGGCACCCCTGGGAGTGGTCTCAGGCTGATGCAGCCCCAGCAGAGGCTGAGGCCATGCGTCAGTCCCAGCTACATTTGCAGAAATACCCCAATTAATGAGCCATGCATCAGGCAGAAACATCTGAGGCACTGAAAGCACCAGTGGGACGCCATGTAGTTGCCCTGATGAGAACCATCCTTAGCAGCTACTTCTAACACTGAACTTTGCTTTCTCCTACCCCAGCAATGCCAGACCTCAGGCACGAGCCAGGGTGGGGAAATAAATCAATCAATCAATCACCCCTATCAGATGGGTGAAAAATTGGGGGGAGAAGATATTTACCCTGCCTCATTCAGACTTTGCTCCATACACTTCCTTGGTTTGTTGCTTTAATTAAAAAGAAATGCACCAAGAAGGCTTCAGCTTGCTTTTGTTCTTTTTGTGAATAACAGCTGGGAGAAGAACAATGGGGTTTACTGGTGCATAAAGAACTACCGGGAAAGCAACCAAGCCATTGGTGAGAACCACTAGTTAAAACTGTCAGCAGCATTTACATGGGTTTATATGCTTACCCTGCATCCAGCAAGAGATTCCCCCAAATCCTCCCACCCACAAACACTCAGGCCAGAACTCACCAGAGCTCCATGAGCCCAGGGTGGCTTCTCAAAGTGTAACAGCCTTGGTGTTGTACAAGACGTCAGAATTTGGCTCTCTGAGGTCCTAGCTCACCTGTAACTTTTTCCCACCCTGCCCTCCCCCAGGATGCTAGAAGTTGTACAGTGCTTAACCTGGAATTATCACATTGTTAGGAATTAAGATCATAATTGTTATTTATTACTATTATTGTTATAATAATAAGAAGGACACTGAGGTCCTGGAGCGAGTCCAGAGGACAACCAGGCTGGGGAAGGGGCTGGAGGGCAAATCCTCTGAGGAGCAGCTGAGGGAGCTGAGGGTGTTCAGCCTGGAGAAGAGGAGGCTGAGGGGAGACCTTCTCCCCACCTCCACTGACCTGCCAGGAGGGTGCAGAGAGGTGGGCGATGGTCTCTTCAGCCAGGGGCAGGAGATGGGACAAGGGGCAATGGGCTCAAGCTGCCCCAGGGCAGGGTCAGCTCAGCTGGGAGGGAAAAGTTCTTCCCTGAAAGAGTTGTCAGGGCCTGGCACAGGCTGCCCAGGGAGGGGGCTGAGTCCCCATCCCTGGGTGTGTTTAACAGCCGGGGAGATGAGGTGCTCAGGGATCTGGTTTAGCACAGGACAGGGACGGTTGGACTCAATGATCTTAAAGATCTTTTCCAACCTTGTGACTCTGTGATTATTGGGTAAATATTATGCAAGGCATGAATACACCTTTTCTTTAGTTCATTCTCCTCTATGTGTTTCCCATCTTGCACGTATTACCATAAGCCCCAGATGTCCTGTACCCAGGAGCCATGTGACACAGCTGACATATCCCAGAGAAACATTTGTTCTACCCTCCTTCCCCAGGCAGATGCAGTGAAGCCTCTTGTTTCAGGGAGACTGTTTTTCAGCACATGCTGCTCAGAGAAATCCCTAATCCTCGTTGCACAGCCTGGGAGCAATTCAAAGAAAAACCCTTGTGTCCACATGTGTGGTCAGTATTAAGATGCTCTTTTGGTGACCAGCATGCCCCATGGAGATGAGGGTAAAGAATATATAGGTCAGATATAGGCAAAACAGTTTTTCAGATGTTTTATGAACCAGCTGTTTGAGTCTCTCCCCCACACACACCCCTACAGCTCCTGTGGGGTTCGGGTTGGGATATAATCCAGGAAAAAAAAAAGGCATCCTTGAATTTCAGCTGAATTACCAGAGGTAGCAGAGCTTCAGGGGACTTCAAAACACATGGCGCTCTGCCCAGGGCACCTTCCAGCCCATGGGACACAGCAGGGCAGCCAGGGTCAGCAGCCACTGCCTCAGCTTTAGTATTACAAAGGTTTATATTTTTTTTATGCATAAACTTGGCAGTAGGACAGGATCTGCTGCCAAGGGCAGGGTAGTTCCTCAAGAACACTCCCTGCAGCCCAGCATCCCATATACTTATAATATATAGAGGCGGCCCACCTCCTTTGGAAAACAAATGTCTAATACCACAGGAATAAACACCAAAGGATTCCTTTAGCAGAGCTGTAAGCCCACACACATGAGTAGGACACAAGGTTACACCAGGTTGGGCAGAGGCCATGCTGGGGGAGCTGCTTGTTGGTGTTGCGGCACCAGCCCTTACAGAGGTAATCACACCTCACCGACTAAGAGCTTTGCTTTTCCTTCCAGCCCCAGCTGGCTACTCATTACTTTAAAAAATTAAAGTAAAATAAAATAAAACTTTAAAAAGTCTTTATCTGCATTGCAACCTAAAGCTCAGTGAGAGGTGGCTGGGGATATCGGGGTAGGGAATCCAATCCATCTCAAAGACAGGTTGGAAAGGTTTTGATACATCCATGGGCTTCAGTGGGAGCTCGCTGCCTTCAAGTGTATGGGCATGACGGCCTCTGCTGGTAAAACGGGGTTGAGCCAAGAGAAATATTTCCCTAGCAAGTGCTAAAAGGGATGCTCAATCTCCCACAAGCAGGTGAGCAGCAGTCCCTGTTCCCCAGGAGTTGTGGGTGTCTATCAGTGGGTGCACGGTTGTAGACCCTGAGCCTTCAGAGGCATTGAAAGAGAAGCTGCTGCAGCCAGCTCAGACTCAGGTCTGGGGAAGCTGCTTGACTCGAGGTTGCATGAGAAAAGGGATAAAACATGAGGGAAAACAAGAGGGGTTTGTGGAAAACCAAACAAACCAACCCCCCCAAAAAACAAAAAAAAAAGCCCCAACAAATAAGACACACACACACCCCCCCCCCCCAAAAAAAAAAACCCCTCCAGCTCTTTCAAGAACATATGACTGAAGTTGTGAGTTTTAAATCCATGTAAAGATCAGGATTTGTGTGACTCTTCCACAGTGCAGAATGAAGTCTCTCTCATTGCCCAAACAAGCAAGCACCAGAGCACAGACCCCACCAGCATCCCTGGCACCTCCTGCAGCTCACCTGCACCTCAGAGGACACAGCCAAGCAGGCGTTGCACATCACCTGCCCAGCTTCAGGTGCCAAAAGACCTGAATGTAGACTCAACACCCAAGTATTTCCCAGAGATTTTTACCCCAATGATGCTTCTGACTGAAATAAGGAGGTGCTGGGAGAGTGCAGTGCACTCACTGATGCTTCCCTGGGGCTGTGGTACCTCCGATTTGAGGGCTGTTGCCAGACATGTAGGATCTGCTCCAGATGCCCACAGCTGTAAATAATCCATTCAGGTATAGTCACAGCCAGGAATTCTTTTAAAAGCCACAAGCCTGGGAAGAAACAGCATCTTAATGCTGCTGGCAGAAAACAGATCCCCTACACGAGCAAGTGCACAAGGCGGGTGGAAGAGGTGCTCTTCTTTCTCCATCGATTTAATTCACAAGGTTTAAGCACTGCTAAGAATCAATTAACAACAATTAAAAATAGATTGAACTGTGATTATGGCTGTGATTATGTGTCCTTAGAAAGTCAAGCTGAGCCCGCATGTACTTGGCAACTAGCAAGCAAAAAAAGTATCTCTATTTGCAGGTTTTTTTCATAAATGGAGGGGTCTGGAAGCTGAGAAGTCAAACCAAAGGAGCTGGGCAACATAGGTTTGGGAAGAAGGTACCCAAGCCTCCTTGCTCAAGGGAGTTCTGCAATACGACAGAGAAGCTTATTCCATTTTCACCAGCTTCTCCAGCTGCCTTTTGGGAAAGCAGTAAGAAGACCCACGGAGATGAGGAATTTCAGGTGTATGTAGATACACTTGAATGCCTAAGGGACTAAACAACTTAAACTATATTATTTCTGTTTAAACCAGCAGTGCAGCCAGCCCTGATGAAGGCATTAGCTACAACTACTAGTACCACACATGGTTTCCTATTGAACAGGCTTCTTTGCTTAAAGACTAACAGTGTGTGTCTCGTTGGTTCCAGAAGAACGAGAGGTTCATCCCCAAGACTGTAATTCATCCATTCCTTTTGATCACAACAAACATTACTCCCACCACCAGAAGTGGGATGAGGGATTGAGGACACCAGCCACTTCTGTACCAAGCACCGAGCATCCCCACAGACCCTGAGGCTCCTCCATCTCCTTGTGCAGGAGCTATTTTAAGTTTCACCCAGGGGGGGCATCAAGCTACCTCCTCACATCCTAAAACTTTCTGACATCTCTGTTCTGCCAGAAGGCTATAAAACCCATCGTTTCTTAAAAAGACCGTGACTCACAGCAGCTCTAAGTATTTCAAAGGACACTGTTCTTACCCCTCCCCTCTCCCAGAGATGAACGCCACAGATCACAATGAGAGGCAGCAGCCGAAGTGACTAAGCAGCAGGGATATGAGGAGAAAAGCAGCTATTTTCAGGCACTGCAGCAGAGGTAAAGAACAAAAAGCCTTCAGTTTTGCAAGGTGTAGAGCATGGTGAGGTTCCAAGCATGAGCAGAAACACTGAAATCAAAGGGATCAATCAACACTTGAATCCCCACCTGAATCAGAGTACACCCAAGCAAACCCAAAAGCTTTGCTCCCACCACAGTGGCACAGAGCACGTCACTGCTGCAGGTTCTCCCTGTGGAGCTGAAGCACAGCTCTCCTTGCTCCATACCCACCTCCTATGGCTCAAGAAACAAGCTACAGCACCAGGCACTACCTTCAGCCAGCCTCTCCCTTGACAAGGCACCTGGAAGGATCCAGGAGTGGAAATCTGAGCCCCTCTCAAGCCACCTCATACCACCCTGATGACACCATCCCAGCCCCACAGCTCCAACATCCTGAGCTTCCCGCTTCTCAATCCACTACCAGCTTCATCAAGGACAGATGGACACCATGACCAACCCATCACACATTTTCCCAGCCCTGATCTTTTTCAGCAGCATGGACCAAAAGATCCAGTGCACCCTCAGAAAGTTTGCTGGTGACACCAAGGTGCATGGTGCAGTCATCACGCTGGAGGGAAGGGATGCCATCCTGGACAGGCTGGAGAGGTGGGCCTGTGTGAACTGGCTGAAGTTCAATAAGGCCAATTGCAAGGTCCTGCACATGGTTTGGGCAATCCCAAGCACAGCTACAGGCTGGGTGGAAAACAGGAGGGGAGATTTAGATTAGATATTGGCAAGAAATTATTCCTGGAGATGGTGGTGAGGCCCTGGCACAGGGTGCCCAGAGAAGCTGGGGTTGCCCCTGGATCCCTGGCAGGGTTCAAGGCCAGGTTGGATGGGGCTCTGGGCAACCTGGGCTAGTGGAGGGTGTCCCTGCCCATGGCAGGGAGTGGGACTAGATGGGATTTGAGGTCCCTTCCGAACACAAACAAGTCTGAGATTCCTACCAAAAGACCAGGCTGCATATTGACCCACCTTCTATCTACTTCATGAACAAAAGTGCTACAAAACAGGTTACAAGCCAAAAGAGATGTTTAGGGAGCCCTGAGTTGAACAAGCCTCCTGCCCATCATGTCACCTGAACTTATCTTCTCTTTTAATGGCTGGAGGAGGACCCCAGAGGAAATGGTGACAGCACTGTGTAGCAGCATCAGCCAAGATGCACAAAAAGAGGATTTTTAAGGTTGGCTATGAACAACAATAAGATTGAGAGGGCAGGAAAATAGACTGTCTGCTGTCATTGCTTGGGCAGTGGTTCCTCAAAGAGGACTAGAGACCAATGCAGAAAAGATGAGGAAGAGAAGGGGAATTTCCACCTCCACTTCAGTGAATCTCTCTTTTCCATGTCTCCACATGGCATTTCCTCAGGGAATGGAGCCTTGTGCACGAGCCTACAGGACATCGTGGGGCAGAGCCAACCATAGAGGAACTTGACCTCCCACATGTGCCAACACACTGCTCACAGTTGGCCAAGGAAAGAGATTCTCCCATGGATTAAGAGTAAAAACACCTCCTTCTTTGAAAAACACATTCATTAATGGCATTCATTAGGGAGCTAGCCAGGAAAGCAGGTAATTTAATTTCTCAAGTAGACAAAAGATAATGGGCCAAAAGCCAGTGCTGCCAACAAGGTGAAACCTCTTTCATTTATTATCTGAGAGGTGGAGAAGTCAAGCGTGAATGTCAGAGTGTCACTAGAGAAACCAGATACACTGAGCAAGTACTAAATTACCCAAATGAGTCCATCATATCTATTACTGTCACACACCACCCGAGGGAGATGGGAAAAGTCTCCCAGCTCACCAGTGATGCCATGGGCCACTGATCTCCTGCAGGTGAGGGCCTTTGCTGGGCTAGACACCACGCAGAGCTACTCAATGATTTCAGAGAGAAGAAAATCATACCAGCTTGCAATTTGCCCTGGGAAATCATGAGCAAATAAAAATTCACATAACATTCCTCTAGAAGATGTTGATGCCCATGAAATGCTGATTTAACCAAGAGCTACAGAAATGATTTTAAATCCCCAGACTAGTTGGCAGCATTAAGCACCCGGGGAGGCTGGGTCAGTTTTCCCTGCCAAGAGATGACCCATCTGGGCTGTATTTGAGGAAAACAGTGGAAAAATCAGGCCAGGTGACTCTCTTGCCATCATCTACATAAAAAGTGATGGAAACAATCAAGATTAGGCATTTTTGCCCTGCACCTCTGGTTTCCTTCAAAACTTACATGGAAAATTAAACACAAATCAATCCTCACAGCAAGTAGTCAAGCTGGAAAGCTCTCCCACACTCTGAACAGGTAACGTGGGGCTTAGAGAGATGATGGATTTATTACAGCACTTGCCACAGCCGGTTTGTCAAAGCAAGGATAGAGACACAGGGATCCCAATGTCATCCCCTTCGTTGGCACAAGAGTTGAGTGTTTTCACCTTGAGCTGAGGTAGCTTTCCCCTTCCGGAGACTAGAAAACTCCAAAGCACCGGATTTAGCAGAGGGAGGCACTTGGCCAGAATTAGGGGGTTCATTTTAACTTAGCAAGGTATGGTCTCAGCTCCAGAACTGCTTTATGGGAAGAAATTATTTTAAAAATTTGTTTGTTTCAAATTAAAAACTTAGAAATGGCCAAAGACCACCAACACAATCAGTCTAGGGCACCATGACACTTCAAAAAGACTCTGGGCTCTGGGGGAGAAGAAATAACCCACCACCACCCAGATTTTAGAGGGTGTAAGACCAGTATGCAGATGTCCATCTACTGGTTCACAGCCCACGCTGAGGAGTACAAGACGATGCTCTCTCAGTGCTCAGAGCACATCCTCCTATGGGCAGCAGAAGTAGACTTCCTCAAAACAAGCAAGTACAGGACAGTTCCCATTTCTTTCCCACCCCTAGAGAAATTTAAACATTTCTTCCCCCCTCCTTCCCCTGCCACTCTGTTCAAGGTCACCCACACATTATTTTTTGCAAATAACATGACAGTGCACCATTAAATTCTCCTAATTCATGAAAAGGACTGCACTATCATGCTATATCCACCTGGGGAAACATATTCTTTCATTTAGGACAGGTTTGAAATTACTTTGGGATACATCTAACACCTTTAAAATTGGAATTCAAGCAATTTCAATGAAACCCTGTTTGTTTTTTATATCCAAGAACAGAAACCCCATTCAGAACATACCTCCAAGGGAAAACATTACAGTTATCCAAAATGGCATTAAGATTTAATACAAACAACACAGTAATTCAGCCTTTTAAAATTCAATAATGGCTCCTCTGATTTGACACATAGTGGAGCTGATTGCAGAACTACCATTAACTTCAGTGATTTGGCTGCAAGCTTCCTGACAAATTCAAAATTACATCCAAATCACACAACATCATTTATTATGATGTAAGCTATTATGCAGTGAATTAAAAATCAAACCTAACAGATGTTCCTACAGCTCTGTTTACTTAAAAGTTGCACAACTAAAGAATGCTATTTTTAATTTTTTATTTAAACCTATGCTCAGGCTACCAACTTAATATTTCACAGAATCACAGAATGACTTGGTTGGAAAAGACCATTGAGCCACATCATTCCTGCCTTATGCTAAACCATATCCCTTAGTACCTCATCTACCCATCCTGTGGGTTTGTCCCCAAGTCAGGTTGTGCCTGAAACGACTCTGTGGCCTTTGGAGCTGGTGGTGTGCTGCAAAATTGGCTGTTTGTGTTCAGTGCCAAAGCCATACTCCAGCACACTGCTCTGGGTCTCCAACAGAAACACAGAATCCCAGGGTTGGAAAAGACCTTTAAGATCATCAAGTCCAACTGTTCCTGTCCTGTGCTAAACCAGATCCCTGAGCACCTCATCTCCCCTCTGTTAAACACACCCAGGGGTGGGGACTCAGCCCCCTCCTTGGGCAGCCTGTGCCAGGCCCTGACAACTCTGCCAGGGAAGAACTTTTCCCTCACATCTGAGCTGACCCTGCCCTGGGGCAGCTTGAGCCCATTGCCCCTTGTCCCATCTCCTGTCCCCTGGCTGAAGAGACCATCGCCCACCTCTCTGCACCCTCCTGGCAGGGCAGTGGAGGTGGGGAGAAGGTCTCCCCTCAGCCTCCTCTTCTCCAGGCTGAACACCCCCAGCTCCCTCAGCTGCTCCTCAGAGGATTTGCCCTCCAGCCCCTTCCCCAGCCTGGTTGCCCTTCTCTGGACTCACTCCAGGACCTCAACGTCCTTCTTACGGTGAGGAGCCCAGAACTGGACCCAGCACTCGAGGTGCAGCCTCACCAGTGCCGAGTACAGGGGCACAATCACCTCCCTATTTCTGCATATTTAATGAAAAAAATTGCACATTTAATGCAGATAGTATGATCTAAGAGAATTTAGGGCTGACAGCAAAGCCAGTACCACTGTTGGCATTAGACAGCAGGAGTGTTTGCAGAATTCAGGCCCACGTTGAGATGATGACCATAAACACACAGACCCTCGTGCATGCCCCCCAACTTGAGCAGAGTTAAGCTTCTGAGAGCATTTCTGTATCAGATCTACGTATCACAGACCAGAAAAGCAATAACAATTAAGTCCCTCAGCACAGAGCTTGTGGTTGAATTTGGAGACACTTGCAGCAAACGTGCCTTCGCCTCCCTCGGTAAGAGATAAGGACCTAATTCTGTGAACCCAGAAGGGCTGGAGTGCTCAGCTCTTCAGATGCTGCCAAATTGGCTCTGCAGCCATCATTGATTTCCTCTCCTGCACACCCACAGCCTCCACAAAGACTGCAGCAGGGCTGCCAAAATACTGCTCAGCATCCCTGCACTGCCTCTGACCCTCCGGCCCCATGGCATGAAGAAGCTGCACAGCCAAACAGGACCGTGTACATTTCCTGGCAGCAACACCAGAGACACCTGTGGTTTGTACCTTAAATACAACAACACAAACCCTCTTTTAAGAGGGTTGTTAGCAATCTAATCAGCCCCAGAGAAGCCAGTGCACGCTGGTCCCCAGATAATGGTGGTGGGAGACCATTTGTTCTGCCGTGACTGATCAGAGTTCCCAGGAGAAACCAAGCCATTGCTGTGCTGTACACTGCAATAACCACATGGAGAGGGAAACCCCTTGCCTCAGTGGCTCTGGGTGGGCAGGAGAGACACAGAGCCAACAGGAAAAAACAAAGAGCACGGTTGTAGTCACTGTGCAGGCACCACAGCCCAGCTGGGGGTATCTCCAGACTCCATCACCTGCCCTGCTCCAGTAATCATGGCATCACCAGCCACAACATGTACCAAAACCCCGAAGTTTACTATGCCTGCATCTTCCTGGTCATGTGCAGCCACCTACCTAAGATCTTCACCAGACACTCAAGAATTATTTAGGAAGTGGTGGCTCACAGACAAGCTGATCATGATGACCTGTAAGGCTTTCAACATCACAGCAGGAAGGTTCTCAGCCCCCCAGAAACAGTAGTGGGAAGAAACCCCCAGCTGGATTTGTCAGGGACTTGGAGACTGAGTGGGTTAAGCTGAGACTAGACTTGCTGAAGACTCTGGTCTCTTTCAACCCTCCATTCTCCAAAATAATCATTTTGAGCAGATGATGAATACTGTGGCATGTCTCAGAATAAGTCATCAATGGCCCACAGCCCATCATCCTGGCATCAACTTCTCAGTGTTGTCTGACTTGATGGCACTTAACCATTCCCAGAGCCTGATCCAGCTATTTTATTTTATTTTATTTTATTTTATTTTATTTTATTTTATTTTATTTTATTTTATTTTATTTTTTACACCAAGTACAGTGTAGCAGCACTTGCCCCACCAGTGGGCTTGTCCCCACCCTGGACCTGGTCACAGAAGGGTTTGTATTGGAAAGGAGCCCTAAAGGTCATTAGTCCAACCCCTACCACCATGAGCAGGGACATCTTCAACTAGATCTGGTTGCTCAGAGCCACGTCCAGCCTGACTTTGGATGTTCCCTGGTGACAGAATGAGATGTTCACACAGACCAGTGGCCCAGCTCACCTACCACTAGCCAGAGCCTTGCAGATGAACACTCTGATGCAGATGCAGGTCCTTCACATCAGCAGCTCACCTACCAAGCTGCAAGTCCTGCTTTTCCTGCAAGTCCAGCTGCTGCCCTGTGACACACACATCCATGCACCTAACAGGGCTGCCCACACACCTTAAGGTGTGCTACAGGTGTCCATACACCAGCAACCCACCCCATATCTTTGCCAGGGCTGTTGGATGACTGCTGAGAGGTCTCCATACACATGGATGAATCCCACACAAGAAAATACATGAGCAACCCTGGATTTCCCAAATCCAGGACATGCAGGAGTGCTAATGAAGAAATTGTGATGCCGTGGTCATCTACGTAAGGGATTGCTTTCTGCCCATCACACATCTCCATGCTGTTCTCCAACCTAACAGTTGCTGTACAAATTGGTTCCTTTTCCTCACAGACAGGGTAACAGCCCATCACAGACACAAGGCTGGCAGCTTAGAGTAGCCCCTCTGATCACAGCCAGGCACAGCCAGCAAACCTAATCCACAAAGAAAGTCAAAAATCCTACAAATACTTTGCACACATCTGCTAGCACCCACTGGAGGACCCATAGTGACACAGCTACTCTCATCTCTAAATCCCAGAAAGCATAATTAACAGCTCTTAGCAGACAGGACCTCAAAGAGGGAAGGTCAAATGTCTTGCCAAAAGTCTGAGTTAAAAACAAGGTCCTTTTTTCGGTGTGTGACCCTGTCTCAGCTGTTAAAGACAACTGTTTGTTGGCACAGCACCGTGGAACTGAGGCACACCAAATATTTGGCATCTTCTATTCCAGGTTTGGGTGTTCAGCACAATGCATCAGTCATGGATCAAGCACAGATGAAAGTCCTGCGCATTAACCTTGGTCTAGGAGAGATGGGAGAGGATGGGGAGTTGAGAACAGCTGCAAAACTTCTGGGTTTTTACTTCCTTTTAAAAGAAAATTTTAAAAAATAATCAAACTTTGGTTGTTTGCAGTTCTGCACAAACTTCAAACACTAATCATCTGCAGAAACCTTATGACACGGGTAAGGGCTGAATTTCTGAGTCCTGTTGATTGGAAGCACCAAAGAAAGCTTTTTGCATTGTGTTTGTAGACTCCTACAAACCCCATCTAAACTCTGATATGGGATTTCAAGTGGTAATTGCGTCTCCTTACACACACGTGGGCTGAATGGCTTTATTTTTCTCTTTTTTTTTTTAATTCCCACCAAATCTCTTAGTCACCCTGGTAGCATTGCCTACCTCTCATAATGCCACCCTCATCCTCTTCCCAAGGATCCTTATCTTGAAGGAGAACTAAGGCTTTGCAGCACACAAACTGCTCAAGACAGGCCCTGAAAGAATGTCAGCTTCTGGCCAAAGTTTCTTCACTCAGATGGGTTTCTTTTTGCTTCAATTCTTGTATCAGCAATAAAATTATCACTTTTTTTTTTTCTCTCTCTAAGAGAATTAGTTTAGAAGACTTCTGCCTGGGAGGATTAGAGAGATTGTTGCAAGCTGCCAAGAAACAAGAGTGAAAGGGTATATACGTGTGTCTGGGAAAGGGTAAAAGTAAAATAATTGCAGCTGAACTTGCCCAGATAACACCAAATAAACACAAACCTTTCTATTAAGCTGACATAAAAATAGAAAAGCTCTCAGAGTTATGGGGATCCAGACCTAACCCAAGAAATATTAATACCCCTTATCTGTCTGGGCCATGGATTTACTCTCAGGCTGTCAGAGCTGATCTAGTTATTTCCTGCAGGACTCGCTGCTTGCTGTGCCTTATCTGAACACAGCTGTAAGCATGCAAATAACTTCCCCAAAATGCACCACACCAGTTCCCTCCCCAGGTATCTGCTATGTTATGTGTCACAGTGGCACAAGCGCCCTCCCTCTCACGATGATGAACAAGCAGCAAAGGCTCAGGTATGTAATGAACATCAGGGAAACAGGCACCCAGCCTGCCCTGAGCTTTATTTCTGAGCCTGACTGATTCCCTGCCCCTTTTGAAACCAAACCACCCCCCACCATTACAAATCTAATGGGCCACCCAGAGATAAAGCCCTGCATCAAGACGAAACACGCTTGGCCACCTCCTGCCAGCAGAATGACTGATAAACTATATCACAGGACAGGTGAACAGAAGTCCAAGTTTGACTCCTTTTTGCACCGTCAAGTCTACCTCTCATGGTGAACAGATGGATTTTGGTCTAGAAATCTCATGTCCTGCTGCTCATACTGTGTTGGGACTGGTCAGACAGGCTGGCTGCATTCACATCTGCAGTTAAATATTTGGGTTTTAACAACAAAGTTCCCAATATTGTAGAATTCAGCACAGTCACAGAAACGATTCTTCATCTCCCTCATGATTATGTTCTATGTCTGACTTCAGCTTTCAACAACATCCTTTCTATTGATGCCTGCCAGACTGGAGCAAGGCTGACTCTGGGTGCCCAGGAAAGCACCAGTACATAGAGACCATGCTGAGATAAACTAACGTGCATGACTTGCTGGTTTTCAGGCACATTACCAAGATTTTTACTATTTTTGTTTCAACTCTCAGCATTTCATGCACTTGACACTGAGACTATTACAGGGGTGTTACATCGGAGGCAACAGGGACTCCTATTTCCACAGGGGCCCTTCTCACCACAGTAGGAGTTCATGCTGAACCTCCTCTCATGCCTGTGGGCTTGTTTCATGCTACTGCACATCTTGAAGATCAGCAGAGATTTTTTTTCCCCTCATATTATAAAACGTAGATTGAGAGCCAGAAGTACCTACCCAGTGGCCTGACTCAAAACCCAACCTGCTGAATCTCCTGAGGTGGTTTTGTGACAGCCCTGACATACTTCATGCATGAAAACACCCGAGCAGAAATCCCCCCTGCTCCATGATATAGCACCAGGTACATGGCTGTTAAGAAGCAAACAAGCAATGGTCTTCATTTTTCCATGTCATTAGCTTCAAAATTAGGTTCCTGAGAATGCTTCATTAAACCAAATCCTCAAAACCCACCTAAAATTATCATAAATACATCTTGTGTTACTACACAGCTAGCTCCAGGAACAAGAGGGTGGCAGTTACTTGTATATTCTGTCTGCTAGGAGAATGGGATGGAGAAAAGAAAGCTTTATATGGGCCTATACATGTAAACATATTGTGGTGGTTTGATGCTGACTGGAGGCCAGATGCCCACCAAAGCTGCTCTGTCACTTCCCTTTTCAGCCAAAAAGGAGAGAAAATATATATTGAGAGACTCAGTAGTTGAGAAAAGGACAGGGAAAGATCATTCCACAATCAGCATCACAGGCAGAACAGACTCAGCACAGAATGAAAGAAAGAAAACTCTCTAATTGATGGCCCTGCCCTGCACCCCCAGTGACACCAGAGTCGGGGGATGAGAAGTGCAGCCAGATCTTAAAGCACCTCCCCCCACCCCTCCCTTCTTCACAGACTTCACTTTAGTCAGGATTTTGCTCCCTTCTTCCCCTCATTGTGGCACGGGGAGGGGCAGGGAGAGTTGTTTTCCTTCTTAGCCGGGGAGGGGTGGAATTCCTCACCCCCTTCCCCTGCTGCACCATGAGGTGCAGTCCTTTCTGTCAGGGTGTCAGCTCCTCACCGATTGCCTCAGCGCGGCTCCCTTCCATGGGGTGCCCGCATTCAGGCCCAGACTGCTCCAGCCTGATCCCCCACAGTCACATACCCCCAGCAAACCTGCTCCAGCATGGTTCAGTCTCTCCAGAGGCTGCAGGTTTCGCTGCCAGGAGCTTGCTCCAACATGGGCTTCCCACAGAGTCACAGTGTGCTTCTGGTCTCCACCTGCTCTGGCATGGGGTCGACCACAGGCTGTAGATGGAATCTCGGCTCCCCATCAGCATCCACGGGCTGCAGGTGGGGTCTGGACCTTTTCCATGGGCTCCACCTTGGGTTTCTCCAGGGGCTCAGGAGCATCTTTCTCTCTGGCACCTGGGACACCTCCTCCCCCCTTCCCTGCCCTTGGTGCCTGCACAGTCTCTCCCCCCTTCTCACTCCCTTCTCTGGGGCACAAAGCAGCTGCTGGCGGTTGTTTGTCCTCAGGGTGATTCCCAGAGGTGCTGTGACCATCGCTGATGGGCTCGGCCTTGGTCAGGAGTGACTCCAGCCTTGAGCCAGCTGGTGTTTGCTCTGTGGGGCCTGGGGGAAGCTTCTGGCTGCTGGTTGCAGAAGCCACCCCTGCACGCCCCCTCCTCTGCCAGAACCCAGCCACACAAAACTAAAACACATACACAACACACATATATGCACAGAGCAAGTACACAAGCAACTGAAGCACGTAACACAAGTAGAAGGGAGACTAAAAGTGCCACAACCCAGCCAGCACCATCTTTGCGTGAAGGACAGATGTGAACCAGCAAGGCAGATGTACAGCTTCTTACAGCTGAAACAATCAGCTACAAAAGGAAAAAGAGCCACAGAGGGCCCCATTATGAGAAGGGATGAGAAGTGTTACTACCAAATGTCCTCAGTCTGGGAGTCATGAGTCATAACCCGCACCAAGATCAGCTCTGCCCACTAATTGAACTGAAAAGCCAACTGAAAGCACTCTAATTCCCAGAGTTTTCTAGGGGCAAAGGCTCAGTTCAGGAGGCACTTCTGCACTGACCAACTCTAAGCACGTAGTTAGACCCACAGGGTGAAATCCCAGCGTCGGTGCCAAGCTCTTACTGAACTCGACTGAGGCAGAGTTTCTCCTCTTGGACTTTGTGGGCATTTGGAGGCTTCCCTGAAACCAGACCGGAATTCCAGCTTTGTGCAGAGGAAGCATTTCTGCAACTTCTTTCCATTCCCTTCACAAAGAAGCTGCACAAAGTTTCCCAATGTTGGCATCCTAAACTGAGGCATGTTTTGCCCTGTTTCCACCAGGGCTGAGACAACTCCAGCTCCCACCTTTCAGACCCATCCTGCCAGAAGCCAGAACCGTTGCAGCCAGGTGTGGTTCTCAGCCTTAGCATCTCAGGGGTGGCTTCTTGTGGTTTGATTCCAGACTTAATGTCATCAACCTATTAGAATAATTATTGCCTTCACCCTAAACCTGTCAGCAGTCTCACTGGAGGTAGCACATGCCAAACTAAGCTGCCCTTTAAATGTTATGGTGTATGAAGTTTGCTGCTCCCTCCTTCGCAGGGAGCATGATGCTCTTTGCAGCACAAAAGATACAAAGCCACTTGATGCATTCAGCTGTTTGACTACAAGGCAAAAAGCTTTCCCCCTTTATTTAAGCCCTTCAAGTCAAAGTTTTCTGGGAAAATTCCACAGGACACCTCTGCCTGTTTTTTTCTTCAAAGGGCATCAGCATCTGGCAGGGCAGCCTGTGCATTCCCAAAGGGCTCTACATAGAGATGAGGGTACACCTCCCCTTCATCATCCGTTGCTGTGACATGGAACAGTTGCCAAGTTATTTAAAACCCATTAAAAAAATAAAATCCCTGCCTTGGAGTTGTCAAGCAACAAGTGATATTTTGTGGAATCCTAATTTCTGCCATGCATCTAATCTACCCTATCATCAAAGGATGACTTTATCCAACCTGGACCACAGCACGTCCGTGACTAGGACAATACAATACTCTGCCTCCTCCACCCTTTGCTTGTGTTCCAGGCCAGTACCACACCTTTAAGCCTCAGACCCCAAATCCAAATTAGGGTTTTCAGTAGTGACAGGAGAGCTGTGCAAGGAAGAAGGCATTGCTCCAAAACGCAACACTATGTGGTCTCCAACATGAAGTTGTACATAAAGTACAAATCATGCCTTTATTTGAAAGACACATGATATGAGAAGCTACAAAGTGGAATAATTCAAATATATAGCTAATAAAGAGCTTCTGAAAGTGTAATTCTTCTTAGTCTTTTGACAGAGACTTTTAAGATTCACCAGCACACTGTGTCACATGGAAATAAGTAAAGAGAAGTGAAGCAGGGAAAGCACAAAAGGCTCCTCACCCTGTACCACCACAAAAGGCTCCTCACCCTGTACCACCACAATTTTCAATGCATTTCAGCCCTCATTGCCTGGGTCACACCATAGAATGGTTTAGGTTGGAAGGAACCTTTAAACATCATAGAACCATAGAATGTGTGAAGTTGGAAGGGACCTTTAAGGGTCATCTAATGCAGTCCCCCTGCAGTGAGCAGGGACACCTTCAGTAGAGCAGATTGCTCAGAGCCCCATCAAGTCTGACCTTGAATGTCTCCAGGGATGGGGCCTCCACCACCTCTCTGGACAACCTGTGCCAGTGATCTACCACCATCCTATTGAAGAATTTTTTCCTAATATCTAAATCTCCCCTTTTCTAGTTTAAAACTATGACGCCTTGTCCTAGTGCTACATGCCCTTGGGAACAATTCTTAAGATCTTCAACTCCAACCCCCAATAGACCATATTATTTCATTTCAAATATCAAACATTAAACCTCTTGCTTCATACTGCAGAAGCTTCACCTATGCACCACCACCCCTCTCAACCACATAGATTTAAGGAAGTTTATTATAACCGTAATCTATCAAGTCATCACATAAGTTTTTATTTCCCCATTATTAATTTGTGTAAATTCAGTTGCTTTAAGGGCAGAGATGTGGAAGGGGATTGAACAGGCCACACTGCTACAATATTCCCCAATTTACACATATTCTTACCAATATCCTCCACGTATACTAAAAAGCAGCACTAATTTCTGATCACATCTTCCCTCCTGTACAGGACAAGGTTGGGAGGCTTCAAACAATTTGCCCCGTTTTAGGTTTTCTACCTGACTGCCAAATACTGGTATCTGGCTCAAAGTAAACAGGAGGTGTTAATGGTGTTTCTCTGCAAGTCTCTAGCTTCAAGAGTTTTTGTCTGCATGTTTTAACAGAGATAAAAAAAATACTCAGGGTAATATTTTTTCTTTTTTCTCTGCAATTATGTCAGGAAAATAAAAAGCGACATCACAACTTTTAGATATACCTCAGATCAGCATTGTTTGGGATCACTTTCTGGAAGGAGGGAAAAAGGAGTCTGTGTGCATCTAGATTTCAGGGTATAGAAGACAGAAAGGTGAAGATCATTACCCTACCAGCACACCCACCAGCAGACTGGAACGTCTTCCCCCACCACATGGTGACTTCTCTTGCTCGAGTTGTGATCAGACCGTTCCCTTCTTCAGCTGCTGGTTGCAGAGGACTTTCTTCCCAAGGTCTCAGGGGTCTTCCAGCAGATGAACTGGCCCAGAGCAGGCGGGAGGGGAGTGAGGGTATTTATGTGCCAAAGGCCATCAACTGAGAGCCCTGCTAGAGTTAATGAGGGCTTTAAAAAAATATGAAGCCAGCAAGGACCTATCGACCTCTGAGAGATGGTGGGGAGATGAGAACATGAGGAGAACAAAAGGAAAAATAAAAGAATAACTAATTGCACATTAAGCAGATGCTCTGTCATTGCAAGCTTCACCTGTAATTTCATTTCTGCTGTTTAACTCACCTTGACTTTCTCAATATGCTACAGACCAGGTCCATTTTATCCTTCTGCACTACAGAGGAAAAAAACCCTCCAGCTTCTGACTTTTAACATCAGACCAAACCACAGTAAAATCCCTTTCTCAAGGCAGAGGCCAGGGTTGTTTGATGGAGTCTATCCCATATAACTGAGAATATCTCCAGTTCTGAAGTTAAATGGCCCTTTAGGTTTTATTCTGCTTCTCAGTATTCAGACTTAAGCACAGATTTCCTCCCTCTTTCTCAGGCATGTTCTACTTGGGCAAAAGAACAAGGGGTGGCAGGGAAGAGCTGTGGACAATGTCCAGCTTCACCTCTGCTCAGTGAAAGGGTTGGTCACCACTGCTTTGCAATGGAAACAAAGATCAGTAGTGCAGAAGCCTTAGGAAGATGTGATCCAGAAACCTTGGTTTGAAGACACCATCTGCAGTTCTTAACTCATGTCACAACTCACCAGATGCACTTGCTTTTGAAACGGGAAAAGTTTTCACTGTAATTAAAATAAAGGGTTACAGAGCTGGTTTCATGAAGATCTGGCCATGGCTGCAGGCCAACAGCAAACTAGAGCAAGCAATGTCTTGTGAAGTCTCTTTGGAACAGCAAATTTTAAGACTTAACGTTGAACTTCAAAGACATTGAGCATCTCAGGGCTCAATTGAGATGGTGGTATGGGGGGTGTTGGGGGAATTTCAGGTCAAGCACCGCCGGTTTGCAACGCAACGTGGACCAGCAGGTCCCACCCAGGAATGGTCACCCATAGCAGAGCATACCTGAGAGAGAAAATACTGAATTCAGGCCTTGTTTCAGTTTACTTATTGTGAGGGCAAAGCACTTTCCCACAAATAGTTGTTTATGAACAGGACCTGGGTTTTCTGAGCTTGCGTATAGGTGAGCACGTACCAACGTTGTATTTGCTTTATTGGCTTTTGTAAACTCAAAAAGACCAACCTTGAAGCAAATAAAGGAACCAGTTAGTGAACTCAGCTTCTCCAAAGAGCTAAAAGGACCAAAAGTGTTTTGGTGGTTTTTAATTGGAAGTTCAAAGCCTAATGAATTCACAACTTAAGGGGTTGATGTGAGGCATGTTCCAAAATTCAGTCTGAGTTAGGCTTTGGAGGTGAGAAAAAATAAGATATATCACAACATGGATTTTCTAGAGAGATGGTGCCTGGATAACCTGAATCCTCTCTCTGATTATTGACCATTTTTAAAGGAACGGAAATGCGACAGCTCTCTCATATCGGCAAGTTAGTTTGTCACAGAATAAGTTGTGAAGTGGAAATTAACTTAATTCAGCCACAGAAAGTATGGATGTTTCAAATATTGTTGTGCAGAGAAAGGGAAACATTTTTTTCTGAAAGGAGAATAAATGAGATGGAATCAAATGGCATCCCAGGGTGCAGGGGTGTGTGTGAGAGAAAGACATGGAACTTAGAAAAAAAATTTCAAATTACAAATGCAATCAATATGAAGGAAAAAGTCTTTCCATTCCTCCAGAGTGCAACTATGAAACTATAAGGAACATCTTCCTTCTGGGGAGAGGCTGAGGGAGCTGGGTCTCTTCAGCTTAGGGAAGAGAAGACTGAGGTGTGACCTTCTTAATGTCTATAAAGATGTAAAGGGCAAGAGTCAGGAGGACGGAGCCAGGCTCTTCTCAGTGATGGCAGCGACAGGACAAGGGGCAGCGGGAAGTTCCATGGGAATGTCAGGAGGAACTTTTTCCCTGTGAGGGTGATGGAGCCCTGGGACAGGCTGCCCAGAGAGGTTGGGGAGTCTCCTACTCTGGAGACATTCAAACCTGCCTGGATGTGATCCTGTGTGATTTAGTCTGGGTGACCCCGCTCTGGCAGGGGGGGTCCTGCCAGGACTATGCTTCAGGCATACGGAGCAGCTTCAGGTACATGTAGTTAGTCTCTCCACATCATCCTTCTCACCTTGGGCTTCCTGTCAGACCATTGGGTTGGGTTAGGTTCTTTTGCTTTTTCAGCTGTTTTTCGTGTCAGTCCACTGCATGTGATAATGACAGGAAAAAAGCTACTCAGGTGCTGCATTAATATCCTCATTGGACAGTAAAATTCGTGTTTGGGAAAGTTTTAAACATGGTTCACTTATCATCCCTTTACACTGGCAACATTTATCCCTCCTAGATACATCCCCATTACCAGAGGAAACTCCCCAAAACCAAAGAAGTGTGAAAGAGCATTCAGAAAACTCTTGTTCAAACCAGAAAGCAAGATAATGGCAGGACAAGGGGGAATGGATTAAAACTAAAGGAGGGAAGGTTTAAATTGGATATTAGGGGGAAGTTCTTTCCAGAGAGAGTGGTGAGGGGCTGGAACAGGCTGCCCAGAGAGGGGGTGGATGCCCTGTCCCTGGGGGTGTTCAAGGCCAGGTTGGATGGGGCCCTGGGCAACCTTGTGTAGATCCAGGCCTGGAGGTTGGTGGCCCTGCCTGTGGCAGGGGGGTTGGAGCTCTGTGATCCTTGGGGTCCCTTCCAACCCATGCCATTCTGTGATTCTATGATAATGGTGGGGTGGTGGTTCATCATGTGAGCACCGACACCGTTGCAATCCAGAGCTGCTGAATTCAGCAAGGAGCAGAGGACCTGTGCTGCACCACCCTCATTTACACAGAGCACCCACCTAAATCCAGTACATCCAACGCTGTTTCACATATGGCCAGCACTGGGCTCCATCAAACACAAGCACCAGTTTCTTCAAGCTGTAATCAAACAGCTCTAACAGTGACTGAGGTGATTGCCCTTGCGGGCCTGAGGGCTTCCTGATGAGCACAGGAAGAGATACAGAAAGGTCAACGACATGTCACTGGAAAGATGAAGGAAGGGAAGACATGCTTAGAGCAAGGAAAACAATGCAAGGGTGGTAAGCAGGAGCACCATCAGCCTCAAACACAGGGGGCAAGTTACAAATGACCAGAAACTTCTCTGCACTGAGCTCCACTGTTTCCCTTCCCCGGGCTTTTCTCAGCCTGGGCCCTGCTTCCTCACACCAGAGGCAGTGGAGACCTTGCTACACTGATATTTGGAGTTAGACTTCAATCCAGTGATGCTCCCACGCTCCCTGCAGCCCATTCCAGCCTGTAATTTCACTTTGAAGAAAATCAGAGTAATCAAGCCTCACACCAACAGGTTTCTTCAGGTAATTATATATATACATATATAATTCATATATATATAATATATATGATTTCTGGACTGTGTATTTCAAAGGTATTAACAAACTCTAGTGAGAGTTTGAAGATTAACATTGCCTCAGTCACTGTTGATCCAGTCACCTTTGGTGTGAGCGTCTTCCCCTGTTTTCCCTTCAAGCCCTTCTGAAGAAATCCCTAGGAAACATGTAAGACATATCTCTGCATTATAAATAAAGCAGCAGCATTAATACTTAAAGTACTTAATAACCATCTATCTAGCTATGGCAATAGAGCAAACTAACACTCCGAAGTCCTGATTTGGATCTCGCTTACATTGGTGTTACAGCACTAAAACTATTGGTTTCAGTTGGGTCGTTTACAGGCAAAGAGCTGAGGTTGACCTGACCTTGCAACGCTCTGATAAAGACATGGCAGTAACAACAGATCTGGAGTCAAAAGGAGTTTGCCACTGGTTGCAACAGTAGCATAGTGTAAATAATACATGGATATGAGAAAAGCAATTACGTCCCAATATCAGAGCCCATATCATAGTGGCTCTGCAACTCAAGCTGGCTCTATTGGGATGAATGCCCTTTCTAAAGTACAGCGTTACAGACCAACGAGATACTCACTTTGCTTCTGTAGTTATGCAAAACAGGAGACTGCTGCAAGTTTCAGGTCAGCTGGATTTTTGATTTTTTTTTTTTTTAATAGACCTTTAAGGGCATGAGTTCATCCTTCAGAGAACACAAAGCCTGGCCTTGGCCTTGGCCTTGGCCTTGGCCTTGGGCAGGCACAGTATGTTTAGCTTTAGTCCCCCCAGGGTGATGCAGAGGAGAGAGAAGAAAAGCAGGAAGACACACAATCAGGAAACCTGTGATTATTGTGATGCCATTTTGGTGGAACAAAACACATACCTGGCCTAAGATGGTAAATCTGGGATGTGTTTCTGCAAACAGCCTTGGCAAGGAGCTTACCTGTAGGCTCTACACTGGAGGTGCTTGAATTTAGGAGACATTATTTTCCTACTAAGTATGGTTGCCTTGTATTTGCAGGAGGGGCAGGCTCAACTTTTCTCTGTCTCTGTTTTTCCACCTATAAACTGTGAATATAATTAATATACAGCTAAGTTCGTTAATGATACCCAGGTTGTTGGAGATCAATGGCCAAAAGAGTGCTCTCCTCTTCATTTGTCAGGGCCTTACCACTTGTGTTTGTTTCTCAAAGGGTTAACAAGCAAGACCTTGACCTCAGCTTTGGGCAAAGCCATTTGCTACTTGGCTGAGATCTCATTTGCCACTCGAAGATGAGGACAGATGACACAACCCTCTGAGAAGAGACACACTCAGTCTTCTTGTGCAAAGAATTGCGCTTAAAAAGAGACGGTTGAAGCTAACAACCCAACCAGACCCATCTGAGTCTATGTGATTCATGGTCAGATTGACCAAAACAAATAGCTGTGCTTCACAGCAAGCCCCTTTAAACAGCCAAAATCGTGGTATAACATCATGCAATGGAAAACAGTAAGATTTTTTATCAAAATAATATTGGCTAGGCTAAAGATGCAATTTACTGTCTTCTGAAGCATCCACTGTAAAAACATGCATTTGTTTGCTCAGGGAATGTGTGGCATTTGCTTTCTCTGCTGGTTATTAGTATAAAATCAATGATCAAAAGGCTAATAGATTAAAAAGTTCTTAAGGCACAGGTTAATTAAGGTATAGGTTAATTAATCTTTTGCTCATGCAGCTACATAGTTTGCTTATCATAAAAAGTATCTTTTTCAAGCAAAAGTTTAGCAATACTTGCTAGAAGTTTACACTGGGGGTGGTCAAAAATACGCTGTGCAGAAGGCAGAAATGAGCTGTGCCACAAAGACCAACAGCTGATGAGAGCTCCATGGATTCAAGACCTTGCAGAGGCCCTTCAGCATCTGGTGGGCGGGTTGAAAATTCACCCAAAAACTTTAATAAGAGCTTATAAAGATGGACATGCTTGCTGCTTTTCCAACTGAATCACAGAGTCACATTCATATGTGTCTTACTAGCTGCTTCTCTGTGACCAACTGCTTATCATCAGCCTGGCAAAGTGTCTGCAGATCCACTTGGATTTAAAGAAACACAGCAGAGCAGATAATGGGTAAATACTCAATATTTTGAGGTCAACAGTGCCTGTTGATGTGACTCTCTATGGAAAGGGTTGTGCAAGTCCCTGCCCACACCTGTCTGCCAGCCTCTCCCTTCTGCCTTCCCGCTCCTGTGCCAAATTTCCATCAAGGCTGAGATCCTTTGGGAATAGTACACATACAATTGTGTTTTCGTTAGACTCAAGAACTTGCACATGGGAGAAATCCCAATCAAGGAGGGGTGTCTCTGGTGCCTAATGTGGCAGAAAATCTGATTTAACCTCTTTGTTTGTGCAAGCATTCATAACATCTCTATTCTGGGTCAGTCCTGTAAGGTCTAACACAGGATAAACCCAATGCTTGCACTTAATGTAAAAAAATAAAAATTATCTGCCCAGCATGATCTGCAACTCCAGAAGGTAATTTCCCTCAGCTTCACTGCTCACAGAACTGTCCTGGATGTGTTTTAGATGATTTCAGCCTGTAGACACGCGTGGTTGGTCCTGTGGTGATGTGTAAACATCTAACTCTGCTAGCAGGCTAAATGAAGTGATGCCAGCGGGTTTATGTTAGAGAATAAGAGGCCTGTGCAGACAGATAGTCAAGATCTGCTCCCTATACAATATTGTATAGACTGATTTTTATTAATTATTCTTTATTCAGGTGAGTGAGGTTGACACTGATCAGATACAATAATATAAACAGGACCAGATTAATCACAGAATCACAGAATAACAAGGTTGGAAAAGACCTTTAAGATCATCGAGTCCAACCATTCACATCCTAAACCAAACCATATCCCTAAGTACCTCATCTACCCTTTTTTTGAACACATCCAGGGAAGGTGACTCAGTCCCTCCCTGGGCAGCCTGTTCCAGCCCTGACAACTCTTGCAGGAAAAAATTTTTTCCTAACATCCAATCTAAACCTGCCCTGGCACAGCTTCATGCCATTCCCCCTTGTCCTGTCACCTGTCACCTGGCTGAAGAGACCATCACCTATCTCTCTACAACCTCCCTTCAGGTAGTTGTAGGTGGTGATAAGGTCTCCCCTCAGCCTCCTCTTCTCCAGGCTGAACACCCCCAGCTCCCTCAGCTGCTCCTCATAGGATTTGCCCTCCAGCCCCTTCCCCAGCCTGGTTGCCCTTCTCTGGACTCGCTCCAGGACCTCCATGTCCTTCTTATGGTGAGGAGCCCAGAACTGGACACAGTACTCGAGGTGTGGCCTCACCAATGCCCAGTACAGGGGCACAATCACCTCCCCAGACCTACTGGCCACACTGTTTTTGATACAAGCCAAGATGCCATTGGCCTTCTTGGCCACCTGGGCACACTGCTGGCTCATATTCAGTCTGCAGTCAACCACCACCCCCAGGTCCTTCTCTGCCTGACACCTCTCCAGCCAGTCTCCCCCAGCCTGTAGCACTGCATGGGGTTATTATGCCCCATGTGCAGCACTCTGCACTTGGCCTTGTTAAACTTCATCCCATTGGACTCAGCCCATGGGTCCAGTCTGTTCAGATCCCTCTGAAGAGCCTCCCTACCCTCAGGCAGATCAACACTTCCTCCTAGTTTAGTGTCATCTGCAAACTCACTGAGGGAGCATTCAATCCCTTCGTCGAGATCATTGATAAAGATGTTGAACAAGACTGGACCCAGGACTGAGCCCTGGGGGACGCCACTCGTGACCGGCCTCCAGCTGGATTGTCGGTAACAGTGGATAAAGAACGGTAAAAGGTGTTTTTCTGCCCATGTTAACAGGTCTGTGATCTGAGATAAAACAACTCAAGCTCAGCATGTGCTGGCAGTGTGTGCTGGCAGCTCAGCAGGCCAAGCATGTCCTGGGCTGCATCATGAACAGTGTGATCAGCAGGTTGAGGAAGGGGATTCTGGCCCTCTGCTCTGCTCTGGTGAGACCCCACCACGAGTACTACATCCAGCACTGAGGTCCCCAGTACAGGAAAGACACAGAGCTGTTGGGGTGAGTCCAGAGGAGGCCACAAAGATAGTCAGGGGGCTGGAGCACCTCTCGTCTGAAGACAGGCTGAGAGAGTCGGGCTTGTTCAGCCTGGAGAAGAGAAGGCTTCAAGGAGACCTAATTGCAGCGTACCAACACTTAAAGACTTAAAGGGATCCTACAGGAAAGTGGGAGAGGAGCTGCTCACCAGGGAGTGCAGGGACAGGACAAGGGGCGATGGCTTCAAGCTGAGAGAGGGCAGGGTTAGATTAGATGTTAGGAGGAAATTCTTTACTCTGAGGGTGGTGAGGCCCTGGCACAGGGTGCCCAGAGAGGCTGTGGAAGCCCCATCCCTGGAAGTGTTTAAGGCCAGGTCGGATGGGGCTTTGGGCAACCTGGTCTAGTGCGGGGTGTCCTTGCCCATGGCAGGGGGGTTGGAACTAGATGATCCTTGAGGTCACAGAATCACAGAATCACAGAATTGTAGGGGTTGGAAGGGACCTCGAGAGATCATCAGGTCCAACCCCCCAACCCAAACCATACTGTGATTCTGTAACTCCCAGCCTCTGGTTAAAGCAGCTACTAGATATGAGCTAGTCATTATGGTTGTCCTTCTTTATCCCTAAGAGTTTGTAATAAATAAGAATGTCAAGTCAGCATACAGCTATAGGAGAAATGAGTGGCTTGTGGAAATAAAGAGTGTTTATGCCTGGGTGAGCTGGAGAGGCACCTCGAGGTGGGGGGTTCCCCCTGCAGCCCACATGTGCAAGGGGACAACCCTCAACCATAGTATTCAGGAACAATTATAGTACTGGTTTATGTAGTGCTGCTGCAGATGATCCTGAAGCAACAGGGACAGTGGGACTTCTCTGAGCTTTTCAGAGCCCTGGGACAGGCTGCCCAGGGGGTGTGGAGTCTCCTTCTCTGGAGAGATTCCAGCCCTATCTGGACACTGACCTGTGTGACCTGTCCTAGGGACTCTGCTTTGGCAGGGGGTTGGACCTGATGAACTCTGGAGGCCCCTTCCAACCCCTACAATTCTGTGATTCTGTGACTGTACTCCCATGATTATGGAAAATGCAGGGGAATGCATCTAATCCCAACATCTGTATTGCTGCATACAACTCACTGTACTCAGCTGCAAGGAAAGAGAGATTAAAGAACCGTGAACCTGTGAATGTTAAGGGAAAGAAGCATTGTACTAGAAAAATGCATCTTCATTAGAAAAGAAGGCTGCTCAAGCAAGACCAGGAGCCTCCTGAGGTAGGTTGCAAAGGTGCCAGGGGAGATTGGCTTTTAAGTTTTCTCAGTGGCAGGCAACAAAGCAGAAGGTCAGACCAAGCCTGGTGATGGAGGGAGCTGGGCTTGTTCAGCCTGGAGAAGAGAAGGCTGTGGGGGGACCTCATTGCAGCCTTCCAGTCCCTGAAGGGAGCAGAGAAACAGGAGGAGAATCAGCTTGTTCAAAGGGCAGAGACTGGCAGGACAAGGGGGATGGAGTGAAGTTGAAGGAGGGAAGGTTTAGATTAGATTTTAGGAGGAAGTTCTTTCCAGAGAGAGTGAAAAGAAGCAGAGAGATGCCCCAGGCCATAAACAGCAGCCTGAGGATTGCAGAGGACCAAAGTTCTACTAGAGTTGTGTGGTCCAGCAGAACAAGAAGGGACCCCTCTCTGCTTCCATATTAACTTGTGGAGAAAGTACAAAAGATTCCCAGGAAAAGGCAGGAGGAAGTGTGAGACTCATCCCACCTCAGCAAAGGAAGGGAGGTGGTGGACACAAAGCAGTGGCCACACTGATACTTCCTTCAAAGGGTTGTGGCTGCACATGTCACCCACGCTAAAACAGCAGGAGAGAGGGCATGGACATGTAGAACCACCTGGTTATGGGGGTCTCCACACTCTGCAGGTGGAAAATGCCACCATCACCCTCTGGGGTCTCCTCCCACAGGTGGCAAATCTGGGTCCCACCACCCATGGGACCTTCAGCGGAGGCGAGCTGGTCTTAAAGTAGGCTTGCCAGGTAACCAGAGAAGGCTGTTCAGCCAAACAGCCTTGCTGCTGGGCTCCTTTCTCCAAAATGTGATTAATTTAATCAGGCTTATCTTGAACAATCAGAATTTGAGGGGAAAAGGAGACTATCTCCTCTGGTTGCAAGGGCAGCACAGGTTCTGCAGACGTAACTGGTGCTCCAGAAAGGAGGAAGGGAAATGACTGATGACCATTAATTCTCATTCTCACCACCATTCAGAGATCAATTTTCCACACAGTGAGATACAGAAATCCATCACTGTTGAATGGCCAGGTGAAAAAAAAGTTTCTGAGAGATTTATTAAGGACATGATTGAGGAGACACTTCTGAAACAAAAAACCCTAACAGTCTCAGCACACAGTACTTCAAGAAGCACCTACACAGGAACTCAGAAATGCCATTAATCTCTCCAGTGAGAGGGATGTGTATTCCATATTTATCACCCTGCACCACATGTTGATGGACACACCTGAGCAACACAGTACTAGAGACTCAGGGATTTTATTCCATTGCCTGGTAGTGTCTGTATTGGGCACCAGAGATGGCCAATTATTTGCAAAATTATCAGCCTCCCTCATGCTTCTCAAGGGAAATAGCACACTGAGGAACATGGGTGTTGCCAAGATTAACTTCCACTGGCTGAAAGGCATTTCCCTGCCTGCCCTGACCACAGCCCATGGTTTTATCAAGTGCCACCAAGCAAACAGGCAGTGAGAGGAAAATGCTCCCATGAAGCTCCTGTTCACCTTGTCTGGGAAAAAGGATGAAATTCGTTTTCCAACACCTGACTCCAAGCCCAGCCAGGCAGAGAGGCTGCTAAAGCTGACAGCATGGCAGTCCTGGCTCTTGGTACATCTGACAAGATCTGTTCCCTGAAAAAATAGGTGTGACCTGTGAAAGGGAAGCAACAGGTTTGTGCCCTTTCTTTTCTTTCAAGAGAAGCAAAAGAAGCCATGAAAAACTTATTTTTGATGATTAATTCTGTCATTCTGTATCAGGGCAGTTAAACACAGACAGACAGCAAACTTTGCATCTGGGAGACTGTCTGGAGGTCTCAAAAAGCAGTACCAAATCACAGGAACTGGGATAGAGAGGGGTGCAAGAGCTTCTTGTCCTTCCCCTGCCAGACCAGCTACTCCAACAGCAAGGGCCTCGTGCAACCAGATTTCTGACTCAGAAACCCCTATTCTGGGATTACACGGAATTCAGTGGCTCCCCAGGAAATACTTCTGGTGCCAAACCTATCTGCCTGCTAATTCCCTGTCAGAAGAAGAGGGGTTACAGGCAAGGGATGGAAAGGGCATTGGCCCAAATGTGCAGCAGGATGCAGGCAGAGAGATGTGGGTGCCCACAGTGATGCTGTCAGCAGGGATGCAAGACGTTCATGCCACGGTGTTTTTCACAGAGTCACAGAACATTAGGGGTTGGAATGGACCTCAAAAGATCATCTAGTCCAACCCCCCTGCCAGAGCAGGATCACCCAGACTAAATCACACAGGAACACATCCAGGCAGGTTTGGATGTCTCCAGAGAAGGAGACTCCACAGCCTCTCTGGGCAGCCTGGCCCAGGGCTCTGTCACCTTCACAAGGAAAAAGTTTTTCTACAGTTCTGGTTAGGAAAGAGCAGGTGAGTGGTTTCTGGACCTTGGATTTCACCTCAGCAAGTTGCAACGAAATGCAAAATAAAGCTGGTGATGATGAGCTGAAATAACTGCCCATCGATTTCACACGTTTGTGAAATGATACCCGACACATCCAAGAGAGGAAAAGACCGTACCACATACTGGGTAAAACTGTGGGCTTAGGTGATAAGAACAATCTGAGTGTGTTGGGGAATGTGTACATCACTCATTCACAAGCAGAGCTAGAAAAGGATTATTTAGTTAAATATTTCAGAGTTCTGTTTCACGTCTCTGCCTTGTTCTGCCTACAGATGTCTGCTTGGGGCAATCCCAGTTACTAGCAGACATCTAATGAGAAACCCTCCTGTAGCATTTCTGTTGATTCAGTGGTAGGGTTTGAAGTCTATGTTATTGTCCCTGAGGGCTACACAGCCATCAGTTTCCTACACCCCACCTCCAACAAAATACTCTTCTCATGCTCCCAACCCTTGGTTAAGACCCAAACATACTAACTCAACAGTTTTCAGGTGTATAAAAAGATTAGTGGGTGTTGTAGCTTTGCATATTTGGGTTTCTGGAGGAGGAGGAGGGTGCCAGGGTGGCTTCTGCAAGGAGCAGCCAGAAGCTTCCCCCAGGCCCCACAGAGCAAACACCAGGTGGCTCAAGGCTGGAGTCACTGCTGACCAAGGCCGAGCCCATCAGTGACGGTCACAGCACCTCTGGGAATCACCCTGAGGAGAAACAACCACCAGCGGCCGCTTTGTGCCCCAGAGAAGGGAGTGAGAAGGGGGGAGAGACTGTGCAGGCACCAAGGGCAGGGAAGGGGGCAGGAGGCACCCCAGGTGCCGCAGAGAAAGGTGCCCCTGAGCCCCTGGAGAAACCCATGGTGGAGCAGGTGTCCCCCCACAGCCCATGGAAAAGGCCCAGACCCCACCTGCAGCCTGTGGAGAGGCCCCAGGCTGGAGCAGGGGGAGACGTGCAGGAGATGATGTGACCCGCATTGAAGCAAGCCTCTGCCAGCACTTGCAGCCAGTGGAGAGAGACACAGAGATGAGCAAGAGAGAGATACCCAGAGCAGGTTTGCTGGGGGTGCTTGTGACCCCGTGGGGGACCAGGCTGGAGCAGTCTGGGCCTGAGGGACTGAGAGACATTCTGTGGTTTATGACTGCACCCATAGCAGTGACCCACGCTGGGGCAGCTGGGGAAGAGCTGAAGCCCTGTGGGAAAGGACTCATGTTGGAGAAGTTGGTGGAGGACTGTCTGCTGTGGGTGGGACCCCATGGTGCAGCAGGAGAAGGGGGTGAGGAATGCCGCCACCACCCCACCCCCCATCCCAGCTAAGAAGGAAAACTGATGATGAACTGACCCAAACCCCCACTCCCCCAGTCCCTGCCCCTCCCCGTGCCAGTGTGGGGGGTAGAAGGGAGGAAAGCCCTGACTAAAGTGAAGTCTGGGAAGAAGGGAGGGGTGGGGGGAGGTGCTTTAAGATCTGGCCACACTTCTCACCACCCGACTCTGGTGTCACTGGGGGTGCAGGGCAGTGCCAGCAATTAGAGAGTTTCTTTCCTTTATTCCATGTTGAGTCTGTTCTGCCCATGATGCTGATTGTGCAATGATCTCTCCCTGTCCTTATCTCCACTCCTGAGCCTCTCAATATCTATTTTCTCCCCTGTCCAGCTGAACAGTGGAGTCATAGAGTAGTTTTGGTGGGTGTCTGGCCTCCAGCCAGGGCCAAACCACCACAGTGGGGTCTGAGTTTCCACTAGGAGGAAGCTTTGTCACTGCTGCCCTTGCAACCTGGGTCTCTTCTCCACCTGCAAAGATGCCCATGGCAAGAGTTATACATACTTCATGGAATATTTTCCCTCTCTTTGATGGAAAATATCTCCTTTATGGATTTAAATGGTTTATTCCTCCATCCAAATCCACTGGAGGGGCATGATCCTTAGAGCAAGAAAACAAACCAAGTGATAAAAGTTACCTGAAAGCTAGCACTTCACCACCCAGTGCACATTGTGGCCAGCAGTGCTCATCACTTCTCCACAGCTGGTTGAAAAAAGAAAAGGAAAAGATAAATGGAGATTAATTTTGTTCCAAGAGGCAACACCTGTCATGCCTGTGATGGATGAAGCAAGGTCAGTACCCACCCTGGTCCCACCTGGCAGGTCCCACAACCCAAAGGCTTCTTTGTGGGTGCCCGTGTATCACAGAGTCTCCTGGGCACTGTCAGGAACAGTCAGTGGTGAAACGTTTCTGTAATTCACTGTGGCTTTTTATTGAGACTTTCTCAGAGGAAAGGCTGCAAACGCCACTAAGGGAAGTGATGGATGCTGCAGTCCTTAGGAAATGAACCATTCTTTGATTGCTTGTTTAGCTGAGCAATTTGCAATGTGATAGACAGCAATTATATCATCCAGTGTCAATTTGTCTATTCATTTTTCCCTCTCCACATGTTTCCTCTTCTTGATTGAATAATCACTAACAATAATCACAAGCAGCTGGGGGAAGGAAGTGCATCCATCAGTTTTAATGTCAGGAAGAATGAGAACTGATTCCTCCAGCATTCACTACAGCCCTACATCTTCAAAGTCATTTACATTTTCCTTACACCAGTGCTAATGCCAAGATGGTATCTTTTCTACTACCTGCTCCTCTTTCAGTTTATAATCCAGGAGCAATAGAGCACCACAGGAAAATAACTGATTTAAAAAAACAAAAAGAAAAGGCTGATGTATCTGCTATTCAATATTCCCACAAATATTTTGACATTTATGTTTCAATTCTCCTTAAGTTGACAACATTGGTGGAAGTGTGAGCCTAAAGACTGCAGCTACGTAAGACAGACCAGGGCTGAGGAAGATGAGTTTATGTAAAGGATGAGGGCAGTAAAGGGCTGAGCTGTTAGGAAGACATTAGTGGGCAAAGCCTGGGTGTTGCAGAGGCTTTTCAAAGCATGTCTGTGCACAGATTGCTACTTCTAGTAATAAACTACCTTACTGTGCCCATGTGTGTTGCAGGTTACCTTCCTGGATGTAACACTGAATTTCCAGCAACCTGGGGGGCATTAAAAGGAGCGTGGCCAGCAGGTCAAAGGAGGGGATCCTCCCCCTCTGCTCTGCCCTGGTCAGGCCCCACCTGGAGTGTTGTGTCCAGTTCTGGGCTCCCTGGGATCAAACAGCCAGGGATCTCCTGGAGAGAGTCCAGAGGAGGCTACGGAGATGATGAAGGGCCTGGAGCATCTCCCCTGTGAGGAAAGGCTGAGTGAGCTGGGACTGTTCAGCCTGGAGAGAAGAAGACTGAGAGGGGATCTGATCAATGGTTATCAATATCTGAAGGGTGACACACAGGGGGAAAAGGCCAGCCTCTTCTCAGTGTCTGTGGGGACAGGACAAGGGGCGATGGCCTCAAGTTGAAGCACAGGGAGTTCCACACCAACATGGGGAAGAACTTCTTCCCGGTGAGGGTGAGGGAGCCCTGGGACAGGCTGCCCAGGGGGTGTGGAGTCTCCTTCTCTGGAGAGATTCCAGCCCCGTCTGGACGCCAACCTGTGTGACCTGTCCTAGGAAGCCTGCTTTGGCAGGGGGTTGAACTCAATGGGCTCTGGAGGTCCCTTCCAACCCCTACAATTCTGTGAATTCTGTGAAAATACCAAATTCTCAATTTATATCATAAAATAACCATACACATGCTTTTATATATCTGCATACATACGTGTTATATCATCATATAATCCTGCAGTGGTATTGCCCAGTTATACAAACCAATTTCTGTCAGCTGAGCCCCCAACTCTCTCTGCTCAGAGCCACACGACAGCAGAAAATACAGAAACGAGTCTGAAAGAACAGAGAGGGCTTGCAGGTTGCATTTGCCATAAAACTGTTAAAGTGGTTTATTCAAGAGAATTAGATCATCTTTCAAACACAGTGACACAGACCAAAAAAAAAAAAATAATACCCTGATTACTGTTTTAGTTATGGCTTACATCGATTGATAGGCTTTCTAGTACAACCATAATAGAGCTACAGAAACAATAAGCAAAAATTACAGGGTGGAAGGTTGGAAAACAGAAAGTCGAGTCGATGGACACGAGGGATTAACGTCAGCATGAAACTACTGTTGACTCCACTGGGATTTCTCCACCCACCCCCCACCATCACTGCCTTACAGAAACAACAAACATGAAAAACAAGCTTTATTTTTTTTTGCAGTAGCCCAAGCTCCCTGGCATGAAGACACACGGTTTTGCTCCAACATTTGTTTTCCACCAAGTGGAAAATGGGGGGACGCTGCTCAACTGGCAGGAGCTGTTCAATACGACTTACATGGGCTGGACGCAGAGGTCTGACCAGAGACCTCATGGTTGACAATGAGGAGGACCTAGAAGTGCAGGGAAAACCACCACATCCTGTGCCAGGTAGAGCAGGCACAGGCAGTGCTCCTCACCTCCCAAGGGGACAGGCTGTAGTGTCACTCTCAGGCGTGCATCGCTTGGCCAACGCAAGGTTCACAAATGGGGATTGAGATTTGACTCCACTTGCTCCCCGCTGCTAAAACTGGGGATAACCAGATCTGCTGGGAGAAACTCCAGCGCCTTGGTCCCCCAGACAGCTTCAGGTGGGACAGGCGTTCAGAGAACCAGCCAACACCCCATCTGATTTTGCTGGCTCCCCTGGCTGCAGGCTAACACGTTTTACAGTGACAAGTACAGCTGAAAACGAACACCGAGTCACCGAGAGACCAAACACCGAGAACGCTTATGGCTTCTGAAGGGAAAAGGTCAGACACGTCGGTAAGATATTTACAGCTTTCAATCCTTGAAGCACTGAGGCAGATTTGTCTTTCTCCACGTTTCCCACTGTGGCCTAGTCCCACGTTTCGGACGCTTGACAGACGCTCGGGGCCTCAGGAGGTGCCTGGGACTCCAGCTCCCTCACTCTTAACACCAGCATACATTTGGATTTCCCTTCAATTTGTCTTTAAAAAGCACTTAAGTACAATTGCTTGTGGACTTTGAAGTGCCATGCGGACAACACCGGGATGGCCAGCAGCCTCACCCACATGAGACAGCATGATAATAAGCCATAAAAATGATTTAATAATAGGGTTTTTTGGGAGGTGCAGGTTATTGGTTTGAGTTACAAGCATCAGCCCTGATGGTTTTGTGGGGGTTTTTTTCTATTGAAGCCAAATGTGGATGTTGGGATGGCTTCAGAGGTTATGGACTGAATCATGCCTTGAATACATCCGTATCACCAATGAATTCCACACTGGAATTTTAAAGGAAGCAGAAAAAACGTCCCTTTTCTCAAGGCATGTGATTCGTATGCATACAGTTGGGTACAGAGGGTTCACTTGTGACTTGATAAGGCGATTTACACCACCGTGATGAAATGCTTTGCATAGATGAGTTTGAAAGGATGAGAAGTGCTGAAATCTGGGAGAGTGGCAGTCACAACATTTCTGTTTCCAGATAAATTTGTTCTTTACACACACTATTAAAAACACAGTGTTGCTACTGCACTCTATCTACGATATTTTTTTTAAATGTGTCTGAAACCAAGTGAGTGAGGAACTGGAGGCTGCTCTTCCTGCTCATGGCAAGAGCTTGTTTCTAGAGCCTTCCCCTGAAGTACAATGAACTTTCCACAGGTTTCACCAGACTTTAGAAAAGCCCCTCAGCACAAATGTTGACTCCTTTATTCCTAAAACCTCAGCTCACCCCAGAATTTCCCAGGAATTCGGCCTTTGGGGGTTGTGGAACTTGCTCTGTTTCCTTTTTCACATACATGTAAAAGCTCCCAAGTTCCCTGGGCACGTGGATGCCAGCAAGGTGGGGGACAGGGTCATCTCTGAGCTCTCTCTGTTTTCACTGCCCAAGCTTGAACACCCCACAGAGCTCTGCTGACAAGGCACCAGGCCTCAGAAGATTAAAAGGGAGAGACTCAGTGTTTGATCCTTCCAGCCATGCCATGCCAAGGACGGGCGGTCTGCCCACCTCCCTGCGCCAACACTAGTGGTTTTGCTTTCAAGTTCTACTGATTCACCAAACCCACACAGAGGGGGCTGTTCTTAGAGAAGGTTACAACATCTAATGAACACTGGCTTTAATTTACCATCAGTAGAGCCTGCGTGCAGGCAGGTTTTGTCAGAGACTAGGGGAGCTGCTCCTGGCCCTTACAAGCTGTCAAGCTTCATCTGTTGTTGCTATGATGTTACTCCACGGTGTTAAAGGTTCTGGACCAGAGTGGTGGTTTCAATCTCCAGTACTACCTTTACGTGACTGTATCACGTACCTGCTTGCTCAGGAGGAGCTGCCACAGCACAGCTCTCCCTTTGCAATTCAAGAGCTGGCTCTGACAGCTCCCTTGCAATCACAGACAACACACCAAAACGTTGTATTGGCCCTGTCAGCATTATAATCCAACTTTGCTGCTGGATTCCATAAACCAAAAGCGAGTAGTTAAAACTGTTTTGACTAAATACTTCCTTCCCTTTGATGAGAGCCCTGGCAGATTCATAAGCCTCCTCTGCTGACCTGACAGTAAAGGAGGAGCAGTCCTAGCGATGCTTTTCCTACTGAATTTGCATCACTGGTGTATGCAGATCTCAGGAACTTCTTAAGAGATTCTCCTAAATAATACAGGGAGTTGGTGATTAAACCCTAATACTATGATTTTCTCTTTCCCTGTCTCAGATTTCATATCCTCAGCAACAGAGGCAGGATTACAGCCTGAGCTGAGGATGTGAAACCAGACAGCTGACAGCGTTTCTTCGTGAACAGATCAGGTTTTCATACTGGGGGATTTCTCTGGGGCCTGCATCCTTTCCTGTGTGAAAGCACAACGTGCTATGCACATCCTTTACTTGCTGTAACAGCGTGCAGCACCCACACACGGCTTCCTGACAGCCACTTCCTATCACTCAGCTATCCTAAGAAGGTTAAAACTGGACATTTTGGAGCTTTGACTGCATGGGAGAAAGGAAAACGGAACAGCCTTGAACTCAGACAAATTCTCAATGTCAAAAGAGTATTTTCTTATGCTCAGTTCACAAACGAATGATGTCAGAAAACAAGGAGGGTCCTTCTTTCTGCAAAAAGCCCTTCCTTTCCATCTCTTTAGCAGGACAGGCAGAAGAAGTAGCATCCATCCTCAGACTGCCACCACCCCCCATTTCCACTCGGGCCCACAGACAACCGCAATACAGCAGCAGGATTCTCATTTCTCCAGCGCTCAGTGCAAGGAAAAGAAGCCAAAAAATATCAGAAAGCTTCTGCATATGGCATTCCTGACAAATGCCACAGGTTTTCAATCTTTTTTTTTTTTGAGCAACACCTGCAAAACGAATCAGGAAGTAAACGTGTTGCAACATGCATTTCATCTCAAGGACTATTTTATATATATATATATTTCTTTAAGCATCTTTCTGGCTTGCAAATCACTTCTTATATCTAACTATAAACCTATGTACACCTTCACAGACGTGCCTGGGCCTGTTTCTGCAGTCCCCACACAAATAAAACACCCATCCACTCGAATGGGAAGCTCTTTTCAGATAAATGTGGCAAGATTGGGCCTTTGGTGCACACGCGCGAGTATCCTGCACACACGTTTTAAAATCACTAAAAAAATAGAGAGGCTATAGATTTTATAGCAGATCAAAATCTAAACACAGTAAAACCTCACCTCTTACAGTACAGCCTAGGTGAATTTACATTGCTCATTTAGATGAAGCAAACAAAGGAAAGGAAATATCTGCAACCCTATAATCACAGGCGAACTGTAATCACAGTGTTGCTTATCCTTTTGGCTGTCCACAAAGTCCAAAAGGATACTTGCAACTTAAAAAAAGAGGGATTTGCACCATTTCTTTTCCAACATATTGGATGCTTCTCAAGTGCTTTCCCATCTTTTTCAAAGTGTCTTTTACAACATACCCGGACTCCTTTTGGTTACTTTTGTTCACTTCAACCACCAAAAAATCCCTTACTAAAAGTAAACTTAGCAAAGCAGCAGCAGCAAAGCAATACTGAAGTCACTACTAGTCCCATACTCAGGCAGAATAAGGAGCAAGGGTTCTAGATGCCAGCTTCAGCATCGTTCCTGTTATCATAAAGCTTAATGCACAGCAAGATGGCCAACCCACAGGGTCACGTTGCTCTCTAAATAGCATTTTCATTACAGCACTTCGTTATCAAAGCCCTTTGCACATAAATTTATAAAACACAGCAAAGAAAAAGATCTCTTTTGCATATTAAAACCAAGAGAACCATCTCATCTACAAGTTCATTCTCAGCGTGCCGCGTATTTCACAGCTAGCCAATGTGAGGTGGTGCTCACTAAAACACATGGCATAACTCTAAGGCCAAAAGCACAACACCACAAATACATAAAGCTTAAGCACAGGTCCTTCACCTACCCCTGGCTGGTATTTTAGAATAACCCAACCTCTGGAGTCTACAGTAAAGTTAAGGGAATACGTTTCTCACATACCCTCCAGGTCACTGCGGGTCAGTAGGGACTTTCGCAGTGGTGACCATCGTGCTTCACTTCCTTCTCCAACACTTTTACCTGTAGTGTGAGCAACTTCCACAGCTTTCAGCACAGCACAGAGGCTTTTAAAAGAACCTTTGAGCATTTGTGCATCACAAATTCAAAATCCAAGTCAAGATTTGGATTTAAATCCTCTCCCTCCCCCCTTTCCCCACCCCCAAAAAAGAAAAGTATCGCTCATACAGAACTAGCACTTTAAACTCCAAATCCTTGATCAAAAATCTTGTACTCTAAGTAAGACAAGGCATTGGACCACAGTCCAAGTGCTTCAGACCAAGAACTTACACAAGAAAACTCTGTTTAACTATGCCAGCACAGCTGAAACAGCAAATCTTCCCCTCCTGTGAGTGCAGTCATACCAGTATGAAAGAGCATATACTGGCAGCCTACCACACAGCTCAGCAGCCAAAATAAACTCCAGCAACATGTGGCATCTTTTCTGCATCAGGATTTTGCCAATTTAACTGTATCTAACAGACAGAGTAACACCAGTAACTTTTTAAAGAATACACCAGCCCTTTTACTATCCTAACAACATTCTCAACACACAAAAAATGTCACATTAAGATGCCTGACATCTTGAGATGCATAAGCAGCATCCAAGCCACAAAGTATCTTTGCTGTATTTTAACTTCCCTTCCTGCCAGTATTTATCACAGATACCTGAAAGTATTTAACTCGACCTGCACAACAGTGAATCAACATTCAGATATTTTTACAGAGTCTTTAATAAAAAACAAAGAGGAAATGCCTTTTTCTAACTTATGGTGTGATATTTGAAACAAAAAAATCAACTCAGAAAATATAACTACATTATCCCCTTTCTATTTGTCCCTAGAAAAGCTTGCACAAGTGTGAAGGTACATGTTTCTTCAGGAAGGACTCCAATCTGAAGCTGAGATGGCCACTGTAGGAGGAAATACACACGTTGCTCACGTGTCAGCTAGAAGGAAAGCAGTACAGACAATGAGAAAGAAAACAAGATCAGCAGAGGAGACCAGAAATATAAGACACAAGAAGGAAGAAGAAGGAAACTCTAAAACAACTGCACACCATAATCAACACAATTACCTGTTGCTGTGAATGGGAGTTTTCACATTCTCTTCTATTCTGGCTGAAAGATTTCATAAAGTGATCTTGTTTTTTTTCCTATCACATATATCTGCTATTTTTCATCAATACTTTGTGACTTTATAGAACAAATACCTCAAGTTACATACTTACCCTTAAAACTATAGTGCTAAAGAATATTTTCAGAAGGCCAAATGCCAGAGAACAGTGCTTTCAATAAAATCTGGCGATGCCCCAAGGTACTCAATTCAGAAACCTATGTGAAGTCACACAGTCTATGCTAAAATTCTCCACCACTGATTCTCCTCAAACGTTTGGTGCTTTTCTTCATAGTGAAATTATAACTATAGTGATGTACTCTGCTTATCCCTAAGTCTACTGGAAATGTGCTTCTTATCTGACTTGCTTTCCAGGGCAGTGGCTACCCTGGGATGGAGGAGTTCTGCTTCTCTCACGTTATTACGGACCCAACTCTACTAGCAGGAAAGATGCTGGTATCCTGGATCTTATGGGATGCAATGCTTTGAGGAAATTTATATCAAACAATTATTGCATAATCTCAGGGTGTAATAAAACCTCCTACACCATATACAGGCATCAAGCTCCTGTTATACTTTTGTGTCAGAGGAAACCTCCCTGTCAACAGCAGCTGCAGGTCCCTGTATGGACCCGCAATATCCCCTTGCTGTGCATGTGGAGGAAGTTGAAGATTTCTGAGGGCATAGCATGAAAACCAGGGCGAGGTTTCACATTGTCATAGTAGTGGTGAGTTATAAAAATCCCTGAGGGGTTCATGGGGAAGGCCCAGAAGCCAAAAAGGTGGACCTCTTCACAGAGCTCCAGGGCAGCAGTCACCAGGATCAATCCGGTGCTAATCCGCTTCGCCCGCACCCCTTGGCCAAGCCAGTAGCGTGAGACGTTGATGAGATACTGGGGGTGAAAGTAATAAACAGCTTGTTGGGATTCAAAATCATCCAGGACGTATTTGACACGGATTGAGACATCCGTGTTGCGAGTGTTGTAGAAAGCTGGCAGCAGCACAGAAGCGTTCTCGTAGACCTGGAGCACGTCGTAGAAGGGTTTTCTCCATTTTTCCAGCTTATGGAATCTAAAGGGAAAAAAGGATGTGAGTGATGGTCAGACCAGTGCAGACTCAGTCTGGACAGAGCAGGCAGGAAAGCTCCAAATTGGGGTTTTACGGAATTGGAATGATGCTTCAGTTAACAAGGGGAATATATTTAGCTACAGCATCTGTGTGAAATGTAGGGCAAAAATGCAGTGGATAAAAAATACATATTCCCCCCTCTTTTGGCAATATATTCATTAAAGAGTGGGCAAATTTTGTGGGTTTTTCTAATCATGTCTCAGTCGCATTTTATTATAAGAAGCATGTAATTTTTCCAAGGTTTGGCCAGCTATATCACAGAATCACAGAACGTTAGGGGTTGGAAGGGACCTGGAAAGATCATCCAGTCCAACCCCCCTGCCAGAGCAGGATCACCCAGACTAAATCACGCAGGAATGTGTCCAGGTGGGTTTGAGCGTCTCCAGAGAAGGAGACTCCACAGCCTCTCTGGGCAGCCTGTGTCAAGGCTCCACCACCCTCACAGTGAAAAAGTTTCTCCTTACATTCATGTGGAACTTTCTCTGCTCCAGCTGCACCCGCTGCCGCTTGTCCTGTCACTGCCATCCCTGAGAAGAGCCTGGCTCCATCCTCCTCACTCTCACCCTTTACATATTTATAGACATTAATGAGGTCACCCCTCAGTCTCCTCCTCTCCAGGTTAAAGAGGCCCAGCTCCCTCAGCCTCTCCTCATAAGGAAGGGGTTCCACTCCCTGTATCACCTTGGTGGCCCTGCGCTGGGCTTTTTCAAGGAGTTCTATGTTCTTCTTGAATTGAGGGGCCCAGAACTGAACACACAATACATCAGGTGCACCATGTAGTGCAGAACTGTATAAGAAAGTGGCAAATCCCAAAGAAATGCAAAAACATTCCTGAAATGTCTAGCTGTAACATTGAAAAGTATCCACAATCCAATCAATGATTTTATGTTGCTCGAGATTTCCCTCAGCAAGAAAGTAAAGCACAAATTAGTTCCATGTACCCCAAACCTATCAGCAAAAAAAGCATTAAGATATGAGCAAATATAGAATTAAAATCGTTCTGGCTACCCTGATAACAAAGTTTAACTGCCATTTTTTTAAAAAGCATATGACAAAATGTGTTACTTTCTTTAAGCATTTAGGCTGGGAATCTGTTGCTTCCACCCTGATATGTCCACTACATTTGCCTGGGGCTTGCTAGCCCAGTCCTGGAGTTCCAGGGGAAGGACAGTTCTGCTGTTATGATTTTAGCTCATCACTTTGTGCTACCAATGTGCAGGTGTAAGTTTTTAGCACATTTCTGTAAGTCTTTATGGATTCCATAGTCTTAATAACTTCAATTCAGACTGAAATGTATGATTTGAAGTGTTAGTTTAAAGTAATATTGGGGGAAAAAATAATTCTCTGTAACAGAATGTGGTGAAAGGTAGATTTGGAAAAGCAATAAGAAATTAAAATAGAAAAAAAACCCAGAAATGACCTCTCAGTAATGATGCTGGGATTGACAGTCACGACGTCCGTCTTTACCCCAACGTCTGTGAAGTATTTCTCAGATATAGGAGGCAAATTGCATCTGTAAAGGAAAAAAATATTAGTAATAAAGTTAAAAAATTCCTTTTCAGGACTAGAAAGCAGAATTGATTCAAGCATTTCTTCCAATCAAGAAGTCTAGAAACAGATTGAGAATTTAAAGTTGTATCTAAACATGTTGATGCCCAAGATGTGCATTAAGGCAACAAGTTCTTAGGAGCTGTGTGGAGACCTCTCTTCTTCCCTGAGTCTGAGAGAGGTGACTGCTTTTTGCAGATGCAGCCAATGCTCACTCTGCTATTTACTTTGATGGTTTAGGATGAGAAATAGGAGGAAGCCCCAAGGACAATCAGCCCATAAAATCAAAGGCTTCCTCAGCTGTATTCAATAATTAATAGACAAACTACATCTATAACATTGCCTTTAATATGCTTTGGTTTATACCCAAGAGAATTTATGGGAAATGGCCCACAAAAGACATATCAGTGCAATCCTAATTAATCCAAGACTATCAGCTTCCCTCTATAAATTATCTCCCAGCGTGGTGTAAGAGCAGCAATTCTGACTACAGACTCACCAGAAGTTGTCAAAACTATTGGGAGCAAATCTGTGAAGATCTGCAAACCTTGACTTTGCCCAGCTCCCCCTCACCTTGACATAGATTCACCATCTCACAAAATTTAGAGCATCCCTGAAGAGATGCTGAAGATATACACAAGATATCACACAGTCTTCCCTTCCATGGGCAGCTAAAAACCAAAAGCTTCAGTAGGTGTTGTCAGCATAAATGGCCTTGCAACTAGTTTTACTCTCAGTTTAAGCTAACATTAGATACTTGCTGACATTTTAAAAACTTTTTGAAGTGATCTACAAGCCTCAATAAGAGGCATCACTGTTCAGATGCCCACATCTCAAAAACACTGCTGTGCCTAATTTCCAAATATCTCCATCGAATCCTGGACTGGTTTGGATGAGAAGGGACCTTAATGCACATCTAGTCCTGCCCCTGCCATGGGCAGGGACACCCTCCACTAGCCCAGGGTGCCCAAAGCCCCATCCAAACTGGCCTTGAACCCTGCCAGGGATCCAGGGGCAGCCCCAGCTTCTTTGGGCACCCTGTTCCAGTGCCTCACCACCCTCCCCAGGAAGGAATTCTTCCTAATATCTAATCAAAATCTACCCTCTCTCAGCTTAATATTCAGCTTTAGGGTAAGAAATGCTTAGTGTTTTCACAGTACTACTGTTCAGCTGCCAGCACAATGTCTCAGTCCCAGAGAGAGAGCAAGTTGGGGAGCAGAAGAAAGCACAAAAATCTTTCAAAGTCCTTCTCAAACTCAGGACGGTCACAATGACCTTCAGATGGTCCCTCTTTACCAGGTCAGAGAACCTTTCTTTTAGCCACCTCATCCTTCTCACAGGCAGTGTTATTTCCAGAACTTTCCTAGGTGATGCAACGTCCTTCTGATGTCCTCTAGCATCACTAGTTCCACCTAGCACTGGGCACTGTTCTCATTAGATTATATTTGAAAAAGCTTTTCAAATACTCAGCTTCAATATTTTTGAACAGTCAACTTCCACCAGATCAAAGACTGGACTTGTTAAAAGTGATAATTCCTTATAAAAGTGTTTCTGTACTTTTGCCACAGCACTCCAAAAACTCATCCCTGCAAAGAGAGTAGTCATCCCATCCCTAAATACACCCGATCTTTCGTCAGAGATCTGTCCTCTGGCCAGTAGATGGAGATAGACAATAACAACTAGTAAATGCAGTCTCTCTCTCTCTCTCTCTCTCTCTCTCTCTCTCTCTCTCTCTCTCTCTCTGTGTGTGTGTGTGTGTGTGTGTGTGTATTTTATGTGTTCTATTGTACTACAACTGATTGCTGTGAGAATGTATTTCATAGAAAACTCTTGGTTGCATCCTGCTGGCCACAAGCTTCCTGAGCAAAGATTTTCCCAGGTGTCCCAAAGGTCTCACTGAACATTACCAGTGCTTCATAGGTAGTTTTTGAAATATTTTAAAGAATTAATTTGTTGGGGACCAAGATAGTGATTCCTGACAGTCTGGTGAACTGGTGTGAGGCTGGAAAGCGGCTGTGTTCACACCTGACCTTAAAAACAAACATTATGTTAAAATTGATGTCAGCAGACCTTAATGTCTGTGTATGTCACACCAGCCACACATGTTTTGGAGATGGTGAACCAAGGGTTTCTTCTGCACAAGCGCTGATGTATTTATTCATATTTCAGTTCTATTTAAGCCTCTACTTATTTAATTACTGGTACCAAAAGCAAATTCATTTCTAAGTTCTATATTGATATGATCTGCTCTTTTTTATCACTTTTGGTACATTTCAAGAATGGATGTGCTGGCTTTGTTTGGGATAGAGTTCATTTTCTTCACAGGAGTTATTACAGTTATTATTATGTGAAGCCTGGACTGTTTCACAGATTAAAACTAAGTTTTCTATAAAGTCAGCACAAGAGGCAGACACAAGGGTCTGAAAACAATGAATAATGAAGGTAGGACCTGTAGAATTTCATTTTTCATTTAAATTAAGAATGTAATGAGGCAAAATCTGATATAAAATTTGCTGGTGTGAGATCAGAGAAGTTAATTGATTTCTGCAGTTATTCTAAACTGGCAGTAATATACCCAGGGTAAGAAAGCAGGCAAACAGCAGTAAAAAGATTCTACTTTGCTACAGAACAGGTCATGAATCTGCGAGCTAGCTGTCATATGCCATGACCCAGGCAAAGAGCTTAACAGGATTTAGAGAGGGATTAGTCATGTATATGAATAATAAAGTCTTTCCCATATATATTAAGGAGGATAACAGTGCTGCTAAACTCCATTATACAGGGACAAAAGTTGTGGGACATCCCAGTCTATACAAAACCTGGATAACCTGTTCCTCCACACATGGTGGTGAGCACAACAGAAAGACACTCAACCTTCAAAGTTATTTAGGTGTCTCTGCACACCCTGGAGTTCACGCTAATTGTTACTGTAACTCCCCTTATCCAGCAGCTGGGCTCTGCACCACTTCAGCAGCACACCTCCAAGGCACGTGAGCTGCAGAGCTATTTACATCTGGCCAAGCTGCTTGTCATGCAGCAGAGGTTGTACCTCTGGTTTAGAACTGCCCCAGAAAATCATGACCCCATTCTGAGTGCACTGCTCCTGGGCTCGTGCCCGCAGAAGGATAAATCCACAACCTGAGCAGCACGGGATGTCCTAACCTTTGTCAGTAAGTCAGTGATTAGAGTCATTAAAACAGAAAAGAAAAGAGAAATGGTGCTTTTGTGGTTACCTAAACACGAAATCTGCACTGTCAATCTCCCGGCCGCATCGGCTGTTCTTCAGGATTCCTCCATTTCCAACCACAGCACATTTCTTAAACTGGGAGCGGTGGTAGGGCATATCCTGCAACATCACAGCAAGGAAACAGTTAAATATTCTGAAACATGGAGGCAGCAAGTCTCTTTTTTTTTTTTTTACTTTTTTCCTCTTTTTTTTTTTGGTGCAGCTGCATCTTGTTGTGGATGCAGCAATCACAGCCAGTTGACACTGGCTCTGGCTTGCAGTATTCCCATGGTGTACATAAATGGGTGGGATTGTTTTCCTGTGAAATTAGAGGTGTTATGGACAAGCAACTCAGAGAGGAGGGGGAAAAAAAAAAAAAAAAAGACAAAGCAATAACCTGTTCTTGTCCAGACTTAATAATTGAAGAAGTAATTTTAGAAACTTGCTTTCCTCCTGATTTCCACACGAGGGCATGAACCATAAAAATAAGCGTGAAGTGCTCTTTCCTCAGGCTCAGATGTCCTGCTTTTGAGAAGCTGGCACGTGCAGCCCCCAGAGCAGCTAGTAAAGCCCAGGAAGCCTCTCTAAATCAGACAGCATGTTGCAGCTATTTATCAGAACCTAGCACAGATTTCAGTACCACTAACTGTATTAATAGTATTAATGATTATTGATTAGCACTCATACTACCAGTGATGCTTAGAGCCTCTGGTCAGGCACTGTTCTGGACTTGTGTAGGACACATCCTCCTGTGATCACTGGGGAAAAAAATCTGTCCTCCTAAGCAGGCATGCAGCTGCTTGCCAAAGTCAGAGAGAGTGAAAATCACATCTCTGAGAACAGAACTGGGCCGTTAGGGTGAGAGGGCTGTGACGCAGAGCTGAGTCGCGCTACACCTTATAAATATGTAGAGATGTGCTTATATAAGCATGAGAGTGCTCCTTTTGGTACATACATATTTTATCAATAATTTCATACCATGAACTACAGAGAGAGAGAGAACAGTGGCATGACATTTCTAGGTGATTATTCCCAGGATCTTTGCACAGCACTCATGAGCCATGAGGCGAAAGGGCATGGAATTACACCTGTTTAAAAAAAGCAGCAGCTGTCTAACAGAGAGGCATTATAGAGTTGTCTGTGTTTATCCAGTGATTTCTTAATGCAAAATGCCTTGACAGTCCCTTTTAGGGAGGTAAGACGCCAGATCTCTGCACACAGCACAAAGGTCTGTGTCTTATAGTCTTGCTCCCATGCTTTTTTCAGTCCTTTATGTCCTATGCTTGCTACCCTGCAGCCCTGCTCCTAGGCAAAGGGTGACTTTGACCTCACAGGTGCTGCCCAATGAATCCCAAAGGTACTTTAGCATGGGATAGTCTTCAAAGCATCCTCAAGGCACACCTGGATAAACACAACAGCAGCTACAGGACGTTCTTTTTAAGAGCACAGGCATCTGATCTTTCATGCATTCATCCACGCAGTCAGGCAGGGTTTTGAGGGTTATACTCCTGGATTTAGATGTACCCATTCTTTGCATGTCTCCAGATGTCAAAGTGCTTTCCTGGATCTGAGCCTTTCCCCTGCTCTGCCCTGGTTTCCCATGTGTACATTTAGATAATAGCACCACTCTTTCCCCTCGTAGTGCTCCAAAAGTAAATGGATTAGAAGTGGTTAGATCCAGAAGGTATCTAACCAGTCTAAATACTTGAATATTTTTCTGACTTTCTGAAAAGGATAAAATTCAGTTATACCCTCCAAAAATGCAATTTTAAATTCATGAGGTGTTCCTCATGATAAACCAGTAGTCACACGAGGCCATTTCTGCACATCAGTCACTATGGACAATGGGAATCACCCACTGGTTCAAACTTTGAATGACCCTCAGGTCAAGGATTATTTGCTGAAAACATTCTGAATAATCATTATAATTAATATATTTTAAAATTGTGCAGCCTGTTCACAGATAAACTGCAAACTGAAATAGGCATGAAAATAGTCACTGTGAACATGAATTAGAAGATAACCAAGCCCCTAAAAAGCAGACCTTCCCCAAACGTTGGATTTATTGCTTATGAGCATTGTGCTTTTTCAAAGTTCTGATCAGTAAGGGCCCTTTTTATTCAGCTTTCTTAAGTTATTTCATTGGTCACTTTCCTGCTAGGTCAGTAATATTCTGCATATTTTATATACACACACACACACACTCATGTATGTTTTGCATACTAGAGCAGATGACCACTAGAAAATAAGATAATCAGCTAAAATATCACCAAAAAAATAAACATTTCAAAAGTATAAACAATGAAGCATGTAGAAATGTCAAACAACCAACTGCCAAATGCTTGGCTATAGGACAGCATCTAACACAGCAAGTAGAGTGAAGTTGATTCTGCAAATGGACAGAGACATGAGGCACCTTGGGAAACATCTTGAAGATTTCTTGGTTGATGTGGAAGATTCCACTCGTGTCCACTTCATATTTCAGTTTAGTTCCCAAGGGAGTATTCTTCTGGGTGGTGAAAAGAAAGGCAGGGGCATTGCAACACCTTGACAAAGTTGACCTGTAAAATGAGAAAGAGAGAAATAAGATCAAGGAGCTGATAGTTTGCTTTAGGATTTGCAATTACTATCATTCTTCAGGCATTTTTTTGTTTAGAAAATTTCAGAGCCAATTATATTTTCCTTGATTGAGGAACGTATGGTTCAAAAAACCAAAAAAACCCACCAAAAAAGAAATTACATCCCTGTACCTGTATCTTCTAGGTTACAGGAAATACATGTGCAAATTCTGCCCTGCTCCAGACCCCAAGGCTGAGCTTCTGTCCCCAGTATCCTGAGGAAAACATCCTATTGAGTTAGTGTCTCTCTACTTTAGAGGTATTCCACTTTTTGTAAACTATTTTCTCATCACTGACCAGGAAATGCAGAGGTTGAAGTCTTCACCTGGGCATGTGGAAACTTGGCAGAGCAGGGACTTAAACACAGCAATGCCTAAAGACAGAGCTACCCCACTTTTTAGCAGACTACCATGGAGGACGAGACACTTTGATTACAAAAAGACTTTTAAAGGTCTTAGTTTTGCCTTTGTCCTTGCATATGTGCATCAGGAAGATGACATGTCCCCAACAGATGGGTGCCAGGCAGAGTGGTCATGGCTGCAACTCCAAAACCTTAGAGAAATGGCCAAAAATTTCTTAGTTGCTGGAACAAAATGGAACGTATTGCAATGTAAACAAGAACTGTTTTTAAATCTCAAAAATGGAATTCTTGGCATGAGAGAAAAACCTATTCAGCTCTGATATGAAATTTAGATAAGAAACAGAGGTACATTCCTTAGCTCCCATCTTTCCCTGAATGCTTTTGCCCTGTTACCAGTGGAACTGAAACCCCTGCCTTCAGCTTACCCTCACTCCAGAGACAGTTTGTTTCTCAGTCAATGCATCATTTAATGAAAAATACGTGGCATGACAAATGCAGAAACATGAAGACAAAGCCAAATGGCTCTCAAATAACCTAGATTAAATACCTTGCCTCTGGGGGATATGGCCTCATTATGAGTAGGAAGAAGACAACAATCTTCTTTACAGGTTTTATTACAAGCACCAGAAAGCAAACACAGGATTATGCCAACGTTTCAGTGACGTCCAAATCACTATCATCTCTTTGACTCATGCAAAATGACACAGTATGATGATCAGATCAAGGCAGCAATTGGAACTAAGTCAAATGATTTCTAATAACAAAATTGTTAAATAATTACAAGCAGGTGGTAGGATTGAATTGTGATATGAAAGAAGCTATTCGTTAGTTCTGCATTAAGGAATTGAAGGAGATGTTGTGCTTTAATCTAATGACCAAATGGTTTTTCTTAATATAAATGTCTGATACCTGATGGAAGAAGACTGTTGAAGTAATTGCTTTCCTTATTCTCCTTACAAAAGCTCGTGTGATCTGTGTGCTTCCTCCCTCCCTGCTGCTTAAGCAGCTGCCATTTAACTTTTCTTGCATTGTCCCCGTGTCACCTGATGGGTCAGAACTGGCAAAGTTCAAAAGCCCACAAGCCAGTGTTGCTAGACCACCTCCTTTTACTCTCCTACTCGTCTACCTCCAAACTCAACACTGGCCTGCTTTTCAGGGACCATTTTCCCCACACAAGTAAGTCTCTGTTCCTTAAGACAACACTGAAACTTTTTTTTGTTGGGGGAGAGGGGGTCATTTCTGTCATGATTATTGATCCTGAAACCAGCTAACAAAAGTTAGTCAAAAGGATGGCACTCCAACAGTAACAGTGTTATACAGCTCACTCTTGCTATCCATATGGTGGTCTGATCTCTTTACAGGAAGCTAAACTCAAACTGAAGTAATTCTTACTCAGTCTCATTAATGGGGATGATTCTTACTTGAATAAATTCGCTTCTGTGACATTCATCTCCCATTTGCACATCTGCAGGCTCTTCCATCGGTCAAACAACTCAGTTTGTTTCACCCTAAAAGATGTAAAGAAAGAAAATAAAAAGTCACTGAATTACAGGGGCTTTGTTTCCTAAAAGAGCTGCAGCCAGGGTGCCATGCAGTCAGCTTTTGACAGGGCAAGCCACCCAGTGCAGTTTATCATTCTTATCTCTCTTTCTCCTCAGAGAAAGCAACTCTAAGCCACGTATATAAGCTCTGATGGAGCTCTTCAGATGTTTTGGGGCTGATTTCTAGTCTCTGGTAGGCATTTTCCATTTCTTCAGGATAAAAATTGCAATACCAAGCAAGAAGCATCTACTGCACCAAAGTTTGTTCACAGTTTGCTGGGAAACTCACGAGTGTCTGGCAGCCACAGCAGCACTGGGGAGAAAGGGTGCACCCAGCAGAAGGTCCCAGCAGAGAGGTATGGGAAGAGATGATGCTACTATTGTATGTTGGTGAGGTTATTTTAATATGTGAAACTACCAACAGCACTGTTGGTAAATCCATTTATAAACTGCAATAGCATACATGTAGGGATAAGCATTTGTGATGGTAAGAAGACATGAAAAGCTTTTTACAAAAGGATATCACCCCCCCACCCCCATTAATAAATATAGTTATATCCAAAAAATGGCATTCCTATTTCTATTAGGCTGATTCAGGGTGACACTGTGTTTGGTGATATCACCAATTCCAACCAATTCCACCTTAGAATTCACACTTACACTTCTGTGTTTGGACAACAGAGATAACAAAGGCCTTGAAAATATCTATAGCTGGGGAGCAATGCTATAATCTGGCTGGGAGATATTGAAGTCTCAGATTTCTTCGTGACTGATAGGTCTTAATGAGTTCTCTTCAGGCTTGAGGGCTTTGCATGTTGGAATAAAGAGAAGACTTTTAAGATAATTATATATTTAGAGTGAGTAGAACTTTGGATTTCCCAGGCTGTGGAAGTTACAGGAAGGAATTAGGTCATCCTGTACTTTCTGTAGCCCACCAGAGCACATTAACTTGGAAATCTTCCATTACTGTAAGGGCTGGCTTAGGAAACATAGCACTTTAGAAGCAAGTGCATCAGAAGAACCCAGCCTAGTTAAAGAGTTTAATGTCAAATGTCATCTGTCGTAGAAGTAAAGCTTACTCCATCCAGCTGAGCAGGAGTCCACTGCCTCCTATGTGCTGTTCAATGAGATGAAGAGAAATGAGTAATTCTCTGTGCCATCTGGTAAGTATGCAGAAGAGCAACTCAAAACTCCCCATCTTCAGCAGAACCCTGGCAGAAGCGTCACATTCTCACCCCTTCTCTTTATTTTTAAGCACTGCCAGTCAGCAAGCAGTGCAGAGTTGTTACTCATGTATCCTTCATCCAGTACCAAATACAGAAGGCAAGGACACGACCTACATTTTCCTGTGGCAAAGTCAGGGAGGGAGACACGCTCAGAAATTCAGGCAGACCTGGAGCAACGTATTTGCTGTAGCCTGGATTGCTCAATGCTGTGCACTTGTAGAGCTGTGCTTCCAATTGAGATTCACTTCACATACCTTAATAAAACCTTGTGAGTTGTCAGAAGGATTACTGAACTGCTGGGTTTTGATATGGGAAGGGATTAGGCATAATCTAAGCACCTAAATTCAGTGCTACACTGAAAATGTGAAAGGAAACCACAAATATCTTTTTTTGCTCTCTCCAATGAGCTGCAACTTCACTTTTTTGCTGATTCCATCTCTGTGGCTTCATGAATACATCTCAGTCAGTACACTGGTTTTCCAATGTGAATATAGGGCCACAAAGACAAAATATGGATACTTTAACATTTCTCAGATTTGCATTTTCCTACTTTTAAGTGAGTGTTATTATCTTGTGAATCTCTCACTGCCACTAGAAATTGTGGAGGTCAAAAGTACAAATGGGCTCAGAAAAGATCCAGGCAAACTAACAGAGAGATCTGTTGTCCACAATCACTACTCCACTCTTGTCACCACCTACCCCTCAGCAAGTCCCCATGCCAGTTTTCAGGAAGAGATAATTTTCAGCTTCATTTCTTAGCCTGTGCTGCTGGCCACTGTCAATAACAGAGAATTAGGCCAGGTTGGATGGGGCCCTGGGCAACCTTGTGTAGATCCAGGCCTGAGGTTGGTGGCCCTGCCTGTGGCAGGGGATTGTAACTCTCTGATCATGGGGTCCCTTCCAACCCATGCCATTCTATGATTCTGTGATTCTATGGAGACTTGCTAGGAGTCAGTCTGGCTGTTGTTACTCTTCAATTACCCTCAGTAGGGGGCATGGACTATGCTATTACAGGTAATGATATTACACAGTATTTCATTCTAAACAGTGATACTGCACCTGACCAACATTCCTTGATGTATGTGAAATGCCTGTATTTTTTTTTCAGACAGACCTGAGATGAAGTTCAAATGTGACAACTTGCACATAGGAAAGAACCTCAGGAATCCCTGATGGCATCCCTATTGATGGGATCTCTTAAGCCTTGCATCTATGACAATGATTTTGTAAGTTATCATTTTCATCCTGCCACCCTGGCAGACACACCTTCATACTTACATAGACAGAACTTTCACCTCAATGATGTCCTGCCGTAATTCCAGGCATTTGGTAGAGTTGTATTCCAAAGGCCCTTCATAAAACTCAAAATACCTGAAGAAGGACAAGGGGGAAAAAAAAAAAAGGATTATAGATAAGCTTTAGAGTGGAATATTTGTTTTACACATCAACATAAGTTCGCTTAAAGTTGACATTTATGATGTCAACTTTAAGCAAACTTAACTCCTAACTTGAGACTGTACTGTCTGCAGCTTATTACATCACAGGAAAACACAAATGCCATTGTTGACTGTAGAAAAGCCACCCATGCCCAGTTTGTCCACCTCTGCAAGAGTTCATCTCCTGGTAGGCACCAAAAAGGAACAGCTACCTCGGGCTTCCAGCAGTCAGCACATGGCAGCTGCCACTGAAAGTCAGGGGAAAAGCACTGAGCACTTATGGAACACTGTTCCCATCCTTTGAATGTCTGAATGTGATAAGAGTTTAAAAATCAGTCCCTTAGATTTTGCTCTTAGATGGAAAGTAAAGTGCTGGAGGTTGTATCCTGTCTGTGGGCACTGCTGCCTAACTGTGTAATTGAGCTTTACACGATGATTTATTCTTTTGGTATATTTGGAGAGAAAGGGAAGCTGTGGATTTCTTTTCAAAAAAACTGCAATGGTTTTAAGTACAAAAGGATTTAAAAACGCCCAGACAAAGCACAAACAGCAGTGCTATCCTTAATTAAAACATAGACATAAACATTTACTTTTTTGGTTAAATTCCCCCACTTTAGCCACCAGACTGGAGTGAAGGGAAAACAAAAACACAATGAGAGAGGTGGGCTACTGAGAGAAAGCCCAGGCTGCTCAGTGAATTAAATGAGACTGTATTGAAATGACAAAAAAAAGGCTTAGGCTTTAAGCCAAGCTCTGTGTCAGTTTCACCACTTACCATCAGGACTCTGTACTAACACCTAAGAACTGCATGTACCCATACGATGGGAGCATAATGAAAAAATATGAGGAGACAACCTGGAGGAATAGGCATTATGTCCAAGCATAAAGCAAGTTATTTTTATGGATCCTTTAAAATCTCAGAATTCATGAAGCTCCAACTATCTTTTGAATTTTCAATATGGTTAAAAACCCTGTAAAAGATTCCAGGAGGAGTTTTATTTAATCTGTCATTGGAAATGGAATGTTTTGGGGTTTGTGTCATTTAAAAATAACAATAAAATTCATGTTTGACCTGAAATTCTGTTCAGGTTTGGATTATATAATCCTTAAGTAGGAAAGTCTCCTTAGTAGTTCATGTTTATAGTTAATAGCACAGTTTGGGGGGATCCAAAATTGATATGTTCTGCCAAAGTGCTAACTGTTCACACCTTCCAGGGGAACTGTAGGGAGGGAAAGTGTCCAGAAAACAACATCTCCAACTGGAGCCCCAAAGGCTAGGAGCATCTTAAACCCAAACATCGTCTGAAATTTGCTGTGTAAGTGGATCCAGAAATCAATCTGACAAAGCAGGAAAGAGAGGAACCTATAGAAATGGACCACAGCATGCAACTGGCAAAAGCCCAAGAATTTCGCAAAGGAAAACCAACTGGGAATGTTTCTGTCCTCTCAAAGGCTGCTCTAGAATGTGTCTCCTTTACCTCTCCCTGAGTTTTTCACCATACCCCAAACTAATCAGATCTGTGACCCAGTGAGAGGCACAAACCTTGAGACTGAAAGGATGAAGGCCTTGCCTCAAAGGTGGCAGAAGAACATCTTGAATTCCTAATAAAGAAGTAAACTGTTTACTATCAGCAATCTTTAAAAAATGTGACCATTTGGAAATGTGTTTACATAGTCTTCAAGGCAACAAATATATTTTTATGAGTTTTGTAGAGGAAATCACGTATTTAAAGTGACAAATCTGAGAAAAGACTTCCTTGGCCTCCAGAAGGGAGATAAATCTTATGTAATGGGAACATTCATCAGTTCTTTCACCAAAAGACTTGGGCTCTCCTCCCAGTCCAGTTGTGCACCTGGGCATTCAGCCTAAAACCCATTGCACTGGCACATCTCCTGTGTGCTTGGCTCGTGGAGCTGGCGCTGAGCAACTCTGAAAGTTGCCCCAGCTGAAATGGGACGAAGAGCTCACCTGGTTGCACCAGCCCAAAGCCCTGTGTGGATGTACTCCAGATATTCCAGACTAAACTGAAATCTCTCTCTGTGGGGCCAACACCATAGGACTCATGACTGGTCACAGAATTTTACAAGAGTGAAAGAAGCCCTCTGGCTACCAGTCCAGACAACTTTTTTGTCTTTCTGACATACTAATTTTTCTTACTGCATTTTGTGGTGTATATATATGCTTTCCTTTGGTTCTCTGTGACAGACAAGACTGGGCCCCTGAATGTGCATGTTCTACACAATATCTAGGGACAGGTATACATCCCCTTGCAACACTCCTCACGTCACACATGACTCCAATCTCTTTGGATGTGAGGAGAATACAAATGGCTATCAGCCTCATCTTCACCCTTCCCCTAGCACTGGATTTGATGCACATAATACCTTCTATGTGCATCAGGACATATAAGAGTGGCAAAAATCTAGATGAACACATACTTTTATCTTTCCTGTGCACTTCTGACTCTACTGCTAAGCTAGAGACCCGCAGCTCAGATGTCAAACAGCACATGCTACCACGTGCAGATGCCACAGCAGGGAAAAGCTGGCTTTGGCCCATGGCACTGGATACAAAGACGTCATTTTATGAAACAGAGATGAAATTTCCTGAGTCCCAGAGATTCCCTTTGATCACTGCCTGTTTACCCAACCCACAAACTGAAAATAGAAATTATAAAGGATGTGTTACCAAAGAGGCAGAAGGTTGAGGAGGAAAGGAATGCATTTAAAAACAATTTGAGATTGAGATTCAGTTCTCAATCTGAAAGGAAATGCATGAGGCAGCACTGCATTTGTAGCAGAGTTATTCCATTAAGCCTACAGTTTCCTAAAGCATAGGACTGTCCTGCAAGTCTCTTACTCCAGCAACAGCTCCAGCTTTTCCAGCAGAGCCACTGGGAGTGGTAAAAATCACTGCTTGGCACTTAGTGGAAGTGCAGAGGGAGGATCTGTGAAACAGGCCAGATGACAAACTTCCAGTGAGACACCTACATGCCTCCCCTAGAAAAGTCAGTGGTGGAGAAGATGTTAACTGTCCATGGGGTAAGCTTGACTGAAACTAACTCGTTGCCAAGTATCCTTAAGTGTTATGATACCGATGCTGTAGCAGACAGGCTGCAGGTGTTAATGGCACTAAAACAGCATTAAGGAATTTGCAAGACTCCACAAAACCCATTTTTCTTCCTTTTCTCCCAGGGGTGTGTTCATGCTATTTATTTGCTTCACAGCAGTTTACCTCCTGCTACAGACATGGAGCCAAATTAGCAGAGGCAGGTGCCTGGAGCACTGGCCAACCTCCTCCTGCAGAAGTGTTCCACGCTGTACTTTCCCAGGATACAGGTTCTGCACAACACCAGGCTCCAGCTCAAGGAACATGGGTTCCCTCAACCCCCGCGGATATCCTTTAAACACAACTCCTCCGCTTAGCGGGGCCTGGTCCCGCTGGGAGTGTTTGGAGACCATCCCCCTGCGCTCTCTCAGAGGAAGCATCAGTCTCACCCACTCCCTGGGCTCTGAGTGCTGCTTCTGCCTTTTAACTCCCACTCTAAACCATGTAGTTCCCTGTGAATGAAAATACATTTGCCTCTCAGAGAGCTTAATTAGCACAAATGGAAACCGTCCTCCCCATCATCTTCCTCAGTCTGATATCCAGATAAGAAGCAAGGGTGCAGTGCAGTTTATTTTGATTTATGCTCTGGATTAGTGACAAGTGACAAACCTGACTACACTACTCATTTTGCTATGGAAAAAAGGGCTGCATTTCAGCTTAGCAAGGGTGACAGTCCTGGTTTATATCCATAAAACAGAGTTGGTATCTCCCCACCTGAATGTCCTCTCCCTGCATTGCCTTCACTTCCCCTGCTGAAATCTAACCTTATCCCTCAAAGGTCACAATTCTACAGGAAAGCCAACACAAGAATCCATGATACTTTACAACAGGGAATACAACTACAACTGAATCACAACAAAGTACGCAGCTCCACTGTTGTAATTGTGTATGGCTGGGTTCTGGCAGAGGAGGGGGCTGCAGGGGGTGGCTTCTGCAAGCAGCAGCCAGAAGCTTCCCCCAGGCCCCACAGAGCAAACACCAGTTGGCTCAAGGCCGGAGTCACTGCTGACCAAGGCCGAGCCCATCAGCGATGGTCACAGCACCTCTGGGAATCACCCTGAGGAGAAACAACCGCCAGCGGCTGCTTTGTGCCCCAGAGAAGCGAGTGAGAAGGGGGGAGAGACTGTGCAGACACCAAGGGCAGGAGGAGATGCCCCAGGGGCGGAAGAAACAGATGCCCCTGAGCCCCTGGAGAAACCCATGGTGGAGCAGGTGTCCCCCCACAGCCCATGGAAAAGGCCCAGACCCCACCTGCAGCCCATGGAGAGGCCCCAGGCTGGAGCAGGGGGAGACGTGCAGGAGACGCTGTGACCCACATTGAAGCAAGCCCCTGCCAGCACTTGCAGCCCGTGGAGAGAGACAGAGACACAGAGATGAGAGAGGGAGAGACCCACACTAGAGCAGGTTTGCTGGGGGTGCTTGTGACCCCGTGGGGGACCAGGCTGGAGCAGTCTGGGCCTGAGGGACTGAGAGACATTCTGTGATTTATGACTGCACCCATAGCAGTGACCCACGCTGGGGCAGCTGGGGAAGAGCTGAAGCCCTGTGGGAAAGGACTCATGTTGGAGAAGCTGGTGGAGGATTGTCTGGCATGGGTGGGACCCCATGGTGCAGCAGGAGAAGGGGGTGAGGAATGCCTCCCCGCCCCCATCCCGACTAAGAAGGAAAACAACTCCTGAGGAACTGACCCAAACCTCCATTCCCCCAATCCCTGCCCCTCCCCGTGCCACAATGAGGGGAAGAAGGGAGCAAAGTCCTGACTAAGGTGAAGTCTGGGAAGAAGGGAGGGGTGGGGGGAGGTGCTTTAAGGTCTGGCCACACTTCTCATCAGCCGACTCTGGTGTCACTGGGGGTGCAGGGCAGGGCCGGGCCATCAATTACAGAGTTTTCTTTCCTTTATTCCATGTTGAGTCTGTTCTGCCCGTGACACATTGCAGAATGATCTCTCTCTGCCCTTATCTCCACTCCTGAGCTTCTCAATATCTATTTTCTCCCCTGTCCAGCTGAGAAGGGGAGTGATAGAGTGACTTTGGTGGGTGTCTGGCCTCCAGCTGGGGCCAAACCACCACATGCACGCTGCACTGCATTTTCCCAGGCTACCGGGCACTACACACAACTCTGCCCTATGTCCAGTCTGGTCAACTGTAGCTTTCAAATCTACATTTTTCCAGGATCAAATCTCGCAACTGGATGCAACCCCAGCTGCAAACATTCAGAGAAGACTCTTTTTCATGTATCTCAGTAATGAATGCCCGGAAATGAGATGCTATTCACACTGTAATTTTCTGTTTCTGAGTGAGACTTTCTTCTTTTCTAACCATCACGTCTCTCGTTGCCACCTCACTCCCAGCTGAGCAGCTTACTGAGCTCACTAGTGAGAGACAGATTTGGTTTCCCCACTACACCAGCTCTCTGGTCTTTGATCATCTGCAGTTGGGCTGCCCCTGCTTTGATCAAAAGTAAGCTTTCCATGATCATGCTACATAAATTAAAAAGCCCAATACTTCAATCCTGCCTTCAAGTGACACTTGGATCGAGGCACTGATTTGTCTGATACACTGAACAAAGGTTTTAAAATATAATTGAGTGTATTTAAACCAGACCGTTTTCTCCTCCAAAAAACACCTTCCCACTCTGCTCCTTCCTGCAGAGCCAGTTCTGCACTGTTTGCAGTGAGGCTGCAGCACTTAACCCTGCAAGAGAGCAGAGTATCGCAGGAAGGATTCCACCTACCCTCCAGGAAAAACAAAGATCTTTCTGAAAATATACATTGTGCAACGACTAAGGAATGAGAATAAATCAACCAAGCGCTGCAGGCTTCTACTAAATACTTAGTAAGAGAACTATCCAATTAGCAGTGCCTGCACTCATCAGTATGGGCAGATCCACGCCTAAACTCAGGTCTAGATTCACCTTCCTTACTTGCAAGGAACCTTGCAAGGGTGCCAGAGCACAGTCCCCAAAGTAGATGGGGACTCACATTCGTTTGGCAGGACCAGCATGGGATCATCAGGCCCTCGCATCAAAAATACTGCTGAGGTATAACAAACATATCATGGCTACAGGAGCTCTGGAAAACTCATCCAGAGCACAGCAAACTAGGCATTGACTTCATCAGAGAGCCCATTGTGAGTGAGTGACCAAATCCCACTAGCCTTTGCTTCTATTGACATTTCTATGTGGCCACATCAAAAGCTACAAGATTTGGTCAAAAGATTTGAGGGCCTGACATCAATATAGTGATTTTTTTTTTCCCTCAAAGACTGCATCCTAACATTTTGCATGGAATTCTCCTAAGATTATTTTGACCTCATTTGCCAGGCACAATCCCCCTTTGGAAGACAAAGCAGCTGACTGACAGGTAATTCCATGGCAGAAAGAACAGGGACCTTAGGCTCTGATCTCACAGACACTGCCTAGACTACACAATTACCACCAAGAACAAGAGCAGCCTCTGAAGTTGATGGAAATCATAATGCTCTTTCATATTACACCTTGCAAAGGAAAACACCCCTGGACGTGTGGATGTTAAATGAGATCCCCCTGCTTTGAGGACTGGACAGTGAAGCAGAAATGTTTGGTGTCCTTTCATTAATTTATACTTCACTAGAGTTGTGGCACCAAAAACTAATCACATAGCTGCATGTGTTGTTTCTGCCATTTGACAGCCTGACTTGTCCACAACAGGATGGTTCTTGGAAGGCTGAACTGAGAGAGGAGATGCTGTGGGCATAAAGGAGGAGGCTGGAGAAGCAACAGGCTTCTCTTACCACAGAACTGTAGGGGTTGGAAGGGACCTTGAGAGATCATCAGATCCAACCCCCAGTTCAGCTTGATGAAACTATTTGACTACGTCCTCTGTAGGGACAGGACATTAAAAAAGGATCGTTCACATTCCTCCTGGATACCACCTGCTGATGTCAATGTCACTGGCGTTAACTGGTTTAAAACTTTTGCCATCCTCATCTCTAATGCTGCTAGCTGTAGTAGCTGTCTCACTGATCATGAACTTTCGGTATGTGGCTGTACTTGGGAAGAAAACATGTCACTCTAAACTGCCATGTAAAAAAAGGGAGAAAACAAGCAAGAGAAAATGCTCATTAATCTTTGTATTCATTATGTGGTAACAGCTCTTCTGAATTACCACGTCCCATTCTCACATTTCATCTGTGAGGGTTTTAGACACTGGCAAGAGTTACAGAAGGACCTGCGGAAATTATTTGAGTCCTAAAAAGTATGAGAGCCATGTGAAACTTAACCTAAACATATGGTGACTGAGACACTGCACCAGGAAGCAATTACTAGTGGCAGGAAGCTTTTATAGCAAGAAAAAAAAAATAATTGTATCCAGTGCCTGGGAGCTAAAGATAGAAATGGCATCTTTAGTTCAAAGCTGGTTTTCTTTCTAGAAGAACCAGAATAATCACACAAGATTCAGGAGCTGGAATTCTTGTACAGGGACTCATGCTTCCCAGGAGATTCACGTAGCTGAGGTTAAAGTTATTAATCATGAACCTCCTAACTGTCCACCTAGGGTATTTTGAAATGTTTGGCCAGATTTGTCTCCTTAAAGTGTTCCAAGTTTTTCTGGGTTTTGATAATAGGTGGCATCAGAAACATCCATCCACCATGACAGGGGCAGTTTCCCAAGGTACCCTGCGGTACCCTGCCTGTTTTCCAAATTAAAGACTTTTATTTAAAAAACAAAACGAAACAAAACAAAAGTGCTTCCATGAACCAGGCCTAAATTCATAAGTTTGATCTTCCACAGGGGTGGCTTTTCCATTTCTGCCCTTTAGAAGGAAGCTCTGTGTACCTGCCAAGTAACCTCAAGACAAGCACATGCACCCATCTGTCGTTACTCAGGGACACCCCTTCTCTGGATTCCTTATTTGATCTGGTCCTGTGGCTCTGCAGAGGGTTTACACATCTGTACAGTTCAGATGATAGCTGTGATACCCTGAGGACATGTTTTTCAACATGTATATGAAAGCTTCTGGCAAACTGGCACTGGCTGCTCACTGACATTCTGATTTTGATCTCCTGTCTTCATGTCTCAGCACACAGATCACTTGGGATTGCTTGGCTCCACTTCCCAATACCACATTAACAGTGTGAATTGACCAAACATCCACACCAGTCATTGCCACATCCTTCTCTCCTCATCTGTCCATTTAACCAAGAGCCAAGTGTCCAAAATTTCAGTCTGATACATTACCCAGTGCAGTTCTACCACAAGAGAGTATATTGAATTTTTGGGAGGAATTTTTGGGAGATCTTGGTGTTTCTGTCCTTTCAGTCACTGTATTAAAGCATCAGCTCCTGAGAAGCCGCAGTGGAATATGCTGCAGGGAGTCCAATTTTACCAATGTCATTTCAGAACTCTTCCTTTTAATAAACTGCTGTTGGGCTGTTTTAATCAAGCCTGCTCCCATCACTCTGACTGAAATATCTGATGGTTTTGTAAACCATATGACCACCCAGGAGGCATAACAAAACACATAACACTTACACATCAGTAACATCTCAAAAAACACATTTTAGTTTATCATTGCAAGAAATAGCGCTTTTTTATTATTTTATTTTCTTGCTTTTTATTTTCTTTTTCTTTTTCTTTTTTTTTTGTGGTTCTCAAGATTTCAGTATCTGTTTAAGAAGTTCAGCACTATGACTTAAGGAACATCCTCAGCTACTGTCCCAGGCAATGAGATCTGTTTTCTCAAGGCCTTCCATTCATTCTTATAAAATGTTTAATTAATGTGCCCAGTTGATTATAGTTTCTATTTTGTAGCCACTGGGGACAAAACTCCAGTTGTGTCATGCTGAAGAATTCAGTGTACAAACTGACAGGCCCCAAAAATGTAAAGCTCATGACTTGGCTTCTGTGGTCTCACCACCAAAGTCCTATATTGAACCTCATCTTCAGCTCAGGTGGACTGAAGGTGGCAAAGAACACCATAACCCCACTAATATGGCAGACAGATCATCACATGATGAAGGCAGATTCCTGGCAATAAAAAATGCTTTAGGCATTAAGACTTACCCAGTCAGTTACAAAACATATTAAAAGGAAAAGGCTCTAGGAATTAGTTTCATGTATTACTTCTCATAGCCAGCATCAGATAGAAACCTTTGCCTGATTCTGCACAAGGATGTTTTAAGATTTATAATGCTTAGCACAAGGTAAAAAGCAAAAGGTAGAAATCTAAACAATGGTTGATATGTAAGAACAAAAAACAAACCAGCATCTGACAACTGGTTGACATTGCACCTGAGTGGATGTTTTAAAAAGCCCACATAGGTCTCCTTAAGCTGAAAGCACACATCTCTATGGCTTTGGGGAGATGTCCAGAACTTCATTTTCACTCCTTGCAAGCATCCATAGCTTTTTCACTACCTAGAAGACCTGCATCAGTGCAATATGCATCATAACAAAGCTTTTGATGCCCAGAAAGACCCAGCAAATAGAGATCTCTATCAGGCATCTACCTACAGCAATACTGGAGGCTACAAAAATGATCCACACTTTCAGGTGCACCACATACTGAGCTGGCCTCATGGTACTATCTTTTATCTCCATGGATGGGTTCTACACAATCTGAAGAAGTGTCCAGTGCACTGGGGTGAAAAGCCTTAAGTTAGCTTGGTTACTCTGGCACCATGGAGCTGTCTGCACATAGAGCAGAGCTTGTTTTCTGAAACTGTGCAAAGAACTCCCCCCCCAAAGGGTGAAAAACATTCTAATTGCAATCCAGGCTTTAAGTTTGTCAATTAGTTCAGGTCTGAATCAGTTTCTACTGAAATCAGATAATATGACATTCTTTGTCTGTGTCCTAGTTGATCCTTTTCATGTGATGTTTCATCTTCGCTGCTCATTGGTTTTGATATGGCTGGTACTCTGATGGAGGCTGGCTGTCTTGCAAATCTAATGCAAATCTCAGTGTGCCTTTGCTTTGGAAGTCCTTCATTTTCATCTAATAAATCCTCCCACAGAGTGAGTTGTCAAGGGCTCTACACCATCCATTAAGTTACATGACTAAAAGACAAAGAGTAGTTATAGATCATACATGGCTTGATAACATGTATGTATGAACACACGTGTATCTATATATAGAGAAGTATGTAAATGATGCAAGTTAGTGAAAAGGACATTAATATCTATTTCAGTTAATATCTTTAAACACCAAACCTTTCACAAGCAGGTGGTAACACACAGTAAACTGCAGAGCCATGCAGTGAAACGTATTTACTGTGCATATGCTGACATATAGTTGGTTTTGGGCACTTCAGACATGTCTCTGGAGACATATGTGTATATATATACATTTACACACATACAAGTAAAATCAGGTCAGTAAAAGGCAGTCTGCAAGTTTTCCATTTGGTGGAAAGAACTATCCATTAGAAGAAGGCTTGTTTCCAATTGATATCAGCAGCCTGAAGCTGGGTGTCAGATTAAGTCTCTCAGGAGTTGCTTAGTGATAATACAGTAAGAAAGGTGATCAAAGGTAAACAATAAGCAATTTATGATATAACTCTTCAGTTATTCACACGGTCTCGCCTCCACATTTATACAGTTCTTTTTTTATTTGGCTGCACTCTCAGCTTTCAGACAGTAGACAAATGGATAAGTAACATCTCTCATGCACTTACATGCACAACATACATTGCAGCTAGAACCCTTAACTCAAAATCCCTGTCTTTCACCTCCACAGTCATTAACTTGACATAGGCTTTGAAATTTTAATCTTTTAATGATACAATAACCTTTGAAATTTAAACCTAATTTATGTCTGCTTGTATACAAAACACTTGTACCCTGAACTTCATCTTTGAAGAGGCCAAACAGATTGAGAATAGCACTATGATTCAGTGCCTCACAACTAGCATGTGAAGGGTTTTGTTCCCCATCCTGCAATCAATGATCGTTCAATTGTCTCTGTCAAGGGTGCCTAGAGGGGGAAATCTATATTTATTAGTTGCCTTATGTCTTCAAGAAGATCTCTATCTGTCTTTGTGCCACAATTCGGTTCTTTTACATGCCAAGTGCCTGAACTGAAGGCTATACAGATTACAGACACATACATAGATAAGGCAACAAAGGAAGAGACAGATAGACAGACAGACACACAGAGATATAAATATATAAATAAACCAAATCATTTTTCCCTTGCTCTGACTGAAAAACCCGCAGCTCAAGCTGGTTCTTTTTATAAAGAGCCTTTCCAGTTAAACCAGCCAAATGGTGGGCAGGATTTATGCAGGATCACATTACAGAGAGGAGCTGTAGCAGGAATTGCAGCATTGCTGCAGTTCAGTGAGACTGGGTAATTTTTGGCAGGTCAGACTCCCCACTTCCGCTTGCCTTTGAAACGCTATCAGCTCCACAGCTGCAGTGGTGTCTGGTTACCAAACTACACTTTGACCATATTTTAAACAAAATACGTAATTTATACAGGGGTATCAAATGTAATCTTCCTTTATTTTTCTCCTTTTTTTTTTTTTAACTTAAGGTCTTTCTAAGATCTCCCTGCTATTTACTGAACGTGACACTATACACAACTCCCAGTTTTTAACCTCTACAACTGAGGTTCCCAGATTTATATAGACAGCCTGCAATAGCCACAGAGCCCTTTAGGCACAACTGCAGCCAGGTTCCTGGCTATGCTCATGGCTCTTTGGGACCCATGTCAGTGAAGGGGATCTAACTACAAATCAGTAAGTACAAAAAGTGCAGCAGCACACCAGTGCTTCTTACAGAATCATCGAATCATAGAATATCCTGTGTTGGAAAAACCCATAAGGGTCATTGAATCCAATGCCTGGCTCCAACACAGCACCAGTCAAGTTTCAAAACAGTGGAAATAAAGGAAATATTCTCCTCTTATCCTGACAGAACACATCTCCCCTACTAAGTCCTGGAAACATTTTAAGTTAAACTTAGTGTTTACATATCATATTATAAAGAAAGTCCTGGGCCAAATTCTTCAGTGTGCTTCATGTGCATCAATATTGTCATGTTGGGACATTACACAGCCATGTCCCATTCTACCACATTGCCACATATAAACATACAGAGTTGATGGGAAATGGAAATAGGAGAGGCCAGGACACAGAAGTCACCATCCTGTGCACTGCATAGATGCTGATGGCGTATTCCAAAATGGGCCCAAGGCCTCAAGGGGTAAGACAGCACCATCCTTGGGCATGCCTGGCACCTTCTGTGTCATGGGGAGCAGTACCAAGCAGCCAAAGCAAACTGCAAATCTCATTTTTTCATACAGCCTGTGCTCACATTTGTGGTTCACAGATAGTAGTCATTCCCTGGGGTGTTGTACCTGGTGCCTGTGTCACTGCCACTCTTCACTGCTCCGTCATCCGTGAAATTAAAGGTGCCGCTCCAATTTGCCAATTCCTCTCCATTCTGCCAGCTAAACTGCAGCCCTCTAGCAAGAAAACGAGGCAGTTGATATTTGATATAATTCATTAAGTTAAGTCTATCAGCATGAGTTCTCATGCCCCTTTTCTTAACACAAAAATTAGACTACAACATATTCATCATAATCAACAAAAAGATCCCAAGAACCACAGGACATCATCTTACTGGTGGAAACAAATCCCTCTTCCCATAGACTCTTCAAGTCCTTGGCTGGAAACACCAGACTCCCCAAATAAAGGGAAGGCCATGTGCAGTAGGTGGAAATTTCATTCCCAAAGACACAGGGGCAAAAAGGTGGTGACTTATGTGGAAAACTGCATGGCCAAAGAGGTAAGCCCTTCTTACATCTACAGTAGTTGTTAAAGGTGGTGGGTATCAGGTCCTTCCTCTGACAGGTTGGCCATACTAGCAAAGGATTTGTCATTTGATGACTTCTCTAAGTCATACTGTATTGCTTCTTTGTCCTGTTTGGGAAGATGGCATTTTTTTAAGCCAATGCATATCAGAATCATCACAACTCCCTGTATTCCAAACATTCACAAATTCATTCCAAGACCCACAATGCCTGTAATTTTCTGGAAACTCCACCTGTAGTTGGGTAGAAATTTCACATGTATTTAAAAAATCTGGGTCTGGGGAAACATTTGACAACACAAGTCAAATCCTTCCCTTAGCTCAGAAGTCAACAAAAGAGAATCTCATGGAGTGTTATCTCTAATCTTCTCCAGTTTAACCGAATTTCATGATTACAGAAGCCTGGCAGCTGAGTTGGTGAACATTTGGTGCTGTGCAATAATGAAAGTTAACTTCCTGACTGGGCTGGGTGAGGACAGCCAGGACACCAGCTGCTTTGCCCAAAGGAAAAGGCATCCCAGATCCCACTAGTTATCATGGTCAACTTGGACCTTGAGAATTACAAGGCTTGTTACAAGGACCAGACAATCTCCCAGATAACATCTGTCCTCTAGCCTCATCGGCAGAAGGTATAAGCATAGAAAATTAAGAGGGAACAAAATGGGGTGTTTAAATAAGGCTTCTTTGCTTCCTGTCCCAGAAAAGGGAAAAAAAGCTCTAAACAGCCCCAAAACATATAGTAGGAGTATATTTGTTCTCTATTGTGGAAAGGTATGCACACAACCTCTCGTTGCCATAGTTAAGACAACCTTCAAGTATCTGATGTGCAGGCATTTCTGTATGAGCTATTTGTGCTTAAAAACCAGTACAGACTGGTTAGTTAGTCTGTTAACTGGTTAGTTAGCTAGTTTACAGAAAGATTCACCAGATAAAAGGCTGGCCTTCACCCTAGGGTGAATGGATCCCCCAAACTCTTCCTCCATCAGCAGTACAGAGAGCCCAGAGTAGCTTGTAACATGGGTACACGTGACAGAAGGATCCCACCACCCAAGTAAAGTCCAGTGCATGTCACCACAAATGTTTCTTTTCTGACCTAAACCCAAGATATTTTGAAAAATTTAAGAAGATTATTCTTGAATGCTTTTTGCCTTTTAATCTTCAAGTTTGGTTTGGGGGTGGAGTGTGTGTGTGTGTGTTTGGTTTGGGTGGGATTTTTTTATTGAAAACAGACGATTTGTAAAGGCATTTTGAGGGAGAAGGAATTCTGAAGAAAGCAGGGAGACATTTTAAAACTGAATTCCAGAAATAACTGGCACCCTAAACTACCCCCTTCCCTCCAAAGCTCCTTCCCACTGCAAAAGGTGGGAGAAAAGCACTATGAATCTCTGAACCTTTCAAATGTATTTTCATCGCTTGCATGTTCTCTGGCAGTCATACTTTGCTTTTTTTTCCAAGAAAAACCTGTTCTGTATAAAATTTCAAATAAACATTTGTATAACATTTCAAATTTTTAAAAAGCCAAATTTTTGGTCATAGGAGACCCATTCTGGTCACTTCTTAGTTAAATAAATCGATGCAGTTCTCCTGTTTTCCAAAACAATCACAACAGGTGGATTGTTGCCACCCAATTGTTGCAGGTGACTGTTGCTTGCCATAAGCAAAACAGGATGATATCACACACCTACATCTTACATCCAGCTTGGGGAGAGCTACTTTGGCTCTGAATCTGGAGGATCACATCAGAGTCCATAGGTTATGCTGTAATGGCTATAGGGTAACGGGGGGCTATGGCTTGTCAGGGAGTCCCATACCTTTTACGTTGCTCTGAGAGCTTTTTAATCAGCTGAGTTGGCCCAAGGTACAACTTCTGAGAATATTGGTGAGAAGAAAACATGAGAAAATTCTCACTTTTACTAAGACACCTTCACTTTTAGGCTTGTTGAAATAAACACTTGTGATTCTCCACCATGCACCACAGTCTAACACATTTTTTTGCCACACTTTAACCAGTATGGAAACATGTTTCTTTTGGACGTGTATGTTCTTGCAAAAGGCATCTAAATATATGGCCTTAAACACATTTGAACTGCTCAGGGTAGCACTGAATGACACATGGAACTGTACTTTTAAATCTGATTTAAATTAGGTATTTTGGGCTTAGATATTTACTTTGAAACTGGAAGAGAGAGCATTAATCTAGATAAATAGCTGGTGTCAGTGTGTCCTTCAGAGGTGAACTCCCCTAAAGCATAGCCAATATTTGGGCAGATAAAATGAAGAATTAAAACATTCGGTAAAGTCTTTTCCCTTTGTACATCTTCACTCCACATGTAACAGCTGGAAGGAAAGCTAAGTAAATGCTCAAAGGCAGAGGGGGGTTAATCTGTCCATAAAGCAAAAGAAATTATAAAACCACTCTTTAATGCCCTCCTCTCATCAAGTCTTTTTTGGGAACAGTGTGTGCTGCAGCTGAGGCACCAAGTTTAAAGGAGGACATGTACATTTTGGGTGAGATCCAAGAGGAGATCAGGAAGACTAACACTGAGGAATGGTAGACATGTCTTATGATGAACAGCTTAAAATACTTAGCTTTGAAATGGCAGAATAGGGGATCTAATTGAGGTACAAAAATATCTGACGAGGGCAGTCAAGGGTCTGGGTATGATACTTCTACGTGGTAAGGACAAAGCTGTGAGCTGAGCTTAGGGTCAGCAGCAAGCTAAGTGTCTGATCTTGAACCAGACAGAAAAAGGGGGGCCACACAGTGCTCTTCCTCCAACAAACTGGTACTCAAGAGTTTAACACCACGTAGACTTACACATACTCAAAGCACAACACCTAAGAAACATTACACAGCTCGTAGGACTGAGAGTCTGCAAGACTGAGACCAAGCTGTGGCTCTGCATCTTCTGGAGAGATGGTACAATAAATATGTTCCACCTGGTAGGAACAAATCCCACAGATCATGGTTTGTGGTCCTAGGGCTGAGCAGGAATCAAGGATGAGACATTTAAAATCACTGACCTGAAATAATTCTGTTCCTTACAAGATTACTGAGAGTTTTGTAATTTATTTCAATTAGTCTCGAGTTGGGAGATTTCCATTTCAAAATTAAAATAATTTCTAATCCTCTACATTGTAAGCCTGAAGCGTTCATAAAAGCTGTCTGGCCAAATATGAAAACAGCCTGAGAAAACAGAGAAGAAACTTAACCTGCTCCATAAGTATATTTCTTTGGCCTATTATAACAGCTAAATTCTGCCACGTTCACTCTCACCACTAACTATGCTTTGATAAGTAAACAAAGAAGAGGTCAATTAAGCTTCTGTGAACCAGAACTGCAAAAGGAAGCGCATGCAGAAAAGAAACACAGAAAAGAAAGAGAAAAAGAAAGATTAAAAGAAGGGAAGGGGAAAAAATGACTTAGACACATAAGTCTGAGGGTTTGGGTTTGTATGGGTTTGGTTTTTTTTTTTTAAATGCTAATTTTAGGCCCGGGATCATTACCAATGATTACCAATGATGGAACTTTGCCATTTGCTCAATTTGCCTTAGTGTTATTTCCTTCTAAATTTAGTACAACTCCCTAACGTGTGATGCAGATGATGACAAGGGAAGACTTTATAAAAGATGTAATAACAGGAAACATTCATAGTGCAGAAGTGCTGTGTTTTGCCCATCCACTGTAAGCATGCTTCTCATCAAGGTTTAAGGACATAATTAATCACAGGAAGTACATACCTCTAGCAAGAGTATGAGCAATGTTGCACCTTGCGTTAGAGAAACTCTGTTAAGTTGGATGCCTTAGCAATAAAGACCTTGAATTTCAGGTAAATGTCAAAGCAATGTTTTGATCCTAATTGGCAACTGTAAATGTTGAATCAGTATGTGGTCAAACAAACACTGGCATAATGTAAGAATAGCAGGAGGGGGTGAAAAAACCCAGAAAATTAACAAAGCAGCAGTAATTCTGAAGGGTTTGTCAAGACCGGCTGTCAAGAAGCAGCAGGAAGCAAAGCAAAAAGCCTGTTGCCTCAATTCTAAACAACTCCTGCACAAGCAGAGGTTTTAATGCCAGAGGACGTCAAACAGTTTGGTGAGGTTTTCTGAACTGTAAGGTGAGAATGAGCAAGTGGATAGATTGCAGCAAGGAGCTTTGTATCCATGCCACCATCAAACTGAGATCCCACCTCAGGGGTGTCTCGTCCCCTTTCTGAAATGGGAAGGCAAGGTGAAAATTATGCTGAGACAAGAAAGCAAGGCTTTTAAAAGGGAGCTATTCCACAGATAAATAGAGAAGACCCAAAACACTTTAAGCACAGCTGGCAGTCCTGTTGGGACTCTAAGCAGAGAGCAAGCCACAGCCATGTATGCAGTAGAATTTATTCAGGGGAGACAGATGTGCTTTCAAGGCATAAAAGCAGCTTGGAGCAAGTGGCTGAGTAACCAGTGATCAGCTCTTATCACTGATAAGGACTGAGTAGCAAGGGGGTATCATGCAAGAGAGGGCATGGACAAGTACCTGCTACTCTAATGCCAACCCACTCCCCAAAACCCACTGGCTGACCTCATTTAATCCCACCCATCAGGCTATTTCCACTCATCATTCAAGGTGAGAGCTACCACTGTCCCCATCCTGCATCTACCAGAGGCAGACTAACCCTGAAAGGAAGCAAAACCAGACAGAAACCAAAGTCATTCTGTATGGGTGAAGCTAAGCCAAAATCTGACTCAGCTTGCTGGACTACCAGAGATTGTCCAGCACAGGGAAGCAGGGGAGTCTATAGACTCCTTTTCTGAAGGAGTGAAAGGAAGAAGGTTCCCAAGATCAAGGCAAGTTGCTGCCTTTTTCCTTTTTTTTCCTGAGCTCCCCCATTTATTTCTCTTCACTTTTCCTGCACTTTCTTTCCAACAGTTCTCCTATGCCTTCTCTGTATGTGTTCTCCCTAGTAAAGAGGCCTCTAGAAGATGACAGCAAGCCCAGCTTTTGTGACTGGCTCCAGTTTAAGTTATAAGCTAACAGTATATACATTAATTCCATACACACCACTGATAAGTTAATAATCATATTTCTACAGGCCTGGTTGTGGTGCTGCCCTACACCATTACATACTGCCCAAACACAGAAGCCACACAGAGTCCCTGCTCTGACAGACAGTCCAGACAACGTACAGGCTGCCTAAAATCAGTGGAACACCACTTATTTTCACTGTACCTCAGTTTCCCTGTTTCATAATTCTTGTGCACTTGAAGAACTGAAGACTCCAGTATCAAATGATCATGCTACTGTCTTTGAAAATGGAAAGTGATGCCCCCAGCTTACTAACAGGGATGTCATGGAGATGTTGGAGACTCAGATGGTTAATCTTTCTGAATTCTGCGAAACAAGGAAACTGTGACTCACCGTGTCCACAGGGTGTATGGAAAATAAAATGAAAACAGTGGCATGCATGAATGACCTGCAGCTATGAGTGACTGAAAACACTCTCACTGAAATGGATCAGAGAGGAAGAGGAGGTTGGGTAAAAAAGGGGAATTTCAGGAGTCTCCAGCATGACAGACTGCTGCACAAGTGAAGACAAGCATAGCAGCCAACAGAGACAACAATGAGAAGAGTTTTGGAGAAAACACAAGGATCCAGATTATTTTGGTGTGGGCCAGATACAGCAAGTTGATTTACACTGCATTTGAAAAGACATCAGAGGGGCTCGAAAGGAGTAAAGCATCCACTAACTAACAATGAGATGCTGAGATCAAACCCAAGCCAGCAGAGCCAAGGCAGACTAGCCTCAGTATCCAAAAACTCCCTTTTTCTGATAAATGGGCTAGATTTGGTCTCTGAAGACAACGAAATTAGATGACAGAATAAAAGCAAACAATTATTTGAATAGTTTAATATCACTTCAAATACTCTGATTGATTTAAAAATAAAGTTTCAAGGCACAGCAATCTAAAAATTGCAGCATACATGAAAGAAAGAAATGCAAATCTGCCTTGGCCCAATTCACCTGTGCTATAATAGCAGAAAAATACCACATGTGCATTGGCTTCTTTAAGTGGACAATCTGTGGGTATAACCCTCATACCCACACAAAACATTTCTGGGGCCAACTCGTAGTTGAGAAGGATGTTCCCCTTCTTATTAGAGTCCATAATAAGACTCATCTCTGCACTCAGTGGAAGAAGAGATGAATCTCACCAGACAGGTTTAGAAAAATACTTGTTTCTCCAGTAAAACTAGCAAAATACAAGTTTTAATAGGGATACATTCACATATGTACTCTGCTCACTGCATTAATAGGGACCAACCTTTGCCTCAACAACCTATATAGCTTTGCAAGTGAAAAGGCAGTGGGTAACTGCTAAGCTGATTGCTTGCTATCTTCCTGGGAGAAAACCCTTAGAAAAGGTTTTGAAAATGTAAGAAAACATGAGGGAGAGCAGGAATGGTATATTCATAACAAAAGGAGGAGATTAAGTAATAACATGTCCTATGAAAAGCAAATCAGAGATGGAGGATGTGGGAAAGGGGCACATCTGGTTACACCACACACTTGGCCACACAGTATTATACCAGGGACGCACTTGGCTTTACGTCTTAGAGGGAAATGGTAGCAATGAAGTGGTGGAGGAGTATATTTTGACTAGCACAAAGAGCAGAATTGGAAACATAGGTGGGAAGCTTCTGGATTATAACCACTATTATAGAGAAAAGAGGTGTGGTTTGGTTTTGGGTTTTTTTTTTCCTGGATTAAACCTTGTATCAGATATTCATATGCAACGTCTGAAAAACCTGATCTAAAATCACTTCCCAAGAAAGATAAAATAGAATCAACACCAACTCTGGCCTAGTCTGCTTAAATGGGATGAAGAGTTGACTAGGACAGCAAGGACATTAAAGGATACCTTTCAAAATAACACAATCTTTCCTTTTTTCATCCATGGTGGAAGACAGACATCCAAAGAGTAATAGATAATGAGTAGAAATTCATTCTTAATAATTGTTCATAATTAAAATGTATTTTACTTGTGGTAATTAGGGACAACAGAAAGCACACAACAGAATGAGATGACATTAAAAGAGGTTATTTTCTTTCCAAGGCAAAAGCCCAATCAAGTCCCAAGCAGAGAGACTCACAGGAAACCCCAAATATTTTAAAATACCAGGAAATTCTGACCTTTGAGATTGTAGTTCAGTGTAAGGATTCCTGAAGGAGTGTGGGTACCATCAGCACTTGCACCACAGCATTAGAGATCTGACTGAGTGTCTCATGTTTCCAAACCTAATATGTTTATTGCCAGGTCAGGCATGCCTAGACAGCTCTATATTCTTGTGTGTAAACATACCCCTAAAGCCCCAACTGCACTGAGGGCTCGTGCTGAAGACAAGGAGCAAAATGCCATTTGGAGTCAATGTGTCCCTGTGTGGTATCAGTGGCCAATATTCCCTCTGTCCATGCCCAGCAGCAGACAACACAAACTCCTCTTACCATTTTTTTTCAAGCCCTCCAAACTGTTGACTGCTCAAGATTTTCAGCTGAGGACTGTGAAAAACCTAGCTTTGGCTGTATTTGCTCTTATGGGAAGCGTCATGAAACTGCTAGTGACAGAGACTGCTTTTAAGGTTTTCATCACAAGAACTAAAGCATAAAACTTACTAAATAAAGAGGACATGGAAGGGCAGTGACTATCTGCAGGGCTGATGAAAAAGCAAAATGGATGCAAGCAATGGAGGGCAAGGATGCCTCAAAGAAATGAGGTTAAGTCCACGGTTTGCCTGAGGGAGGCATGGACTGCTGAGCAATGAATACACTTGAATTAAAAAATGAGAAATGAAATGAAAAAGCAATCAAGGGTAAGAATGAGGCACAGTGAAAGTAAGAGAATACAAAGCTTTGCTCAATGATTATGTCTGAACCAAATTCAGCAAGTGTAAGAACCATCAGGAAACTCCAATCAGGTAAAAAATAAAAAGACCAAGAGGTCTGCAACACTGGCCAAGGAGGACTTTGCCCATACATAGAGAGGGCAGGCAGCTGATGTTTTTTTCAGAATTACATAAAGCAAGTTGTTGGCAAGTCATAACACAGGTGTTTTTGAAAGAAATGTCACGAGGTCTAAACCACTTTGGATGAAAGGGCTTTGAATCACAGGTGTTGAACACTGGGCAGTGGTAAAACTGAACCATCTGAGGCAACAGATCTGTGTGAAGTGCAGAAAGAAGAGTTCAGCCTAGATATTCAGAGCCAAACATTCAGAAAGAGATGTTTGCAGGGACAGAAGTAGGCACAGATCCACACACAACTCAGTTAGATTGAAGCAAGCTGCTACTAGGCATTATGTGAACTAGAATTAGGATTTGTCTCTCTATTCATCAGGTGAGATAATGGCCTTCTTTTGGCTGGTAAACAGGCCACCGGTAACTCACCACTCCAGGGCAAGAAGCTTGTGAAGAGCTCCTACAGCCCAACATGATTCAAACCCAGGGCAAACCAGCCACTTCTGTGTAGGGTGGGCTTGCAGGAGCTGCTTTAGGGGCTGCTGGGTAGCCACAGCCACAGCAAAAGGGACAAGTGTCTGTAGATCACTCTGTAGTGAGTCATATCCCCCATGGTTTGACCTCAGGAAGGACCAGGGAATGGCATGCACAGGATAAGGCAATTTGCATATGTAAAATAGTGAAATAACAGATTTTCATTACGTTAATTTACTGTTACCTGGGGAATGGAGAAGGACTGGCAATTCACAGAACAGATCAGCGAGTGGTTCTGCTATCTTAACAGCAGAGGTGCAACACCAGCAAAAGGTCAGAAATAAAGCAAGTCTAGAGGGAGCAGGGATTCAAACCCTGTCTGTTTTCTGCATCAGAGCCACAGAGAGCACTGCCAGGGAGCACAAGAGAGGAAAAAACTTGTCCTCATGGTCTGGTACTAAAACTTCAGCCACTTTTCTTTAAAAGCAAGTCAAAATTATGGGTCAGAAAAAAACCTCCAAGTAGCAGAAGGTAAAATTTTCACAGTAAAAGTCTCTGTTGCAGCCTGTGACAGAGCTGTAATTGATTGCAGATTCCTGCAGAGCTTTAATTCACATGCCATGTACTTGTAAGGACTCTCTTTTATTTGATTTGGGGAGATAGGAGCATTATGTAAAGCAACAAACAGCAGCAGTGAGAAAGGGAAAGGGATGACCAGACATTGATGACTTTGCAGGCAGCTGAGTTAATCTATCAGCTCCCTGTTTGCTCTGCTTCCTCCATCCCACTGCCATCTCTACCAGAAGCACAGGCTCCAGTGCTCCCCTGACCTCTCATCAGCTCATTCAGCTCCTTGTCTTTGCAAGGTCAGTTAGGCATAACAGGGATGCCAGCACCCCAGTCCCCATCCCCTTGAAATGCTCTTGGGAATACCCTGTAGCAATTATAGCATGGATGGGGTGTTGGTTGCTCCTGCTATGATAGACTAGATCCAGTCACTTTAAGGTGATGGCCATATCCCAAATACAAATTGGTCTCAAGTTTCCAGTGTTTCTCTGAAGAAAATCAACAAAAAGCAAGAGCTGCTCTGCAGCGCCATCAGGGACTCAGTGAGGTGACTCACGGGTTCCATGTGACTTCACTGGGATAATGTTTCAGACTGGTTAGAAATGGAGGGGGCACAGACCTGTGTGTAGAGAGGTGACTCACTAGGTGACCTTCAGCTGACATCTCTTGGGAAAAATATTTAAATGGGAAGAGATTTTTACCAGTGGAACAGATACTCTTAGGTGGTTAACATCTTCACAGGGAGAAAGGAAGAGGCCAGAGGAGCAAACGTCCAGTACGGGTCAGAAGCTTTAAACTTGGTTAGCTGTAGGTCCTTGAGAGCCCATCTTAGGACAGAGAAATACAGCTCAGGCCATATGCAGCCTCTGTGTCCAGATTGCAACTACTGTATAAATGTCGTAGCTTTGTGTGGCTGGGTTCTGGTGGAGGAGGGACATGTAGGGGGTGGCTTCTGTAAGGAGCAGCCAGAAGCTTCCCCCAGGCCCCACAGAGCAAACACCAGCCGAACCAAGGACGGAGCTGTTCTGACCAAGGCCGAGCCCATCAGCGATGGTCACAGCACCTCTGGGAATCACCCTGAGGAGAAACAACCGCCAGCAGCTGCTTTGTGCCCCAGAGAAGGGAGTGAGAAGGGGTGAGAGACTGTGCAGACACCAAGGGCAGGGAAGGGGCAGGAGGTGCCCCAGGGGCGGAAGAAACAGACGCCCCTGAGCCCCTGGAGAAACCCATGGTGGAGCAGGTGTCCCCCCACAGCCCATGGAAAAGGCCCAGACCCCACCTGCAGCCCGTGGAGAGGCCCCAGGCTGGAGCAGGGGGAGACGTGCAGGAGACGCTGTGACCCACATTGAAGCAAGCCCCTGCCAGCACTTGCAGCCCGTGGAGAGAGACACAGAGTTGAGTGACAGAGAAAGACCAACGCCAGAGCAGGTTTGCTGGGGGGGCTTGTGACCCCGTGGGGGACCAGGCTGGAGCAGTCTGGGCCTGAGGGACTGAGAGACATTCTGTGGTTTATGACTGCACCCATAGCAGTGACCCATGCTGGGGCAGCTGGGGAAGAGCTGAAGCCCTGTGGGAAAGGACTCATGTTGGAGAAGTTGGTGGAGGACTGTCTGCTGTGGGTGGGACCCCACAGTGCAGCAGGAGAAGGGGGTGAGGAATGCCCCCCTCCATCCCAGCTAAGAAGGAAAACTCATGAGGGACTGACCGAAACCCCCATTCCCCCAGTCCCTGCCCCTCCCCGTGCCACAATGAGGGGCAGAAGGGAATGAAATCCTGACTAAAGTGAAGTCTGGGAAGAAGGGAGGGGTGGGGGGAGGTGCTTTAAGGTCTGGCCACACTTCTCATCACCCGACTCTGGTGTCACTGGGGGTGCAGGGCAGTGTCATTAATTAGAGAGTTTTCTTTCCTTTATTCCATGTTGAGTCTGTTCTGTCCGTGACACTGATTGTGGAATGATCTCTCCCTGTCCTTATCTCCACTCCTGAGCCTCAATATCTATTTTTTCCCCTGTCCAGCTGAAAAGGGGAGCGATAGAGTGACTTTGGTGGCTATCTGGCCTCTAGTCAGGGCCAAACCACCACATGCTTTAGGTAAGATATGATCTTGCCTTATAACATGGCACAGAATAAATGATTTCTCAAGGGGTAGTCCAGATTTATTTTCTGTGGGTTTATACCTTGTTTGCCCATGGTGTGTGAAGTATGATCGTAAGCATTCTTTCTTCTGTGGGTAAGGAAAGGAGTAAGGATGTCTGGGGACTGATTTGCAGCTGTTGAATAAAATCTGCTTCAGAAATACCAAAATGGTGGTATAACCTCACATTATGAGAGTTTGATATTAATTATAGGGTGCACACACGGAGGAGTGATGCCTTATTCTAGTTTAAAAGAGGTAAAACTTTCAAATAATGCAGGCTGCCTGCATGGAAAGGTTTGCTGTTTCTTGATGTGTGATTTTTTGAGTTACTGTACAGGCCCCCTCTGACAGACCCCAGGGGCAAACTATGTTTAAAGACTTTCATAGCTTTGAAAACGTGTTCTTACATGGCTGAAAAATTGTATTTTTAAAGGGGCAGACTCCCTTCTTCAGATGACTCTCAGCCTGTGCAGAAATCAGGCTTTAAAAAAAATGAAAGTATTTAGTGAATTCCCTGCCAATAGAGTACCAGTATATAGCCATGTATTGCTCTGGTATTTTTCCCTTACCAAAGCAGACAAGGACCGTCCTATTGATCTCTCCCATGCTACAGGTTGGGAGATGAAGACATTTTTTACTGTAGTGGCAGTCTTCTGATGTAATCCAGGATTATTCCCTGCTGGCCAAACAAGAGCTCACAAAAAAAAGGCCAGCCCTCAGCTGAGCATCTGATTCAAAAGAAAATTCAGCTGAAAGCTGAGCATTGGAAAGATGAGTCAATACAAAGGCAAGTGGCAGCTCTGGATTTAAGCAGAAGTCCACAGCATTTAACCTACTTTAGCAGATCAATGCAGTGGGTTTTTAATCATCACATTAATCCTAAAATAAAAATAATTACCCCAGAGATCCGTATTAAAGTCCCTTAATTATATCTCATTTCATCATCCTTTTCACTCAGGATCAGGAGCTAGAGAGACCAGAGCTTCCCGATGTCGTTCTCCTGCTTGCAGTTAACTCTCTGCTTAGGACTCTGGCTGCTGCTGTGGGTACTGGTCCTGCTGGGAGTGCTCATATCCATCCCACTTGGGGGAAAGGGGGAAAAAAAGTGGGCAAGATTCTGCTTTCCAATGACATGGTGCAAAACTTCAGGGGAAGGAGCAGAGAACGTTATATGGTGTGTGGAAAAGGTGCAAATACATTGAAATTCGACCTCTACCTTCTCCCCTTCTACTGGCAGTGCCAAGAGCTCATTAATATCTCATTAAAGGGAAAGAGAGGACTTGACTGGAGGGTGGGCCCCTTATCACATGTCACTGAGCATCCTCTCAAATTTCTTGGAGCATCCTCTCCCTCCCACAGTCCTGCCATCCCCACAGCCACACTTTGGGAGCATGGCCACAAGCCTCCATGGCACCCTCCATGGAGAGCTTAAGGTGGGTTTTTATGGTGATAAAAACACTGCGTGTAAGGGTAAGTGGCATGGCACAGCTTACATCCATCCATACAGCTAGCTCTTCCATCTTCTGGAAAAGGGTGCATTTGTCTTCACCATTCATTTAGACCAGTCCCTAAATCTGTGTTGTCCCCTGTGTTGTGCCCACACTGATTGTTTTACATCAGATGCCCCCTGCCTTGCTGGCATTTAACTATTTCCACCATCTTCTTGCAGAGAAACGAGTTAGCCCTGTGCTATACTTAGGCTTAAAATCACTGTATGTTTAATGGCATGGTGCCTCAGGGCAATTTTCCCTAAATACACCAGGGCATTTCTTCCCACTGCTTTGGGAAGAGGCCCAGAGGGCTGTTACTATTGTAGATGTTGGGATGCAATCACAGGCTATCATAAAACAAGCAGCACGTCGAATTCTAGCAAGTGAAAGGCTTTAGGTTTAGGCAGCATCCCCAAGCTCCAGCCTGGCAAGCAGCACCCAAGCTCTAAATATCCCACTTCCCCTTTGCAAGGATGCTCTCCAAAACCACCAGCTCCACTGTGGTCCCTGGAGGTGCAAGCTAAAACGTGTCCAAGGAACCTGACAGCCAACATCAGCTCCTAACAGGGTACTTAACACAGGAGGTTTGTGAAAGAGAAGACGAATTAAAGGTTACAGCATGGAGTGGATTGGCAATCAAACTGCCTGGGAATGGTGACCATAATGTAGTGCAGGGCATGAGAGTGGGAAAGCGAAAGAAACAATGAAGAAGTACCTTCATGATAATATTATGGCAGTGGTGTAGGCCATTATGTAAATCACCTTTCTGTCATTAATAACTGACAGCCTGAGACTGCCACATCCTGCACTTTTATTTCTGTGAAAGATGGGAACTATGAAAGGAGCTAAAGTGCTTTTTCCCTGCACTGAGTGTGGCTGGAGGAGCCCCTCTTTGAGACTCTTTCACCAGAGGTAAAAAAAAAAAAAAAAAAAGGAAAAGAAACAAATCATTACAAGCTGGAATTTTAAAAAAATAAATTAAAAAATTTAAATAAACAGCATTTTCCAGTCCAAGTGACAAAATGTATGCACATTTTCCTTCTCGAGCCCCTCTGATGGCAGAGTGCTCAAAAACCAGACTTCTAGCAAGCCTGGGATTTGGACATCACCCTGTTTTCTTTCCCTGCATCCCACTGATGACAGGAGAGGGTCCCAGGGCAGAAGGCAGCACAGAGACTGACCACAGACATCACTCCCTGGAAGAGTTTTACCTGCATCTTCTCATCATTTTGTCTTTACTTTGCCTTTTTTTTTTAATTTGAATGTATACTTGGAATTTATTTTTCATTGCTGTAGCCCTCTGGCAGTCATTGTCATTTCAACTTGGAAAAGAAATTATTGGTAAGGCTGCAAGGCCTAAAGAATAAATGGGAAAAAGTGGGAAAATAAGGAAAGATGAGACCTCGATGGGTCATAAAGTCATCCTCTCAACACCACAGCAACTTGGTACTACCCTTGTCTACCTAACAGGTTCGTGAAGCACCCAAAGATGGAGTATAGCCTTTTTCATGGTTAAATCCAAATTTTTCCTGCTGCAACTTAAGTCCATGTCTTCTTGTCACGTCGTGAATCTTCAGAGAGACGTGTTTGTTGCCTTCCTCTTAGCAGAAATGTCTTGAGTTTTTCAACTCAGTTATCATATCTCCCCACAATTTTCTCCAAGCCAAACACACGTTTTCTACACCTCTGCTCATTCTTGCTCCTTTCCTTTGGATCCTTCCCACTTTCTGGAAGCGAGGTGCTCAAAAGCACACAAAGTCTCCCAGCCCAGACCTCACTGCTAAGCAAGGCACACAAATTGCTCTTGTGGGTAAACTGCAATACTCCTGTCTATACATATTAATGTCAGGCTTTGCTGTTCCCCACCCCCACTGAGAAGCATTTGCTGATTTGTCAGTGCTTTGCTTGCTCTCAGCACAAGGCAAACAACTACATGAGTTGCAAACCAGGCAAGAACTAAACCATTGATCTCCTCTGGCAAAAAGCAGCTAAATTCCAATAAAAAAAATTCCACAGCGCTTGCCTAAACTACTGAAACCCACTTACCTCAAAACACGTAAGAGAAACATTTCCTTTTATAAAATAATAGAAGGCATAACACCTGAAACTAGATTTAAGTAAAACAAAGCCTGCAGGGGTCAAGGTTAAACATTTGAAGATCCCCACTGGTGGTTGTTGTAAAAGGATCAAAGATCAAAGACTAATGTGCTCTACAAGGCAGCAGTCTCAGCAGTAATTCATGAGAACACAGCAACAACAACAAAAGAAAATAAAGTGCTCTTGCTGTTATTTGGAACATCAATATTGCCACTTTGATTTTAGGAATTGCATCCATCTGTTTGTTTCTGAAGACATTTAGGCAAGGATCACGCTACCTTATTTCAACTTCTCAAGCCATCTCATCTTGAACATCGGGCAGAGAACCCTTATATAGCAGGGTTTGATCAGGGGCAAATACTCAGCTGGTACAAGTGAGTCTAGCTTAAGTTAAGCAAGAGCTAGATTTTTACAACAGCTGTGGACTAAAACACAATGTAAGACACACATAAATCATTATATTCCGCCCAGCATTCTCCCTTGTTAATTTCACAGACATTACAGATGCTGGGTGCACCTTCCCACATTGACAAGATATTAATATTGCCAGCACAACACCCAGAAGTGGTTTGAACCGCTCTAATGGTACAGCTGGATCCCTGTCTCCATTCAGTCTGATCAACTTTTCCTATTCCCCCAAATCCCCCCTTACCTTTTGAGATAGTTTCTTCCATAGAGGATCTGCTGCAGCAAGGTGACCACGGCAAAGGCGCAGATGAATATGAAGAACAAAGTTCTGTTTCCCAGCAAATCCCTGCTTGATGAAGGGTCAGTGTATCCCATCCTTCTTAAAAGCCACTGAAGCTCTGCTGGGTAAAATTCAGTTCATCGTTGCTTTCATGCTGATTTTGCTGGGAAGCGGAGGGGAACGCTTGCTGGCTTTTCTGTGAGCGATCCAAGGACAAGGTATCCCATTGTTTGGTCCTGCCGCCCCTTCCTTGCCCCTTTTTGGATCTTAGCTCCAGGATTGTGCGCAATGGCTTGCTTCCACAGTAAAGTTTCCAGGAGATTCAGACGTGGATAACATCTAAAATCATCTCTCAGAGCTCCTTCAGCGCCAGCAGCCTGTGCTGCGCGAGAGGCATTCTGTTCCCTCTAAGCCTCTCTTGAAAACCCGCTGCTAGCAATTATCTACTTCAATCCCATTTTCATATTCCAGATGGGGGAAAGCTGCAAATAAACCAGGAAACCGCAGCCAATGGCACACACACAGAGGGCTCCGTCGACCTGCGTTGGAAACACATAGTCGTCAGCTCTTCTTTGCTTCTGCTCAGTGATTCCAGTGCAATGTGCTTGTGAGGAGACGTGACTGGGGTGTGCTATTATTGAACAAGCATGTAACGATCATGAGGATTTCATTCAGTCCCCTGCAAAAAAAAAAAACCAAAAAACAACCCAACAAAACAAACCCCACACACATAACAGAGGCAATCTGGCCAGGCTAGCAGGAAAGCTGCATTTTGTGTGGCAGCGTGCTGTCCGCACCGGGCTGCCGGTACCGTAGCGTCTGCGTGCAGAATGCGGTGCCTTTAGTCATACCCTGCTCACTGTTCGGGCTCCTATATTCATTCCCCTTAGTTATTCCTCTGGAGTAAGCACGAGCAAGGTCACTGTGCATCCCTTCAAGGACAGAGCTCTCAGCTCCTGCATGCTGATTTATTGGAGGCTGTGAGTAGCCTCACAGCCGCAGAGAGGGAGACTGCCTCTCAGTGCAGGCTCTAAGAGCCATTCATTTAAAGAGACAAATGTTGCGATTGTTCCTCCACCAGGAACAGTTCTCTTTTGAAAGGGCAAAGCAACAAGACCTTGTCCACAGCCATCGTAACTCCTCTAAAAATCTCCCCGTTGTCGGGAGAGGCTCGGTTCAGCTCGCAGGGAAAAATCAGTGGGAGTTCTGTTGATGATTTTATTGGGAGCAAAATCTACCCCCAAACCCTAGCTTCTTAAGGTAAGTCCCAGTGAAAGCTTTATCCATGAATGAAACATCCTGGCTAGGAGGTTGTTTTCCTCCAATAACAGATGAGAAAATTATTTTGACAACAAAACGTGTTGGGGGGGGGGGGGGGGGAAGGAATCCTTTGTCTAAGAGAATGGGAAGATTTTTGTGTGAATAAATTTTCCAACAGTTAAATCAGTGTATGCAAAATGTTCAAGTGTGCCAGCAACCCAGCTGTGCAAAGCAGCAAACAGGGACTGTCTCTGGACTTTGTCTCAGCTACAATCGGTGCTGCATGGGAAAAAGGGCCAAAGGTAACTTTGTGCAACCCTTTCAACGCAGTTCCAGATGCCAGGACCTGTCCTCAGCATGACCTATGACAACTGAGAGGGCTAAAGCAGGTTTTTCCATACCTAATTTTAAGCAGCAAAAGTATTAAAAAGAGTAATCTGGTCACTTTGAATTCCTGCAGGCAGGGAGATCTCCCCAGGGAAGACCCAGCCCTTAACTCTGTGGAGATGTGTAGGGATCCAGCCCCTGACACGTACTTCTTCAGCCCCTTCCACAGCTCCCACAGATGTACTTGTGAACCCTGCTAAATGCTTCAGTTATCACCTCTGTGTATAAAAAGAGTGGTGATCCCAGGTCAGACCAAAGATTATCCATCCCAGTGCCTTGTCCCTGACACTGGCGAGTGGTGCATACACAGAAGATGGCAAGAACATACTGAGACTTCCTTGGAAACACTCTACTACCATTTTGTAGTGAACTGTGTGAGGAAAATGTATATTATGCTTAGAAAAATAACTGAGTTGGATGCACTAATTTGTACTGTACTGGGAATAATACACATTCCAGGGGACTGCAAATGAGATAGCAAAAGTTTGATTCCCTCAGGTCAAAATCATCAGCTCCAGGGACAGATATGTTTCTTTTAATGATCAGGTCCCATAACCCTGTATCATAGGAGAGTGTTCCCATATAGGAACCATACCACTGAGATGGATCTAACCACACAGCCTTCTCAGTAAGAGGAAAGGTAGCATGGCCATCAGAAATCCCAGGCTGGGACCCCGCAAGGTACTACACAGGCACATTTGTATGTGGAGGATGAAAGGTAAGGTGGGAAAGGGAAGGTGTGAAGAAAATGTACTTAATGCTTTGATTTATTGGATTTTTACTGATAGGTTTGCAAATCCCCTCTAAGAAATTTGTCTGAGTTGGTTCAGGAGTTGTAACAGCAAAGTGTCAGAGAGGAGAAATTTGGCTCCATATGACCTTCCATGGGTGTGATGGCAGTTTTGCAGATTTTATTATCATCTAGGCTTTGGTGAAAACACTTTCAGCCTTTCTTACTCTATTCCACTCCATTCAAAGTGATTTTTTAATTCAGATATCTGTGCTGTAGTGCATCAAACTAAGAAGCCTAGCAGCTTTCCTTTCTTTTGGACTGGTGGTCAGCCCAAGCTGCGGCAAACCAGTGCAGGAGCACCCTGTCAGCCTTTGATTTTCTCTATCTCCTCATCCTTTTCTGCTATATCAGAGATGGACAGAAGGTAGGCACCTGAGATGCCTACGTGCAGGAAAGTTGCAAGCCCAAAGCAAAAAGCAAAACACAAAGATATATATTACAGGCAGAGAGAGTTTTCTGTGCCAGATCTTGCACAGACACTGTTCCTGATGTCACATGTAAAAGAAATCTGTTTGCTGCCTTCAGCCCAGCACTACAATAAGACTGCAGAACTGGAAGCAGAACAGCTCTGTGCAAGCATAAAGAAAGAGGATGTCTGCTGACAGATTTTCAGAGGATGCTCAAAGGTTGCCTGCAGTATTTGTTGAGTGAAAATAGTCAGATAGTGCACGCAGAAGGGCTGGATGAGCAATGCCAGCACTCATTCCCATGGGCCCTTTGAGAGTTTGACTTGTCAACCACAGGCCTCCCTGGCAGCATCTGGCCTTTGCAGAGACCAATTTTATGGGGTTTTAAAAGTGATTTTACATCTGACTCTTCAGCAAGCAATAGGAAACA